>JAJHJA010000359.1:0-1200000 GCA_021202915.1 Heliconius himera | reverse complement strand
GATTGTTAATTCTGCGCGAGACAGCTATAATTATGCGGCCATTGTGGTACGTGTGTTTGTTTTTATTTCATTTTTTGTACTTAAAGTAAATGTGTATTTGGTGTTCCAATTTATTTATTGATTCATTTATTTCTATGAGAACTGCTGATTATGATTTTATATTAGTGAATGAGTAAAAAACACATTAAAAAGTGCAAAAACAAATATAATTATAATATTTTATTACTCGTAACGACAAAATGAATATATTGGCAAAATATTGCTCACTTCTACTGTAAGCGATTGGAAGATACAGTAGGTTGCGTCTTCGAGGATGGCACGATTTATAAAATACTAATAATTACCTATTAAAAAAGACGTATTTTTCAGTCAATGTCAACTTCAATAATCACATACGTATTTTACTGCACATATACAAAATTTAATAAAATAAAACTTAATAAGTTCTTTGACTTTCACGATTATTACACATTTTAAATGAATGGTCACGGGTAGTCTACCCGTGACCACGGACTACTAAGTGTTCGAAACGTCGGGTTTCTAAAAATATATAATCTTAAATATACATATAAAAATAAATCTTCTCAATCTTTACTATCACCAAACTAACGAATATACTTTGATATTCTTTTCAACTACCTACCTGGTCAGGTCAAGTACAACGTTAGGTTCTGCCACTCTACGCTACATTATAGTTCCTTATTACGCTAGTTTCTCTACTAATCTTACGTTTTAAAAAAAATCATAAATAAAAAATAAACTTTTTTTTTCAGTCAATATCAACATTAATAATCGCATACATGTTTTACTGCGCATATTCAACTGTTCTCAAAATAAGACTTCTCAATCTTTACTACCTGGCCCCCCATCACCAGACCAACGAGTACAGTTTGATATTCTCTGGAATGATGGTCTGTAGATTGACGCCGGCAATGTGTCTAAACTTTCTCAGCTTAGTGCATATGGACTCTCATATTATTAAAGAGAGGATTATGGAGACGTATTATACGCAGGTAAATAAAAACACTTTATTCTTTTTAAATTTGGAATTAGTAGATATTTTTATGTATTTATATATAACGCTAAATATTTTATTTTGTTATAATATATTTATAATGTTAAATAAAGAGATGGGAAATAATTTTGAATGTCCAAATTAGATCGCAGTGAGCACAGCAAAATAATTATACACATTTAGAACAGTAGTATAGTATCCCAATAGCAAATAGTAAATATGTAAAAAAATATATGTATTTTTCGTAACACTACTATAATTTTCTACAAGATTTAATTCTATATCATTAAACCTTGTTATATGTTTTTAATCATATGCTTATATTTATATTTTAGTGTTTCTCTAGTCCAACTATTAGTAGGTTCTTTCCCCCTACCACTCTAAATCTAGATTGCGCCAGATATTACTAATACTTATTACAGTACGATCGATGAGTCGTGGCCGCCCTGAAACTACCTGTAGATCGCATAGACTTTAAATCAGCTTCACGCTGTATCCCGTACACAGCAGGGTAGGCAGAGGGAACCTAGAGTTAAGACACTCCGTTCCCCACTTTCTGCCGAATTCTGGAGGCATTGCGTGTTGAGTGTCAGAACTCAACGACGCGCTTAACCTCGACACCAGAGAGAAAAAATGGAAATATAAATTTAAGTAAATATTTCATTTCCTCGAGTGGGGATCGAACCCACAACCAGTCGATTTTACAGTCACACCTCGTGCCGCTGCGCCACGACTGGCCTAGACTTGATCTTAAAAAATATAAAATGAGTTGTTATTGTTCTTATCGTTCTTATTTTTGTTTATTTGCTTGCCGAGTGAACAATGCGCAAAAGTACCATATATTTATATGACCCATTTTTTATCAGATAATGGGCCACATGGACGTACTGGGCATCATAGCTGAAGGTTTCAACATATATTTTCCAATGTTAGTGGTGCTGTTATGTTTGGCCACTTACTTATCGCTTGGCAGTCGTTTACTCTCACTTTGTGGCTTCCAACAGTTTGTGGGTGATGATGAATTGACCACTGATCTGGTTGACGAAGGGCGGGAGATTGTGAAACGAGGTAAACTTTAGTTCTTCTTTTACAGTTTTTTATTAGTCTAGTGATGGAATTACTGTTTTTATACTTCTTCAACATTTAGATAATTATATTGTTTGTTGAGTGATATTAACTGAGACGTCTGTAAAATTGGATATATTGAATAAATATAATAATTCCTTATACTGTGATATTAACTAAAATCATTGTGTTAAGACAGAGATAGTAGAGTTATAAAATAAATTATAATTATTTAATTATATTATTACAGAGAAACGTAGGCGTCAACGTACAGAGGAATCTATAGCGCGTCGCCGCGACTACAACGAGCGGTTCTCAAACTACCGCACCAGGGACAACCAAGATGGAGGTAACACCACTTTTTATATTACATTACTTTTATATTCCAGCATCTTAGGTTAAGTTAGCAGGTTGCGGTGCAAGTGCCTGACTGTAAACGCAACAATTGTGGGTTCGATTTCCAGCCAAGACAAATATTTATTTACGTTTCCTCGCTCTAGGAACAAGACAAAGCGTGGTGTTAAGTTTAGACGGAAACAAGTACTAAAATACTGTTCCTCAGACAGCGCCCAATTTCGGACATTTCTCTTCAATTTCCCCATTTCGGGACATGGCATGTTGAGTGGCGAAACTTAACGCTGTCCTAAGTCTAGTAACAATGAGGAAATGAAAATAATTTATTCTCCCGAATGAAAATCGAACTCACACTCGTCGCGTTTACAGTCGCACGCCGTGCCACGACAACCTCAAAGACGTTATATGTAAAACCACATATAAAATGTAAAAATGAGTTATTGTGCATGGTAACCACATTACAGCCCGCACCGGGCTCCTCAACGACGTGGACGCAGACTACTACGTCACCCATAGCTACCAGGCACCCAGCAACGTGGAGGAGTTTGATGCGCCGCGACGTGATATGACCATGCCGCCCAGGGGGTTGTTTGACGATGTATAGAAACGTAAAGGTGGTTTTAGAATATTGTATTGGAGCTTTTTTTGTAAGATTTTAGTTATAAGGATCTTATAAAAAAAATTGTATTGGTTTTTAAATTAAATTATTACTTTGTAAAATACAGATACCAGACGCCAAGTAATGTCGACGACTATGTACTGTGACTGTAGACTTTTGTAGTGTCATTTTTATACAATCAAAATAAACTATAACTCACCAAAAAGACATGCAAAACAGTATGTATAAATAAACATATAAATAAAACATAACAGCATACCACACCTAATCTAGTGCACTAGATTAGGTCTGATTGTCTGGTTCTGATTTACACCATTTAAGTTAAAGTCCTTACCTGCTCTATATCTATTGACCTACACGGTATTGTGCAAGTGGTGTATTGTTGTCGCTGCTAGATTACAAGCGAGTCACAGCTGCCAGGAACCCAGTAATGTCCAGGCCTCGATCCGATATGACCATGCCCCCTGAGAGCTGCTTTTTTGTAAAATTTAGATAAGGGAAATAGACAATCGATTGGTATTCATTCTTAATATAAAATATGGCAACAATAACGTTCATCTTATACATTACTTAACGTACGTAAATTTGTTGTTTGAATGTCTATATATTATGGGTGGTTTTAGAGCTTTTTTTGTAAGACTAATATAAGAAGGATTTATTTATAAAGATAATATGCAAACGATTAGTATTGGTATTTACTATAATCTGTGGCAATAATAAATGAACACCTATATATACGTACGTACATTTGATTGTAATACACAAATTTTTTTAATTATACACGCAAATAAATATTAATGGCACTTTCTACAAACAGTGTAACTTCACGACTGCGTCACATATTAGCGATATATTTGTATAATAATAAATATATTTTACTTAGATAAATTATTACATTATTGATACATTTTCATGTAAAATAGAATATTTTTTAATGTTAATATAGTATAAACGTATATTAAGGCTTTGTGATTATTTTGTACAAAAATATTTTGCAATTGTTGTTTTCGTTAATCAATTAAAGGAGAACTTGAAGAAGGTCTTACCTTCTTTATATAGTTTTTATTCTATCGCCATATTATATTTTTTTAATTTTATTTATTACTAAATCGTTGACAGCTTTTCAGAGATTATGTTATTAAATGGCGCTATTGAAGATAAATATTTGTTTTAAGTAGCTTAAGTAATATTAATATATACCTTAGAATGCCGTGATAAAGTGTTTACATAGCTACGAAGTAACTGTTATTATAATTAACTTTCATAGAATACGACAATAACTTTTAGATGTTCAAAATACAATTTTAAATATCCGAATTAATGTTTCGTCATACTGTAACTGATGCTAATTATAAGCGACCATATAAAAATTTTAGACCCTAGGGGCTTTAACCCTTACATATTGAGCCTTAAAGTTTAAGAATGAAACTTTAAAAAATTAAAAAATAAGGCATTCCGTTTATGTATGTACATTTATTTAAATAACAATAATATTGAAGCTAAATGTTGCAAAAAACATATCTTGCAGTCAACAAAATGTTAAAGACCTACTGTCTTTAACTGGTGACTGTAATTATACTTAAGCAAAAATAGGTATGTCCATTCAATATCTATAATTATTTTGTTTCATTACGTTCGTCAAATGCCTTGGCATTACATGTATAATACACTATGTGATAGCAAATTTGTTTTATTTTAACCCTTTTTACTGATAAAATTTACTATAGCCTAAGGTTATTCGGATATTTGGCACACCACCAATTTTATAAAATCATTTTCATACGTGGCAGAAAGTAATATGGACACGTCCAGAGAATGAGTCATAACAAAAGACAGGGAAACCTCGGTTTATAATACTCGAGGAAGTCACGTAAAAAGTATGAGGACCCCCGGAGATGTAAATATAAATATATTAGAGTATAATCGTCTATTTGCAATATTCAACATACATTTAAAAATCATACATTTAACAAGTGTTTGATTGTATACGATTTAATTTATTTCTATTTTTGCAGAGACTAAATAAGTTGAGAGGACGGACTGTCTTTTAACACTTCTTTACTGGCTACCCCCCTAAAGTGAAAAATAGGAAAAGCGTTTTTTTTACCTTTCTAACCCACTCTGTTATACCCCCCTGTAAAACCCCCAACCATCTTGTTTGTATTCAAACGATATCCCACATTAGCCTCAAAAACAAATAAATAATAAAACATTTTGTGAAAAGTCATTTTATTAATAATAATACACATGTCAGTTTTCCGTATAAATAATGGTAACTGGTATTTTAGTGATGTCACTTGAAGTAAACTTTTATATTATCTACTTTGACCCGCAACTCGTGTGAAGATTCCTTAGATAAATCTTGAGCGTATGTTTGATAAATATCCTTTAATTTATTTAATTCATCTGTTTTTTGGAGTTCTGAAATTAAAAAAAAACAGTATGTAGAAAAAATTAAATATATGTAATGTGACAAAAAATATTAAAAATAACTTCTACAACTACTAACCTTTTAATTGCTTAATCAATATTTCCATTAAATTAAGAGCATCCCTCCGATTTCGGACCTGATTGCTGTTTTCTAAAACAAAAAAAAAACGTATATAAAAATAATAAAATAAATAAAATTTGTCTTAGTTCCTATCACCATAAGTAACAATATGTCCAACTTTATAACAACGAGTAATCTGTAACAATTACGGATCGTGTATTTTTGAGACATCAATAAAATGAAAAAATAAACAGTTCATCTAAAACAAAATTAAATTAAAAAAAACACCAACTCACTAAGCGTATACTCCACTATACTCGCAACGTGTCCGGTAACCATGGCAACGGGATCCTTGCTCGCTTGGACCACTGGCTCCTCTGTGTCCATGGGTTCCGCACGTAACACTGCGAGCCTCTCCACTACCGAAGATATTGATGACAGTATGGCCAGTTGGGTAGAACGAGAACTGGACGGGTATGATTTGGAACAATGCTCGAAGTACAGATCTTGGTATTTTTCTGGAAATTGATATAAATGTTATTTATTATGTATGAAAAAAGTCTAATAATAACTTTATTAGACTTTTTTTAAACATACCAACTTATTGTTGACTATTGAAAATTATTAGCAAGAAGTAAATAAAATGCTTTTTTATTTCTTTAAATTGCAAGTTCTGTGTTCCAGTGCCACACAAATCTCTAGGTACTAAAATTGATTGATAAATTCAATTTCCGCATATGTTTAAGTTTAAGAAAGGATCTTAAACTCCATTAATGTCATAATTATATAGAAAAGGTTTTTTAATCAGCCTAAAAGATATAGTATGTTTTTTAATAGGTAAATATAACCTATACTAATGAATCTCTTTACTACTAGCTTTTACTTGCAGTTTCACTCCCGTGGACAGATTTAAGTAACGGCGAGTTGTATATGACATATGCAATGATGTATTACATTAAATTAATCGTATCAATGTTAAGTATTTATGTCGGGACACATATTAAAAGAGTATTACGCGTATTTTACTTTACTGAATCATACACGCGACTGTGTGCGCGTCCTCGCGACGGTCCTGAATAAATCGAATATTTAACAAAAGATTTTTTTAGTTCTTACTAGTAGTAACTGAGATTAGCACATTCAATCAAACAAACTCTTCACTATATAAATATTAGTATAGATATATAATGCTACTTTCACTCTACCTTGTGTATGTGGATCTTTAGGCCACGCCTTGCCCAGTAAATCGTAGGCGGCCTCTTTCAACGCTGTCAACTGTTCCCGTCTCTGTCGCACACCTTCGTTGTCTTCTTCGTCTGAATCTTTGTCCATTGATAATTCATCCTACAGTAATATATATGACATTTGATTCAATTGCAATGCTATCACGATCTAGGTACAACTTGCCTGATGGTGGTGAGTTCGAATATCACTCATTTTTTTTTCAGCTTCACGCTGTATCCTGTACACAGCAGGGTAGGCAGAGGGAACCTAGTGTTAAGACACTCCGTTCCCCACTTTCTGCCGAAATTTGGAGGAATTGCGTGCTGAGTAGCAGAACTCAACGCATCGCTTTGCCTCGACACCAGTGCGAAGAAATGGAAATATAAATTTAAGTAAATATTTCATCTCCGCGAGTGGGGATCGAACCCACAACCAGTCCGTTTTACAGTCACACTATGTGCCACTGCGCCACGACTGGCCTCAGTCACTCAAAATAACATTCATAATTAAACCAATCTACTAAAACAAAGAACGGAAAAATATTTGACTATAGTAAAAATAACCAACCGTACCTTAGACAATATCTGCTTGACAATCTCGTACAGCTGGTGGAACCGGTCGCAGGCCGCGTCGGGCAGCGCGCGCGCGAGCGCCGTCAGCGCGTGGCGCTTGTAGGCCGCCTCCTGCTTGCGGCTCTCCGCCACCAGCGCGTCGATGCACGCCGTTGATATGGACGGAGAGAGGGGTGCTTCATTTTCTTTTACTCTGTTATATTTATATGTTTAAATTAGTCATTTTGTTAATTGTATCACAATTTAGTATTTTACTCTAGATGATATGAAATCTAAAAATTTATTATGATCACTACACTTTACAAAACCAGGCAATACTATTTTTTAGTTTTCTATAATTCTGATGTAATATAAAAATTATAAAAAAAGCAATAAATTATCTAAGCACCTTATTTTGTATAATTATAACACAGTAATACTCACACACACAAATCTGCAAGCGCTTCCAAAATATGTTGTTTCCCATCAAAAGTCTTGCCCTGTACCGCCGCTAGTAAAGACCGTATGAATGCCTCCCTTTCCTCTCCTAGACCGTCCGACAACTCTTTACATATTGTCTTAATTGCATTTGCTGCCTAAAAATAAGCAAACATAGTAAACGCTTAAAACGCCTCCGACCTTAAGCAAAACAATAAACAAATGTGAAAATGATCACCATCTACCGACTGTATACACAATATAAATCGATCAGACCAGCATGTAAGCAACATACTTTTATCATCTAGAAAGGAGCTGATGATATTCAAACGGCTGAATCATTGGTAACAACAAACTCAATAACAATTTCAGACTCACTATTCTTTGGATAACTTACTATATTGTGCAATTATAATAAGCTTGTATTGACTTTAAGAATGCTATGAAGTTGTGTAGAAATTTCTGGTTGTATGCAATGGATTAGATTCCAATCTTAAAAATGTTTATATTAACAGTCTAATTAGATAAAGAGCAGCGTTAAATTCCGTCATTTAACGTCACATTTTCCTCTAGTTCTTCAAATTCTAAGATTATTCCCGACGTAGAATTTCCCTTGTTCGGAACAAAATCTAGTTTTTCAACATCAGAATGAGATCCATACATTTTCTAGCATAATATAGAGAAATATGTTATTTATCATTATTAATAAGTTATTTTAATTTGATTGCACTGCACTCAACTCAATTAAAACCATAAAAACAATAAAAAGAATAACATTTACCTGTACTTTCTTCGTCCAGCTACCAGAAGACAATGCAAGTTCGGTGTAGGCGCGTATAGCGGGCAAGTGTTGTCGTATACCGCTCGCGCGGGTTGGACTCATGTCTGACCAGATTTCCTCAAACGTCTCTACTGTTGTTGAATCTGTATTTTGTTTTATATTTTAAGAAAGTTTTTATATTCATTTTGCGGATAGGCAAGTTCTCTCATAATCAAAAAAAAATGTCTCATAATGTTTCCATTTTATTTTAAAATTATTTTTTTTCTATGAATTTGTTTATGAAAATTCAGTATTGCCTGTATCAAAGAACTTATGCACAATATCAAAAACAAGTGAGTTAACTAAACCATCTGTATCTACCCATAACCTAAAAAATATCAGTATAATATTTACCATTCTCCTTAGGAGCGTGCATTGCAAGGAATACAACAGGTGCTAATATTTCTTCATTATCCTTTATATGTTCGATCTTAGCTTTTGCTACTGACTTCAGTGTTAAAGCAATGGCCGACCTTGAGGCGTCATCCTCTTTTGTTTCATAGAGATTCACCAGTTTTTTCATTAACTTCTCTATAGATTGCGCCTGTAGTAAAGGATTTTTTTATTTAAAAAAAACCAGCACCATGTTTTTTTTCGCATAGCTGTCAAAATCGAATGTTTAAGACATTGCGTATTGAAAAGTGGAACCCAACGCCGCACGCTGTCTACCAGAGCGAGGTAATGAACATAAACAGTATTTCGTTCTCCCGAATGAAGGTTGAATGCAAAACCAACGCGCTTACAGTCAGACGCTGTCGTACTCCGTCACGTCAGCCACGATACACTTTTATTACGATACGTTGAAATATTCTGAATACACTTTTACTATACTACCATATAATAGATACATTACTCAATCACTTTTAAAAAAATAAAGAGATAGAAGAACTTATATATTCTTATTCAAAAACGAAAACCTGTGATACTTTTCCAACAAAAACAAAAACGAACCTTAGCATATGCTGAAATTTGTCCCAAAGCCTCCGCATAATTTTTCCTTACAGTTGCATTTCTATCGAATATTCCGTTCAACAAGTTAGTCATAATTTTCCCAGCAACTGGTTCTAAGTCAGTCCTTAGATAATGCGCGGAAAGTACTAAGAAATGTGCACACGCTGCTTTAGTACCGAGTTGCGGAGATTTTGTCAACTCGAGGATTTTGGGTAACATATCCTTCATCACATCTATATTTATAAACGGCATGCACTGTAAGAAAATATTTTTATTATAAGTTTTATACAACATATTTTATAGTCACTCTCGTTATTCACGTCAATTTTAGATTATATATTTATTGATGAATGTAAATTAAGAAATATTTAATATACAAAATTACATTATTTTAAATAAAAAGAAAAGACATTACTAGTTATTTTTTATAGAAAAGTTTTCAACAGATGCCCATAATCTACTCAACACACAGTTACAGTGACAGTTTAGCTGGTTCCAATTCGCCTTTATTGTACGGTCGACTAGTCTCCTTTTGACATTTTTTCCCCGAGTACATAATGTGTAAAGCTTCAAAAAATCAAAGCCTCGACCAGTCGATGTTGTAAATAGAAAATAAAATCATAACCTAAAGCAATACAAACCTTAACAACAGTATCAGTAGTATAGTGATGTCGCGCCGCACTGGCGCGCATGTCGTCCAGTAGCTCGCGCGAGCCGCTGTCCGCTAGTGCCGTGCTCAAGTAGGACAGCTTGGCCGACTCCAGCTCGCCCGCCGCAGCCACTAGTGCTGGCACGAGGCGAGAGAGGAATGGGGTGAGGGTGTTGCCAGCTGCTGTTACTAGCTTGGCTACTGTTTGGAGACTGGAATGGAATATTACAATTTATTTATTAATTTAGAGACCCTCGTGACGCTGTGGTACAAGCAAATGACTGGAAATTTTACATTTTGTTTTGTAGTATGCCATATTTTTTAAGTCTCCTATTTCAGTAACTTAAAAAATATGGTATCTTGTAAAGTAACCCAAGATAACACTTAAACCTTATCATTAAAGTAAGGGATTATCTTTATTCCTAACATAAAAGTTTTCTTATTATTGAAATTTCAATTTATAACAAGCAACTTTACTGAAGTCAATGGGATTTAATTATATTTTTTTTTACCTTCACGCTAGACCTCGTAGGAATCGAACACACAACTGTCGCGCGTACATTTGCTTTTGATTACACTAAGCTTACCTCACACTTCTCACTTCTTTTACAAGATTAATAATCCCCGTATCCAACAGCACAGGCAAAATAACAGATACTATTTCTTTTCCATCTTTGCCTTGATTAACATCCGAAGCTTGTATACATAACTAGAAAAAATACATACGATTAAATTATATATCTTTTAAACTGAATGTTATAAAATGTTAGCATAATTTAAATACGTATTGGAATAATATCCCAGAACTTAGGATATAAGTTAGCCAGAAACCTAGAGGACACTCCGTTCTCCAGGGATATTATTATTGCCCCGCGTTTTCTCTACCAGAACGCTAAAAATTAAATTAATTTACTAATAATCATTCTTCTAAGAGGAGACTGAACCGACAATTATCGCGTTTATTGTGAGATCTTAAACCAGCATACAATAATAAGCGTTATATGTATACGTATGTACCCTTATATTTACCCTTATTATTATATACTTATGTATATAACGTATGTAGTACACAAATAAATAGATATTTTTAATAGTCAAAATAAGTTTTTATTAAATATGAAAAGTATGCATAATTAATCCCATAACAAAATATTTAATAAAAAATTATGCTCCCGATTATATTTAAATTATTATCGAACTCTGGCATGTCCTAACAAATTTTGTGTCTAACATTTCATAATTTTTTTCCTTAACAAAGCGCGAAAGTTCAGAAATCCTAACTTCAAGGCGGCTGCCACTTGTCGACCATACTGTATTGAAAATAAAAATTGTAAATACTCACTTTAGACAACACATTAGCAGTGGTAGTGGCAGCTTGTCTAGTGCCCTCGTGCACGTCGTCCATCACGCGAAACAATTGAGTCCAAATTGTAGGCAAATGTTCTAGTGACTGGTGTAGATTTTGTGCGCCCCTAAATCGTTATAAAATATTAATAGATATGTTAATATTACTTGTTATTTTCCATAGGCTGTGTGCTTCAAATTTAAAACGCAATAAAATTAATAACTCGCAACATAAAAAGCTTCAAAAAGTAAATAATCAACTAGGAAAGGGCAGATAATCATTTTAAAAACCAATCAAATTTCAATTAAATAACCGTTCAAATAAAAAATCTTCATCAAAATCTATGCATGCATTTGGAGGCTACAATGCCGCAGAGAGACATTCACATATACATATACACCCGTACAAAGCCACGTCAAACTATAGAATATAGTAAGAATATTCTTTTGTAATATTAAGACATTGAGACATTTCGTAAGAAATGTACTTATGTATATGCTACATTTATATTAAAAATATGGCATAGCAAGATTTGCAACCGCAGCTTTTCTTCTTTTCTTTTCTTGTTTATTTAGAAAATAATACATACAAAGTGTTTGCCTTCTCAGTAAAGAGTTAGAACACTTGTGTTTAGTATTTTTTTGTAACATTAGTAATCAGGCTCAGCATTTTAATTTTAATATAAACAACACATTATAAGATGTAAACTAGTACAATTGCTTAGAAATAATAATAATAATTACGTAAAAAAATCTTAAGTATACCGTAATAAGTCAGAGAGGGCGTTGCAGCATGACATCCGCACGCGCCATTGGTTGGACGTCAAGTTGGTCACAAGGTCTTTTAATATCTCCTTGTGGTACTTGTGGACCTGGATATTTTTTATAATACTATTAATATTCATACAAAGACATCGTCGTGGCGCAGTAGTACAGCGCCACTGTTGTGGGGTAAATTTTCATCCGGGGGAATTATTTATGTAATATCTACATTTCTTCGCTCTGGTAACAAGCCTAAGCGGCGTTACGTTCCGCCACCTAACTTTAGGGCGGCCACGACTCTTGACCGTATCGTGCTTCGGCAGAACATCGGTAAGTAGAGGGTATAGTATTAAAATACAGATTGTTCTTCTTGTTTATTATTTTTTTATAATCTTTATATTTTTGTTGGACAAGAAGAAGCTAAGAAAAAGACTCGTACTTACAGTCTGCTGTGTATTAGGCACTATAGCATGCCATATACTGGCCATGGAGTTCTGTATCCGCGGAGTGGGGTCGAACCGGTAGCGGTACAGGCGGGGCACTATGCGCGGTAGATGTTCGCTTAGCTGAGCCCCCGCTTGGAGTGCGATCGAGTGGAAACCGAATGCCGCACCTAGGGAAGAAGAAACATAGACATACAACCTCTTTGTAGTGGATAGAGATAGATAGATTTGGGTCTTTTTTCAGTCAAGTGAATTAATGGATAACGGATGCTATACCTGAGGAAAGAAAGAGATAGGTATATTGAAAAAAGTTAAAACACGACAGATATATGGATGTAGATACATTTCTCACATATAAGAGGCCATTCATGTGTTAAATGAATTAATGCAATTCATTCTTTTTCTCTTTGAATTAAAAATTTATTTTTGTAAGTATAAAAAATAACATGATTTAACTATTATTCCAAAGAAATTACGTAATTGTGTAAAATTAATAAAACATAAATTATATTTTTTTTATTTCCGACAATTTTATATTATATTGCCTACTTGAGCTCACATATATGTATTTTTATTATATTTAATTAATCGCTGAATTATGATTAGTAAATATAGTAAGTGTAGTAGTAAATTAGACACATAAATTAGTTACCTCTCTTAGAATTCCATACTGAATTGTGATGAGCCAAATGCATGAACTTGTAAAGTAAATCAGGTTGATTCAAATCAGACGCTAAAGAGCACAGCTCTTTGTAGGTCGACAGATTGCCCCTATAATAAAAATAAAAAAAATACTTATTATTTCTACTAGAATGTTTATTTTATTTCTGATTTCTTTAAGTTATTCCACACTATGTAAAGAAAAATATTTTACATTTTTTTTCAGATGTATATATGCAGGGTATGTTCAAATTCTGCATACATTTCCTACAATATATTTTTTTAATTCTTTTATCATATCAAATATAACTTATAATAAATGTGTGAATTATCTAGTCTCTATATTTTTTATAACTTTTTGTTGAGACGATATTGCGGAGAGAATTTAGTTAAAACACTATTTCAGTTTTTTTTTCATTAGGAATATTGAAGGTTGCGTGGCATAACCTTTGTGAATTTAGACTGATCAAACCCAAACAGTAACGATATAAACATAAAATTTTACAATCAAATTTGAGGCCGGTCGTGGCGCAGCGGCACGAGGTGTGACTGCAAAACCGACTGGTTCTGGGTTCGATTCCCACTCGAGGAGATGAAATATTTACTTAAATTTATATTTCCATTTCTTCGCTCTGGTGTCGAGGTCAAGCGCGGCGTTGAGTTCTGCCCCTCAACACGCAATGCCTCCAGAATTCGGCAGAACGTGGGGAACGGAGTGTCTTAACACTAGGTTCCCTCTGCCTACCCTGCTGTGTGCGGGATACAGCGTGAAGCTAATTTAATTTATTTATTTTTTTTTACAATCAAATTTACTACTTCCCAGCAGCACATAATTCTCCGCAAAAAAAACCATATATAAAAAAAATATTAAAAAAAAATATACACATAAAAACTAACGAAACATTCTAATCTCTCCTATAATCTACAATATATCAAACAAAAATCCAATATTTACCCAGTAGGTGCTTTTCCAAGCTGGCCTTCCTCAAATATCTTAGTATCTTCAGTAACCTGAGCCACGGAACGCTTGCCACTAGTTAATTGTTCTATTATTTGCCCCACTAGCGCTTTCTTTTGGTTTTCGTCGGAATTTTGGTACACTAAACTTAAGCCTTTGCTTGCTACGTCTTGTACTATATCTGTAAGAAATGTCAATTATAATTAAAATATTGTTTTCAATTGTTATAGTTTAGTAGTTATTTAGAAAATGTTTTATGTAACACTCGAATTATTTTATATTTTCACTGATGCACATTTTGAGAGATATTGCATGCTTGATGGAATTTAAAGTTAAACTTCATGTAATCAAAATATAAAGATAAAACACGGTAAAATTCGTATTAACGTTTCTTAATACATCGATGGTGGTAGATGCTTTAATTTTATATAAAACTTAATAATAGCTTACCACTATTTTCTGATAAATAATCCATGAAAACATCTTGAAGTTGTTGTAAAGAATTCTTTACGGGTTCTCTTTCTGGACAGTTCTTTAATAACGCCAATAGCCATATGCTTGTTGCCTACGAAAAGTTGATATTTTTAATTAATAGAATAAATAAATCAATATAAGTGTCAAACTAACCATATGACTAACATTACATTGTTTCATTTCATTCTTTCTAATTGTTCAGTATCATACATTTTTCATATTTAATTTTGTTTATGATAAGAAAAATCCGTCTACTTTTGGTGATCACTCAAATGCAAATCTCAGCTTACGCCTCGCGAACTGTACTATCTTATTATGTTTCAATAATTAAATTTACGGTAACACTCTTGATAGTAGAATATGTATATAAATTATATTTTTTAAGAGTAGAGAGTAATAATATTTATATGATACCGATATAAACAGCAAAACAAAATACAAGTAACTTCAGTTGCATTTGTAAACTTTTGGCGAATTTAAACTACAACTTATTTTTATAAAAGACGTTGTCAATATATAGATAGAATAATGAAGTAATTTTTGACAAATAAATGAAATTTTTAATAGTATTTAAAAATAATAATAAACTTACTTGTCTTGAATGTGGATGAGGGTGTTTGCCAATCTTGAATAGTTCTAACAACAACCATTTCAATAATTCATTGTTTTCCTTCAATGCCTCTTGATCTTTAACTTTATCTTTGCCCTGTAGATAAATAAGTCTTATAATCTATATATATAAAAGGACTTGTGCTGACTGACTGAGGTAAGACGCACGCAGAGCCGTAACCGCTGATGGTAGAAACGTGAAATTTGAGCAGATGTTTATTTTCATATTCTGGACATCCACTAAGAAGGGAATTTGAAAAATTTTAACCCTAAAGGAATGAAATAGGGGTTGAAAGTTTGTATGGAAAAAAATTTTAATCTGTACCGATTTTTATAAAATTTGAAATTCAGACTCTTAAAAATATTTCATTGAACACGTGTTTCATGGTTTTTAAGAATTCACCCCCTAAGGGTTCAAATAAGGGGTTGAAAATTTCTTTCTTCTTCTTTAAATTGTTACCGATTTTTATAAAAATTTAAATTCAGACTGTTAAAAATATTTTATTGAACACGTGTTTCGTGGTTTTTTTAGAATTCACTCCTAATAAGCGGGCGAAGCCGCGCGCGCCCTCTAGTCTTTAATATAAGTTTTCAATCAATTATCAAACTCACATAGACAGACACAAAAGTAGTGATGTCGCAAAACAGCTTAGTGATATTACTAAAATTACCAGAAAATTAAGAACAAGCAAAATAATTTCTATATGAAGGCATTACTTAATAAAAACCTTTAAATTTGTATATAAGAAACATAATAAATATGTACCTCCTTAGGCAGCTCCGTCCACAGATCTCTGTTCTCGTTGGAATTGACACCTTCCACGCAAAGTACGAGAGACTCGCCGATTTGGAGATGTATTTCAAATTCTTTACTCTAGAAAGTGACAGCAGATAAATTATATATATTAATTTTATGAATAATTATTAATTAATGCTTTTTTCAATATTTTTCGACATGCTTTAACTGTTATACAAATGGTCTCAAGTATCATCAGGTTGTTTGAAACAAAACTAGTCTTAAAAATCATAACAAAAATATATAATCAATTAGTTTAAATTAATTTCTTACTTTGACATATCTTTAACTTATTTAAAAAATACGCAATATTATAAATATATAAAATAACTTACATCTTTAGCCATTTGTAGAAAACCTTTTACAATTTCCTTTGCAAATGACAATCTTTCGCCGCAACACATCAATCCTAATGTAAATAGCGACCTTTCTTTAACCTTTGATGGTATTTTAGCATTTCCCACTATTTTAAACAATTTATCTGCTATTGAAAATTTTGTTATTTCTTCATCTATTATTGTAAAATCTGATTGATTTATTTTGAAAGGGTTGTCTGTTTGTATAAGGGATTCTTGTTTTTGTGATATATTTGGTAATGGTAAAGCAGTGTATCTGACTAGAATAGATATTGCAGTACATGATGTACTGCTTAACATCACTTGTGGACTGGAAAGGAAATTGGCTGAAAGTAAATTGGTAAAATACATTAAAAATCTTATATTGACGAAGTGGATATGAGATTTAAATTATTTTTTATATGCAATTTCAATACATTAATTGTTTAAATAGCACTTAAATATATTATAAAATATTTTTTTTTAGGTCTAAGTTATATCCCGCAAATTACAGGGTAGGCCAAGTGAAGAGCAGGTGTCAGGACCCTCCGCCCGCCACTTACCGTTCATTGAGTGTTGAATGGCGGAACCCAACGCCGTTTGTGTATATATTACATATATTTTCAAATCAAAATGATCTATTTTTTTACTTAACTCACCTAAACACAAAGCACTTTCCGTATACGGCTCCCAATTAATAGGATTGAAACCTTTACCACCGAACTTGCCTTTCTTAGACAAAATGATACATCTTTCACATAAATATGTGAACGCTATTAAATATCCACATTGTGATTCTAAATTCTTATTATTTTCGGCTTGTCTAACAAATTCTTTAATTTCCTTATCCACAGCAGCTTTATTGCTCGTGTGAACTGTTATTATAGCGTAGATCGCCGCAGAAGTTTCTCGAATATCCTCCTTAGTACTCGAAGTGAATAGATTCTTTAAGAATGGCAATAGATTTGTATATTTGTCAGCCATTTTTTCGGGTACACAACCGACGATGTCTAAAAAGCATGTTAAAGGCATAACACCTGAAACATTAAAAATATGATTATAACAAAAAAAATGTTACAAAAGTAAATACTTCTTAACTAGAGAGAAAAACAGAGGGATGTTATAAGTTATTTTTCTGTATGTCTGACCGTGGCATGGTAGCTCCCAAATGGATGAAACTATTTTGATTTAGTTTTTTTGTATTAGCCATCATTCAAGAAAATACGTTCAGACGTTTGAAAATGAGTTTGAATCAAACTTCTGAACGTTTCATCTTTTCTAGTTGTTTGTTTACTTTTTAGAACATTTTATTTATGTCGTAGGTTATTTATTAATTATCAATTATTTAAAATAATATCATTTACCTGGACTAGTGTTTAAAAGGGAAATGATCATAGTCAGATATCTATCAAGAGATTCAGTTTCTAGAAGATGCTCGTGAAAGTATCTGGAGAGTATCGGCGATGTGGCGTTGGGATGGTTAGAACAATCTTTCAGATTTGCGTCGCGATTCAAACACATTCTTAAATAACGTAATATCTGTAAAATATAACTATATATAGTTTGAGGTAGTCGTGACGCAGCGGCAGAGTCTGACCGTAATCGCGACGATTGTAGGTTCAATTCCCACAAGGGGAATGTTTTTTTTTCTCTCTGGTAACAAGACAAAGCGCGACGTAGAGTTACGTCACTCAACAGGAAAAAAAACTAAAATTGGGCGGTGCGTGGGGAACGCAGTGTTTGTGCTATAGATTTCCTCTGCCTACCCCCTAAGCCTGCTATATATTTTTTCAAATTAAGTCTAAGCTTCTATTTCTAAAATAGCAGTAATATATTTTTTTGAAAAACTAACATCATTTGTATTGTCATATATGAAAAAGCATTATTATGAGAGATACATGTCTTGTAATAGTGAGACAGCGCCAGATTGTAAACACGATGGTTTAGGGTTCGATCGCCGCTCAGAGTAATGATTATTTGTAAATTAAATTTATTTCCCCGCTTTAGTTGAGTTCAGCTACTCCACACGAAATATGTCGAAAGTAGGAAACAGTGTGAATACTAAATTCTACTACAACACATACCTCTTGATAAGTTTGTGGATGAAATTGCAAAACTTGGTTGCTAATAACAAATCTATGTCTAGCATTAGACCCTTTCTTTCTTTTCTGCATTTGATCCCATATATAGTTGACAACTTCTTTAAACTTGGGAACCTTAATATTTTTTTCCGATATTGTGGAATTGTCTTTCTTAGTTGAATCTTCGTCCAAATTAACATTATTTGTTTCTTTTGTTGAAACATTGTTAACTACTTCGTCTATTTCATTGGCTCGAGATGTTCCATATAAACATTTCAAAGCTTCAGTTGAAACATCGTCTTGACTGTTAAACAATTATAATTAAAAAAATTACAAATAAATTTTAAAATATAGAAAAATTTTAACTAAATATAATTTTATATAAATTATGAAATTAAAAATATGTAAATGTAATTAAATTCCATTGAAGCATAGTGGTTGTCTGCAAACATGATAGACATAAGTTGGATCTTTACTGAGTGAAATTATAATATATGAATTAAAGGAAAAAAATTAAACACAAATCCGTATCATTCAATCCCCCTACGTTCAACTTCTTATACATTTAAAACATTAAAATATGTTAAAATTATTTTATTTTCCTCCCATTTGAAACAAATTGAAAAGACAAAGTGAGTCATTACTACATTTTCTCAGTCAATTTTTTTTAAAATCAATATAAAAAGTTATATAAATCACAATTCCATACCTATCTCCACTGGCAAGTAGCAATAGATATCTAGAAGGAACATAGTCTTGCGGGAACACCGTGGCTGAATACCTCATTGCTATGTAACGAATCATAGGCTCGTCACTGTGCATGTAACTGTAATAAAAATTAACTTTATATTTAAACTTCACCAACGAGGATTTCGTAAATATAAGATTTTTTTTTTTAGTTTCACTATTCATATTTTATTCTTAAATAAGAAATATAATTATAATTGTATAAGGTGAATTGAATTGATTTGTATGTCATTTTCCAAATATTATATGAGTGGTAGTGTGATCACATGTGTAAATGTGTAAACGTGTAAACACATATGTAGATACGTCTACACAGGGACGCTAGGACGTAGGGTAATCAGTCTCTAAACAGGCTTCCACTAGATGTGCCCCGAACTAAGTTAGCGTAGTAGGTTATTACAAAAAGTTTTCTCGTTTTAACTAAGATTAACCACACAAACAAGGCACAGTAAACGCACGATTGTCTCCAGAATACGTTCATAATTTTTGACTACTCGTCAAAAATTAAGAACATATTTTATAATTAAAGTGTTATTCCACACTTAGAAAAGAAAAATACTTATTTAGAAAATGTATATATTGAACGTAACAAGATTTGAACCCGCGCCTCTTGGAAACCGTCCATGCGCTCTGACCATTAAGCCATACGTTCTTATCAAGCTAGGTTTTTCATCATTCGTACGTTCATACTTTTGTTGCTACTTTGCTTAGTGATTTTCTCAATAAGAATGTTCTTAAAGTTTCAATGTATCAATGTTATTAATATACATATAATATTAACTATTACTACTAGCGGGGTAGTCAGAGAGAACGGAGCGCCAAACGCAACAGTACCTACTTATATCACAATTATTAACTCAGTATAAATATAGGATGCAATTAATAGTTAACTTCAAAACCACATCCGAATTAAAAACCCCCTCATTTACTAAATTATTTTAAAATACAACTATAACAAATTCTTCTTACACAGAATAGTGAATTCCTCGTTTTGTTCAAATTCAGTGTAAGTTCAATGTCAATTGCAGCCCAAAAAGCTCCTTAGTCAGTCCGCCTCTGTATAAGCATGTAGTAATGAGTAGTACAAATAATACATATAATTATATCACTTACTGATCCAATAAAGCGAAAAGAGCTAACGCCTGAGGTTCATCAAAGGGACTTGGTTTAAGTTTTTTACTTTCAGAGCTCTCATCTACATCCATTGCTTCACTTTGGGAAGTACCCGCCACTTCCGATGTATCCATTTTTTCTGATTTATCTGGTAATATTCATTTTAATTCATTTAATGTTTAATGTTCATCATCAATGCACAGAAGTTCCAACACCCAAACTTCAGTGCGGCCACGACTCGTCGACCGTACTGTACTAAGAGATTAAAATTTTATAAATATATAAAAAAAAGTTACCTTCAGGTGTAATTTTATATGCTACAGCCATTTCTAATAAAGCATCTCTTAATGCAGTTTTCATTTCAGGCACTGCTTCTGGTATTTTCTTGACCAATTCTTCAAGTAATGCAAATTGACTGTTGAAACAGCTTGGGCACTTCATTGCTAAGCGACCTACAACATATTATAGTATATAAAATACTAGGCAAGTGTCTGGAAATGAAGCGTCGAAATAAATGTGATATTTAAAAATTTATATTTAATTTATTTACTGCTTTCTTACAGTTTAGCTTAGTCTATTATAGCAAATGTTGTATCACCATCAATGCCTAGATATAAGCAGCTTGGAATCCATTCAAATATAACTACAGAATTTAATCCAAATTGATTCAATCGTTTAGAAAGAGTAGTGTTAAATACACAATTATGGGATACAATTAAGCCATCACATTTAACATTTTTCAATAATTGTATACTTATTAATATAAATTAGTAACAGATCATCGACGACACCTTGCCACAGTAAAAACAATTCTGAATATGTAAATCATGATTTAGAGGAAGGTTTATATTTAAATTGTCATATATTTTCTGTTTTATTTTAAGTAAAATGATTGTAAAAACCATATTGTTAGCTTCATCTTGAGCGAGGAAATGAAAATATTAAATAATTTACTTCTCCAAGTGAAAATCGAACTCAGAATCGTTGCGTTTACAGTCACACGCCAACGTAAACACGACAGTTGTGGATTCGATTCCCACTCGTCACTGTACGACCGCGCCGCGACGACCTCCGCCATATTTTGTGAAGAAACTATTACCTAAGCACATGTAAGCTTTAGGCTGATGTTCTGCGTGCTCCTCCGACCTTATAAGTTTCAGTAATCCTTGAAGGAACACTGTTGCTACTTTCTTTAATTGAACTTCATCACCACTGCAATACAATAAAAATATAATCATTTAAAAAACACGTAAAATTAATAAGAGATGTAGTAGAAAAATCATAAATCCATTAAAAAGTCATAGCAAAAAGTTGTAATGTTATGTCATATTATAAGTACATTATAGTCAGTACATTTTAGTTTCAGGGTAAGCACAAAAATTGTATATACATATATATATTTTTTACGTTTAATACACATGTTTATTTAATAAAATGAGTATAATTGTTGAACTAACTTGGTGACGACGTTCAGCAAAAACATGAGCGCCATGTTTCGTAGACGAGAATTCGTGTTAGGGTCAAATAGTGACGAAAATACAACCTGAAAATACACATACACACATAATAACACATTCCATATTATTACAATGAAAATCATTCTTTTCTCATTTTTCAAACATTCTTTACAAAGTGTGCAATCTTTTTTGCACATTTAAAATCTTATTATAAAATATGTATGGAAAAGTACACCTATTTATTTATATTAATTATTAAAGTCTAAATTCTGTTACATTATTACAGCTTCTATAACTAAATCTATTAGTTTTATGATAAAATTGAGCACTCACTTGTACACAATGTGGGAACATGATAGCCGGGCCAGTTGCCTTATTTAGATACTGAATTAGTTTCAAACGTAGACGTGTACACGCTGGTACCTAGAAATTAAAAATGTTTGAGTTTCAATTGTCTTTTTAACCTGGCTGGTAATAATAATAAGTTTGTCTGCAGTGGCATCGTACGTTTATGTTAACGTTTTGTTTTGTTTCCTATCAACTTCGCTATCAATTTCACAGTGCTTTGGTAGTAATCATTTTATAACATTTTTGTAGTCTGGTAAGAAAAGGCTAAATGACGCACTATATACAAATCACCATTTTAAAATAATTTAAGATTAAGATCTCTTCATGAACTTGTCATGGACTTTAACGTCATTCTGAAGAAGAAAGTAGCCGAGAAATGTAGGCCTCGGATCAAATGGTGGTTGCTGTATAGACCGATGAAGACCGACTTCACATTAAAAGTCATAATATTTCGACTAACACCCAGACTGCTCAGGATGCTTGGGATCGAGCTCAGTCGGCAATCATTGCGGCAGGCAGGCGAATTCTTGGCGTTTCTAAAGGAGGACGTGTCAACGACAGGGAGACATGGCAATGGACGACAAGGTGCAGGAGGTGATTCGTGAAAATAAGGTTGCCTTTAAGGAGTGGCAGCAATCCAACTCTCCTGAAGACAGACTGGAGTACATAGTACCGAAATGTGCCAGAACCCGAATGAGAGTAAATCACAATTGAAACTGTGGAGGTGCAGATGCTCATTTACAAACTGGCAAGTGTCCGGGATAAAGCGACGCAAGATATCACGAAATGTCTTTGCGTTACACATTCCCAGGGTACGCTACTTTGTAGTCATTTCTGTGAAGGAGAAGCCACTTCCAGGAATTGCTGAACACTTAATTTCTATACAGTTTTCATCACGACCCAAAACTTAACCTCGGACTTATTGCCCTAATAATCCTTGACAAAACTCGTAATTGCCTACGACGCATAAGGAACACAAAAGCGGTGGGACCTGACGATATATTCGATCAAAACGTGGAAATCGTTAGGCTCTCTTGATGTGCTCATACTAACTGACCTTTTTAATCATATCTTGAACACTGGAAAGGTGCCACACCAGTGGCGGCTTAGCTTTAGGCCTATGACAGTGTGCTTCCTCAGTGTATTTGGTGGGCATTGTGATCCAAAGGGATCCCTGAGACCTACAGTGAGACTATCAGAGACATGTACCACGATTCCGCTTCAATAGTTAGTTCTAACCATAGAAGCGGAATCGTTGCTGCTGGCGACACTTAACCCTTCCAAATCACAGTAGTGGTTCACCAGAGCTCGGCTCTTAGTCTGTTCTTACTCAATATAGTGCTCGATACTGTCTCGGCTCACATCCAAGACAAGCCTCCAAGGCTGGTATTGTATGCCGATGACATAGCATTAATTGACATTGTACGTTCGAGAACGGTGGTATTAAACTAAATGTGTCGAAGACCAAGTATATGGCCTGTGGGAGCCCGGACTGTAGCACTATCTATATAGGTTCTGAATCAGCCGCTAAGTCCAATATCTTGGATCCGTTATGTAATAGCGTCGCCTGAGATGATTTGGCCACGTTACGCGCCGACCTAACAACTATGTCGAACGCAAGTGTCTTACTATATCAGTCCTTGGAGTGAGACCTCCTAGACCGCCAAGTTAAAGCTGGTTGGATGTAGTGATGCAGAACATGAGAGCCAATGATGAAGCTACCGAGGATGCTAAAGATCGGCCTAGCAAAAGCCAGGATTAATGCCAGGAGGAAGAAGAAGAAGACTAAGATCTCCTTGTTTATCTACAAACAACTTTTAAAAAAACTATTTAACTTCAACTTATCAGTAATTTTTGAAAATTTCTGCAAGTAAGCCAGGATTCACACTACAGTGTTGTGGTCACAGTTTGTTCTCGGTCCAATCTTATATTCTTGTACGAGAAATATTCAAAACCAAATATACTAGGACCATAACAATAGTATGAATGCTCTGTCTTCTTGTTTCTCATATAAGAATATTTTTGACAGACTAAGATTGGGCTGGGAACAAATTGTGACTGGCATAACTATAGTACTTATGACTATAGTAAGAATTCTAGCTAGATATTAAAATACCTAAATAAATATTAGTCTTTATTTATTTATATTAAAATAATTTAAATTATATTAAAATTATATAAATATTACATATATTTTTTGTTATCATATGTTACCTTACGATCATCTGGAGGAACTTTCATCCCACCCCAAGTACCTAAGTATAATGAATATAAAGGTGCCACTACTGATGGTAAAGCCCAGTCCACTGAGCTGCAACAAAATATCATTATTGAAACTGTAATTGTATAAAAAAATATTCAGGATATTAAAATGTCATTATAATTTATTAAAAAATCTCCGTTTGTCTTAATCTGTCCATAGTTCATTTCTAAAACATTCTATGTCTAGAACTATTCGTTTCTAGAATGAAGTGAAGTAAAGGTGAGTGTTAATGCACATTTAAAGGAGGCCATTAATCTCACTTTTGGGTTATATTAGCTTCACAAATTGTATACTGCTGTTCTGCTTTCAAATGTGATAGTTCAGACAGTTCACAGCCGTGAACACTGCCAAAGGAGTGTACAAACTAAGAAGAAGAAGGTGTTTTCTGCACATAACATGGTATGCAAAGGAACCTTGTGTCTTTCCCACACACTGGCCAATTTCCGAGACATGTGATGGGTGGCAGAATTCAATGCACACTTTCTCTTTTTAACAGACAGAGAAAATAATAATAATTAATATTCTCAAACGGGAATCGTATCCACAACCATTGTTTTTAGCTGCACCATGATAATCACTTCATAAAAATTCATTCAAATAATGATAAACATTAAGCTTACCTATTAACTCTTATAAGTGGACTGTTGGCATGGTTTGCGACACTGAAACGAGAATCAGCAGCTGCTACTATGAGAGGCACAAGTACATCATTCATGTTAAAAATATCTTTACTAATGAAGTTCACTATAGAAAGTTTCATCTGAAAGAATTGTTTTTATTTATTTATTTTCTCTTTGTTACTTAACTTCACAAAAGCAAAAAGAGGAACTTAATATTCAGACACTCTGTTCCTCACACACCAAACAATATCCCACACACTATGTCTTGAATGGAGCAATCGAACATGATGCTTTGTATTCTTACATGACATTACATTAGTAATTAAAAATATGACATTAAATCAAGTTATGTCCATAATATTCAATTTTGTTTATTATTTAAAATTATAGGTGTTGTTACCTCTTCCAGTTGTTCAGGATTGATTTGATTTTTTTCAACAAGTCGTTTGTAAGACTTAAGACTCATACCAGGAGGTACTTGAAAGTCATATTCACCAGCATTTGGTAATGCTCTAAAACAGAAATTTATTTTATCAACAATTAAACAATTTATGTGAAATAATTATTCTGTTAGACCCTTTATGACAATAATGTATGCATGAGTTACTAGTATTTTTTTAAATTGTAACAGGGTAGGCATAGGAACCCTAGTGTTAAAGCAGTCTATTCCTCATTTACCCTTTAAATTATATACAATATGTTGAGTGCCAGAACTCAATGTCATACTTTCTTATATCCACAAGTAACACATTTACAGAAACCATTCAATCCATCTTAATTTTCTTGAAGGTAAATACTTAAGTACAATATTTAAAAAATATAAAAATGGTGTATTAAAACTGATTGGTACATTAGAGATGGAGCGTCTTAACACTAGGTTTCTTCTACCTATTCTGCTATATGTAGGATAGAGAGCATGAAGCTAAAAAAATGCACAATGTTCTTACCTGTAGGGCAACAACAGAACATCAGTTGCAAATTTTAAAATCAGAGTAGATACCTTTGGCTTTTCTTTTAAATTAAGATTAGTCTCCTTGATATCTCCAAGTAAAGGCATGACTAACATTAACATTCTATAAAAAGATTAATTATATTAAAAACACATTTTATTTTTATTTTTTTACATTTTTAATGTGTTATTCCACACTTAACTTAACTTTTAATTTTAACTTAACTTTAAATTAACTTTTAATTTGTAAAAATCTCAGAGATGCTAACAAAAGAAAAAAAAGTTTATATGAATGTCTACATAGCTTGATGAGAATCTTTGGCTCAGTATTCGAAATGCTTAAATGGTTTATAATTCCATGGTAGGTTCAAATTTCATTATGATCATTTTTTTATATATTCATTACTTAAATCAACCAGAATTACATAAAAATATCAACAAAAATTATTTGTGTTTAAGGGACTTAGCACTATTTAAATGAGCAATAATATGTTTTAAATAAAATACTTTTGCAATAATTAAATTGAATACAAACCCATCTTGATGTTGAGGCGGCTTGTTTTCTATTGCTTCTAGTAATGTTGGTGCTAAATTCAATTGTTTATCTCTGGGGAGTCTTGGGAAACCCATAGTTATGTAAATTATAGAAAAGTTCTGAAACAAATCTTTTAAAAGTATTCAATTCTTTAATACCATCACATCATAATATTAAACATGTTAAGCATACTTACAATAATAAAACTATTGGCAGTAGGATCTCTATAAAGCTGGAGTAATGTTTCTACTGGCAGTTGGACATCATTTCGACATTTTACTCTCTTATTTACATGGATCAAAAGCTCCATTACTTTAGTCCGAATCTATAAAAAAATTAAGTAAAGAATAATTTGCATTTTATACCCAAACTGTTGTATTAAAGACAATGTATTAATATGTAGTCATTAATTTATCATATTAATTATTTAAAATACTTAGAACATTGAATTGAATTGAATTTAAGGAACTAAATTATGACGCAAAATAGTCTCAGCTATATACAAATACAGTTTAGTAACCTGTTCATGAGGAGAAGACAGTTTCAAAATTACTGGTGGTAAGAATCTACTAAGACAGCTCTCCAGCTGGTCATCAGTATTCGCGTTTCCAAGCCGCAAAAAGACACGATCTAGGAGAACTAAAAAAGTAACCGGTAGGGAATTAGAAACAAAATATTTAAATTCATTCCACATTTATAATTAATTTGATTCTTACGTGAATCATTTGTGCAATCGTTGCTACTCTCAGATACTTCCATTTCAGACATTTTTTATCATTGGCAAAGCCCTTTCTAAAGATTTTTTAAAGAAAGAATTGGTTTTAAACAACACATATACAGTACACTATACAATGACAGGCAATTTATCACTTGACGTTTAATGACATTGACTTTTTGAGACAGGTTAAAAAAAAATACAGTTTAAAAACCTTATAATAGACTTGTCGTTTTGGAATGATTATCAGCGGCGTATTTGCTCAAAGCTACAGATAATTTTGTTAGTAAAAATATTAATCTTAATATAAAAAGTCTTACAACATAATAAGGTCCTCATTGATATATACTTTAGTCCATGCTGCTACTGACTGAGGCCACTGACTGGCAAAGTCACCGATAAACATGGTAGGAGAATTACCCGTTATAAATTGTATTTCTTTAATAAATACGTGTTACGTTATATGGAATTTTAAATGAAATAGAATTCAATTTCTTTAGCTTAAATAAACTTTTTAGTTAACTCAAGTGGTTGTCATAATTCATTGCACATAATATTTAACCAATAGACCACTAGAGAGAAAATAAAAATTTCTACTTATTTTTAATGTGAAAACCTAATCCAGGTGGTATTTGTATCCTTTTCTATTAAGTTCAATGGGACGTATGCCAAGTACATTATGATAAGTGCATTATTATTGATTCTTTATAATAAAACAAAAGAAACCAGTTTAATTAAAAATTTATTCTAGATCCTCCTAAATATATTAAAATTTAGCAATAAAAAAACTGGAGGTGGTTGAGTACACATTAAAAAATTTCCTAATAATATCACATTATACAGAACTTACCAATTTTAACAACAAATTGTTAAACTAAATTATTAACATTGAAATAAAAAAATATTCTAATGTAATAATAATTGATTTCTAATAGGTAGCAGATATTAGAAAGAGCGTCGCAATTACATTGTAGGTTTTTAACATAACACAGCACTCAATTACTAATCTAACATAGTATAAAAAAGACATTAAATGATATACTATGTAGCAGACATCAGTCACATTATTATGACTATTATTGTTATTTTTGTAATTACACGCCATATACCGGATATAGTACGGTAGGTAGAGAGACCTTAGGTTAAAATATTTAAAAAAAAATTAAAAATACTATTGTCCATGTAAAATATGCTTCATCATTATCGCCTATAATTGCGACGACACTTTGGTATTAATTGTATGATTTTCTTTTTCTGTTTAAATTGTTACGTACGTATGTACGCTGTGTTGGTGATTAAAGTTAAAATAATAAAAAAAAATACACAACCATAGGCTAGGAATGGGGTGTGTGTGTGTGTGTGTGGCGAGTCAAATGTTCTGCCACTGCACTACAACGACCTAACTATTATGCTATTGTGAAAAATATAGTGTAATAAAGACAAAATTGGCATTTTAGTACAATTAACTTTAAACATATAAAAGGAACATATTTATGTGCTTTGTGCAATACGAAAATTTTATGTGTATAACAAGTATTTTATGTTTAAAAAAATTTATTCGACTAATTTTATTTCTTTCTTCAAGAAAAAGAGCTAGCTAGCTAGCTTTAGCATTTAGCTTTTACATAATGATGTCTGCTACATACCAATATACAAAACAAAATCAAGTCTTTTTAAATCTATTGTTTTAGGAATGTTCAACTATTAATTTTAAAATATATTGCTTTAAGAGATTCTCTCTCGCAAATAGTAATAGTAAAATAATGAATGATTTTATTATACATTTGTCTGTTGATTTAGATTCTATGGTTAGCAACACAATATATTGGCAGTTTGTATTATACAGTGTTTAAAAATATTATTATAATATTTCTTTGTGTTAATTCAACTGTCAATTTTCTAAAACGATTTTATTTATAGCACATCACAAAATATCCCATCCATATATTATATTATATTATAAACTTCAGTTCGTATAAAAAATGTCTATACAGTTTATGTTACTCAATGCCGTGGGCGAATATCATAACAAGGCCGGGTTCCACCATCATATGTTCATCTACGTGAGTGTTATCTACTTGTAGGACGAGCACAGCTTGTTTCCCGGGGACTCTTTTACATACGTATTTTTCATATAATCTGTAAAGTAACAAAAAAATTAGCTTCACAATTAGCATTCATAAGCATTGGGGCCCCATATATCGTCGGCTATATTGAAGTCGGATTGGTTTATTAATTTTTTTTTAGCTTCACTCTGTGTCCTGAATATAGCAGAATCGGCGGAGGAAGTGTAATGTTAAGACATTTCGTACCCCACGCACCATACAATTTTCGATAATAACTTAAGTGGTGGAAATCTACGCCACTTTGTTCCCAAAGTAATGAGTGGAAATCGAACCCACAACAGCCGCGTTTACATAAGCTGTAATGCACGACACGACACGACAGCCTCGAATAAAGAACATTATAATAAAATCTTTATTCAATTAGGCTAATATAAGCACTTTTAATTCGTTGAGTTATTTAGAATTGTCAGTACTCAGTCATGTCAATTCTATAGCAAGCTACCATCAGCTCGGAAGGCAGTTCTGCTGAGAAAAGCCGGAAAGACATTGAGTGATTGAGACAGTTGCATATTCAAAATATAATTTACGTCAATATATAACCATAATTAGCGTTGCGAGTGAACATTAACAGCATTTAGTCTTGGATTGAATAGTAACTATTGCTAGAGTCACTTTAAACATTCATTCTTTTAGTCTTCACATTCAATCTATTAGGAAATATTACGATACTAAAAAAAATATTTAACGTGAAATTGTAAGTAATAAAGCTATTTTTCAATAAATTTCTTAAGGAAACATTTAATACATTACTAAGCGCTATAGCATAGAATTTATAAATATAAAAAAATAATGTTAATGTAATTAAGACGAAATGTACATAGCACATACCTTCTATTGTTTTGTCTTGTTTCTAAGGAAGAAAGGCCAGGAGGCCACCGTCTCTCGTGGCAGTTCTCCATTAGGTCATCAATAATGTGCGGGGGACAGCCTGACTCTGATAAACTCCTTTTTATCATCATCTGTTTAAGTTATAGCGACTTTAAACGTCATTAATTGTTCAAGTTATCGTAAGTGTAATATTTAAAACCACCAATTAAAACCAAAAATCATTTTATTACATACCCAAACCATTCAGTTTAAAGTACTTTTAAGTAACTTGTTTTTTTTAGCTTCACGCATTTTTAAGGGCACGAGAGAATCTAGTGTTAAAATATTTCAGGTAGCAGTCCAAGAAGAAAAAGAAGATAATTTTGAAACAATCGCTTGTTTTTAATTCAGAATCATATCGTCTACTGTCAGATACTTTAAAACTGCGCCACAATGGCATTAGGTATATTATTTCAAAATTAAAATACCTTTTTAATTTAAAATGCATAATAACAAACAAAACAACACACTACAACCACTTTAAAAATTGCTACTATCATAAAAATAGATCAAAAATATTACCATAACCAAACAAAACCATATAAAACACGTGATATAATTACCACCTGCAGGACGTCATCGGGTGTGGAGATCATGCCGCCCCAGCGCGTGACGCGCGCCCGCGACAGGGAGCTGGCCCAACGGACCACCTCCTCGCGCTCCATTTGATCGGCGAGCGCACGCATTGTAGGGTTTGACACGCGCATTGCTCGCATAAAGTCCTAATTTCAAGGGACAAAGTCGGTTTTTTTTATTAATTCTTCTCAAATTTATTGAATGTGTAGGGAACTAGCATTTACACTTATAGTTAATTTAATATGTTTTATTTATATATTTTAGTATTGTAATTTATTTATTTATCACTTATATACATACTCGTTCGTATTTAGTTTATTTATGTGAAAACGCTCGCTGCCATCGACTAAACCGGTAAAGTGTCCTAACATTTATGCCTACCCCCTTGTCGATGCATATTTCGTCGCATATTTTTTTATAACGATGCTTTTGCCAATCGATGCGCTTCCCATACGTTGTTTTCTCAGTTATTTCTTAATATTATTGTGTTCTCCTTTATGTATGTTTGTGGTTGACTTTTGAATAAACTGTGCCGTGATTTACTATTTGCGTTCAAACTATAATATGAATATACTCAGTGTTAACTGTGAGTAGACTTTTTATTCATCTCCATCAACACTACAGATGCATAAAATTGAAAACTTTAAAATTAATTAAATACAGTAATTAAAACATTTTATTGAGAAATTATATTTGAAATTATGATTTTCAATCAAAAACATTAAATTAATTTAGTTAAAATATAGTAGAATTAAAAATTTCCGTAAGATTGTAGTGTCGCGGCGGGTGCAAATTGCGGCATCAGACTCCGCGCTTCAGGACTGTAACCGATGTAGCTCCTAAACGGTTTGGCCTACCGTTATAGCCGTTTGTGAGGCTTATCTATACACTATTAACTGTTTTCGTACAAAAATAAAAACAAAAATCTTAATGCTACATTTCTGAAATTTCTTTTCATAAAATAAAAACCATTTTTGACGAAATTTGGATAACTTTTTTTTTTTTCAGCTTCACGCTGTATCCCGCACACAGCAGGGAAGGCAGAGGGAACCTAGTGTTAAGACACTCCGTTCCCCACTTTCTGCCGAATTCTGGCGGCATTGCGTGTTGAGTGGCAGAACTCAACGCCGCGCTTAGCCTCGACACCAGAGCGAAGAAATAGAAATATAAATTTAAGTAAATATTTCATCTCCTCGAGTGGGGATCGAACCCACAACCAGTCGGTTTTACAGTCACACTTCGTGCCACTGCGCCACGACTGGCCTCAATTTGGATAACTAATTTGGATAACTTCTTGCAAAGAAAAAATTTCATCTCCGATGGGGCAGTCCAAACCGCCTTCAAAGATTTTATTGATTCCTGTCCGAATGCTTTTTAGTAAAAGGTTCAAAGTACTATCTATGAGATGGCAAAAGTGCATAGATAACAATGGTTCATACTTTGATTAAATAAATATATTATATTCAAAAATATTCGACTATTTGTTCTTCCCATACCAAGCGCAAATTTCATCAATATTATTTTTTTGAGGAAAGTCATCTACTAAGTATATATAATATATGCTAAAAATGTTATGTTATTAAAAATCTCTGAGCAATGTATTAATGTAACTAACTAATTAATCATCGTAAAAGAATAATGAAAAATATACATTACATATTTTTTAAATTTTTATAGTGTTATTCCATTTACATCGCGGCACTATGGGCAATTGAGGTCTGTATCAGATCAAAAATCGATAACTTTTTTATTTGTTAAGATAAACAATTGAATTTTTGCACAAGCATAAAGTATAAAATAGCGCTTTAGGTAAAGTTCAGATATTATACTTTTATTGGAGTATATATATATTAAAAATATAATGAAAAGAATAAAATAATAATTTCCTTAGTCCACACTACTGATAGTAGTAATAAAAATATATTATTAAATTAGTTTATTAAAAAACAATGTTTCTTAAGCTGTTATCTATTTAAGTAAGAAATTACGCGTACACATATACTTATTTAATAAAATATAAAATTTACAAAAACTGATTTACAAGTAGAATAATATTAGGAATGAATGTATATTACATAATGAGTATATTATATTTAATTATACTTGGTGAACTTCGGGATCCATAATAAGTTCATTCACTTTTAAAAGATTTAGGGTATCTTCATCAAGTGCCTTCACACTTTTGCTATACTCGTATATCTTTCTATGACTGGAAATATACGGATTTGATGTGCAGAGAAGAGTATGAAATACATCCTCATTTGTAGCTGATTTTTGAGCACTTTCTGGCATGATGTAGGCGAAATTTCTGATACTCCTTATTACGGTCTTGTGCACGTTGGGCATTCTTGGGATCTCATTCGTTTGTTAAATTCCTTAAATACATGTATTGCGCTTTTGTTAAATCCAAATAAATAAAAACATTTAATGCCTCTTGATCCGATAGCATTTTGCTCTGGCTTGCTTTTTCTATGAGATTCAAATATAGAGACATTGTATCTCGATCAGCAAGCCTTAATTTTTCCACGAGTTTTGCTTCTATTTCTCCTCCTATAGGACGTAAGTCTTGGACGTAGGCATTGCAAATGTATTCAAACCCATATTCACTAAATTACGCGGTATTTTTTCGCCTCTTCGTTGATTCTGATGGGTCCCCATAGGGACACAGGGGCTTCCGCATTTTCCAGAAGACGTTGATGGTGAGTTCTCAGGTGCTACTTCTTTAATGATTGGTAAGGTTAACAAATATTTTCCAATTTTCGTTGTTTTTTTTTAAAAAACGAATCTTTTTACCTGGACGCTTCTGTCCATTGTTTATTAAAGGAACGAATAAGATTCCTTTGAATGTCGCTGATAATAAAACATATGTAGTCTACAGAAATATGATACTTTTCTTTGAGAAATATTAATAGCTAATATTGATTGCTTCAAGTTTTTTTCCTCTCGATGTATGGGAGTAATAATTCACGCTTGGAACACTTGAAAGTATTAGCCACTTTGAAATTTAGTGAAGTTACTTTACAATCAAACGTCTGTTAGTAATTTTATTACTAATTTGTAAGAGTTTTATTAAATTTATTCACTCTATTTATATAATTTTATAAATGAGGGTATTGTGCATTTTATTAATTAGTTATACCGCAAAATGTGTGCAAAATTAAGATAAAACGTTCTTTTATTAATAAATAACAATAATTTCATTGAAATTTACCGCAATCTAATTAATTAAATAGTACAACATTAGAAATTTCAATAGATAGAGTTTTCTTGCCCCTGACTTGTATCGTAGTTTTCGTGATAACTTCTAAAACCGCACGTTTCCGCAGCTGATTTTTATACATGTTATTTATGAATAAATGGACTATAAAACAACATCAAATGTAACGCGTCGGTAGACGTCGGTAACTGTCAAAAGTCTCGATGAACTTTAAGTACGTACTTTTTTTCTCTTCACTCATTGTTAATATTTTTTATAGGTATATAGTCACAAAACCCACAATATAATAATTGTTTTAAAATTTACATACTATAGGCTTTTTAAAAATATAAATCACTTTATACCTATTTGCACATTTTTTTAAGGAAATTAAGATTAAAATATCGATGCGAACAACCTGAAATAGACATTCTTACGTATTACAATTTCTCACAATAAAAAAAAATATATTACAAATGTAATTCACGAAAAAATAATTCATTACATTAAAGGTCCACTATTATACTATTAAAAAAAAAAAAAAAAAGTGCGTCAGGGACGACTTTAGTAAAAATGAATTTTGATCTGCCGTTGTTCTACCATTATCCATAGTGCGCGGGTTCAAAACCCGTAAATAAAAAAAATGTTTTCAGACGTTTTGTAAATAAGTAAGAATTTAAACATACATTAGGTTTATGTGTAGTTTCAAAAAGAAAACATTTAAAATCCATTCCGGTAGGATTGCCTAATCTCTATATATAATAAGACAGTAAAAATATTTTGTCTGTACATTTAGTAATTTTGACTGAAATGGATGGAGGGACACTTGAAAATAATAATAGAAAGCAAAAAGATTTTTTTTGAATTTCTTGTCTGTCTGTCTGTCTGTCGACATGTTTTTGTCCGCATTTTTCTCTGAAAGTACTGAACCGATTTACTTGAAAATTTCACCAATTGCTTTGTTTTAACTCAACTTAAATACTAAAGTTTAGTTCATCAAAATCGGTTCATTAAAAAAAAGTTATCGTCATTTGAAAGAAGTCGTAATTCATTCAACACAGAGATAAAGAACGATCTTGATTCTTTCAAGAATATTATCTATAATAATTATGAATAGATATATTATTATTCAAGATATCAAGTAAATACAAAGATTTTTTGGTTGGTTCGTTCATATAATATATGTAACTAATTTAAAAACTGTACAGGAGTTAATATGCAATTATTACAGTTATTTTACAAAGAATATTATGAAACCATCAAATCAATAATTTAACATTTAAGGCTGTTTCTGAATGGGTAAATTAAATTATTCACTGACATCAGCACATTTAACAGAGTATATTATATAGGTAAAAAGAACATAAAGTTACAAAAATATATATGTGTAATAAATAATTAGCTTTATGTATATTTTATAAATATTAAATATCGACAATGGTCGTATTTTTTTTATTTAAAACAATCAAAAATTCTTTGACAATAATGTCGTAAAAAAATCATATTAGAAGTCATTATAGGTGTCAATCAATTCTGCTTATTAAATCAATAATCATGTATTTTAAGCGGGCGAAGCCGTGGGCGAGCCGCTAGTACTTCAATAAACGCGTGTGACATTAAGTAGTTGTACTTAGTGTCAGGTCATTCACAAACAAAAAAAGTAATTGTAATTTAAATATTTTAGTTTATGTTCATTTCATTAAATAGCATTGCAGTGCAGTTTAATTCCAACTAACAGATTGTTGAACGATTTTTATATCTGTGTTTAAAGAATTTATTCTCAAAAAGAAATACAATTTCACTTACATGAGAACAATACAATAAATGTAACAATTTACATCGCCTTACAAGTACCCAGTTAACGAAATAAAATATTAACCATAGTTTTTAACATTTGCAATTTGTTTATTTGCTGTAAAAATTGTTATTCTCTAAAATATATTTTGAGAGTTTAGACTTAAATTCGTTAACTAAGCTTACATTTTTCACAGATGCGGGCAATTTATTATAAAGTTGTGCTTCATCAAAATTAATATTTTTCTTAGCAAGTTTGGGTCTTATTTTTCGAAGAACTAGTAAGCTCGCTCTACGACTGCTACGTTTACTGTTTTGTTTTATAAATGTTAAATAAGAACGTGTCAATTTACTTATATTCTTCTTTATAAAAATACAAGAATTGTATACATAAAGTTGTCGCAGATTCATTATGTTTGTGTCTTTGTAAAGTTCAGTTGTTGGTGTCAAAGTTGGATATCCAAAAAGTATTTTAATTATTTTATTTTGTTTGTTTGAAGTGCTTGTAATTTTGATTTACCAGTATTACCCCAAATTTCGATTAAGTACAATAAATGTGATTTTACTAGAGAATTGTAAATATTATATTTGATTTTTTTAGGTATGCATTTTGAAATATTGATTATTGAACCAATTAGAGAAGAAAGTTTTTTATTTATGTAATCTATTTGATACTTAAAAGTTAAATGATTATCTATACGTAAACCTAAGTACTTTTCACAGATTTTTTGTTCGATTGGAAAGTTATCAACAGTGAGTGGATCATGCGGTGCAATAATTTTATTCTTAGTTTTAAATATAATGTAACAAGTTTTAGAAACGTTAATGGTTAACAGGTTATGGTTGAACCATTTGTGTAGAGTATCTATATCTTGTTGAGCTTGAGCAGTTATGTCATTTATGTTACTACCAAAATAAAATAAACAGGTGTCATCTGCGTATAAAGTCAAATGACCATTTAGTTTCAAGGTTGCAATATCGTTTATGTAGATTAAAAATAGTAGTGGTCCTAAAATTGAGCCCTGAGGGACTCCACAGGTAACAGGCAACGCACTACTTAAGGTATCACCAATTTTAACGATCTGCACCCTGTTATTTAAGTATGATTTTAACATTTCAAGTGCATTACCATTGATACCAACTTTTTGAAGCTTATGTATTAAGAGTTCATGACTTACGGTATCAAAGGCTTTTTTTAAGTCGATAAATAAGCCCAAAGCTATGTTCTTTTTATCTAGATTCTGTCTTATTTTTGTTACTAAATCTATGGTTGCAGTAGTAGTGTTACTTCTAGCTCTAAAACCATACTGCCGTTCAGTTATGAAATTAAAAGAGTCCAAATACATAGCCAACCGGCTGTAAATTATTTTTTCTAAAATTTTTGAGAGAACGGGTAGTACTGATATCGGACGGTAGTTTTCTGGGTCCACTAGAGAACCGGATTTATGTATAGGTGTTATTTTTACAATTTTTAATGAGTCTGGAAAAATCCCTTGGGAAATAAGATTGTTAAAACACTGTGCCAGACCTTTTGATATTATAATGCTCAAACATTTTAGTGTTTTTGTGCTATTTTTGTCTATACCAGTACTTGCATTCGAATCTAGACTTCTTATCAGGCGCTCAATCTCCCCAGAACTACATGGTTTGAATGCTAGAAGTTCATGATTAGTATGTTCATAGTTTGTATGAGTTGAGTGTGTAATATTGTGATATTTTGTTGGTATTTTTTTTGCTAAGAGGGAAGCTACTGTTGCGAAATATTTGTTGAAAACGTTACAAATACCTTTTGTATCAGAAATTATTTTTGATTCTACTATTATTTTCGAGGGAGCACCACTTTTACTTATTTTATTATTTCATAATTTTTTGACTAAGGTCCAGGTCTTTTTGGGATTCTTCGCGTGGTTTGTAAATAGTTTGTAATAGTATACATCCTTCGAATTTTTTATCAACTTAGCTGTTTCAGTTGTCTTTGAATAGAATTTATTTTTTATATCTTCATTGTCGGAATTATTTTTGTATTGTGTCCATAGAAAGTTCCTTTGACTCAATATATCGATGATGCCCTTGTTAATCCAATCGTCTCGTATATTGTTCAAAATTTTGGTTTTTGTTTCCTTGCACTTAATAATATGTTTATTTATTATGTTTTCGAGTTCTGTATAGTTCATTGTGTTAATTACTATTTGTAAAGTTTCTAAGGATTTGTACAGCTTAGTGTAATTTATAGCTTCATAAGTAGTTCGTAGTTTTCTTGGAGTTTTAAATTTATTCATTTGTACATATATGTGTTTGTGGTCTGATAATGATGAATTAATAATAGCAACGTTAAAATTATTCGTTTTTAAATTTGTGCTTAAGTGATCTATTATCGATTTTTTTGTAGTCGAGTCTCTTGTGCAGAATGTTTTATTGATTTTGTTTAGCAATCTATATCCTGATTCATATAATATTTGTTTATATTTGGTTAATTGCTTGTTATTCTCTAATAGGTTTATATTAAAATCACCAAATACTATCGATCTTTTTCGTTGTTGTAGTTGAATATCGTAGTCACTAATAAATATCTCGTTATGAAATGATCACAATATTTATTCCACTGGAATGGCGAAATAAATATTTTGCGGTAATCGAATGCATTGTTTGGTTTATGCCTTTTAGTTCACAATAATGAATATGTAATTTTATTACTGTCTCTTAATTAATACATTATAATTTTAGTGACTAATCATAATATTAACACCTTAAGAAACTATTAATCTAGTACTTGAAACTTGACAATGCTGACGACAGTGGAGGTAGGTAATCACTTATTATTTATCTTTTAATCATTATTGACATATTACAAGGAATATGAAATACAATTCTATATATTAAAAATAATTCTATATATATAGTTTCACATATATGTATACCAATCGGTAGGCAGATGGAACCTAGTGGTAAGACACTCTCTTGCCCTTTTTCCGCCGAATTTATTTCATTTTTTTGAGTATGGATTGAACCCACAACCAGTCGCACCTACAGTCACACACTTGTGCCCCTGCATCACAACTTTACAATATTTAATCACATCAAATTCCAAGAAAAATTCTAAGAATACAATTACCTAAAAAATCTCACTCACTTTAAGTAGCGCCAATTCTCTTTTATGTTCATTTATGACCAGTCTCTGTTCCGCTAACTCCTGTTGGAAGTCAGTGAGCTTGCCCTGTTGTGTGGCAATCAGAGCGCGTAACTCCCTTACACAGTTGTGCTCCGATAATTCATCTTTTGGTATTACAAGCCCACAGCCTGCCTCGCATGGCATTGGCCTTTTTGGATTAAATTCACCTAAAATTATATTTTTGGTATTAACTAAAATAGTATAAGCACGTGTGAATTTTTTTTTAAAAATATAATCACTTGTGAAATGCTTGTTAATTACGTTTCGAATTCTATAATTCACTTCATTCTTTTTTTTTTGACTATTCAAATAAGAGAAAAATTTTTTTTTTTTTTTTATGTAAGAATATTTTTTAATGTGTATAATATTTTTTAATTTTTATGCTGTATCTTGCATACAACAAGATAGACAGAGAGAACCTTGTGACAAACCAACCACAGCTTTCTGCTTAAATTGTAGACATTGTATATTGAGTGGAAAAACTCAATGCCACATTCTGTCTTCATTCCTTGGAATGAGAATCAAATACTTAGTGTATTTGATTCTCATTCCAAGGAATTGGAATGAGAATTGGAATGAGAATCAAATACATAGTGTATTTGATTCTCACTCCAAGGAATTGCATTGCATTTTACAAATAGACACTATCCCAATACACAACGGTCTCAATTTATTAATTTATGGAGGTTGTTATAATGTGTTTTTGACTATTGTTTATTTATTTATTTTTTAAATATATATAAACTTATAATGTCAGTTTACATTATAGATGGTTTATAACTTACAAGTTATTGCTTAACCTTTCACTCTACATTTATCCAATTACATATTAATATCAATATCTTATAAGTATCATGTTACACAGTAGTTGACTATGATTGGCTTATTTATTTAATCCTGCAATTTACTTATAAGTTTTCGTTATAACTTTAAACATTTAATAATTATTTATTGCTTACATAAATATAATAAAAAAAGAGTTTATTTTCCTAAAATATTAGCAGTTGATTTTTTTGGTAAATATTCTGAATACTCTACTAGTAGTATATACTTAAACAACTAGTTTAGTTATTATAAAATATTAGATACATACATTCTACTAAATGTGATGCCAGTGAGTCAAGTTTTAAAATAGCAGTACATCCATGAGGAGCATTATCACAGCTTGTACATAATCTGAAAAAACAAATTAAGTCAATATTTTGGGCCCAAAACCACTGAATTAATGATACAAGCAAATATAATTTCCTTGTAAATACATCGCAAAATAAATAATTAACTTTAAAAGAATAATACTTGTGTCATAACAACAATTATTAAAGTTGAGCTTAATACACTATTTACTACCAAATCATAACCTGAAATATTTTAGTTCAGGTAATAAGTAAAATCAAATAAGTTATGTTGTACACTGACCTGGATAGCAAGTTACGCAGTATTCTTGGAACAGGTCTTAGTTGGCTTGCGGTTACCGATTGCCGGTCAACAGGACAAGTTGGTTGAAGACTAAACCACTCTGTTATGCATGCACGACAGAATGCATGTTCACAAGCTGGTGCCTAAAAATGACACTAGTACTATAACTACTTACTTAATATTATAGAAGGTATGTCTATAAAAAAATCCTACCTGTAAAGGATCCTCTAAAACTCCAGAACAAATAGGACAAATAAGTTCTTCGTCGACGTCACCTTGAAACCTCTTGATTTCAAAGCCCATTCTTAATTTTAAAGCAGATATACATTAGCACAGTCAGATTTCTTAAAATAATATAACGAACACATGAACACGTTATTTATTTTGTTTTATGAAAATATGTCACATTCAGCATACAGATTTGTGTCATCCAAATCTAAGTGAATATCAAATAACAACAAAAAAGAAATACATACAAGGCATAAGGAAGTGCCGTTGTATATCATACAAATAGTGCTGTAAATGTCAAAGAACGCATTTTGGTTAATCGATACTGCTAATAAGCAATTATTGATGTATCGAATAGTAACACATATTACTTAATAATTAATTTAGAAGTGATTAATAAACGAATTTTATATATACTAGATAGATGATATTATATTTTTTAATACAGATCTGTTAAACTTATTTGGTTGTACACATTATTGCCAGCCATAAAATTTATACGAAGATATATGTATACAGTAAAGTGGCAACCTTATTGTATACTGCCACTTTACGAAATCCATGTAATCTGCCATTCAGCAAATCTTTTTCTTCTGTTCTCGTTTAGATCTTGAAATGATGGATCAAAAGCTCGGGATCAATTAATATGTGTTTATTTATCTTGTGAGTTTTCCGTTTAAGTTTTCAAAAGTATTAATAAACATGAGTGTTTTTAAATCTGCAATGGGGTACTTCAGTTCTGGAGGTGCCAACGGTGGCAGTGATAATGATTTTGTTGGCCAATTTGTGGAGATAGGGAATATGAAATTGAGAGTCAAAAAAGTTATTGCAGAAGGTAAGTGCGCAGTAAGTAATTTTAACGTTTGCTCACAAACACATTTTTAATTCGCAATACTACTGGGTCACTGCACGCTATAAAAGTCCACTGGGGGCGTAAGAATACATTGTTTGACTTCTCTTTGTCCTTTAATGTTTTATTTATAGTTGTTATAGTTTTCCGTGATAAATTTACAAAAAAAATGTCTAATTACCAAAGTCATTTTTATAAACTTACTCTATTATAAGTGAACAAACACAATATTAGTATTTAAAATAACTATTTTTCCCATCACTTATCTTTAATATATTTAAACTAGACTTCTAGTGAAGTCTAGTTTAGTTATCCTGAAAAATTAATGTTAGAATGTGATGATATAAGTATCTTGGCTTCTATCCAAAAGGTTTGTAAATTGTTTAAGTTTTTTTCTATTTTATGCCTTGTGAAATTGTTAATTAAAGAAATATATTTTTAGGTGGATTTGCATTTGTATTTGTTGCTCAAGATGTATCTACTGGTACAGAGTATGCCTTGAAAAGGCTTATGGCAGCTGATGAACAGGCAAATAAGAATATAATTCAAGAGATTAGTATATTGAAAAAACTGTCAGGACATCCAAATGTAATTAAATATATAGCAGCATCTTTTATTGATAAAGCAAAAACTAGCCATGGCATGGGTGAATATTTACTACTAACAGATCTTTGTAGTGGAGGAAGTTTAATGGAAGCTTTACAAAATAGAGGTCAAGCATTTCCACTGCCTACAATTTTAAGAGTTTTCTACCAAACCTGTAAAGCTGTGCAACATATGCATGCTCAAGTGCCTCCAATAGCTCACCGTGATCTCAAGCTAGAAAATTTCTTAATATCTAATGAAGGTATATTATTTTCTTATTCTCCTTAACAGCTATGATACATTTGCTCTAAAAAATAACAATATTTTCTTTTTAGCTTCATGCTGTCTGTATATAATATTTGAATTTATTATTATGCATGAAATATATATTTTTTAAGTATGACATGTAAAGTTATTTTTTTAAGGTACAATTAAGCTATGTGACTTTGGTTCTGCTACTACAGATGTCTATATGCCAAATCCCTCATGGAGTGCAAATCAAAGAAATATGTTAGAAGAAAATGTGAGTAAACTTATATAGGTTGTCCAGAAATTAGAAACAAATATTACATTTAAAAAAAAATAAGCAACATCTTCATTGAAATTTTTGATGAACTGTTTACAAATATTTGATAGGGTTCTGATAATAATCAATTGGTTTTTTTTTTCAATTGGAGTATTCCTTGTAGTTTATTCACACTTGTATTTAGAATCCCAAAAAAAACTAAGATTTTATAATTTGTCAGGCCATTCCTGCTTTCCCATACAGAGATATATGTTTTGAAGAATTTTTTTTTACTCAATAGGTGTCATATTGTGCTTCTTCTTTCTTTTTGTGATATTCATTGAGGATGAATGATGATCCAATGAGTAGGCTTGTTTGTATAACAATAAGCAGTGGTCTGTATTGTTAATATAATTTATCAAAATCTTACAATAAAGATAACTGGAATTTGTAACTTAAACATTTCTTGCTTTTTTAAACATAAATCTAATGATTGTGTTATATTTGTCAGTGTTAATGTTTCCATACATTTTAAATTGTTGAAAAGGCTGTGGGTTTGATTTTCTCTTGAAAAAAAAAATATTTTCACTTTCCACTCATATACACAAATAGCATTGCCACTCAATATGCAATATCTCAGAAATTGGATGGAAAATAAAAGATGTAGCATTTTGACACTAGGTTCTCTTTGCCTAACACATATTTTATTATCAAAATTAAAATGTTTTTTATTAAAATAAGCCATTGCAAGTACTAGTCTGAATTGTTCCTTGAGATAAAAAATTCAGTCCTAGTCAAAGCTAAATCTGGCTCAAAAGTCAGATTCTGCTAAAATATTCTGACAGGATCCTAAGCAGTAGCTTTTTATCAAAAAATATTTGAACAAATATTGTTTAACAATTTTTTAAATATTTTATACATATTGCAGCTGGCACAGTTCACCACACCTATGTACAGGGCACCAGAAATGCTTGACACATGGGACAATCGTAAAATAGACCATGCAGTGGATGTATGGGCATTAGGATGTATTCTATATACATTATGTTATATGCAACATCCATTTGAGGATTCTGCAAAGCTAGCTATATTAAATGGAAATTATAACCTGAACCCCAATGATCAACGATATAAATGTTTTCATGAAATTATAAGTAAGAATTTTCTTTAGCTTCATGATGTATTCTGTATATACCAGGGTAGGTAGAGGGAACCTAATGTTAAGACACTTCGTTTCTCACGCTGCACCTAATTATTGAAGTATTGCATGTGGAGTGTTGGTACTCAATGCAATGCTTGATCTTGTTAACAGAGCAAGAAAATGAAAATAATTCATTCTCCTGAGTGGAACCAGAACCAAACAACCAGAAACTGTGCTGTTATGTCACAACAGCCTCCCAATATTTATCTCCTATTTTTCAGTAATATCAATTTAAGATTTTTTTATGTAAAGTGTAATTTATTTATATGATCAATATTTTTATCTTTAATTCATTTAATACAGTCAGTTGTATATATAAAAAAATTATTACTGTCAAATCTTACTACTTACATTAATGTGATTATTATCTTGTTATTATCACACGTTTTCGCCAAATTCTCGAGGTATTGCGTGTTGAGTGGCGGAACTCAACGCCGCGCTTTGCCTTGTACCAGAGGGTAGAAATGAAAATATTAAATATTTCATTCTTCCTAATAGGAGTCGAAGCTACAACCGTCGCGACCGACATTGACACGCTGGTCCTACTGCGCCACAATAGCTTCAATTTTATTTTCAAAATCGTAATAAAATATTCTTCTGGTTTATTATAATATGTAATATTTTTGATAGGAATGCGTGATAACAGACACTATATTTTATATAATTTAGTGTAAGTATGTAATGTGTTATAATTCTTAATTTCTCATTTTGCAAATATATTTCACAAATATGACCAGCCATACACATAGATGAATGTAAGGTCAAAAATCGTCAAAAATTCGTGTGACGTAGTATATGGTCAAATCTTACTTATGTTTAATCCAGTACATACAGAATATAAAGATGGATATAAAGTATAATATTGACATTGGACGTTTTTGCAGGTGGTTGCCTTATAGTGAACCCCGAGGAGCGTCTACCTATAAGCAGTGTATTGGAGCGGCTGGCGGCCATAGCCGAGTCGAACAACGTCAATCTCAAGCAACCACTCAAATTTGAGCGTAAAAAAGTTGAACAATCTGTGGCCACTAGCTCGCCAGGTAATAAGAAGTCAAGTAAATATTACACTACCATATCCTAAGTCGCGTGTATCGTTACAACAAAATAAATATATATCGTTGTTACTACGAATTACTATCTACGGTACGTTTATGTTCTGTTGCATTATCGAGCTAACAATGGTCAAGTATTTTTTGACTTTTTACACTCAAATTTTATTTTTATTTTTTTTTCCTTTTTTAATTTGAGTTTATTATTTAATTTATAAAGCAATAGAGAGAGTGTCTTTACATTCCGATATCGACAAACAAGGTAAGAATGTTATATTGAAATTATTCACGGCCCATCGAAGGTAGTATAGCATTTATTTGACTTTTCATGTTTTACTAATAATAATAATGTTATATATAGTACGGATGCTGTTTTCAGTAAACTGTTTTATGATAACGCTTGTTGCTACAAACGTAAATGGTCTAAATAAATATGGCTTCACATCACTGAAGTATCTAGTCTCAAGTAAAGAATATTTAAATATTGTTGGCATTCATTGTTGATTAAAACATGCCATTTGAAAATATTAAAAAAATAAAGCGAAAGAACATTAAAATTAATTAGATAATTAAATTATTTTTAAAATGTTATTACCAAAAAAAGACAGCACACATTTAAAAAGTGTGTGGATTGAAGTTAGATTTAGGGTTATATCATGCTATTTACATGCACTATTTTACTCTTAACAAAGTTATGTGACATTCCTTATTATAATTAATTAATGAGACCCCATATTATATAATGTATTCTATTCTATTTTTTAAAATGTAGCTAATATTCATAATTGAAATAGTAATCTTGATGACATATTATGATTACATTCCTTCAATCAGATACTACTTTAGTATTTTTGTAACAATTGTAGGAATAAAAGGAACAAACAATAATCAATGTATAAAATGTTTCATATTTTGCAAACTAACAATGTGGGAAGCCAAAAATTTTATTCATAATTCAATACTAACATTACGGTGGCTTGGTGAACAGCACTTAAAATGTATATTAATCGTCTATCGGTATTTCACATTTTATTGGTGTATTTACTAGTCGAAATTAAGGAAAAATAAGTTATTAATTCTAAGTAAATCATTGTACAAACATGTCACATAAATCATGGATTTATGATATTTCGAGACAATATGGTGGTAGACTTGCAGAGATGAATTACGAAATTTATGTATATGGAAAGCATATATGTAACATTCATACATCATTATATATAATCGCTAATACAATAAGTGATCATTTTGGCAGACGATTGTTCCAAAACATGCCAAAATAAATCATATTTCATTTTTTTTTGTTTATTTATATAATGTCAGTTGAAGGGAAATAAAAGGATATATTATCATCATTATTGGTTTGTTTTTATTTATAAACAGTTCATGCAGTATAAAGGAGGAATACTTTCGAAAGGATATCACGGAAATAAGGGTAAATTAACTTGAAACTTGCTATGGCTACACTAACCTTTCATAATTTGTAACTAACGCTTACTAATTTTTAACTGTACGCCCACTAAGTATGTTGCCTAATTGGTTAAATGAAAGTTTTATATGAACTAACCGAAAACATATATATAGACAATATAATATGATATGTATGAACCTTTTTTTTATTGTTTTGTTTTATATTTGAATCATTATCTAGGTTAACAATATTTGCATTTTAACGCACGGCCTAAGAATATACATAATTCATGAACGAGATCTCTAAAAAAACAAAATTAAAAGAAACTAGCTTAATTATATTTATTATTATACGATTCAAAATATATATAAAACATACTTTTTTTATAATAATAATATGGTACCAGAATCACATTTATTGAAGCCAAAACCAAGCGTGCATTTTATTTTCTGTAAAACATAAGGTAAAAGAATTTTTCAATATTTATGATACCTACATATTGCATTGTTACTTACGAGCGATACAACCCTAGATGTGGATACAACGATCAAGTAAAGGTGATGGTTTCACGTAAATTTACTTTATTTGGCACTAATTTTGATACTGTGCATTGTAGATAGGTATATTGGCACCATTTGGGATGATTGATTTTATCACGAAATATTTTATGTTTAGCATTAATTAAGTGGTTTTCTTGTATAGCCTAATAAATAGTTTTGAAATTAGAGCTAGGTTTCATAAATCACTTAAGTACAGGTAGAGATAAAAGGTATTTTATATCTAGGATCGTTGAAACAGACCGATTTCAGTTTCCATCTGGCTATTATTTATTTTCTATATAATTTGCATGTGATTAGTCGACGCTTGTCCCTGTTCTGTTAGTATGAGCTAAATCATTGCATGTCCGTGTCTATACAGATGAAGTCACATGCCTTTGTCTTATCTTTTCGAAAACGCTTAAATATCTACCTTCTAGACTTTCATATCATTATTTTAATTGCTTATTTAAAAGGAATATATTATTCTAGTATATGAAAAATATATATATATTGTACACCTTGTATCAAAACAGCCAATCTTCTTAAAAAAAAAAGAATTTAGTTTCAACTGTAGTAAAGGCATGGGACTTGAATCGACACGAAGGTCAGTGTCCATGCATATCACGTTTTCTTTTTCATTTTAGGTGTTTTCAACTTTTTTGGGTGCCCGATTGTTTTCTCGTTTAAATGACCCGTGGCGCATGAATCCTTGGACTCCATCTTGAAAGCTTACTATACATAATGGATATGCTCGCAATGATGAGTATTGTTTTTATTTATTAGTAATTACGCCGTCGCGCCGCGCTGCCTTAAAATGTGCCAAAAATATACTAACTAATCATTTACCTTACTTAACTGCATGTCACTGCATTTTGTCAATCGATATTGAAATTAAATATGTGGTAATGAATACTATAATTCTTATATTTACTGTGCTATGATAGAATTAAAGTATATATTTCAATCACCAATCTTTTTTTTCTAATAAAGTTGTTAAGAGAAAATTTAACGATAAAAATCGGTGTTTTAATTATGTATCAATCATAATATGTGAATAGACACGAACATATTATATATATGAAAGTTACTAGAAAATTCTACTAAAAACAGACCTTTATCCTCGTGCCTTATTTAAAAAATACGGCGGCTATTAATTTTAATTGCAAGTTCATATTCTGGATAAAGGTCATATCGTTCAATTGATACTATTTTTGGAATAAATTCCCTCTTGTTTAGTCGCAGTGCGGCGCGTGTTGCGTGTTGTTTATATTATTTTTTTTATACTTGCTTAGGCAAATATCCTCTTATTTTGTTGTGATATTTTTAAATAAATAGTTTGACTAATCTATTTATTAAATAGTAAAATCTTTTCGATTCTTGTTTGCAATAAAGAATCCAAATTGTTAAGAAGTAGATATTAGACAATAATATTTTTAATAAAATATTAGAAACTCAATTGAGAAGACGCTATTGTATTGTATGTAACATTCCAATTGTAATGAAAAGCATTAAAAGTTATGACTAGTTATTTTAGTTGAGTATATTTATTATGTTAATAATTTTCTTAAAGACAATCAAAAATAAAAAAATACATAAAAAAAATAATGTACATAATTATTGATTAAATTATGTACCATATAAAATACCACTTTGGAAAATCGGTTTGTTTTCGAAAGAGAATGGATATATCGAAATTTTGTACCTAACTCTTTTTAAAATGTAGTTAATACTGTGTACAAAGTACGTTCTATAATTTATTATAATCAATTTCTAGTTTTTTAATAAATCTACTTTAGAAAATAAATCTTAATATTTAGTTACCGCAAGTTTTACTTATATTATAAGAATCTGTATTTTTCTTTAAAAAGATAACAAAAAACAGTATTCATAACTTTAAATATTTTAGTTCTTATTATAATTAATTGCATATACAAGTACTTTGTGAGTGATTTCTTTTATCTAATTATGCAGATAAATAACGATTCGTGCAATATTAAATAATTAGTATAAAAATCATAATGAAAACCACCTTGACCAATATTGATCACGTAAAAAAACAACTATAGTTTACATTTTTAGTGATTTTGATTAAAAAAGACCACCTTCGAAAGTATTCTTCTTTTTTAGGTAATTACCTAATTAACGTTCTGTTTTTTATTTTCATAAAATATTTTAATTATAATAAATTTAAAATCTCAATTGTATTTCTGGAAAGAAGTTTTCACTTAATTGTCACATACATTCCTTAGGTTCTATTTTTAATTACATACTGCTAGTTCTGATTATATTGTTTAAAACTATAATATTTCCTCGAATTTAAATGGAATTGTAACAATGTATCTTTCAGTGTAAGGATACGTCATTGTTTAAGATTAAAAAAAGGTTAGATTTTCATAAATATTTATTATAAAAACGATTAACAGGTTTCTGAGGAGCTAATTAATATTGTATTTTTAATATAGCATCACATTTTTGAAATGTAGACAAATAATGATTGGAAACCATTGTTTTATATAACTACATAATATATGCAAGCAATATTTTTGTTACTATTAGGCTATAAGCAATGACTTGTGAAAGTGTAAAGATATATTTAAATTTAGAAATAAAGATAAAATTAAAGGCAAATCAGTTGTTTTTATATCCATATATTTACCAATTTTATCAACTTTAATTGGCTATTAAGCAAAGTCAACAGTTTATAATTATTATAATTAACAAATTGTAAAAATTTTTATTTGCCAATTATTGGCAAAACAAAATTTCTTTAACGGAATAATAAAAATGATTCAGAATTCGACACTGACATTTCCATTTTCCCGCCAAGCACAATTTTTTTTTCCAGCGGTCAAAGAGCCAACCGCAAACGTCCAGGAGCCAGTGACTCCGCGACCGCCAGAGCCGAGTCGCCCCCCGCCGCCTGCGCGGCCTCCTCCCGCACCACACACGCCTTTACCTCAAGCACCCCCCACTTCGGGGGGATTGTTTTCATCCCTTAAAGATGGTGCGGGAAGCTTCTTGAAAAATCTGAAGGATACATCGTCGAAAGTTATGCAAACGGTTCAACAGTGAGTTGTTTTTTTTTTATTTTTTTTAATAATTTAATTCGTGGTTCTAACTCAACGTTACAATTAGCATGCGGAAGCGGAAGTGTTGAGTGTCGAAAAAGTACTAGCTCCAAATAATTTGCTTTTTTAAATATTAGTTAAATAAGCAAATTATTTTATCCCTTAATATTTATGACAATTCTTACAATACTACGATTGTTTATATTATCGACAAATTTATTGTAACGTTATCTGAAGAAACGGTGATGTTTTATCAAAAATTATAATAACAAAATGTAGAAAAGTGAAAAAAATGCATGTTTACAGATAACATATTTAAGAAATGTATTATATGTTACAATATTTTTTTTAATTTCTAGATCAATAGCCCGCGCTGACCTCGATATCAGCTATATCACTAGTCGCGTTATAGTTATGTCGTATCCTTCCGAATTATTGGAAAGCGCATACAAAACCAATCACATTGAAGATGTTAGAGTGAGTATACATTATATTTCATGTTATTTTAATAATAAAGAATGTTTAAAACCACTAAAATATTAATTTTTGATATGTTGAAAAAATGAAATCTATTTTTTTTTTATAAATATGCTCAGTGGTTTCATTTCCACTAGTACATCATGTTGATATAAAATTTATATTGAGAGTTTTTGGTTAGATTATTCAGGTAACAAAAATACAATATGTGCATGTGATTTAATGACAACATTCCTTGCTTATGAAAAGGAATTGAACTCCTACCCAACCTATCCCATCGGAACAATATTATAGAGTTATAACATATAAGACAATTATATTAAAAATGACATTTAAATTCCAAATGTATCTAGAAAATTTGAATACGCTTCGACATGTATAACCCTTATTTATTACCATTTAACCACTTTGGCGCCGACAAAAGATAGTATAATTAATTTAAAAAAAACATACAAAGATATAATAACTTATTAATTTGTTCCTATTACCAGATGTACCTAGAAAGTCACCATCCAAACGGCAAGTACTGTGTCTATACAGTCCACGACGCTCGCGCCCGTTTCCCGCGACGCCAGCTAGTGACCGACACGGCAGTGTGGCCGACTGACGACTATAAGGCGCCATTATTAGCCCCATATTACGCTTTGTTGCAACATATGTATCAGTATTTGGGAAAGGATGATAAGTCCGCGTTAGTTATTGCTTGTCAGGTATGTGGTTAATTCTTTTAGTACTTTATGTATTTTTTTTGTTAAATATTAAGAAGAGATTACAATATTTAATATTTTTAACCTCGCTCTGGTTATGAGGTAAAGCTCGGCGTTGACTTCTACCGCTCAACACGCAATGCCTCCAGAATTTGTCGGAAAATGGAAAAAGGAAGTGTTTTAATGGGAACGGAGTGTCTTAGCACTAGGTCCCCATTTTCCTTTTGTCTACCCTCCTATGTGCAGGATAACTTTTAATCTTTTTTATGTGAATTGCATTTTGGGTGAAACACCTAATTGGGTAATCAACAAAATAATAATAATTTAGACTAAATAAATTTCTCCATTTAAAGTATCCGTTACCTTAGATTACTTATAAATGTCTATTACTATAGACATATAACATATTTATTATTGTGAAAAATAACAATAAATTAAAATGAACGAAAAAATAAGCACGTCTTGATTACGCAAAATAAGTTTTATTTTCTAAATATTTTTTTTATTTTTTAGGATGGTAAATCAAGATCCTGTATGCTTCTTTGTGGATTACTTATATACTCAAAATTAGTTACTGTCCCTGAAGATGCGTTGCAAATTTTTGCCGTTAAAAGGACACCAATTAACCTTCCACCGAGTCAGCTAAGATATTTATACTACCTCAGTAATATTATAAGGCATGTATATTTTTTCAAAATTATAATATTTTTTTGTATTTTAAAGTAGTTTAATTTGTTTAAGGGTGTATAATTTACTTATTGCTACCAAATTTATTCAATATCAAAACCACTTGGTCTATAATACGATTATCATGAAACAAGATAAAGTTATGTATAACAATAATATAATACTAAATATATGCACTTAATTCGGTTAAGAATTTCATTTAAAATGTGTACAAATCGCGAAAATCAAATATCTTATTAAATTATATTTTTTTAATATTATTTATTATTTTCAGACCCGAGCCAGTGTTGCCGCACTTTAGACCAGTTTCACTTGTTTCACTAACAATACAGCCAGTTCCGTTATTTACCAAAGCAAGGTACCTATATATTTCTATATGATTCAATTTTAACCATTTTTAGGGTTCCATAACTTTGTCTGTGTGTTTAGCCTTTATCTCAGGAACGCTTAAAGATTTGAAGTTGAAATTCAAGCCATATACTCAGATCTACGGTCCCTTGATTTCCTCAAAAAATCGTATTTCTACATTTGTTTAAAAACGCACATTTCAAGTAGTATAAAGAGAATCAAAATTAATAAAATACTTCCGGTTGACCTAGAATTATGAAATTTGGCAGCTAACATCTACAGGTAGTACAAGTTCAGGATAAAATCTGAAAACTATACATTTGTGGTTAAAATCCTAAAAAATAATAGCCTTAAGAGGGGGGCAAAATTTGGTATTAAAGCCGCTGGTATAGTATTAGATGAAAAGGCTCTAGCTCTAGTAGTAGGACTAGAGCAGGATGTACCTTTCTCAATAAATGACATTGAAATTTTTGCGTTGGCACTATCCATTGCAAAAATTTAAATTAAAACATCTTGTTCCTGAGACTAGCGCGTTTAACGGCACCAACTTTTAATCACTCATGGAAATTCTGCTTTATTGATATAAATAATATATAAATTGGCAATTCAATCTGACAAGAACATCTTCTTTAATTTTACAAATTGTTATCATGTCATGTATATTTGGTGTTTTTATATATAAATACTTTTTTAGGGACGGATGTCGACCCTTTCTAGAAGTATATAATGAAGATCGATTGATATCGCCGCCATTAAGAAATTATGAAAGCATGCATCTTTATATGATGGCTGAAGGAAAGGTACTACTTTTATACTTATAATAACATCTAAAGTATTATAAATTATTCTACTATGGCTCCGTTCCATGGGTATTTTTTTAAACGACTTCTGTAAGAAAAGGAGGTTATCAATTAAACTGTTTTTTTTGTTTGTTTCATTAATTTTCACTGAATTAGTCAATTGTATATTTGAGGCACTCGTGGCGCAGGCCGCACAGTGTCTGTGCATAAACGCGACGGTTGTGGAATAAAATCTCGTTCAGAGAATAATGAAACCTTTTTTTTTCTTTTTTTTTTTTTTTTTTTCTTTTTTTTTTTTCTTTTTTTTTTTTTTTTTTTTTTTTTTCGTGGGTAGGCGTGAATAAGTGAACAGCTGTTTTTTAGTGCTCTTTATTTATTTTTAGATTTTACATATTTACAAGTATTTTTATGTCTTATATGTGCTTGTGATATAATATAACCTACCGCTAGTTATATCCTTATTAATATACACGGAACAATTATCTTAAATTCACTATAACTACGTGTAAACCATGGATGCTCTGAAAGAGTCCATTACAGCTATGGCAGAGATGTTTAATGTTAGAATGAACGAGTTTCAGCACGATCTAAGTAAAACTGCATCACCGGCGACAGTATCAACTTTAGCCGCAGATTTCACCTCTTTCAAGAATTTCATCCACACTGCACTGAGTTCTTTGCAAAAGCAGGTGCAACTTCTAAATCGGGATGTTGATCGCATGGAGATGTCCAGAAGGCGAAAAACACTTTTAATCCATGGCTTAGCCGAGAATAAATCTGAAGATGTTGGCACTCTGGTCGTAAATGTCATGGCAAAAAATCTCGATGTGGCTAATTTCTCCACCTCAAATATTAGAACAGCGTATCGGCTGGGCCGCTCGCACGATGATAAGCCTCGACCCGTTGTGGTAAAATTTTCAGATGCTCAGGTGCGGCACAGCATTTGGCTTGCCAAAACTAAGCTTAAGGGGTCTGGCATCACTATATCAGAATTTCTCACGAAAACTCGCCATGAAGTGTTTATGCTCGCCCGACGACGTTATGGTGTGGGGAAGTGCTGGACTCGGGATGGGACCATCAACGTCATAGCCCCGAATGGTTTACGCTATCGTGTGGAGTGTATGGCCGATCTCCAGATTATACCAGCTGCTCCAGGAAAGTCTCCGCCGGCGGTGCAGGAGAGTGTGGTGGCTCCAAAAATCACTGACAATAAAGTTGTAGTGCAACGGTGTAAGCGAGTAGTTAAAAAGTGTTAATTAACCACTTAAAATATTTATTATTACTTTTATAATTTATTATTACTATTATTAAAATACTTATTATTCTAATCACTATCAGTTCAGTTCAGTTCTTTATTTATGTTATGGCGAATAATCACTTTTAGGTTAACAACTTGATTATTTACATATATTACAATGTGATCTGTCACGAAGCAACGCTCAACTGACATTATATGATATTATGATGGTCAATATAGTATATTATAGGTTATTACTTGATTGCATTAGAAAGATGGCTTTTGTTTGATATTATTAACATGTTATTTAATTATTTATTTTTTATCATTTACTTATTATTGTTAAGTTACTATCCGTAATTTGGTATGGTTTTATTGTTATTATTTTTTCCTAACTTTTTTTTTTTTTTTGTTTTGTTTTTATGTATGTATACAAAGGTAGATTTTTTTTTTTGCAAAGTATTCTATTGTTGTTTTTTTTTTTTATTTATTTATTTATTTTTAATTCGTGATAGACCAGTTGTAAATTTCATTTTATTTTTATTTTATTTTTTTTACATTTTTTTATATTTATTCGATAGTTTTTATTCTTAATACTGATAGTGTATACAACCGTGTATTATTTACATTATTTAATTATTTATCTTTGCAACTGGCGGGTGGTTGGTAATTTAGTACCTAAAAAGGCTCTTTTTTTGTTTTATATTTATAATTATTTGTTTTTTATATATAATAATAATATTATTTTATATATTTATTATATATATATAAATATATATATATATATATTTTTTATACACTTTTTTATTTTTGCTTCGATTATATTGTAATTTATTTATCCATATTATTTAATATTATAATTATTTTAAATTTGTACATACACTTAGATTCATAGCAACGTAATGCTTGATGATTATTTTAACTCTTTCTCCACTACCTCTGAAGGATTGAGCAGTAATGACAGCTTCCTTAGTATCCCTTCACTTAGTGAAACTTTAGATTCAAACTTCTCGTATGAATCGAAAACATTTAATATCATTCATTTGAACGCACAGAGTATTCCTGCACACTTCCCTGATTTCTTAGCTACGTTTAATAACAAAAATATACATGCAATTTTAATTTCAGAGACATGGTTAAAGTCGTGTTTATCTTCGGCTTCTTACTCTCTTCCTGGGTTTCATTTGGTCCGTAACGATCGTAAAGGCCGAGTTGGGGGTGGCGTTGCCATCTATTTACGCTCGCATATTCCTTTTAAATTAGTAGACTCATCCGAACATCAGCCTAACACTGGCCCAGAACATCTCTTCATTGAGGTGTTTTTTACACACACTAAATTACTCCTTGGGGTCTACTATAACCCTTGCCTTACGATTGATTATTTTTTATCATTTGAAACCTTATTGGAAGAGTACAAGCCGTTATACGACCATACTATTATTATGAGCGACTTTAATACATGTATTCTAAAAAACAATCTACGTTCTTCCCGCTTAAAATCCTTAGTTAATGCTGCTAATTTACATATCCTGCCCCTGTCTGCTACTCACAATTTCCCTAATTGCGTTCCTTCATGGCTTGATTTAGTTATGGTGTCCTCTGTGGACCACGTTGAAAAACATGGTCAATATCCAGCTTTAGCTTTTTCCTATCACGATCTTATTTACTTAGCGTATAAAATTAAACCTCCAAAAGCTAAATCAAGAATCCTTCTGCGGCGTAATTTTGGGGGTATAGATCTAAATTGCCTGCGTGAGGATGCAGTTGCTATTGACTGGTCCATCGCTTTAAATCATGTATCAGTTGATGATCAGTTGGCTGTGTTCAACTCCTTCGTCATCAAACTGTATGATCATCATGCTCCTATCCGTCCTGTGCGAATGAAGCATCTTCCTGCTCCGTGGTTAACGGACGACATTAAAAAACTGCAACATAAAAAAAACACTGCAAAATTGAAATTTAGTATTAATCCTAGTGTTAAAAACGAAAACAACTACAAGAAAACTCGTAATCGCTGCAATACAATGTGTAGAGATAATCAACGACGCCATATACACAAATCTGTGATTGAAGAAAAAGATTCTTTCAAAGTATGGAACTTTCTGAAATCTATAGGAGTAGGTAAAGCACAACAACACATTAATACTCATAACATCAATTTCAATGAACTTAATAAGCACTTCTCATCTTCTAGTGTTATTGATGACACATCGAAGTTAAATACAATCAACAATCTCAATGCTTTGTCCTCTCCTAGGCATCCTAGTTTTTTCTTTAGTCAATTTGCAGAAAGTGATGTTAAGAAGACCATTCTAGCCATTAATTCTGATTCTGTGGGTGCTGACTGCATTAGTCGTAAAATGATCATTCCCATCCTCGACATCATTTGCCCTATAATCACTTCCATATTTAATTATTCCATTACGTCCAATCAATTTCCTTCAGCCTGGAAAGACGCTCAAATCGTCCCAATACCCAAAAAAAAAATTCCTATTGATAACTCTGATTTCCGTCCAATCTCAATTCTTCCTTTTCTGTCCAAAGCCCTTGAGCGTCTCGTTCAATCTCAACTTACACAGTTCCTTTATTGCCATAATCTTTTGAATCCTTTGCAATCTGGTTTCCGTCCCGGTCATAGTACGACAACTGCGTTAGTAAAAGTTACCGACGATATTCGAAAAGGCATGGACACACAGCAGGTTACACTCCTCGTTTTGCTTGACTTCAGTAATGCTTTTGGTTCTGTGGATTTCGATATCATACTTGCTACTCTAAGGTCACTTAACATATCTCCTAATGCAATTGACTGGTTTCGTAGTTACCTGTTTGGGCGTCGGCAACGAATACAAATCCATGACTCACACTCTGACTGGTCTCCTGTAGTTGCTGGCGTTCCGCAGGGTGGCGTGTTATCTCCTTTGTTATTTTCTGTATTTATTAATACTATCTCTCAACACGTTTCTTCTCTCTACCATTTGTATGCAGATGATCTTCAAATCTACCATCAAGCCAAACTACCTGAGCTACCTTTTGCTGTAAAAGCAATAAATGAAAACTTGGAGAACATATGCACATGGAGTAAGTTATTTGGTTTACGACTGAATCCTATTAAAACGCAGCTTATTATAGTTGGCAGCGCAAAACTTATATCCAAAATAGACCTCTTCACTTTACCACCTGTATGTCTTGACGGTGTTATTATACCTTACAGTAAATCTGTAAAAGATCTGGGCATCATCTTGGATCAAAACATGTCTTGGGACTCACAGCTATGCGATGTGAGCAGGAAGATGTTTGCTTCTCTAGGATCTCTTAAACGGTTACGCAATTTTCTCCCTATACCTACTAAGATTGCGTTAGCAAATACTCTCCTTTTACCGATTCTTGATTATGCTGATCCTTGCTATCTTGATCTAAGAGAGGAGCAATTAAATAAGCTTGAGCGTCTTCAAAATGTATGTATACGATTCATATTTGGTCTACGTAAATATGATCACATTTCTGACTTCCGAAAAAAGCTCAAGTGGCTCCCTATCCGGCTTCGTAGGAATACTCACATACTTCATCTTCTTTACTGTATTCTGTTCAATCCAACCTCTCCCCCGTACCTAAAGGAACGTTTTGAATTTTTGGGCGGCTCACATCCTCGACGTCTGCGATCCGATAACAGTCTGGTACTAAAAATTCCACAACATTCCTCGTCATTTTATAGTGACTCATTTACAGTTACTGCGTGTCGGTTATGGAACGCCCTACCCTTGAATGTCAGGAATTCAAAAACGTTCCCTACTTTTAAAAAACGATTAAAAAAACACTTTCTTTCTTTTTAATTTTTTTTTTTTTCTTTTTTCCCGTGCATGTAGAATATAATTTTGAGTAGTGTATATTTTTCTATACTGTTAGTATGTATGAATATACTTACCTAACTTGTATTTTGTATGTATGTATGTATGTATGTATGTATGTATGTATGTATGTTTGTATGTATGTATATATGTATGTAGGTATGTATGTAAGTAGCATGTATATATATGTGTATTTATCTTTATGTATATTTACGTATTATTTATATTGAGTATTGTTCACACCCTACTCACTATTTATTTATTTTACGATTTCCAACGCCTTAAGGTTGCCTGGAAGAAATCGCTATTTCAGCGATAAGGTCGCCTATTGTACATGTTCTTACATTTGTTTTATATTATTTCTTTTTTGGGTGTACAATAAAGAGTTTATTATTATTATTATTATTATTAATGAAAGTGAAATTTCTTCATTCTCATAACAAGACAAAGTGGCGGCGTTGAGTTTCGCTACTTAAAACGCAATATCTTTAATATACCTTGCAATATATGTAATACAGTGTTAAACAAAAACATTTTTTTAAATTTCAATTGTTTTAAAAGAATTTTTTTAAATTTATTTTAATATTTATAGGTAACCCTTCCCCTGGATAGTACAGTGGTAGGCGATGTAACTATAATAGTGTACCATTTGCGTCAACAACTGGGTCGACTCCAACGTGTCCCGATGATGTCTGTGGCATTCCACACTGGCTTCTTGCATTACGATCAGCATGTTATTAAGTTTACAAGGTAATGTGTGCTTCTTCATTACAATGAGTTAAATAGAGACAAATATTATAAATATATAATTGGTAAAATTTGATCGAAACTAATTATATCGTCGGCTTAGAGAATAAACATATAACAACCTGTTAAACAAATTATCAGATACAAAAATACGTTTTTAAAAAAAATACGTGTATAGTATGTATTTTCTCAGAAGGTTATTATATTATCTAAACTTTAAAGAGCTACAATACTTTATGTATAGTGCTAATCTCCCAATAATTATATACTCAAAAATCCTAAAATTGAATCTGTGCAGACATCTACACAACAACATCTAATTTCATGGCAGCCACGACTCGTCGACCAAACTAATAAAATTCTAAATAAACTTCCTTTATTTACGTTTAGGTCGGAAATCGACGGCATAGACGAATCAAGTCCCGTCAACGAGCATTTCTCATCAAACGTGTCGTTGGTTATTAGTCTCGTAGTGCAAAACGGAGAGCGGAGGAAACCAAGGAGCGACCTGTGGGAAGAAGATCACTCATTCCCAATCAGAACTCCTGATGTACTGTTCTCCACTACTTTAGAGAGAGATGAGACCATTGATAATTTTGGTATGTAACGTTTTTTTATTTATTTTTCTAGGCAGAAGAAACCTAGTGTTAAGTCACTCCGTTTCTCACATTTCACTTAATTTTTGAGATATTTCGGATTAAGTGGCGATGCTCAGCGACAAGCTTAGTCTTATTAAGGGAGCGAGGACATATAATTCATACTCCTCGCATGTGAATCGAACTCACAACCGTCGCGTGTACAGTTATACGCTGAACGCTGCGCCGCGTTGATCTCTAGCTGTTCTAATGTATATCTTTATGTTCAACCATGTTTTGTATGTTATTTATGTATATATTATAATATATATGTAAATTAATATATATTTCCACAACAAAATTCGTTACATTGTATACTTATTAGAGATATGCTAGTAACAGTAACAGAAGCTATCAAATATCTGAAATAAAGTCAAATTCAAAAAATAAACAACAAATGTCACGAGCTGCCAATAACAAAGTCTTTTAAGAACAAATTTCTGAAATTCTAATATCTGTAATTGAAATTATCTGTAACTAACGGATAATCCGAAATCATTTTATATCCGTATACGAAACTGATATAGTGTAATCCTCGCGGCGTATTCTCAGCTTTGCATTTGTGTGAATGGTCAGAGTGGACCCAGAAAAAAAATATTTTAAACTATTTAAAAATAAAATGAATGTAGTAAAGGTGAAGTGGCCGCAGTTACATATCGCTATATCTATATCTATATCTATCTATATATATATATATATATATATATATATATATATATATATATATATATATATATATATATATATATATAGAGAGAGAGAGAGAGAGAGAGAGAGAGATACAGAGATATATAGGTGTCTGTATGTAAAATGTTACATCCGTAAAATTACTGATATGAGTACTTGTAACAAACATATTCATATTTATACAGCTAATCTCCAAAGGAACTCCGCGGCTAAGCCTTCGACAAGTATGTTGTAGATAAATGTGTACACATTTTTTTTTATGTATAGTAGAATATTATATGATTCTTTTTACACTGCTTTAATCGTATTAAAACACATTAACATAGATTTTTAACATTTTTTTTTCTTTTATTTGGATTCACCATTTGTACTCCGTACGCAGCAGGGTAGACCTAGGGAACCTAATGTTAAGAAACTCCGTTCCCAACTTTTTGCCGAATTCTGGAGGCATTGCATGTTGAGTGGCGGAACTCAACGCCGCGCTATGCTTCGACACCAGAGCAAAGAAATGAAAATATAAATTTAAATAAATATTTAATTTCCTTGAGTAGATATCGAACTAGTCGCATTTACAGCCACACTTTGTGCCCCTGCGCCAAAACGAGCTTCTACTTAAACATTTGTTTGTATAATTTTGGATTCAATATTTTGTATACATTTTTTACATATTGCATGTTTAATATAATTTATAGTAATATAGTAGTGATAACATAAGCACAGAACAGGAGATCATATAAATTCATAATTTTTCAGGCAATGTTGTTTAAAGGGGATGGAAAATCTTGGCCCCAAATATAAAGAGTTGATATATGGTCTAAAAAATTGTTTTTTTTTAATTTTAGAATATCAAAAATCAGCTCAATTGACTATCAGAAAGTGGAGATAAATGAGAAAAGTAGTTTTAGATTCTTAATCGAATACAGTACTACGAAAATAAAATATTTGTTAATTTTAATTAAGTTTAAATATTTTAAAGCACTTATTGGTGTATATAATTACAATATAAATACAGAATATATTAATTAATTACTGAAAAACAAATCCAAATTTCAAATGTGACAGCTGATTGAGATTGACACCTTGTCTAATTTAGATTTTTGCATTTTTCGCTTCACTCGTTTCGTTCGTTTCGATGCGTTTTGAATGCTTTCCCGTTTGTTTGATATTTATTTTCAACGACTGCTGCTTTCTTGCGCACGGATTTTTTTCTAAGTAATCACCAATTTTAAAGAAGTTGATTATGCCGTGAAGTTAACCTAATTCTTTCCAAATTTCTAATAACTCAGCTCTCAGATTACCTAAGAAGATTACTTTAGAATTTTTAGGGAGGGAATGATGTACCTGAATCTATTAAATCGTACCATTTTCATCTCTTTACATTCTGGGCCCAAGAATGTATGCAATCGTTTCAGTCACATTTCCTGCAAAGTTTGAATGAAAATAAGATAAAATTTTAAAATGTAATTAAAGCAAAAAAGTCTGAAATTTTTATTTAACAGAATGTAATTAATATCTAGAATATAAATAAAGAAGTTTAAAGTATGAGCTGCTTGCTCATACTTTAAATTTCTTTATTTCTTTTAAGTAGAAAATTGTTCTAATTTTGGCATATACTGCTTTTTAACATAATTAAATAAATTCCACAGTTACAGCAGACTACCCTCCAAGTCAACCCGACAAGCGACCCCCTCAACGACCCGCGCCCCCGGGTTCCCCGCTACCCCCTCAACGACCCGCACCCCCCTCCCCCTTGCCACCTAAACGACCCGCAGCCCCCTCTCCATTACTCTCTCAACAACCTCCACCACCCTCTACAGCAGATTTCCTCAATCTAACGCCCACGCCACAAGTACAAGAGGACAATAAGAAGAAACTAAAGAATGAAGACTCCTTTGATTTCTTTGGTATGATGGAGAAAACGAATGATGAAACTTTTGGTGATTTCCTTAGTTCTAAAGCGGGAGAGGATAGTAAACAGGTTTGTTTTGTGGTTATTTTGTGATATTTAGATCCAATATTACTATTAATATTGGTTTTGGTAAAAACGGAAATATAATAAAAGAATAGATTTAGTTATTATTTATTACTCACACCTTTATTTATCTTGAAAATGTTGTATGAAGTTATAGTATATTTACTTATCTTAATCTCAACGGTTTTCAGGTTTACTTATAATAATAAATTTGATTATTGAATTTTTTTATATTTTTTACTTATAATTTCTTACTTTTTTTTAGCCGTTTTCCTCTGAGTCCATATTCGGTGACCTACCACCCCCACCTACTACTAAAACGGGAAATGCCAATTCAAGTGATCTCAACTTTGATCCATTTGGCTTGAACGAACCTTTACCTAAGCAGGAACCTCTGCTTACTCCAAAACCAGTTAAAGAAGAAGGTAAGTTTTGATTATATGTATTTTGGTGTGTAAGTTTTTCACTTTATTCTTGTAGACATCAAATTCGCATGTTTACACTAAAATTCATAAAAATCAAATAAATATCAGCTTTACGCTGTATCCCGCACACAACAGGGTAGGCAGAGGCAACCTAGTGTTAAGACCCCCACTTGCAACCTCCTTTCTCCACTTGCAAAAATTCATGCAAGTAACAAAAATAAAATTATTCATTTGGGATATAAAAATTTACTATGAAATTTTTAAAAAATATGATATTTTAAAGCAGAATCTTATAACACTATATTATAATATAATCAAAAGCAAATTATATAGTACGAATTTTAATTTAAAAACGGTCAATATGGTGTGTTAAAATATGAATATATGTAAATGTAAAATTGGGAATTCGATGTGTAAAATTGTGAACTTGATTCGTAAAAGTATGGAGTGAACATCCTATAAAAAATGTTATACTGACAAAATGATTCATTCTTATGATTTTCTCTTAGCGTCACGCTGTAACCCACACATAGCAGGTATGTAGAGGGAACCGGGGAACCTAGTGTTAAGACACTTATGTTTCTCACTTTCCCCCGAATTCTTCGTATGACTTTTACAAAATTATTAGGATGTTTCACATTTGCCAGGCGTCCCGTGATGGCTCATGTTTTGTATATATATCATTTTTGTCATGGTATGGAAAACTATAATAGACATAAAACAAAAGAAACAATTCCAGCACGCCAACAACAAACAGAAGCGACCCAACAAAAGCGGGATCCGTTCGCGGATGTGGGTCTCCTGGGCGCGGGGCTGCCGCCCGCCACGCCGCAGAGCACGCCGCTCGCCACGCCGCACGCCACGCCGCTCGTGACGCCGCGCGCCTCGCCCGCGCACCAGCCCGACTACAGGTTACTATAGGCAGAGGCCACTCCCTTCACAACGCATTGCTCAATTTTGCTTGTTGAAAGGCGGAACTCAATGCCGCTCTTTATCTTCTTACCAGAGACCTAGGAAATTAAAATACGCCATTTTCACAAGTTGAAGTCGAACGGACGCTTTACCGCCTTGCCACTGCGGTCATTTAATTATTTAATTACTATTTATTTATATTTGTATAAAAATACAAAATATCGAATCCTCTACAAATTGACTTAAACATGCAACATATTTTAAGTTTCTCTTTAAATTTTAGTACCGGAATAAACTAAAAAAATATATAAAAGACGATATACGAAGCAATACGAAGTATAAATTTTACGAATCATAATCTTGTTCATGTCATATGTATAGTACAATTATTACATAACACAATTCCATTGAATTTAGAAGATTTTAATAATAAATGATAAAAAGTTGATCATAACATTACAAAACTCTCTCACAGCCGCACCCACTTCGAGCCTCCAAAAGCTGCAGAAGATAAAACTAAGAAACCAATGGACGTCTTCGGCGATTTGCTCGGTAGTCAGGGGTACGATTTCGCGAAACGCGATACCGGCCCTAAAACCATGAATGCGATGCGGAAAGAGGAAATGGTGAAGGAAATGGATCCGGATAAACTGAAAATACATGAATGGGTATGTTTAGTAGTAATTTGTTGGGGCGTATCAATTTATTAATAAGAATAATGATGAAGGGTTCATGCGCTTACTTACGTATTTTTTAATAATATTATAATTAGATGCACACAGATTTTATTAGGCTGATGTTGTGTAAATTGTTCATAGTTGATTTCATACCCATTTAGAAGTTAGAAGATATTAAAATTTTAATTTCTGTAAAACAAAACGTGTGAAAATTAAAGAAAACCTAGAGCATGTAGTTTTATGTACTAGGTTTAGGTCTTAGGTATCTGCTTAGATTGTTTTATGCGGGAAATACGTGAATTTGTTTACATATACAGTTGTTTAGCGATTATTCTACACATTATAATATTCTGTGACTGTAAACGGGTTGTTCATGATTTTGCTATCCGCTTACAGGATGAAATGTTCTAGTTTACTCACCTAGGTCACGAACCGAAAAAAGCTAATTATAAAAAACCACATACCGTAAAAAGATAGATTAAATAAAAATAAATTAAATTATCTTCACTCTGTACCCCGCATACAGCAGGGTGGGCAGAGGGAACCTAGTGTTAAGACACCCCGTTCCCCCCTTTCTGCCGAATTTTGGAGGCATTGCGTGTTGAGTGACAGAACTCAACGCCTCGCTTTTGCCTCGACACCAGAGTGACGAAATGGAAATATAAATTTAAGTAAATATTTCATCTCCTCAAGTGGGGATCGAACCCACAGTCAAGCGCATTTACATTCACACTTTGTGCCACTGCGCCACGACTGGCTATAATATGTTTGAAAAATTTAAATAAATAAATAAACAAAAGACTTTGAATTGTATTTTATATTTTAGACGGAAGGTAAAAAGGCGAATATACGGGCCCTCCTGTGTTCGCTGCACGGCGTGGTGTGGGCGGAGTGTCGCTGGGCGCGCGTGGACATGGCGCAGCTGGTGTCCGCCGCGGACGTCAAGCGCCACTACCGGAAAGCGTGTCTGGCCGTGCATCCCGACAAGGTACACCACTCTATCTCATGTTTGTCTGTTTCTCTCTCTTTAAGATGTGTATCTTAAATACATTAATAGATAGATTAGTGTTTTGTCCTTAACAATGTAAATTCGTTTATTTCTATCAAATATAGCCGTATTAACCTTTTATATTTTACATTAAACAAAACTAATGCATATGTACATTGCTTTTTTTAGCAAATGGGAACCCCAAATGAAAACCTAGCAAAAATGATATTCATGGAACTGAATAATGCGTGGAGCGACTTTGAAAACGATACCAAGCAGCAGAATTTGTTTCAATCTTAATGTTATTATTATAAATTATTACACAAACTCCATATAAAAGTAATGACATAGATAGCCCCAAATGTCTCGACTTAATGGCTTTATATTATTTTGCGATTTACTCAAACATAATACATTACTTATTATGTAATAGAAATAGGTCTGACAATACATTAATTTCTTAATAATTATTGAAAATATTTTATTTAGTATATATTAATATATTAGAAATGGATACATCACATTATTAGTACTTCTTTTATTTTATTTTTTGTAAAATACATGAGTTAGAATCAAATTTATTATTATACGCTTAAAAGTATAAATCATACTATGGTTCATTCGTCAGATCTCTTTCTATTATATTAAAAATATATTTATTTACAAAAATATTTAAATATGTGCAGCAAAAATATAATTTGTGGTATAAATGCGGTAAACAGTGTTTAATCTAAGCATGCTTATTATAGCTTTGATACCCGGGTGTAGCTAAATTATGTAATATACATATAGTGAATTCAAATTCCGTCTTCTTTCGTCTCATCGAAATATTTAAGTAAAAATAAAATTTGTTTTGAAAATGTAATTGTTTTGTGTATATTTTGCTTATGTATAATTGTCTATTACAAAGTGTATATGAATACAGAAGTAACACACTTAACCAGATTTCTTGTTGTGCTTAAACATTCGAATAAACTAATATCCGGATAAGCAATGTGTGAAGAAGTTTGAATTAATACTGGACTTAAATCTGGAAAAATATATATTTAGAAATATTTCTCAGTTTTTCAAAGTTTGTATATCAAATCAATGTCACGTGTCTACATAGTACATATAAATTAATTCCGTATAACTGAGGGCCGAATTATTGAGTCCTTATTGTATTAAATTTTGCCTACATAAACCATACATTGATGGCTTCTCGTATGTACTAAATTATGTATTTTTTAACTACATATATATCATTTGGAAATGATAAAATGTTGAATATATTGATTTCTTAGTTTCTATCTGTCTTGATTGTTCTAAATCTTATTTTTATTTTATATAAATTTGCATTGTTCATAAATATCTTGATATTACTATTTATGTGTAATTGTTAATAAAATAGAAACATATAGTTAGATTTGTTACTGTAATGCAACTTCATTAATATACGGTACCAACGGTGCATATAGTAGTTTAAATGGGTGCCTGGATTTCAGTTTTATTGAATATATCTTATTCTAATATCAACCTTCCATAGATAATTTAAATATTTTGAATGTTAAGAAATTATTATTATTATCTGTGCGATAAACTTTATTTCTGTATCAAAATGGCGATGTCAATTTTTTTACTTCTATTTATCATGTATTGTATATTTATTTTTAAGAGTAAATATTTTTTTTAATAAGCATAGTATATGTATATTAATTATAATTCATTTTGTTTAAAAAAAATTAAAAAGTAATGGTTCATACCATGGAATACGATAAAAATAATATTCATAATTATGATTGGCTATGGTTATTTAAAAATAATAATAGGTTCAATTAAACTTACTTACGAATTGTTTACAGACAAAGTCTGAGATAGTACTTATGCAATTAGTAAATTTTACTTCTTTAGCCTTTAATGTAAAGTTAAGTTTGTAGAATTATGAAAAAATAAGAAAAAGGTAAAATTTTTATTTAATGAAATATAATTAAAAATTGTAGTTTATCAGATCAATATTTATGTCTTAAGAGCTTACTGATATTAAGTTTGTACATTCCTTACATGTACCGTTACAATAGATAGTTTAATATAAAGTATATTTTTCATTTATGTTTTCTTTTATGGTACATTTAATAGATATAAATAACCAACTAGAAAATTTCATAGCTAATTAAAGACGAGTGTTTAACGAGTGCAACTGTTCCTAGATATTTTTATAGAAGCTTGCTAGGGCCTACAATTCAAGTATTAAACCTGTTAATTTACGTTTTCTTTTTGTATATGTTGCTTAACATCATTGTACTCTAATGTTCTGGTCAATAATGAAATTGTTCAAGAATAAAATAAATAAATATGGCATATGTAAACAATATTTCATTTATTTATCTGAATTTTATTGTTCCAAATGGTGTTACATAGTCTATATAATCATATATAACTAGGCGGCAACTTAAGATATTGCTTGTTTTAATATTTTGCACCTATTGCTTTATTCGATTTTTTCGAGATATGTGTTTTTGAGAGTCCATCTTGGTGAAACGTCAGTGTCCATTCACTCGTGGAGGAATGAATCCTTTTCGTTTTAGCTTCCTTGCTCTGTTAGCGAGACAGCGCGGCATTGAGTTTCGCCACTGAACATGGAATGTTACGTACATTGGGCGGTGCATGAGCCGGACCGACGGAGCGCCATAGCACTAGGTTCTCTCGGTATAACAGGGTAAGTTATATACAACAAGCTAAAAAACATGATTTTCCTGTCGATGTGTATTAACTTTTTTACAAAATGTATCATTTTTAAATATTCATAATCAGTGTGTGACATATATTGTATATGATGATATTTATTATATTTTATACATTGGGGACAGTTCATAACAAAATATTTTGTAAGAACATTTTTAAACAACACTCAAAAGAAATTCAACAATTTTTCATATAAAAATGGTTTATTGTTAGCTTTCTTCTAATTTGACTTCTAAACAACCATATTTTTCTAGTAGTTCTTGTTTTTTCCTTCTTAATAACGCTTCTTGTATGTCTTTCTGTGACGGAACAGCGACGTGTGACGTCACCTCTGCATCCTCATCATCTTCTATTCTTTTATCATCCGGCTGAAATAAAAACAGTATTTTACATTTTTGTTAGCTGCTCTAAATTAAATATCCTTAATAGAATTAATTAAGTTATGTCATATTAAATAATGAACACATACATCTTCAGGGTAAATATTTTCTTCTTCAGGCATATCTTGATCATTATTTTGTTCTTTATTTCGTTTCCACTCATCAACCGCTCTCGCAATTGCTGAAACCAATATGATAAAAATATTTTCTTTATACTTTCAATAAAAAAATATAACATTTTTTCTAAGACCTAATAGTTTATTGAACTTAGGCCATCATAGTGCTGTGGTAAAAATCAGACTGTAAATATTGACCATTCGGGAGAATGAACTACATATTTTCTTTTCCTCTAGTAACTAGACAAAGCGCTACATTGAAGGTTCACTCGGGGAAATAAAATATTTATTTCAATTTACATTTCCATTTTTTCACTCTGGTGAGTGGTTGAGTTCCGCCACTCAGCACGCAATGCATCCAGAATTCGGCGGGAAGTGGGGAACGGAGTGTCTTAACATTAGGTTCCCTCTGCCTACCCTGCTGTGTGCCTCCTGTGTGCTGCTCGAAAGTTTCTGGAGAATTGTGGTCTTTTAACAAAAGATTCCCTGAACTACTCTGCTACATATAATTGCAGTGAAGAACGTGAACGTGAAGTTAAAAACACTAATAACACATATTCTACTTTTACTTAGGTGTACTAAATTACCCTCCTTCTCCGCTTCTTGTTCAAGTGGCAGTAATAGTCCATCATCATCGTCTCTATATCCATAGTAATCAGCATCTACATCTCTCATGAGGTCGGCTCGAGTCCTTCTGGGCGCTGCAGGCGGCTCTTGCTCGAATAATTCTCGAACACCTAACAATTAATTTGAAAATAAATTAATTTTGGTTTATTATACAAACAATTGTGTATATTTTGTAAATATATTTTAGGAACGATTTTTTTTAAAGGTAACTTGTCTCTAGGTAATTTGCATGAATGTGGGAGAAATCTTATGATAAGAGGTAAGTTCCAAAAGTTTTGAGGCTCTTTAAAAAATATACAAGCGAGATAAATTTTATTAAAAACAATTTGCCTACCGGGTAAATCTTTAGCAGCTCCAAAATATTTGTATCCTCTATTTCCTGGAACTTCTTTTCCATCTTGGTCCAACATTTTAGGTCCGACGCGGGCATGGTCAGGGCCGCCGAGTGACTTTATTTGCACTTCCCAATGGCGTTTTTCACGCATTAATTTATTAATCTCATCGTTTAAGTCTCTTATTCTAAATTCGCCGAGACCAGCTATAAATAAAAAGATTTACATTAGTAAATATACAAGCAGTGATTACACAACGCTGCTTCTAGTGCATTAGATTAGGACACTATAAAAAGGGCATTACGTAGGGAACCCAATCCTACAGATTAGGTTATTTTACGTAGGGATGTAGGACCCCAAACTAGAACATGCGTTTACCTAAACAATGTAGTGCACTAAGACGAAGTATCGTGGTGTAATTGCCACTATACAAGATACCTTTAACGGTCTAACAGTTTAGACGTAGAATTTTTTTTCATTTCACGATGTTTATCTATACCTGTATTTTCGCATAAACATCAATAACATAAACACATACTACTACAAAAATACTACTAAAGGTTAATCAACTTTGAACTTTGCCGCCAATACCTACGACTCAATATCGGAATGAGGCGTATGCGGCTGTTTCCCTTTGATAGGTTTATCTGTGTGTGCGTCGTTCTTGACAAAAGGCTTTTTATTTTACAACGATAATTTTATTATTTATTTTGTTTGAAAAAAAAAACCACTTTTTTATTTTTGGAAAAAATCTAATTATACTGACAAAAACACTCTGTATAATCTCTATATATAATAAGACAGTAAAAATATTTTGTCTGTACATTTAGTAATTTTGACTGAAATGGATAGAGGGACACTTAAAAAGACTAATAGAAAGCAAAAAGATTTTTTTTGAATTTCTTGTCTGTCTGTCTGTCTGTCTGTCTGTCTGTCTGTCTGTCGACATATTGTTGTCCGCATTTTTCTCTGAAACTACTGAACCGATTTACTTGAAAATTTCACCAATTGCTTTGTTTTAACTCAATTGAGGTTCTAAAGTTTGGTTCATCAAAATCGGTTCATTAAAAAAAAAGTTATCGTCATTTTAATGAACTCAAGGCATTAGCTTGCCAGCGAATGTTATATAGAAATCGCGCTGGTATGACCCTGGCTAAAGAATGACATTCGAAACGTCTTGATTATATGACTGTTGATAAAAATATATATTTTTGAAGCACTATTATACAATATTTTATACAATAAAGTAAACAATGCCAGTCGTGGCGCAGCGGCAAGAAGTGTGACTGTAAAACCAACTGGTTGTGGGTTCGATCCCCACTCGAGGAGATGAAATATGAACTTAAATTTATATTTCCATTTCTTCGTTCTGGTGGCGAGGTTAAGCGCGGCGTTGAGTTCTGCCACTCAACAAGCAATGCCTCCAGAATTCGGCAGAAAGTGGGGAACGGAGTATCTTAACACTAGGTTCCCTCTGCCTACCCTGCTATGTGCGGGATACAGCGTGAAGCTGATTTATTTATTTTAAGTAAACAAAATTGAATTGTTAGTAGAGATTACCTTCATAAATTGTAACAGTAAAGTTTAAATCGTAATTAATTCAACACAGAGATAAAGAACGATTTGATCTTCAAAGAAATATCAAGTAAATACATAGATTTTTTGGTTCGTTCGTTCGTTTGAAATAAATCTATATAAAAATGCCTAAAAACATCCTTTCTACGTGTACTCTGTAATAACTACATATTTACCAATTATTCATTTATCTAATAATATGCAAACAGGAGTTAATATGCAAACATTACAGTTATTTTACAAAGAATATTATGAATCCTTAACCAAATTAATAATTTTACATTTAAGACTGTTTCTGAAGCAGTACAATTATTAAGTGACATCAGCACATTTAACAGAGCTTTAAAAAACATAACATAGGTAAAAAGAACGTAATGTTACAAAAATATACATATATATATATATATATATATATATATATATATATATATATATATATATATATATATATATATATATATATATATATAAATAATAATTAGCTTTATGTATATTTTATGAATATCAAATATCGACATTGGTCATATTTTTTAGTTCGAAACAATCAAAAATTCTTACAGAAGTTACGATAATGTCGTAAAAAAATCATAATAGAATATTACAGATTAAAGTAACAAAAAATCATATTAGAAGTCATTATAGTTCTATTATAGGGTGTGAGGCCAGTCGTGGCGCAGCGGCACGAGGTGTGACTGCAAAACCGACTGGTTGTGGGTTCGATCCCCACTCGAGGAGATGAAATATTTACTTAAATTTATATTTCCATTTCTTCGCTCTGATGTCGAGGTTAAGCGCGGCGTTGAGTTCTGCCACTCAACACGCAATGCCTCCAGAATTCGGCAGAAAGTGGGGAACGGAGTGTCTTAACACTAGGTTCCCTCTGCCTACCCTGCTGTGTGCGGGATACAGCGTGAAGCTGATTTATTTATTTATTTTATTTTATTATAGTTGTCAATCAATTCTGCTTAAATCAATAATCATGTATTTTAAGCGGGCGAAGCCGTGGGCGGGCCGCTAGTATACAATATGTGCTAAGTAACAGCCTATTAGATTTATATTTACTTTTTTAAGTCAAAGTGTCGTTTAAATAAATTGACCATCAATCAAGGGAAATTTAAAAGTCTCACATTGTTTTATTTTATTAGCAATATGATACAAATATATTATATTTGCAGAAATTTTGCATATTAGATTAATAAGCATAGATCTTTTTTTATTTCTTCTTTTTCTTTAACTTATTTTTGTTCTTATTTGATTTTGTTTCTTTAGATTTTTTCTTTTGTTTCTTTTTATCTTTCTTCTTCTCACTCGCTGATTGTTTTTCTTTTAAGGCATTAGAACTACACTGTTGTGATATATTGTTGTTTTCGTTTAATTTAATTTCAGGAGCTTTCGGCGTTACAAGTTCAATTTCAAGATCTGTTTTCTTGTCTTTAGATTCAAGCTTCTTGCCTATTTTTAAAATGAATACATCTTTTCGAGGGTGGACTTTTTTCTCCATATTAAGTGGTACCGGACAATTAGAAGGGGTGACATTAATTATTTTTCTATCGGCATTATCACAGCTTTTGTTACAATTTTTATATGTATATTTCAAATTTGATGAGTATATATTGTGAGGCTTGTCAGGATAACAAACGTCATCTGGTAATTCAAGTTGAATTTGATCTCCAGTATTGTAGGGAGTTTCTTCGCAAGAACATAGTTCTTGTATTCTATCGTATTTTCCCACCCTATCTAATTTAGTAGTTTTAGGAACTTTAATTCTTAATTCATTCGTATTCATTTTGGTATATATTTCATCATATTTTGATAAATTATCTGAAATTACATAATATTATTAAATATAAGCCTATTAAGAGTTTACCTACAAACGAATTGAAAAAATGTACCTTGTCGATAATGTTGAACAATATTGTTACGGTTGTGACGTTTACTCAAACCATGTCGACTTGAAATTTGAGATGTAGGGCTTTCGTAACCTCTAGGAGATAAACTATAATTGCTCCTCGGGACATATCTTTTATCAAGTATGTTCTCGTCTAAAACAATTTTGCCCTGTCCATCCATTTCAACATTGTGACATGCATAGATGGACATACCATTATCTTCTTTTGATAAAACTGAAGTACATTTTGTCTTAGAGGAGGCAGTAAACGCTGTAGTGATTTCTTTTCCCAGGAACGACATTCTTGTTGTTAACTCGATAATACCAATTGAATCACAATGATCAGCGTCACCGCAAGATAAGTACAACATTTTTCGAGTAAGTGGTGTTGAAGTTGTACACATTATATTATCACAAGGTTTCTCTTCTATCCATTTTTTGCATAATTCCTCTCGAAGACCGACAAATTCTTTAGTATAGTCAACTTTAGTTTCGGCTATTTTTGTAACACAACTTGAACATGGCGGTTGTTTAGTTATATTAATCTTTACAATAAATTCTTTAATGCTACATATTCTATCATAAGTCATAGCAAATAAAGCGGATTTTCCAACGTTTAAATGATTAAAATCTTCTACTTTACCATAAGTCGAATCGTATAATATTATTGGTGTTTTTCCTAAAAATCTCGCTGCTATCACAAGATTATTGTAATCTAATTCAAAGCAGTCACATTTCATGTTGATTTTATTTATTATAATTTCTATCAAAAATAGATGATAAGGAAAATTAACATCATTTTCTTGAACTACATTCAATTCTTCTTTTGTCCGGACAATATTTTCTGATAAACTTTTTAACGACTCCCTCAATGCGTTAGCTTCACTTGTAAGAATCTTACTCATATTTTCTATTTTATCTATATTTCTTTGTAAGACAGGACTTTTTGCGTTATCGTTTCTAGCAAGGTCTTCTGTTTTTGCAATGTTTTCATCTTGACGCAATGTTGAATTTTTGTTTGACAATTCGGAGCTGTGAGATTTTCCACCATTTTCAGCCACGATTTCTTTAGCACCCACATAACTGTTGCGGTCTGAACGACTTGGTGAGAAGGATTGGTCTTTAGAAATTTCATTTTTCATCGATAGTTGAATAGAGCCTTTAAGTATCGACGGTGGGGAAGGAGGCAATGAAAACGCCTTAACAGAACCAGGAGTTGGTGTTTGAAGTTTTGGAGACCGTATCGGTGTTATAGATTTTTGCAAAGATCCTAAACGCGGTGAAGGCAATCCACCATCATTTTGTGATTTTATACTTAATTCTTTAGGAGATTGTGATGTTTTGGGAGATTGTACTTCCTTTGGAGATTGTAATTCGTTTGGCGATGGTACAGATGGAGTATTTGGTGCGGAAACTTGAGTTTCATCCATCTTTGTTTCGACGGTGTATAAGAATAAAAGGAAAAAAATATATACACTACATAATTTGCTTGTCTAATATTATATGTTGAAGACAAATCACGGTCAACTTGATTTTAAAAAGTGTTTTAATTTAGAACATTGCTTTAATTTGTCTATTGGCTAAAAAAAAGTATAATGTAAGTTTGAAATTACCATTTTGAATTTGGGCAACTTTTTTTGCAATTTCTCTGACAATTTGAAGCCGCCATTTTTCTGCTTGTTGTAAATTGCTACACTCAGACGCGAGATATGGTCTACGTTCCCTTTGACCACCTGCTTCCTGAACTTGTGCTGCGCGCCAACGAGCTAACGTGGTCCTAATATGTAAAAAAACAAATATATATATAACAACGACACGTTGTGGCGCAATTTATTTAAATTACTTAATGAGGGTGCAGTAGTACAAGTGTGTGACTTTAAACGTGACGGTTGTGGGTTCCCACTCGGGTAAATGAATTATAATTAATAATATTTTCATTTCTTCTCTTTGGTAACAAGGCAAAGTAAAGAGTTGCGTTGAGTTCCGCCACTCAATACGCGATGCCTCGAAAATTGCACGGAAAGAGGGGAAAGTATAACGAGACCATTTTTCGGTCGGCACAAAAACTGTAAAGTAACTTTCGTTTTTTTAGAAGTGTTCTTTCGTTTTTTAGATGCGTTCTTTAATTTTTTTAGAGGTATACTTAGACTTTCGGTTTTTTAAGTGGCCTTCTTTTTTTTATAGAGATATTATCGTTTTTTTTTTGTTAAATAAGATTGGCATTTTCATCATACCGAAAAAACGAGACATTTGCACTTAGCTCGACTGAAAACGGAACATTAAAGGGTAGTTTTTAACACCGGTTTTTATATTTTTTTTTGGTTTTGGTTTTTATAACACCGGTACAGAAGTTGGTTGATAATTGCCAGTGTCCCCCAGAGTCCTGACTTATGAACATTACTTTAGCTATCTTAAGGGAGTCAGTAAATATGCCATCACTGAGCAATTTATTGAAGCCAAAGTCGGTTGTGGGGATAGAACTCACAACCATTTCGTTACAGTCACACCCTTGTACTCCTCTGCCACGTGGGCCTCAAATAAAGAAAATATCTGATTTTAAGTAATATTTATAATATTATTTTCAAAATATTTTTTGGATACTCAATTTTTTTATTGTACATAGTATAATTTATCCTAATACATTTTGTATATAAAAACCACTATATTCTGATGGATTTTTAATCAATAAAAAAAATTATAGACGTAAAAATAAGTTTACTTACATTGCTTTCTCTGCATTTCTGGCCTGAAATACACCAAGAATTAATTTAAACATACCAGTATTGTTATAATAATAATAATTAATTAATTATTAAGTTGTATTGTAAAGGACATTGGGCATTTTACTACAGAACAATTACCCACAATAAAGAAAAATAATTTTAGGTTAGATTTTAGTACATACATGTAAATAGGCCTAGATTAAAATGGCATATGTCTGCAGTATGTGGTGTTTAATAGAAAATGGTACCAAAAGATATTATATTGTAACTTTTAAAAACAGGTTTCTTAACTTTTTAATGTAAAAATCAAACGGAAAATGGTTAGGGATGATATTTTTTTTATCGCCACATTATATCCCACACTCAGCAAGGTAGGCAGAGGGAACATAGTGTCAAAACTTTACATTCTCCATTTCCCACCAAATTCTACTTTGCCTAGATACTAGCAAAGAAACGACAATATAAAATATTTAATTTTCTCGAGTGGTAATCGAATCCACAACCTGTCGCATTTAGAGTTACACTTTGTACCCCTGCACCATAACTGGCCTCACAGAGATGATATTTAGTAATAACTAGTCAAAATGTGCTGTCGTTTTATGAAATGCTACTTGGTATCAGAATATGATATAAAGGAAACAGTACTATGATATTACATTTGCCAAGAGTATGAGGACCATGTATATGTAAAAAGTAATTCCTTTTAGACTTTGTTGTTATCTATCAAGTTACTTCGATGATATAATTGCTACTTTTAAGTGTTAATGATATAATCTGGCTTCCTAGCGAGATATAAGTGATATTTTACCAAACTGAATAGCAGTAAGTCATGTTAAGAAAACTGAGGGACACATGATAAAATATATTTAAAATGTATTCTAAGAGTGGATAATGAAAGGCTTTGCACTTATATTAATGAAACCCACATATGCATCAAACATTCTTAATTTTAACAAATAAAAAATATGTCTATTTCTCCATGGGTTTGAACATAAATAAGTACAAAAAATAAAATGTAAATGATAACTGTACAGTCTAATAATATTTTGGATTGGGTTCGCGACTTTTAAAATAGAACAGGTAAAAAAATGCCTAAGGTACTCTGATGTTATGTTAGAAATGTACTAATTTTAAACAAAATAGGAATAAAACCTTTTATTATAATAAATTAGATTGAATCTCAATTTAATTTATAATTATATTAGATTCTGGATTATTAGCCAGGATCTTAATGGATAAAATATTTACATACATCAAAAATTATTTACAAAATATTAGGTTATGTTTTGTCTTTGAGACTTGAAAGATTAAAACATTGGGTGCAGATATGGAAACATGGAAAACGACTGTGAGTGTGATTGAAATTAAAAAAAAAATAACAATAATATATATATTTTTATATTTGATAGTGTAATAAGCAAAACTACTTCAAGCAACAACAATAATAACAATATTTTTATTAAGTTAAATTGCTAAAACTTACCATTCTGAATCTGAATTTATGACAAAATTAACAATAATTTTCTTATCACATATATTTTTAACAATTTTTCATGTGCTTATTACAGTAAAATTGAATATAAATACTTTAATGTTGTGTTCTGCTTGTTATTGTGTTGTTTGACGTACGTAACTGTCAAAAACTATTATCATCGCCTTGTCAATTATATTTTGAAAATGTTGTCATATGGTAATCATTTTCAAATATGATATTAAGCTAAACAAAATTTATAGCAGACGGCATAGGCATACCATACCATACCACCTAAAATTACAGTATTTTTTATATTATTATAACTACTAATGACTACGACTAAGAAATGTATTATCCAGTTAAATAAATAAATTAAATCAGCTTCACGCTGTATCCCACACACAGCAGGGTAGGCAGAGGAAACCTAGTGTTAAGACACTCTGTTCCCCACTTTCTGCCGACTTCTGGAAACATTGCGTGTGAGTGGCAGAGCTCAACGCCGCGCTTTGCCTCGATACCAGAGCGAAGATATGGAAATATAAATTTAAGTAAATATTTTATCTCCTTGAGTGGAGATCGAACTCACAACCAGTCGGTTTTACAGTCGCATTTTGTGCCACTGCGCCACGACTGGCCTCAAGTATTTGAACATTATTATTAAATATTAAGAAACTAGTTTATGGTAGATATTTATGATAACATAAAATGGAAACAAAAACATTTTGGTATTGAAATTAGATTTTATACAATGTTCCTGGCTTGAAATATGAAAACAATCTATGATATTTCTGATTATTGTATTCGTTTCTTTACACTTCTTTTATTAAATTGCACATTGTACATAAAGTGCAATTTAAAAAAAGTAAAAAACATAATTATAAAAATCATTTTATTATCGATGAAATCGATAAATTCAAATCGTAGTTTTTACCTAATAAGACATCGTTCACTAATATTATTTACATCCATATATTCATAGATTTTTTTATTTTATATAGTATTTTAATGTTAATTTCCATGAATCGTGACCTATAAGAAAACCTTTTTTAATTCGTTTATCTTTTATCTCATGCCTTTGTGAAAAGGGTATAGATGATTCTAATTAAAAAAATTAAAAGAGAGAAGTCTTAGACAGAATTTAGAGAGATTTTAGAGAGAATTTAGAAGCTAATTGTCATTATTTCCGCTGAATATAAATTCTCAAGCTTCACGTTGTATCCCGCAAACAGCAGGGCTTGTCTCGACAAACTCACGAGTATTTGTGTGTAATTGTAATTTTTTAATGTAATCGGGGCTATCCCGTACCTTACGGTACCGTATACATTACAGAACACATTTATTTACCCAATTTTTGTCTTTGGAGTTGGTTTATCTGATTTTGTTATCTCACTACCTGTAAATGTAATCTTTATGCCTGGCCACACACGTACAAAAATATTGTCAATAAAGTACGTATTGTCAATAATATTGCGTGTGTGCGGCTGATTTTCAATATTATTGTAGATTTCTGGAATTCCTGTTTTTGCCACCACAATATCCAGGGGAGGCAGGGTTGTTCAATAATTGTTGTTAGTCAATAATATTGTCGTGTGCGGTCGCGCTGCCATATTTTTGACTTCTACTTCTGCTTTTTATTCCAGATGGATGACGAAAACAGTATAAATAACGAAAATAATGTTGAGTTGATACTACTCGGAAAAACAATATTTAATAGGATTTATTAAAACATGGCAAACTTATCCCGAGCTATAGGATACATCTATTGTATCATCATATCATGATAAAATAAAAAATATTGTGCGCTAAAAAAAGCTTCTTAATATTTTAAAAAAAATACCAAACGTAAATATATATATATTTTGAAAGCTGCTATCTCTTATCCTCATGTAATTTTTTAAAACGTTCTGTTAGTAAAGTTAGCTTCCCGCTGTTTGGCGCACACAGAAAAGTGGGCAGAGAACCTAGCATAAATACACTCCGTTCCCCGTTTTCCACTGAATTTTGAAAGCATTGCGTGTTGAATGGTGGAACTCAACACTGCGCTTTGCCTCGACACCAGGATGAAGAAATGAAAATATTAAATATTTCATTTCCTCGAGCGGGAATCAAACCCACATCCTGTCGCTAAAACTCAGTTTTTTTCTCATAAAGTCTTTCGTTAATTTTTTTCATGGTCTTGTTTTGTAAGTAAGCTAAATGCAACAACTAAAGCAACGGCTTATTTCATTGTAGCTATTGTAAAAAATTAAGCTACTAAGCGACTGCGTCAGATTTTAGTTTTACTACGAAATATTTTCAATAACATTGCCTAGTGTTCAGGGCCATATATTGAACACTATTATTCAATATTGTATTGACAATAATAGTGTGTGTATGTGGCTAGCCTATGTTACCGAATGCCGACTGTCACCTGTCAGTAATGATTCATTAAGATTTTTAGCTATAAGATAAATATTTACAAATTATTTTTTACCTTATATTTTTAAGAAATCAATATCTTAAATTGCCGTCTATACTGTTTATTATTCAATTTTAAATGGTAATACAATGTCACTACAAAAGTGCAAAGAACAAGAGTATATTCCAATATATTTGCCTGATGAAATATTAATAATTATCTTTCGTAAATTAGATCCTAAATCGCTCCTTAATTGTATGCTTGTTTGTGATCATTTTCGAGAAATAGTCGAATATTGTTGTGAGGTAAATTTAATTCATAATGAATCTCTCTAAAATTTCAGAACATGAACAGTTAATTTAATTATTTAATTTACAGCATTTTAATTTGTGGGAAAAAGTTATTGAAGAACTTATAGACAGTTCTGGCTCAAAATTTAAAGAAAAATCTACGTTGGAGTTACAAGATCTTTTTACATGTTCTCGACAATGGCTAAATATAAATAAAGCAGCTGTGTCTCACCGCCATACATATGCCTCAGGTCATGTTAAGAGTATATCGGTTTATAAAGGTAAAAAAAATATTTTTTCACATATAGTTAGTGCAAAAGAGAATAATAACAATTTATTTTTTATTAAAATTTTTAAAACTACAATTTATTTTTCAGATAATTTAATACTAGTAAGTAATAGGACAGTGAATTATTATAACATAAGTAATCTTACCCTAATGAATACAGTTCCTACAAAGTGTAAGTTGTTTTTTTTAACATGCATTTTTAACCAATTATGATGTAATTGATAAATAATTTATTATCATAAATTCTGAATACAGTACAGCATTGATTGTTTTTAATCCTTAACTTCAGTTCTTAAATTGAAATCAACTGAATGTGCGGTGTTGAGATCCACAACTGAACATGCCTCTAGAATTTGGCTGGGAACAGGAACCACTGTGTCGTAAGATTAGGCCCCCTTTCCTTACCCTGTTTCAAGTGGGATACAGTGTAAAGCTAAAAAAAAACTTCATTCTCTGACTACAATGTTTAATTCCAATTTATAATTAAAAAAAAATATTATTTACATATTATTGCCTTGTGAATAAATACATTTTGCTAATTGGATCCTTTCAATTATGCAAAAAATCCCATGCCAACCAAGATTGGATAATCAATGCTCTACTATACAACCATAACATTTTAAAAAAATATATCTAATATTTGTTATTCTAGTTAAAAAAAAAGTAATTTTTAGGTCTAAGATATGAAGAGAATTATGCTTTCAGTGCAGAAGTAGCTATACCCATAGGGAGACAAGATGTAGGAAATTTATTAGTTCTTATTAATAAACTGCACAAACCTGATTGTGTTTGTACAAAAGGAAAGAAAATGATTTTATGTAGAGCATATATAATAAAGTAAGGTTTATTAAGCAACATTATTGTATATAATAAAATTAGTACTTACAGTAACTTTACTGTAAGATTTTTCTAGGATCACATTGTATTCCATATATAAAGACAAAGAGACCCTACTGTTAAGATACTCTTTCTATTTTAAATTCAATTTTTAAGATTTTGTATGTGATGTTTTGTATGTGTATAAAGTGGTAGAATTTAAATTCCCTGAGTGGATATGAATATATGACATGAAGTCTACCACGTTACACAACATGTTACACCCATCACATTTATACTCGTAGTTTGTAGCACTGCGCCACAACAGTCCCTTTATCAAATAATTAATAATTTTGTTATTATATTGTTATTATTATTTGACTCCTGATATTTCAAAAAATAAATCAAATCTTATAATATTATGAGAAATAAAATGGAATGATTTATTTTCAATAATTCTATAAAAATTATGTACATATCTATTTCAGAGTGCACTTAAATAAATGTTATGTGATTGACAATATAAATGCTCTGAGAGTATTCAAAGCTGATTATTGCAAATGGCAGGAGAATGTCCTAGCTAGACACTATGGGGTACAAGACTCTATTTTAGATATAAACATACATAAAGATGATATTTATGTCTTATTAAGAAGAGGTGATGTTTTATACTTAGATGTGAAAGCGAAGAAATTCGACAAAATATTCCATTTTGATACATCATTACACAATATGAAATCTAAACCAATTACATTCCACATATTCAGTCAACTTTTTGCAGGTAATTTCAAAGCTTGAAAGATATATATATTTTTTTCAGCTAGATAAGATTTCAGCTAGATGTATTCCACACATAGCAGGGTATTCAGGAATTCAAAAGGCATTGCGTGTTGAGGATCAGTATTTAACACCGCGCTTTGCCTCGTTACCAGAGTTAAGAAATGAAAACTTATACTTATAATAAAATCGTAACTGGTGTCTATATATGGAAGATATATAAGAGAAATACTATTGCGGGCCTAACGGTATTAATGTCATAAAACCCAAAACAAATTATTTTTAATTTTTGTATCTGTATGTCTATGCGTTTGTTCACGCTAGTCTCAGAAACGCCTTAACCAATTTAAATGTAGTTTTCACTTTTAGATTCTGGTATATTTTACTTGACACATACTTAGTGTTTGTTTTATTTCAATCGGTTAACAAAAAAAAAGTTATGTCAATGTAAGTAGATAACCGTTGATCCGTCGATCGCGTTATACCCTATATATAAAGATTGTATTTCCCAGAGTGGGAATCGAACATACATCCTGTCACGTTTACAGTCACACCCTTGTGCACTATGACTGACCTCAATATTTTTATTTGTGATCTCCAATTATTTTATTTTTGTGTCTGTATTTCAATTTTGTGATGATGTTGTTTAGTATTTATTTAGTTATCGCCTTTTTTGCCACATGCTGATTCTCGTATATATAGACAGACTATGTCGAAGGAACCTAGCCTATTAAGACATTCCGTTCTTCACTTTCCGCTCAATTTTTGAAACATTGCAAGTTAAATGGCGGAATTTAACGCTATGTTTTGTCTTGTTACCAGAGCGAGGATATGGAACTAATTTATTCCCAAATGGAAATTGAACCCACAACTGTGGCGTTTACAATTAGATGATGTGTATCGTATAGTGTAGTTGTTATTATATTGTCTTTGAAGATTTTATTGGTACTGTTTACTAAATAGGTGAATGAAACACTTTAGTTCTATATTGTTTGGGCTTTAAAAATGTTGCTAAATATTTAATTATTAATTAACCTTATAGTTCCAAATGATGAAAAGATGAAAATTTATCTCCAAGATAAAAAAAAACAAATTGTAATGGCTTGTCCGGGACTCACGTGTGCTATTGAACATGGACCAGCGCTAATAATAGCATATGAAAATATGAAGGTGAGCTTAAAGAATATTTAAGAAATAATAAGCTGTGTACACAACTACCTTACAAGATGATTCATCGAGGACCATTTTAATTGTCAACCAAATCATATCTTCGTGCTTAATTTTTTTTTAAGAATTCTTATACATTTAGAAGTTATTATACACTTTTCTGGGAGTTACGGGTTGAAGATCTTCATTTGGGAAAAGGAAAAAAAAACACATTTTATGTTACGACCAGTCTTTGGACAGACTGCAGTTCTGGCATACGGTAGTTTTTATAATGGCCATACTGTTTTGGCATTGAACGATTGATTTCAGTTTACATGGTTCTTCTATGATAATGATGTTTTTAATGTTGTGTTTGATATATTTAATATTCTTCACTACTATATCATTAGGATTCTGTAATAGGGTCAAAAATGTGGAAGTAGGTATCTTTTCGGGTCTGGCTACAAGCCTGGATATCTGTAAGTGCTAGGTGCTAACCGAATGAAAAGGCAAAATATAATCATTTTTAGTACTCATTTCATTTCGATGGTCGGTTTGGTGGTAGAAGAAGTGTAGCGCTTTCCCAAGGTACCATACAATACATCTTGATTTCGAGATGACATAAGGAGTCCTTTGATAAACCAATATCAGCTGGCTATCCACTATATCTGGTGGATTTTTCTCTATCCACAACCTGCGACGTGATGAGTCGCATGTGACAATGTACCTGAGATTTTTCCGTATAAGTTCTTTATTGGAAAATATAACAATAAAGAGGAACTGAATATCTTAATAATATGCTCTGTTTACCCTTGCTTGCTATTTTTAAAAGTAAGCATGAAGATAAAAAAAACTTTTTTTTTTGATAAGTACTAAGTAATACTACAATAAACATTATATTTTCAGATTGAAATTTTTTTATCTGAAAAATTGCGGAAGAACATATCTGAGCCGGAACTTGTTATTGACTTGTCTCTCTACTTTGACGCTTCACAACTAAATAGCAAGATAAAAGCGTTAGATATCCACGAAGGAAAACTTGGACACCATCTGTTCGTAGTGACAGACACATTAGTGCATGAGATTCTTATTAGTGAAAAATTATAATTTTGGTATTCAAAAACGTTTTTTATGCAAAAATTGTGTTTAACACCGCTTAAATACTTTGATATGTTTACAAATATTACTTATTTTTTGAGGTATTAGTTTTAATTTGTTATCTGTACAATTAAGAAAAAGTGTATAATACAAAAATAAATAAAACGATATATTTTACTATAATTTAATTTCTACATAAAGTTACATTTGAATTTCTTACTTGAAAATCAATAATAAAAAACGATTACGCTGTTAAAAACTACATATATAATTAAATAGAATAAATAGTAACACATTGTGATATTTTGCTCAAAGTGAATGAAATGTGTTCCAGACACATTGCATTGCCTAATTGATATGTACATTTGTATATTATACAGGTAAAACTTTACAGGTCGTTTTTAATAAAACATAATTATAAGTCCTCTTTTTATTTCACTGCCTTCTCTCTAAAACAGGGGTTCCCAACCTTTTCTTGATCAAGGACCACTTTTATATCATTCTAGGAAGCAGGGACCACTATGCATGTAGGTATAATAAAAATTAACTGTGATAATCAAACAGAAACTTCGCCCCACCATCCCCAGTCATAAAATTAAAATCGTTAGCGGGCCATATTTAGGCTTCTGCGGACCACTGGTGGTCCGCGGAACCACTGCTCTAAAACAAACAGAAATAGCAGCAAATTTTGACAGCTATCTGTCACTTCTAAGACGCCATCTTAAAACGATTGTTGTACAATGGCGCCATTTTGAAACGATTCTTGAACAAAACTACTGTAGTAAAAGTAGTTACTCAAATTTGAACCATATTTCGTTAATTATTTAATTTTAACGATCAGTGGCGTTAGGATTGGTGTAAGAGAATCCTCTAAATGGTTCTTGGTCCATGGATCGAAGAACTTGAGGCTCGACAGCGGTGAGGCGTGGTCTCTCGCCGGTAAACGCTCGGTCGAAATATTGCGTGTCCATTGGATGTCTCTGTGAAATCAGAAACAAATTTTATTATGATAGTAAAAGTTGACTTGACTTGACTTTTCAATAGTGAATTTAATGCTTTGGATTTTTTTTTACATCATCACCCAACTCTATTAGATATTATCTCTATCTCTTATATAGTAAGACAGTAAAAATATTTTGTCTGTACATTTAATAATAATAGAATAATAGAAAGCATTTTTTTATTTTTTACTTGTTGTCTGTTTGTCTGTATGTATGATCACGTCAATCTCCGAAAGTTCCGAACCGATTTACTTAACCGATTTTCTTCCAATCGCTTTGTTTAATTATATTTTTTTAATAGAAAAAAATATTTTGACTAAATCATACCACACGTGGCTTAAAGGGCGCATCTAATTCACGTCGTTCAAGCCGTTCCCAATGTATAGGCTGGAAGAAGTCCTGGTCACGAATGTCGCCGTGCATGCACTCCGCGCCGCCCAAGCGCGTCCGCGCGTCTTTGTCTAAGAGCTACGGATGAAAATATAAGTTAATGATTGTAAAATAGGTAGTACCTATTAATTATTATTTACCTAATGTAGAATAACAAAATAGTTTAAAGGCATTTAAAGGAACCCGCGTAAAAGTCCATTCTATCCATTTTCTCGTATCCCGGTCATACATATGTGTATACTAAAAACAGATAAGGTTAAAAAACGCGTATAACAATAAAAGCTAACTTTTCCATTAACCCTCAAATTTTTGTTCAGATATCATAAGTGTCTGATGTATCTATTATCAATGCCTAAACCTAAATAAATAAAGGAACACTATAACAAAATATTAGAAATTCATAAAATTAACATAGCCATACCCTAGTTAATATGCTTAAAGATTCTTTTGACAGGAAGCGCGGGTACGACGGCATCTCATTGCAGATGGACCAGAACAGTTCATCTTCATCGCAGCCACTGAACGGACTCTGCCCTATTAGCATCTCGTATAACAGTACTCCGAATGACCACCAGTCGACTGTTTGACTGTATTTTAGGCCTTTGATTATCTGAAAAGTAATATTTAATGTATTAAGATCTCTTTAACATTTTACTTTTAGATTATTATATAGATTTATTTAGGAATATTTTTTTTGTATTGTTTTTTAAAATATGGTCATTCAAGCCATTCTTTAAACATGACTGATATGATATAACTTATAATTAATGTATAACTTTTATGCTATTAGGTCCTTACATATGAAATTGGAGCTCGGTATGGGAGGAATGAAAAGTCGAACATTTTTTAATATAATATATTTATTCAAAATATCAAAAATATATATGCACTTTTGCCATCTTATAGGTAGTTCATTGATCCTTTTACTAAAGGACCTTTACATTCGGATGGGAATGAATAAAATCTTTGAAGGCGGTTTGGACTTGAGTTTATAACCATGGGAGTAGAAATTATTCCCTTGCAAGAACTTTGCAAGTCATCGGCTGTCCACGGAGCTTGTTCTGCAGGTCCAAATTTCCAGAACAAAATTTAGGAACCAAAAACGAACTGTTTTTTTCCTTTGCGATACGACCGCTATACACATTAATAACCCTTCGAGCCGTTTCCGCAACACTGGTGCCACGATGGAACTCGTAAATAAGGAGATATTTCAAGTTTTCCATTTTGTAAACTAAGTGACACTAACAGAAAAAAACCGTTCAAGAGTAAGTCGGCCTCGCCCACCGAGGGTTCCGTACAAAAAATGGAGGTCTCGACCTTTTTCCGAAATTCAAGCTTAGCTTAGCCAGAGGCTCCAGAGCCCTTTCATCTGATACCAGAATTAGCGGGTTTAATACCAAATTTTGCTCCCCTTTTAAAGCTATTATTTTCTTATGATTTAACCATAAATATATAGTTTTCAGATTTTTCCCGAACCTGTAGATGCTAGCTACCAACTTTCATATTTACCAAAGAATGACTGTTTACGAAACACATAAATAGCTGCATAAATTTAAATTTGGGACTTCTAACCAAAGAGGATTAATTAAAGTGGCCAGTAAGGACCTAGGAGGAATATTTCCAAAGATATCTCTCTTAAGGAAATCTTATAATTATGAAAGTCATGAAGATTCAAGCTAAAGAGTAATTTATTTATTCACTCTTATTATGAAGTATTGATTAAACAAGAGTACACATAAAGGATTTACTTCAGGAGCCATGTAATCCGGAGTGCCGCAGAAGGTATCCGCCGTCTTGTCGAGATATATCTGTAACTTGCACATGCCGAAGTCCGCTATCCGCACGTGACCGTCGAAGTCCAAGAGTATGTTATCTAATTTTAAATCCCTATAGGAGATCAGAAAGGAAAAATATGAGAAGAAATCGTGATATTAATTAAGTAAGATAATTTTTTCTACTTCTCTACGTTAATATACTTTCCGCCTATTCAGAGATATTATGTATTAACTAGTGGAAACTCAAAAAAAGCTATTTTCCAAACCAAATATGTTTTGAAATGTTTCCCATAATGAAAGGACTTTGAACCTATAACAATATTTGTAATCAGCAGAGATTCTCAGATGAATGAACGTCTATATCTTTGTACCTTTGATATCACCCATACTACACAACGTTATAAAACCTTTGCACTAGAGAAACGATAAATATATAACTTTATATTAAAATATTTAACGTCAATACGTTTCTCTGAGTGAGAACGGAATTTTCTATTCTTATGTGTGGAAATAATAACTTTAAAAAGTGCACTAACATGGCATTTATATTTTAAACCTAAAACATCAACCATAATGTCAAACCTGAAAATACAATAAAAAAACAAATGTATATATCCTTATTACCTATAAACGATTCCTCTTTTGTGAAGGAATTTAAGTCCTGACACGATTTCGGCGGCATAAAAGCGCGCCCTCGCTTCCGGGAACCGCCCGCTTTGTTGAATGTGGAACATCAAGTCACCTCCATTCAAATACTCCATTACGAAGAATAGATGCGACTGAAATACCATATAATCAACATTTCACCCACGCCTGTACATTTATTTAATCTTAATCGATTTCAGCTTTTTACTAAGTGTAATAAAATTTAATTATTTATGCGTGTGCTACAACTTTTTATGTAGGTAAACAGTGCTTTTTACACAGTTTCGATCATGTTCTAAAATAATCTCTCATTAAATATATTTTAAATTATATTAAGTAGGTATCTGGTAAGAGGTATCGTAACCTTAGGTAGGCTTAACTACTTTTAAGCATTGAATACTTACATCAGTTTGGAAGGTGGCAAACAAGTGACACAAGTAGGGGTGATTGGTACCGAGAGCAAGAACCTTCCTCTCAATTAGAGTACACTCTACGTCGTCGTCTTCCAATACAACATCTTTCTTCAAGCATTTGACTGCATAATAATATTCAGTGTCTCGGAGCTCCGCCAGCATTACCTAAATAGAAATACAATATAAAATAAAGAAAAATAGTTAATCTTATTTACATATAGCTAATTATAAAATTGCTAAATCTTCGTATGTATACAAGCGTATATGTCATTTTTTTTCATCTTCACGCTCGCATGTAGCTTGGTATGCAGGGATCTTAGTATTAAGACAATTCGCTCCCCAATTTCCGCTGTATTCTGAATTGCGTGTTGAGGGCCCGAACTCAACGTCGCGTTTTGCCTTGACACCAGAGCGAAGAAATGAAAACTAAATATTTTCATCGAGTGAGGACCGAACTCACAACCTTACAGGTTACAGTGACACGCTTGTGCCACGCCACGACTGGCGTCATATTGTCCTCGTATTATATACCGTCAATCGTGAATATTAACAATATTTAACGAGATGTGCAGCTATGAGTATACGTATAATGGGAGCAACATTTAAAAGCAACAAATGCATACGAGGTAGTCTTGGAGCCTATCCTCTAAGAGCATCGCCTGAGATGGTATGACCAAGAAACTATGTCGGAAGGAAGTGCCTTGCTATGCCTGCCAGACACCCCGGACTACCACGGAAGCGATGGCTAGATGTCGAGATGCAGGACATGAGAGCCCATTGACTAACCACCGAGGATGCTAAAGATTGTGCAAAGTGGGTTAGATTGAGCCGGAAGGCAGACCCTGGCAAAAAAAATAACGGGAATAATGTAGGTAGAAGAAGGAGATAAAAGATATCAACATATCTTATCAGGCAACAAATAATTTATTCAAAATCTATTTGCAAGCAATTTCATTCAACAAAGAAACTAAGGACATGTCTATTACTATTTCTTAAGAATAATATTTAATATATATTTTTTTTCCTTTACTAACATTACTCTGTATAATAATAAATAAAAAACATCAAAGGTATCAAAATATGCACGAGATATGATAAAAGGCTAAGAGCCAAAAAATATTTTTTATGGATGAGTAGGTACATAAGTATTAATTTATTGAATCATGATTCTATAATTAATCCTTTGTTCTTAAATTAGTCTGTCTAAATATCAATGTGCTGTCACTTACACGTGATTTAATAAACGACATATATATATATATATATATATATATATATATATATATATATATATATATATATATATATATATATATATATATATATATATATTTACTTACAAATATCTAAATATACACCTGTGTAAAGATTTTTCTATAGTACGGTCGACGAGTCGTGCCAATCTGAAGTTAGGTTTTCAGAAATTTTGAGACATAGTTTACTCGGGAAGAAAATAATCAAAAGTAAAAAATATCTGCGCAGACATACAGCTAACTCCATAGCAGCCACGACTCATCGACCGTACTGTATATTATTTTCTATATTTTTGGTGGTGATTAAGCTTTTAGCGAACTTTCTCACTCATTTGCTAATTAATATAAAATAATTAATTTTCATTAAATTTTGATGCTTTATATGAATAGACAGTAAAATTAATGATATTGTTAAATTTAGTCTGTGTCTAGTTTAATCATTATGTCGAATTAAATACTTTGATAAATAGTGTGGGTAGTGTTGTCAAACTTGCTACACGAGATGTTCGTTTACATTTTAATCTTAATAAATTAAGCTTTCTCCGCTTCTGGACCAGTGTCAAAGGTATTTCGGCCAAGCGTTGAGAACAGGGAAGTGTGAACGATATTAAATTTACGTAATTATAATATAGACGCCCGTCGCGGCGCAGGGACACAAAGTGTGACTGTAAACAAGACTGGTTGTGGGCTCGATCCCCACTCGAGGAAATGTAATATTTATATTAGTTTACATTTTCATTTTTTAACATTTTTAAAGTGTTATTCCACACTTAGGAAAGAAAAATACTTATTTAGAAAACGTATAAAAATTTTAACGTAGCGGGACTCGAACCCGCGCCTCCGGGCTTCCTAGTATATTTTATTTTTTTCGCTCTGGTGACTAAGATTAAAATATACATAATAAATACATTGTACATTATTCGAGTATACATTATTTCTGGTCACATGAAGTGTGACGTAGACTAGTTCTGGCATCCCCACGTGATGTTTTTACTTTTTAAAATGGATAGACTTCAGCTTACATTTCTGAGTGAACTATTTTCAATCAACTATTTTTTTAAGTTCACACTGCATCCATCGCATGGCAGGGTAGGCAGAGGGAACCTAATGTTAAGACACTCCGTTCCCATTAATAAACTTCCATTCTCTACTTTCCGCCGAACTCCGGAGGCATTGCGCGTTGAGTGGCGAAGAAACATAAATATTAAATATTTCATTTCCTCGAATGGGAATCGAACCTACAACCTATCGCGCTTACAATCACACGCTATTGCCCCTACGCCACGACGGCCTAACTATTTTATTTTTATTTTAACCTTTATATATTTGCATATATCCAATACGTGGAACAATAAGGATTCATCGATAGGGCAATACTGTCTGTCATTTGCTATATCAATCGCAAACGGATACAAGGCCGACACCGATGACACGTGGTTATTGCCGAGCGAGTGATGTCAAAACCGAGAATAGACAATGTTGGTAGTAATATCTGCAGGGCAGGTAAAGGAGAGATGCAGGTGGCAAGCTGCCATTTTGTTCTGCCAGATCACGCCCTACAAAGATAACGTAGACCGTGCACAAAGAGTAAAAGTATTCCACCGGCAATCTCTTACATCCAACGCTAATGACCCAACAGCAATTAATAAGATTTAAACTAAAAGATTTCTTTATTTTAAGTACGGCCATAACGTTTTACGATCATTAAAATGTATCTACGTTAGAAAGTATCATAATCATAACAGTAAATATACTAACAGCGCTGCCAAAGTAGCTACTACATATTATTTCCACTGAAAGTTCATCGTACTCGGTTATATCGGTTGATATAAATATAATTTGACATTTCTATACGTACTGCCGAGACTCGGGACACCGGCACTAACCGGCGTGGTACGTTCATGATATATGTATAGCGCGTGACGCCCAATGGAGCCGCCCAAAACAAAAACACAAAGCACATATCATTATAACAAGTTAAAATAAAGAATATTTTGTTATATGTATTTGTTTTATCAATTTTATTATCAAAAAAACATATAATTTGTGTAGATATGAGAACGTATTTATAAGATTCATGTTGTTTCTCAGACGCAACTTTTACACCCACATCGCGTTGTCATCGACATTATGAAATAGTTTACACGCAATTTAAATTGTTCTTATAATAAACTATCGTGTTTATCATATTGCGAATGTCTTATAAAAAAATAATACAAGTATATTTGATGCCAGTCGTGGCGCAACGGCACGAAATGTGACTGTAAAACCGACTGGTTGTGGGTTCGATCCCCACTCGAGAAGATGAAATATTTACTTAAATTTATATTTCCATTTCTTCGCTCTGGTGTCGAGGCAAAGCGCGGCGTTGAGTTCTGCCACTCAACACGCAATGCCTCCAGAATTCGGCAGAAAGTAGGGAACGGAGTGTCTTAACACTAGGTTCCATCTACCTACCCTGCTGAGTGCGGGATACAGCGTGAAGCTGATTTATTTATTTTATTTTAAGTATATTTTACAATGCTATGTTGACTAAGTCAAGAAAAAAATACATAAGAAAAAATTTTTTGTGAATGTTTTACGCTGGCTTTTCTGTATCTAATAGTTAATATAAACACTAATTTTAAGCCCTCAGCTAGCTGCGGTTAATGAATTATTTATTTTTCAAATTACTCTTATTCAGAAACAAGCTACGCGAAATTAGAAATTGAAATTCTAAATATATTTTACCGTTGTGGTTTCTGGGATTTCTAAAGGTGAGCAAAATATTTTCCAGCGACCTACTTTAAATTGTGTATTTTCGTTTTAGTGCCGTTATATTGTCTTTGTTTTCTTGCGTTTTGAGTTTCATGTCATTTCAGACTTAAGGTGCTGAAATTTTAGTGAAGGCAAAACGAAGTGTGAGTAAATAAGTTTTTTTTTTATTTAAGACACAATGTAATACTTTATACATACTCGTAAGTAGTTAGTGATAGTACGTAATATTGTATGTGCATTCCAATTGTCTATTATTTATTTCTGAATGATTTAAGTTTTATTACTTTATAAGTAAAATAACCATAATTAATTAAAATTAAATTAAAACAGCTTCACGCTGTATCTCGCACACAGTGGGGTAGGCAGAGGCAACCTAGTGTCAAGACACTCCGTTCTCCACTTTCCGCCGAATTCTGGACACATTGCGTGTGAGCGGCGGAACTCAATGACGCGTTTTGCCACGACAGCGGAGCAGTGAAATGAAAATATAAATTTAAATAAATATTTCATCTCCTCGAGTGGGGATCGAACTCACTACCAGTCGCGTTTACAATCAAACTTTGTGCCGCTGCGCGACGATTAGATACATATTCATATATATTTCATACAAAAGCAAAGCGCGGCGTTGATTTACGGCACTCAACACACAATGCCTCTAAAATTCGAAGGAAACTGGGAAAAACCAATGATATCTAAAACAATATGTGAGCATGATAAAAATATAATCTCATACCTTCATCATACATACGAGTATTTTCATATCATTTATTATTTCTTATAACCTTGAAACTACATAATCAATTTGCAAATAAATCTACAATTTTCAATCTAAAAATAAAAATTTAAACAAGTGTAAATGCCAAGAAAATATCTGGCTTTCGCCTACAACAAAAGATTTAAAAACTACTTCTTAGACTTGAGTCTAATATTGGATGTGAATATTTACCTGTCGAAAGACGCGTACATTAAGTATGTGTGACGCCGCAACACTAAACAATCTATCTATCTATTAATAGATCATTTTTAATAATAATTATTATAAAAAGATAACATTACCCAAACAACATGATAAAATAGCATAAAATATAAAAAAATATTCTAAAATAAAAGTAAATAATAAAAAAAGTTACTCCTTTGTTTTGATCATTAAAGCTGAGGTAAACAATTCAGATTAATATAATTACTGAAAATCCAAGAAGTTTGTTTATTGACCTAACAAATAGATTAGTAAGTAAAGTGCTTGACATCTGGTTACCGTTTCAAGAGTCTTCAATACTGTATAAATATATTTAATGTTTGGACGTGAGCAAACACATAGTGCATTTGGTATGAACAGAGTATGCCAAAATTAACTCTAGCCGTCACATCAATTCTGGCACTCGACTCTATTGACAAGTGGGTCAACGGCAGAAAACAATAAGAGTCTACTGAAAAATACATTCTTTTCATTATAAATATGACATACATGATATTACATATTAGAAATAAGAAAAAGATTCATATTATTAGGGAGAACGGGAGGGTCTCAATGGGAATGGAGTGTCTTAACACCTAGTTTCCTAGGTTCTCTCTGCCTACCCTGCTATGTGTGGAATACAGCGTGAAGCTGAAAAATATATTTTATTGTGTTCAAACATCTACTACGAATAGTCTATAGTGTATTTTTTTTATCATATTTTTTTCCTTCGTTTGTCTTCTGGAAACCAAGAAAGAATAAATAAACTAAAATATGAACATAATTTATTGGAACAGAGTACGAACGAGAGTTAGAACGTAGCAATACTGAAATTCGCTTAAATTAATTATGTGATTTCTGTTTACTTTGTTGTTTAAATAAATCTTCCTTATTGCGCGAAATAGTTTGTTCAAATATATTTATTGCAGTATATAAGCGTAAAATATCATTTAATTATAATATGATCTTATAACTCGTACTTACACTGCCAGCATGTCAGTCGTTGCACTTGATGTGCTCTCCGACGTGATCGTGTAGTCTACGTCACTAATATGCCGACGCAGTGATAAAGTACCTACTCTAAACTGCGTCATATAAAATTATTATTAGAATTGGAAAGCTTATTCTAGCGATTTTAACATTATTAAAGTGACGTAATTTTTTTGATGGTTTATCTCCTTTTTTTTAGGAAAATCAAAAATCTACATTTATTTTTAATAAAATTTCGTAAATAATTGGTGTATTGTAAACACGCTGTCTTTGTCTAAACCTAAAATATTTTTAGACACTGAAATTTATAAAATAGAATGAAAGTATAATACCTTGCCAAAACTTCCTTTGCCCAGCACCTTAATAAATTGAAAGTCTTCAATTGTATATTTTTTGAATCTCGGTATGGATCTGGCGGGGGGCGTAAAGCGACCAGTTTTTCTAAAAAGATCGTACGCCGTCGATTGTTCTGTGAAAATAAGAATGTTTTTATATATTTAAAGTAGACATATTTACATATAATAATATTGTTTGAGGTCAGTCATGGCGCAGGGACACAAAGTTGTGATTGTAAAACCGAATGGTTGTGTGTTCGATCCCCACTCGAGGAGATAAAATATTTACTTAAATTTATTTAACTCGGCAGAAAGTAGGGAACGGAGTGTCTTAACACTAGGTTCCCTCTGAGTACTCTGCTATGTGCGGGATACAGCGTAAAGCTGATTTATTTGATTTATTTTTATTTTATAAAAACAATACAAAGACACGTAATTAAAAGCATTTAAATATTTTTTTTAAAGTTCAGTCAATAAAATCATAAAAGAGAAAATTGGGATAATTATAATAAATATATTATGTATGAAGTTTAATTATTTATTGAACATATTTTTCGTATTACGTTTGTTATTGACTAGAAGAAAATGACATTTGAAGCAATGCAAGCATTTTCATGGTCATGCTTAGAATGAAAATGCAATTTAAATTTTAATTTTTGAAGTAACAATAATGTGAAATTCAAATGAAGGCCAGTAGTGGCGCAAAGGCACAAAGTGTGACTGTAAAATCGACTGGTTGTGGGTTCGATCCCCACTCGAGAAAATGAAAAATATTTATTTATATTTATATTTTCATTTCTTCGCTCTGGTGTCGAGGCAAAAGCGCGGCGTTGAGTTCCGACACTCAAATACCGCCAGAACTCGGCGGAAAGTGGGGAACGGAATATCTTGACACTAGGTTCCCTCTGCCTACCCTGCTGTGTGCGGAATAGAGCGTGAAGCTGAGAGAGAAAGAGAGAGAGAAAAACAATAATATTTCGAAACATCTGGATTTTTTGGATTTATTTCGTAAATAACACAGCTGTATCTAAATTTAAAATATTAGAGCACCGTAAATTTACCTTTTATATTATACAGGGTGGAAGTGTCAGCGCTCCTTTTACGGGAACAGCATATAGGGTAAAATATTTTAACCCATATATAAAGAAATTAATCAAGATTCTTCAACAGTTTTGACGTAGGATTGTTTTTTTTTTATTTCTCGAAGTTTATCCATACCTGTATTTCGTGTGACGCAGTTCAGTTACGAATAGATACCAATAACGTAAACACATACTACTACAAAAATACTACTAAAGGTTAAGCAATTTTGAACTTTGCCGCCATTACCTACGACTCGATTTCGAAATGAAGCGTATGCGGCGGTTTCCCTTTGATAGGTTTATGTGTGCGTGCGTCGTTTTGGCAAATGGCGTTTTATATTACAACAATAACTTTATTATTTATTTTGTTTGAAAAAAAACATTTATTTTATTTGTGGGAAAAAAATGTATTAGGCTTTTACAGAGTAGATAAAACTGTGGTTTCATTTAAAGTGGTGCTGACACTTCCACACTATATAGAAATCATTCATGCTAGTAAGGCCGTTGTTGCGCAGGGACACAATGGTGTGACTGTAACGCGACGGTTATGGCATATGGGTTCAATCCCCCCTCGGGGGAATGAACTATTATTTATTAATATTTTCAATTCTTCGCTCTGCACCAAAGCCGGGTGTTGAGTTCCGCCACTCAATACGCAATGCCTCGAAAAATTCACGGAAACTGAGGAACGGTGTGTGTTAACACTAGGTCCCTTCCGCCTACCCTGCTATAAGCTGATTTCATTTTTAATTTAATTCATGTTATGAATCAAATTTATTTTGCACTATGATCTATGAACTCAAGAATATTATATTCTCAATTCATCAATGTCAATATAAATAGTAAGAGTTATTTGATTATCAAAATATTGTAGACATTTTTAACATATTTGTCATAATTTTGAATCGATAAATCACTTTGTTCTATAACTAAAAGTGTACGTAAGTGAAAATAGTTACCGTAACACCGGATTTTTGGCGAATAATAGATTATCATTATGTCATATCACCACAATACAACGACAAAATTAATTTGATAGTTCTAGAAAAAATCACATACAAGCCCTCTAAAAATACTCGCCTCAGGCGGCAATATCAAGGTCGTCTCAGTAAATACTCAAAATTTATTATCAAAACTTTTCTTCTTCTTTATCCCATCAAAAGAATTTAACATAACATTATGATATTGTTGTCGTCATTAATATATGTTAGGATGTAAAATCCAGTCCAGCCTTTTAGCCACTTTATTTTTGAAAATAGTATTTATGGATCGTAATTAATTAGATAGATTATTTAAGTCACCATCTACGTATAATAATTATGTACCTTGATAGCTAATGTAGTAAATAATTGCCACAATTAGTGACTTTGGCACTGTTTATAAGCCAATATACTCGTAAATTCTGTCATGTTATATTTACGAATAAAACATGACATATGTACCCGAACATATATAGATATTTATTAATATTGTGATAGATAAAATAATATTTGAAAATATAAAAAAACACTATTAAAAAGGTAATTTAAGTAAAAATATAAAAATATTTGTGTTCCTGTGACCTTCTAAAGCATATCTGTTCTATATACATAAATCACATAATCTATATACTAGTAGTTTACAGGTCTGATACCTGTAAATTCCATTCTACTAAGTATTCAAGAACTAAATATTTAAGAAGAAAATGATTGACACTGTTTATCAGTTCTGCAGAGGATTTGGACGCTATATTAAGGAAAATGCCAAAGCTCGATTCTTCATGACCGATAAGTATATTTGAATGTTTATATGCAGTATGTTTTGTTTTGAATTCAAGGAACAAGAAGAAACATTAAACAAAGTCGAATGCGCATTAAAAAGATTTTCCTTATCGATTCAGCTAATCGATAAATGTAATAAAATTGTAACTTACTGCTGTTGTTTGTACGTGGATGATATATGAGCGAATCTACCGTTGGGGGCATTTATCGATGTGTAATAGCATCTAAAACAATAGTTTATAATTTTTTGTGTGTTCGTCTGTGCGTTTGTGCACGCTAATCTGAAAAACGACTTTTTTAAAACTTTTATTGGTTAAATGCGGTATTCATTATTGTATCTCAGTAAATGTCTCTTCTCTAATTCCCGACTGCTAAGGAAGGGTTATGTTTTTCGCGCGTATCTTGTATGTATGTAATATTCTTTATTACCTCGTATCTCCAGAACCCCTGAACGGATTTACATATTTGAGGTGTCATTAGATTCGTATTAGCAGCCCAAGTGTTCTTAGATAGGTGGCGTTAATAAAAAATAATCATGGCGGCTGTGGTACGCCATTGAACGAAGTGAAAAAAAAAAATTCGTTCCGAATACTACAATATGAGTATCAAATTGAAGAGCACAATTTCAGAATTTCAAAAAGGTATATCATGATTATCATTACCATAATAAATTCTAACAAAAAAATGAAAAATAAAAAAATATTTGTAAAAACAAAAACCCCGACTGCATAAAACTAGAAGAAAATAAACAAGCCCAATACTTTATTAGGATTAACAGTCGGGACCTATAAGCAATTCTTCAATCAATAAAATCTGTACCAGGAACGGCGTATAATTTAAAGAGGTCCCGACTGTTAATCCTAATAAAGTATTGGGCTTGTTTATTTTCTTCTAGTTTTATGCAGTCGGGGTTTTTGTTTTTACAAATATTTTTTATTTAGTGTAAGTTTCATTGTAATCGATTCACAAATATAAAGTTATGATAATTTAAAGCAATTTATTCGACAAAATTGCTACAAATATTTATTGCATTTGCTTTGAAACTTTAAGTTTACAATATAGATATTGTCGTTTAATAATTATGTTATTAGAACACGAAATCAATTTATATTAGTAAATAAATAATTGTGTTGGTCAAGCGAGCGAAGCCGTGAGCGAGTCGCTATTATATCCAACATTAATTTATAACTGTCTTTTAACTTCTTCTTACTGTGGGTTTAACGTCCAGTCGGGGGAATGAATTACGTAAGATAATGTAAGAAAACATCGTGCGGTATTGAATTCCGTAACTCAACACGCAATGCCTGCGGCAAATTCGACGGAATGTGGGGAACCGAGTGTCTTGTGAACCTAAAAAAAAATATCCATGAATTTTTATTTGTGGAAATATGTATTTTAAAAAGTACGTCTAAATCTCTTAAGTACTATAGGTATACTGCTTTATAATACGACATTATACAAGGTATTAGTAATCTATACATTATATGAAACTCTTTCGTCACTGAGCGACCCAGAGATAAAACTATGGAACTTAGAAATTTTTAATTTGGCATGTACGTTGGATTGAGAGGTTAGGAAAGCACAAAGTAGAGGTTACTCGAAATCTCATAACTGCTACGGGAACGGGAAACACGGTTTTCCCCTTTTAACGTTTCAAAGTCCTCGCATAGAATGTTGCGGGCGATGACTAGTAGTAAAATAGAAAATGAAATAAAAATTAAAGAAAAGAAACATAAAAGTAAATCGTATGCAATCTGATAAAATGGAGTTACGCCACATCCGCACGTTTGCGTTCTAAGCGAATGAAAAATGTATGCTGACAGAGTTTACGATTACGTCTTTTACGACGACAATAAACAAACTCTGGAGCAGGTCACACAAATTAGGTACTTCTAAAATATTCAAATGTAAGAAATTTGTTATTTTTTTATATAAAATTATTATTTGTTTAAAAAAACTGGTTTAACTATTTTTGTGATAGTTAGAAGTTGTTTTTCGATTAAATATTTTTTTTATTATTTTACTTGATTATAATAAAATTGAACATTTCATGGGGTTAATTTTCATTAAAATTAATGAAAATGAACCCCTACATCATCTATACAATCACTGTATTTTTGAAGTTGAATTTTTTTCACACTCCATTCTCCACTTTTTGCCAAATTCTGGAGGTATTGCGCGTTTTGCTTCGGCACCAGAGCGAAGAAATTAAAATATTAAATATTTCATTTCCTGGGAATCGAACTCACAACATTAATAGTCACACGCTTGTGTCTCTGCACCACGACTGGCCTCTACTTTAATAAATTAATAGATAGTATTTAATAATTTAAAAGCAGCGCTTTTATGCAGAGAGAGAGATTTCTTGTATAATACTTGGAACGCGGAAATAAAAGTAAATTGTTGCAGTACCTACAGAGAAAGTCCTGACTCGGTCTTAGCGCGGGTATTTTTAGAGGGTTTCGAAATACAATTTGGTTTTTGCCAATTGTGTCAGGAAGTATAAATTTATTGCCCACAGGCTAAAAGATCTTCTCGAAATAGAGTTTATTCAATAGCTTGTTTGTACTGACTAAAATAAATTTGAACGTTCGCTGTAATAAATAAAATAGACTTACCTTTAGCAGACAATTTTTACATCAATTTAATAGCACTGTAATGAAAGTTTTAGTGAACAGACAGCAGGCGAAGCAAAGTAATCACTATTTATAAGAGAAAATAGTGTGAGAGATGTTAAATGAAGAGGATTTTTATAATTATTGTTAAAAATAAGTGCAGATTTTCTTACCCAACTCTTGTTCTAAGACGTCGTGGGTATACGTTTGGGATGGTGTGGAAGCTGTTGAGGTGCTGGGGTCTCCACCTGTAGATAAATACGATAAAACAAACTTCCCTAATGTTTATAATGAGACTATTAAATATATACATATTGTGACGTTATGAATTGATTGATGTATAATATGTGACTATGTGTTAATTGAAGAAAAGAAAAAAGATTTAAATGTGATAAAAAATACTTCCGCGTATCATTTTTTTTTATTATTTCTTTGGTTATTCTTATGTTGCTATTTATCAGAGCATTACTAAGAATACTTCCTTTTTAGAATACTTTAATATATTCACTTTTAATATATTAACTTTCACTTTCTAGTTAAATCATTCTATGTTAGTTCAATCATTTATATATATTTTCTAAATATTTTTTGTAAGGGGTTTTTAAATCAGTATATATAAATTCAATCAGCTATATATTAATCGAATTAACTAAGCGTCTAAAGAGCATTGCCAACGAGGGGCGTGCGGTCTGGATAGATAAAAATACGCGATGTTTGAAGTCCCGCCAAATAAATCGATGACCATTCTAACTTTCGATTGTTTACGAAAATTTCATACCTGCCAGTGTTCCTACTTTAGTATATTTTTTTTTTTTAGTATATTATATTTCGGAAGTAAAAGAAAATTTCCAAATATTTTACAGCAATGATTTAATGATGAAATAATTGAACATAGGTTATTTATAAGTACGGTTAGCGATTTTTTTTATTTAATTTTCATTACGAAGAAAGTAATAAGGAAAATAGATAAGTGTTTGTTAATTTAAGAAGTGATAATTGCTATTAATTCTTCATATGTAAGTTGTGAGTGACTGGCTTATATCCAGACAGTAGCAGCCGCATAGTGCTCCCACGCGGTTCTTCAATGTGTATACTACGGAGTATTATAGATAAAGTCAAAGTATTTTTTTTTTTACATTTTATATTTTTAATTAGAAAATATAAGTAAATAATTTAAAACATTATTTATTATTTGTTTAAAATTATTATTTTTTATTTCACTCCATTACTGACCTCTTTTTGATGTCGTACGAGTTGCCAATGCTTCGACTAAAAGCCGCTGGTTCACTCCACACAAATTTGCTGTCAATTTTTCACACTTTCGATGACAATTTACATCGCAGTCTATAACAATCATACAAAGCATTTTCCTAGATAATAAAGATGAAATCCTTAATGCTTTTTCTATACTTACGTTTGTGTGCTAAAGCCATGCAAAAGCTTCCATGCCGATACATGCATACTAGTTAATTAACAAAAAATATATAATTAGGACTTTTTGTTTTTTTTACCTTTCTTTGCATAGACGAATGACGAAGGTGACGTCGGTGCCGACGAATCGAATCCTGAATCATTAGAGCCCGTTGAAGTCCTTCCATCAGTGTTGTTTTCACATTCTAAAAATTCTGCAGAACTTTCACTCGATTCTGACTCTTCAGAATCATCATCATCTCCATCTGATGATTCATCGTCTGACGATGAAGATGATGATGTAGTGTGAATTACTTGTGGTTTTCTCTTTTGCAGAGGTCGAGGAGTAGCTATTAATATTTTTGGTGCCTTTTCCTCTTTCACAGGTTTTTTCAAAACAAACTGTCCAACTGCCTCAGCGGGTGAGGGAGTTGTCTTGTCTTCTTTTACATCCTTTGCAACAGTATTTATTACTTTATTTGATTTTACTTTTATATCTTTTTGAATTGAAATATTCTTTTGATCATTGTTATCTGGAATGCTTTTGCTATCTAATGATTTGTCTTCTAGCTCATGACGATCTCTCACCTCCTGTTCTTTGTTTTTTTCCTTTCTGTCCACAGGGGAAACTAATTTTTTATTTACAATATTTTTATTTTCGAGTGTTTTATGAATATCATTGACATTTGGACCTTCATCTTTAAAAAGCGGTGCGGTCCTATTTTCAAAGGTATTTTTATGACCTAATTCCGTATACATATCAGTTTTGTTTATGTCAATTTCTTGTATATTTTTATATAAACTTACTTCATTACTGTTGACGTTTGATTCAATAACTCTCACTTTTGGATCCTTGTCTATTTTAACATCAACGCTCGGCTTAGAGTTATTAGTTTTAAGACTATTTTTTTTGGGTTCATTTTTTAATTGGCTTTCTTTTTTAGTATCAAAATTTTTGATATCTACTAAATCACATTTATTATTTTCAGTTTTGAAATTGTTTGGTTCACTACATACATTAAATTCTACTGATTTATTATTCGTTTCAGATACGACTTCATCTATATTAGATTGCACATCTTCAACCAAATGGTGATCCTTCATAGATTCCTTATTTGCTAATTGGAAATGGTAGCATGCTTTTTCTATCCTATAGTTTTCATTTTTATTTAAATCTTTGGATGTCTCTATAGCCTTCTGGATCTTTACAGGTGATACTTTTTCATATTCATTTTTCTTTGATTCTATTGAAATTGCATTTTTATGAGATTTTTTTGATTCACTTTTGTCTGGAAACTCACCCACCAATGTCTGTTCATTTTCAGTGTTTTTTTCTATATTTGAAGTCACATTTTTAAGTAACGTTTTAGATTCTTTTATATTAGGCTCTTTACGTGGTTCCCTATCTTTAACTTTAAAGGCTGTTTGATTCACTGTTTCTATTAATTCTTGACTCAAATTTTCAGATGGAGTTGATGATTCATGTTTTACTGACAAGTCACTTTTAATTAATTTTGTTTCTTTGTTCTCATTTGAAATCAAATTTAAAATAATATTCTGTGTTTTATTCTTACTATAATCAGTATTTTTTATACTCGAAATATTGTCTTTATTGTCATTAATCGGTATTTTTTCTGATTCTGATGTTTTTAGTAGTTCTGATTCTTTTATTTGTTCATTGATTTCACTTTGTTTTTTATTCTCACAAATTTTATCCGCTGTGGAGGGTGATACAGATATTGTCCCTGCCTCCTCATCTGAGCGCTTTTCAGGTTCAATAACTTTAAGAATATCTTCGTTATCCGTAAATTTTTCATTTTTATTGACATTGTCAGTGGAAGGTTCATCATTTTCGGGGAACCAAAATAATGAACGCTTGTTTTTTTCCATATTTTCCTCTATATTTTGTTTCCTTTTAATTAAATATATTGTTTCTCGTTTGCCTATTTTATTCCAAAAATTTCCATCCTCGGGCTCAGGGCTTTCAATAGGTTTAACTTTTATACTTTTTCGATGTTCTTCTTTTTCTATATTGAAATCTTTTGTGCTTAATTCTACTTCAGGGCTAGAGAGTTTTGGACTTTGATTAATCGATTTCTTACATTTTATACTCATTCTATGTCCATCTGGACTTTTGGGAACACTTTTAACTTCTAATTTATCATCAATGTCATCAACTGTGCTACTAAATATTATACCTTTTTTACATATGCGTGGTTTTTCTTCTACGGTTACTTGCTCAACAATTAACTTTAATGGTGTGGTAGGTGTTGTTACTTCAACCGTTGATGTAATTTTTGTTTTAATTTTAGGTTTAAGATTTTTATTACATTTTTTGTTTACTATTTTAGTTTCCTTTGTATGAAGTAGATTTCTAGATGTTGTGCTACTAGGTACTTCAGATATACAATCTAACTTACAAATACTACCACCAGATGAACATTTTCTTAGGCTTCGTCTTTTAGAGTGTTTCAGATCGTTGATTTCTTTAGATAGTAAGTTGTCATGTAATGAGTGGTCTGACTTTGTAGTTGCTAAAGGATTTTCATGTTTTGATAATTTTCTCTTTTTCTCTATCGATTCCCCACTGTCGGGTACATTATCAGTGCCAACTTTACTTAAGTCTAATAGTGCAGTGCTTAAATTCTCTCTCCTTATTAATGAATCGAATAAAGAAGCTTGTTCAGCTAAAAGCTCCATAGAACAACGTCTTGCTAGCAATTTATTATGAGCACTTTCATCTGAAGGCGGCTGAATTAAACATATATTCTCGTCATTTTTCTTCGGCGGAGATTGTTTTGATACAACAGCTAAAGATTCATTATCTTTGTCTTTAAGTGTAAATTTTTCTACTAACTTAGCTCCAATAGATTTCTTTTCTTTTTGGACTTTAAATGTTAAATCATCGGCTAATTTTTCCCTCCATTTAACAGGTTCTGATTTTTCCTCACATTCTATACGTTTCGATAGTTCAATATTGTTATTATTTTGTACAGGTTTTGTCTCCATAGGTTTCCTTGGAGAATCTCTATCTTTTCGTTTTATCGTATGAAGTCTAACCACTGCTCGATCGCGTTTAATCGTAGTGCGCTGTGGACCCGGGGAGGAATCAATACCAGTATCTGGTTTATCGTGATCATTATCTCTTTGAACTTTGGGACTCGGCCGTCTAGGGGGTGTTGTTACCAAATTTGTACTAGAAATTTTATTGCGATATTTATCTCTGGATACATCTATATCAGCGGTATTTATATTGATAGGACGTGCTATATAAGTCGATGATATATAACTTCTACTACTAATTGGTGCTCTTCTAGGACTATTTATTCTCACTGGACTAGACGTACCTTTTTCCGAAATAGTACTTAAGATAGGTGAATAAGTACGGCTGCTGCTTATCCATCGTGAAGGCAAAGGGGTTCGTGAGTAGCCTCCGAGAGAAGAATGACTACTGTAATTGCCGCCAGGATTTAAATAAGATGCACTGTAGGATGATCCATATGGGGCCATTGAACTACTATAACTATATGGTGCACTATAAGAAGGGCTTCCACTGTAATACATGTTCGTAATATGTTCCGAAAACAGCGGCATGGTTATTTGATAGATAGCATAATCGTTACACAGACGCCGCGACGGCAGCCAACGGACGCGCGACGCAGACTGAGTGGGGAACGCGCGCTCGCGCAGGTGTGAGCTCCGCCCACCAACCCACCCTCTTGATTGATTGATGACGCCTCAGTGACAATTTCATTTTTAATACATGCTTTACATGGAAATATGCAACTTTAAATTTGTCTCAAATATTTTTATTATATATAATATTTTTCCTCTAAGGAACTTAATGCATGTGTTGGCTCGCTTTTGCTACGAGAGACGAAAATAAATCATACGAATCATTCATTATATTTAGATTTAGCTTAATCTAAAAATATTTTGCGCGCAATGTTTAAAAATCATAAATAAATATTGATTATTCATTAAAAAGGTACACAACGAATAAATATTATTTTTATTATCTAAAATAAGCCCAGGGGCTTTTTTTACATTTTCTTTTGTCGCTGAAAAATATTGGTCCAACCATAATATATTCATTATGTACGCGTATTAATATCTACCTAGTACTATACGTATACTTATATATATATTTTAGTACGTAAAATATGCCAAAACAATAATTGTTGTATATTATTAATTATCATTCCTTTAGCATAGCATGAAATATTAAAAACATTAAGAAGATAAAGGGTAAAATTTACACCCATTTAAGTGTATCGTACAACGTTTTATAGTTTCGTAGCCTCGTAGCACTAAGCTACGAAGTTCTTCGAACGTTTTGCTTTTAAAAAGTTTTGCTTTACAATATATTAAATATACCAATAAATCAATATTGGCCGAGAGCGGAAAGCATAGTGCCATAACACTAGGTTCCTCTACTTACCCTGGTATATGCAGGATACAGTGTGAAGCTTAATGTTAATATTAAAATAAATAACAAAAATACAATAAAATTAACAAAACATGCTAGTTAGACAATAACATTATTACATAAATAAAATAAGTAACACAACAGCAGCTAGCATTTATTATATAAAGTTTATAGCATTTATTATATACATTGTATAAAGTTATATTTACAAGTAACATTATTAATAATGTTAAAAAAAAACTAAACTAAACTAGCTTCACGCTATATTCCTAGCGGGGTAGTCAGAGAGAACGGAGCGCCAAACCCTACGGTCTCTGTATACCTCTTTCGCCTCGTCCACTGTCATCAATCTCTTCATACATACTCTCCGGGGGGTCTTCATCCTTTCTACATGACCAGTATCTTTGATACTGTGTTTTTGAAGGTCAGCCGAGGTCTCCCTCTACCTCTCTTACTGCTCATTTCTCCATCATAAATCTTTTTTGCTGTTCTCTCATCATTCTTTCGTTCGACATGCCCAAACCAGTTAAGAACACTCCTCTTCATTCTCACCGTGAGATCCTCGCTAGCACCTGCCTTTCTAGATATCTCTTCATTGCGGTTTCGATCAGATAGCTGACTTCGCATATCCTATGAAGAGATCGCATCTCCATAGCATTCATCTTTCTCACATTCTTCTTCTGTAATATTCACGTTTCGCTGCCGTACAAGAGCGTCGGTACCAGTACTGTATTTTGTACGGTTAAGCGTGGAGCTGTGCTGGTATTTCGTCGTCTCATCAATGCAGCTAAGGCACCGTTAATCCTGTTACCGGCAGCAATACGCCTTTCCGCATCCATCTCTACTAAACATACTTCCCAAATATATGTATATAAATATCATGTTAGTGGGAAAATATTCTAATAAAGCAAGCAAAGTATATCTAATAGGGATGTAAACAAAAAATATAAACTCATGCCTCACTTTTTATTAAAATTCCATACAATTTGTATTTTTTTTTCAACATTAAAATACTATACGAGTTTATCGCAGCGGTTTTTATCATCACTCGGGGGAAATAGTTATTTTTATTTCCTCGCTCTAACAGACAAAGGGCGGGTTTTTCATTTTCATTGATAAATTATGTAATTATAGTAAAGCTTAATATTATAGTTTTATTCAGGTATAATGTTGATATTATAATCTATAATTTAAGCTATATTATAATGCTACTAAACTAATCATTCTTTTATTTTTTTCTATTTTTCTATTAAAATATAAAAGAAAATTATCTTTATTATGGTTTTACATCGATAAAATAAATTATAATTACCTTCACATTTTAATCCTTGTTTGAAGAAACCGTACAGAAGACCTCCGCAATGGTCACAAAATGTTGGGGACATAAATTGATGTGGACGAAAGCGATGGGGAACGTCGACTTTGAAACGTTCCCGTAAGTACTATAACAAGAATAGTATTTTATTTTTTTTTTAAATTGTATTATATTTTTATTACGTTGGAATATTGACGGTTTAACAATAAGTATTAATGAGAAGGGTGATTGCAACAAGTAGAATTCATAAAAAAAAACATCATAACAGCCGAGTCATAATTATAATAAATAAAAAAAAATTGCATTGAAATTTAAAAACTCTATGATATCGAAACGACAACGACGACTTCTTATATTGGCTAATTAAATGTTATTCAATGTCAAAAAAGAACAATTCATACATTTAATTCAATGACTTGAATGCTACGGTATGTAAAATGTATAGTAGTCTTTTTTCTACGTTTAAGTGCGGAGAAAGAGCATACAGACATCGGTATTAAACAACTGGCCCCGCAGTTTGGTAAGGAAGGAAGTCATAGTGCAGTAGAATAATTTCTAACTGTACACCGTACACGTGATACTGGGACTCCACAAGCAACAAACAAAAAGGATTGTATTATTTAAATTACTAGCGGCCCCCGTACGGCTACGTGCCCTTGTAATTTCCGAATGTTTATTTAAGTGTATTTAAGAAAAAACTGGCCAAACGCGAGTCGCCATCGCCCACTGAGGGTAGGTAAAATAGAGGGTAGGTACTGTACCAATTTCGGGATTGTGATAGGGAAATACCTTATAGATTTTGATGATGTGGTGAATAAAGTTATTAAATTACGTGAATATGCACTTAGCATATGCGCGCAAACTTTATATGAAATGAACTACAAATGTACGTTTGTTAGTTAATTTTTTTTGCGAAATTTTTACTTTTCCGATTTTTCCTTTATTTATATATAGATCTTACTTCGTCCAAAATTTCATAACTGTAGGTCTACGGGCAGTACACAATTTTGATACGGCGGCGAATTTCTTCTTTGTTTCTCATATATTTTGACTGCGTCGTATTGACGCTTAATTTCTGTGCTCCAAGGAACTATTATTTAAACTAAAATTAAAGATTAAATCAGCTTCACCCTGTATGCTGAATACATACAATCACAGCACACACACAGAGGGAACCGAGGGAAGAGAAAAAGTGTTAAGGCAATTCCGCTAAATTCTAACAGAAATCAAAGTCACATGAAAAAATATTTTTAAAAATAAATATTTGATTTCCTCGAGTGGGAACCCACAACCAATCGCGTTTACAGTCACACTTTGCGCCCCTGTGTCACGATTGGCCTCGTTATCTATACTATTAGACATTAAATAAATGTCTATTAGTACTAAGTGTTTTGGGAATTGATTTGATTTTGCTTGCAAAAATTGTAGTAGGTACTTAATAAAAAAATGTTTAGTTATTTCACATCTGTCTAGGTAAAAAAAATCAGGCAACAAAATATTTAAATTAAAGATTTAGCCAATTCAATAAAACAGTTGTATGTAATAACTAATATCCCGCATATAGCAGAGTATGCAGAGCGAATCTAGTTTTTTTTTTATGGAAAAGGACAATGGAAACGAGCGTTCGGTTCACCTGATAGTAAGTGATTACCGCCGCCCACGACCCCGTGCAGCACCAGAGGAGCTACAGGTGCGTCGCCGGCCTTTAAGGTGAGGCAGATAACAGGTCAAACAGTTCCTCAGAACACTCCCCGTGATAAATGCGGTAGAGAACGCACAGCGAAGAGACGTCTCTACGCAAAGCCAAAGTGTCAAGCCTTTCACAGATCATTGGGTCCCCAATGATTCAAATGGATCTTCGTTATATGCGATCAAATAGTTTAAGCTGATACTGGGGTGCACCGGCCCAGAGATGTGAACAGTACTCCATATGAGGCCAAACCTCAATATTAAAATACTGCTTTCCTCACTTTCCCCGCAATTTTCAAGGCATCGAATATTGAGTGGCGTAACTCAATGTCGCGCTTAGCCTTGTTACCAAAGCGAAGAAATTAAAATATTAATAAATTATACTTCATTTCCCCGAGTGGGAACTGAACCGACAACCGTCGCATTCGCACGTTTGCCACTGCGCCACGACGGCCTCATTAAGTAATTTAAGTCTTTTAGAAATAAATTTGATTTTGCTCGCAATTTCTTTTGTCTTTAAAGTAAAATATTTAACTATACGGTATTTAGGTAGACGGTAAGTACCTACACGTGCACGATTGTTATAGCAATTACAAAATTTGTCGAACTAAGTAATTTAAATTGTTATAACTTTTTTATTTATAAACCAATTGTAATAAAATAAACACTAAATATTAAAGCAAGCTTTCCAGAATCCAATAATGACGCTGAAAACGCATTTAAATCGGTTAATCCGATTCTGAGATTAGCGTGAACAAATGCACAGATGAAAAGACAAAAAAAAATAATTGTTTTGGGTTCTATTACATTAATAATGGCCATCAATATCATTTGTTCTTATATTAACTTCCATGTACAGACATCGATCACTTACGATTTTATTATAAGTATATTACATTTATTTCCAGATCGCGTGGTGGATAAATCTGAAATTAATGTCAAATATCCAGGCCTGGTCCCTTGAAGCATAGAAAAAATCAAGCTTGTAAGTGAGATATAATGAATAGATTATGGTAACTAAACATACTTGTCAATCATCATATACTATGTAACCTCATTTTGCACTTATTTAATGTATGAATTATTGGAAATATAATTAGTATCTTCTCAGCAGTCTCGTCTTTCATTCCTCTCTCATGGCGCCACATTACATGTGGCCTAAGATCCCATTGCTTAAATCTGTAGGAATCAGTTATTCTAATGAAACTTATAATTTAGAATGATACATGATAGTTGAATAGATTACACTAGGGTTGCCTAAAAGAATCCTGCCGCAATCACCTTGAATTAATGTTTTTCTTAACTCGTTTTTAGAGAAAATTGCACTCATATGTTTTTTTATGTGAATCGCACATCATTTGAAAGAAAATACGCATAAGGAATTGGAAAACTATGGTTGCCAGCTCTCAGTCTGCCACAAGCCCAGGGTTTGCTTGGTTTAAACAGGTCACATAATGGTAATATTTGCACTCATGTATTTTTTTAATGATAATATATCAAATTAAAGCTTATTTTTTTCTCATCACTAAAACACATGGTTGCCTGGAAAATAACTGCCGCAAGCAAATGTTGCCATCATTTCAAATATTTTATTCCGATTCCGTTTGACTGAGAATAGACGATGAAATGCGCGGTTTGCCTTATGTTTTAAAGAAAAATATTATATAATAGAAGGTCAATCTTAAAATTAATGTTTATTCTAGCTGTTCACCTGTTAAATGATGATTTTAATCATATTAAGTACATACAAAAAACTATTTAAACATGAAATCATCCTTATTTTTCAAGTGAAATAATGAATCCATGATATTAAGTTGTTGCTTGCATAATACTAATACTCATTTAAATTAAAACGACGATTTTTAAAATGACTAAATTATCTAATTAAATAAATGTTTATTGCAGATTATTATTGCAGATAGAGAGATAATTATTGCAGATATTTTATTTATTAATTAACGAAATTTGGAAAAGTATCTTTTTTAGAAACTCTCAACCTTTGTCCTCAGAAAAAAATATATAATATTAAGCATTCAATTTAATTATACTTATTAAACATTAATTATACTTATGTTTTGCATTAGAAAATAATTGAAAAATAAAAATCAAATCAGATTCACGCACGCATAGCAAGGTAGGCAGAGGGAACCTAGTGTTAAGACACTCCGTTGCCCACTTTCTGCCGAATTATGGAGGCATTGCGTGTTGAGTGGCAGAACTCAACGCCGCGCTTTGTCTCGACACCAGAGCGAAGAAATGGAAATATAAATTTAAGTAAATATTTCATCTCCTCGAGTGGGGTTCAACAATGAACTTTTTGTAACACTATAAGTGATAACCATGCATTGTGTTACTATTTAAGAAAATGTTACTGTATATAAAATGCGTGTTTTGGTGACACAACAACAAAATTTTACACTTTTGGCGAGACTCATTATTAAATTCCATTACATTTTTGCACGAAAAACACATCTTCATTTTTGTCATGTTAACTAAAAACACCTTCACTCCAAAACGAAAGTCAAAAACATATTATTTCGCCATCTGCATGCATTTAGAAACAATACATCTTCGAAAATCATTTTATTGCATTTGGTTTGCTTCGTGTGCTGCCGCAAAATATATAGTAAAAAGTAGACAACTAATTTATATTTGCCAAATCCTGGTCACAAACCGTAAATAGCGTTTATTAGTCGGCATTACTGTCGGAATTGCTTTGAATTTATTTTAGTTTTGTTTATTATAATTCTATCAAATATATTTTTTTCCTATGCAAATTCTTAAAAGTTGCGTGAGAAAAAAAAGATTGCGGCAACCGTTATCAAAGCAAACGAGCAGAGGACGAAGAGAGAGAGAGAGTTTATTGAAAAGTAATTTTCCATATTTTTTTAATTAATAAAAAAATATACGCAATAATATATATACTATAATAGATCGATTTGTAAACATTTATTTAATTAGATAATTTAGTCGTTTTAAAATGATAATTTAAATGAGTATTAGTATTTAGAAAACAGATTTAGCAAAGGCTTATTTTTTTATTTTTTTTATGGAAAAGACAAGGCAAACGAGCGTTCGGGTCACCTGATGGTAAGTGATTACCGCCGCCCACGGCCCCGTGCAACACCAGAGGAGCTACAGGTGCATTGCCTGCCTTTTTTTCTTTATCTAATGCATTGGTGGTTATGTAATGGTGGTAATGATACGGTCGAGTCTGGCCATGCGTGTTGCCATTACTGGCGACGTGACTCTACCACACGTACTTTAGTCGCTTCTTACGACACCACCAGTACCAGGATGATCCTATTCTAGGCCGAGATCACTCGGCACAAATTATACAAACATTAATATCAAGGATTCATTATTTCACTTGAAAAATAAGGATGATTTCATGTTAAATAGTGTTTGTATGTACTTAATATGATTAAAATCAATCTAGTATAAACATTAATTTTAGGATTGACCTTCTATTATATAATATTTTACTTTAAAAAATAAGGCAGTTTGCCCTATGTTGCCTTATGCGCATTTCATCATCTATTCTCAGTCAAACGGAATCGGAATAAAATATTTGAAATGATGGCAACCTTTGCTTGCGGCAGTTATTTTCCAGGCAACCATGTGTTTTAGTGATGAGAAAAAAAAACTTTAATTTGATATATAATTCTTTAAAAAAACACATGAGTGCAAATATTAACATTAAGTGACATGTTTAATCCAGGCGACCCTGGGCTTGCGGCAGACTGAGAGTTGGCAACCATTGTTTTTCCAATTCCTTATGCGATTTTCTTTCAAATGATGTGCGATTCACATAAAAAACAAATGAGTGCAATTTTCTCCAAAAACAAGTTACGAAAAACATTAATTCAAGGTGATTGCGGTAGGATTCTTTTAGGCAACCCTAGTGTAATCTATTCTACTATCATGTATCATTTTTAAATATAAGTTTCATTAGAATTACTGATCCCTACAGATTTAAGCAATGGGATCTCGACCTAATAAGACAAAGATTTTGGTGCATTTTGTATGAAATTCTCCGCGTAATCAAAACCTATATGGTACTTCGTATTTCAGAATTACTTATGAATTTTGGCACGAAGAGAGAAATACAATGCATACAAATATTTTAAAAAAATATATATTATAATATAAATTTATATTTTTACATAGTTCATGTCATACAAAATGTGTGCATATGTCCAAAAACTTAAGTTTGTTTACTTTTATAATATACCTATATAAATCTGAAATTAGTAAGCCTCACACTGCGAGTCCGACTCGCACTAAGCCAATTTTTTATTTATAAAATCAAATCAAATCAGCTTTGGGGACGGATTGTTCCCCACTTACCGCCGAATTCTGAAGCCGGGGCATTGCGCGTTGAGTGGCTGAACTCAATGCCGCGCTTTGCCTCAACACCTCAGCGAAGAAATGGAAATATAAATTTATATAAATATTTCCTCGAATGAGGATCGATCCCACAATCAGTCGCATTTACAGTTACACTTTGTGCCCCTACGCCACAATTGGCCTCTTTATTTATCAATTACAAAAAAAAATAATAAAGTGAAAGGTGGATAAATATTTTACATATTCGGTTTTCATAGAATAGAATTTAAATAGTAGTATTTAATGAAAAATAAGTAAGATACCTACTCCTTACTGACATTAATTTTCTTGTATACTTTATCCCTATTCATATAACAATAATACGAAGCGAATTAATTTATGTGTATAAAACATATAAAGTGTAATATTTTATATAAATAAAATTCATGATAATAAAAAGTATGATACATTTGGGTAATTGCGAACAGTATTTCTTGCTTTAACAACATTCACCTAATAGATACCTAACGTACTTGATAAGTTACATTCAAAGTTTCCAACTTTCATATATTTTTCCGTTGATATTTTTTATATATGCCAATAATCATAATAAATCAATTTATTTACTATAGATATAATTAGATAGCGAACATTTACAGGATTAAGTAGGTTTACAACTAAGACGATCGTTAAGATTTAAATATATAACGTATTTTGTATATGTGTATACAATGTATAACCAAAGATACTATAAAAAAATATATCTTTACCACAGTAGCATCTGAATAAGCCGTAGATCCGGGACATTTCCCGAGTAACTTGCTATGACATCGCTTGTGAACAGCCGTCTGACACACTATGCAGCGGTAGCCTTGCTTTCCAAAACCCCATAAAAACTCTTTACAAAAGGTGCAAAACGTCGGCTGCCGGAAAAACTTTGCTACGAAACGATGCCCGTTGACTTCATGAATTCTGTAAAGAAAGAAAAGAGTAAAAGTAAGTTAAGTTAAGTAATTTCTTAGTACTAATTCATACAACCAACGTTTTTATACTGTACTTAAAAGGTCAGCTAATGGGCTAAGATAATCTAGTATCAATTGTCACACAGTTCTACGCTTAATAACTGTATTTTCAGAATATACTAATTACAAAACCGGTATTAAAATATCATAAATTGCTTAAATATGTGAACCTACATTTCGATTACTGCTCAATGTTTATTTCGTTACATTTTATATAAAGTATACCGTATGTATACCAACATAAACAAGTTGTCTATATTATCATTATCACCTTTCAATATATGTAGTTTTACGCAAACTACATATGTACTACACCCATTAACAGCAAAATAGCTTTTAAGTTGAAACTTAAGTTTGTTTACTTTTATAAGTTACACTTTCCGTTGACCTACAGTCCTGAAATTAGTACGGAAGCGTCGCACTGCGAGGCCGACTCGCACTAAGCCAGCTGTTTATTTATAAAATTAAATTAAATTAGCTTCACGCTGTATCCTGCACACAGCAGGGTAGGCAGAGGGAACCTAGTGTTAAGAATTCGGCGGAGAGTGGGGACGGAGTGTTCCCCACTTGCCGACGAATTCTGTTACTTAGTCGTACTAATTTTCAGATATAAGCTTCTTTTAAGTATAATAAAATACATACAAAAAAGTTTTAAAAAATAATATGAACATTAATATGAATGTACTGTAGTATTTTAAACATTAACAAGGTAGTTGTGTATGTAACCGAGTGTTCATCATCATTAATTCAGCACGGCGAGCTTTTACAAATGGATCTATTTAACTAAACAAATTGCCACGCGCATCAGACGTTTTAATTAACGAACCTCGTTCTGCCAAAAAAATGTCTGACTTATAATAATTGCTTTATAAACAAAAAGCTACGTTAAATGATAGACAGCTGTTAGACAGTCACTGATGGAAAAACAGTTACGTAGTTAATTTTCTGCCAGAATGAACGTTAATGGTACATCATAGCTCAAAATTTTACTTAACAAAAAAAAACGCATAAATATGTAATTTTTTAAATTAGCTCACTTATTTATATGTGATTATTTCCCGCCTACAATTTCATGATTGAAAATACTCATCAAATTAAGCAATTTTTGCTAAGGCACTATATTGATATCTCTTATAGTATATACGGGTTGCTTGGATTTCTTATCGTGGATTCTAGACCTTTGATTTTATAAAGTCCTCAAAAAAAGCTTACCACGCTGAACAACTTTTTCCAAGACCTATATACATACCATCATAGCTCATCTCATGGTTTACCTGCGCTGCTATGGTTCCGTATCAAACTTAAGCTTTTTTATATCAAACGGAAAACGCTAATCATGTTGACTGACTCATCCTAAGGCATAGATCATTATTATCTCTTATAGATAAGATTGGTCAGGTATTTAGATCCTTGAAACAAATTATAGCCTGTATGATACCGATGGATATAGCATCTTGTTATCTTCCATGAATCATGAACAACCACAAAATATAATATATTCCCCCTGCGATATATATATGTATGTATTGAATAGATATATATACCCATTTGTTTAATCAACTCACTTATGATGTTTGATGGCACACCGCCGCTGCGTGATGCGCTTGGCGCGGGAGCGACGCACCTCCTGCTCGCCATCGCCACGCTCGCGGCCGCGCCCGTCGCCCGCACCCGGCAACCACTGGAAATTTGGAAAAATATGTAAAAAATAACTTTATCAATTTTTTTTTTTAGGGTTGGCATTGAATAGTTTTATGCATTTGTTAATAATATCAATAGTGTCTAATTAAAATAGCGTTAATTTGTTTTTGTTCTTCTAGTCGTCGTTTTTAGGATTCGGTATCTCGAAAGGAAAATACAAAACTCTTATAGGATCACTGTGTTATGCGTCCGTCCGTCTGTCAAGACCCTTTTTCTCATTAATGCGTGGAGGTATCACGCTCAAACTTGTATCAAATACTCAGGTCCACTGCTGATTAGAGTTATGAAAAAAATCAAACTTCTAACTAAACGCCAAATGATATGTAATGAAAAATCATTAAGAAAATATCATTACAAAATGAGTGCATACATCCGTAAGCTTAAGGGGCCGTTCAAGTATTACGTAAGCACTGTTGGGGGGCGGGGGGTCTTTGGTTTGCTTATTTTTGAAGACATGGGGGGTGGGGGGGTCTAGCCAGTAATTACGTAAGCAGAAGTAGTTTATTTTTCATATATATTATGGATATATTTGGTAGACGTATGTATGGTAGATGATATAACTATTAGTTTTATAATATAATATATAAGTTTATTATATCTATTTAACGGGAATGGCATTTCAAGAGTCTAAATTTCAAATTTTATAAAAATCTATGTCGATTTAATGATTTTTTCATACCAACTTTCAACCCATTACTTGCACCCTTAGGGGATGAATTAAAATAAGCCACGAAACACGTGTTCAATGAAATATTTTTAAGAGTCTGAATTTAAAATTTTATAAAAATCGGTGCTGATTTTAAAAAAAATCCATACGAACTTTCAATCAAAATTTCATCTTTTTCTTTCTTAGTGGATTTCCAGATTTCGAAAAAAAAAATTGTCCAAATTTCACATTTCTATTCTCAGCGGTTACGGCTGTGCGCGCGTCTTACCTCAGTCAGTGGGAACATGTCCTTTTATATATGTAGATACTGCTGCTCATAAATCAATAAAAAAATACCTTAAGAATGCATATACCAATGTTTACGTAAGCATTGGGGGAGGGGGTAAGAGGATTGCTTATTTTTGATGACATAGGGGAGGAGGGGGTCGATAATTCCAAAAAAATTGCTTACGTAATACTTGAACGGCCCCTAATGGCCTAAGATCCCATTGCCTTAATATGTAGGGATCTGTTTATCTAATGAAATTTATATTTAAGAATACTACATAATAGTGGAATAGATTACATTAGGGTTGCCTAAAAGAATCCTGCCGCAATCACCTTTAATTATTTTTTTTAGTAATGAGTTTTTAGAGAAAATAGCACGCATACGTTTTTTATGCGAAACCCTCACCATTTGAAAGAAAATCGCATAAGGAATTGGAAAAACAATGGTTGCCACCTCCTAATCTGCCGCAATCCCAGGGTTAGGGTAATATTTGCACTCATGTGTTTTTTTAATGAATTTTATATCAAATTAAAGTATATTTTTTTTCTCAACACTTACAACACATGGTTGCCTGGAAAATAACTGCCGCAACAGAGGTTGCCATCATTTGGAATATTTAATTCCGAAACTTATTTTATTATTGTAAGTCAATGACCTTAATTTGAAATATTATAGCATTATGTGTACTTTAATGTACGAGTAAAAAAACCGCTTGGAAATGTGACTATAATTATTATTATAAATTTTATAAAATATGATCCAACTGAGTAAGTGCCATGGGACTCTTTTTCGGGGGAGTGATTATGTTTAAAATTATGCTTATTTTCTCCTCTTTGGCTGAGAAATCGCTATTTATAACACGTAATGTTATGAAAATTTGACGGTGTGTCCTGACACTAAGTTTCTGCCTTCCCTGCTATATAAAAAAATAGCGTGAAGCCGTTAGTCTGATACGGCATTTAGGTACTTTACAAGTAATTAAGGTGGTGAAAATGTTGGTCCAAATATATTTATTCACATTTAGTTTTTTTATGGAAAAGATAAGACACACGGGCGTACGTCACCTGATGGCAAGTGATCACCACCGCAGATGAACCCATCTAACTTTCGAGGAGCTACAGGTGCGGTACTGCCTTCAAAGTGGAGATAAACGCGTTTTTCGAAGGTAATCACGGCGTATCGGCTTGAAAATAATGCTTTTTCATGATTTTTCTCCAGTATCATCAAAACTGTGTTTTCGAAATCAACCGAGGTTCCCCTCTACCACTCTTACCATACATTTTTGCTTCATATACCTATTTATGTAGAAAACGTATAAAAATTTCAACGTAACGGGACTAGAACCCGCGCCTCCTGGAAACCGACCAGGCCAGACTCTGTAGGTCTTACAAATTTCTGCTACCCAAGCACATTTTTAAAGTGTTATTCCACATTTAGGAAAGAAAAAACTTATTTACAAAACGTATAAAAATTTGAAAAGTAGCGGGACTCGAAACAGCGCATCCTGGAATTTTTATACATCTAAAACAAAAATATAAAGAACAATTTTTAAATTATTTTCTAATGCAAAACGTAAGTATACTGTAATGTTTAATATTATATATTTTTCTCTGAAGACGAAGAGAGAGAGAGAGAGAGAGAGAGTTTTTCAGAATGTACTTTGCCATATTTTCTTATTTAATAAAAAAATCTCCGCAATAATTGTCACCCTTCATTATATTAAGGAAACATGATGTAATTAATATCTTATAGTAGATCGGAATTTGTAAACATTTATTAAATTAGATAATTTAGTTCAGTATTTAGAAAACAGATTTAGCAAAGGCTTAATATCATGGATTCATTATTTCACTTGAAAAATAAGGATGATTTCATGTTCAAATAGTTTTATGTATGTACTTAATATGATTAAAATCATCAATTAACAGGTGAACAGCAAGAATAAACATTAATTATAAGATTGACCTTCTATTATATAATATTTTTCTTTAAAACATAAGGCAAACCGCGCATTTCATCGTCTATTCTCAGTCAAACGGAATCAGAATAAAATATTTGAAATGATGGCAACATTTGCTTGCAGCAGTTATTTTCAGGCAACCATGTGTTTTAGTGATGAGAAAAAAATAAGCTTTAATTTGATATATTATCATTAAAAAAATACATGAGTGCAAATATTACCATTAAGTGACCTGTTTAAACCAAGCAAACCCTGGGCTTGTGGCAGACTGAGAGCTGGCAAGCATAGTTTTCCAATTCCTCATGCGATTTTCTTTCAAATTATGTGGGATTCCCATAAAAAACATATGCGGGTAATTTTCTCCAAATACGCATTACTAAAAAAATTAAAGGTGATTGCGGTAGCATTCTTTTAGGCAACCCTAGTGCAATCAATTCTGCTATCATGTATTATTCTTAAATATTAGTTTCAATAGAAAAACAGATCCCTACAGATTTAAGCAATGGGATCTCGACCTATAAGTTAACCAACTTTTTTACGGAATCCTCGGTATGCGAGAATTTTTATCAAATGAATTATATAAATAACTTTGCCAAGCTTTTGCTTTTGGCTGTTTTGTTTTAATAGGCATATATGTATATACATGCTTAACATATTTTATACTAGCAACCCGATTGCGAATACCCGCTCGCCCGTTTGAAATGCTAAAGACATTTATTTATTAACTTAGATCATTTACGTGTTCTAGTAACATAACATTACTAATAGTCATTAAAGATACTACATTAAGATCTACATATATATTAAAAACGAAAGTTTCAGCCAATTCAATAAAACTGCTATTTTACTCGAAGAAAATAATTTATATTGATATATCTTTTTTATTTACGATCCGATTGAAATAAAACAAACACTAAATATTAAGTGAGATTTGCCAAAATACAATTGTACAAACAACATTTAAATCGGTAAAGCCATTTCTTAGATTAGCGTGCACAAACACACAGACAAACAGTCACAAATTTTAAAATTCTTTGTTTTTAGCTATTAGATTATTAAATGCTTCCACTTTTTTCTTATATATTTCTTCCATGTACAGGCACTGATCATTAACGAATTTATTTTAAGTATAGATTTAGCTTTTATATAAGATATAAATAGATTACGTATATTTACGTATAATAAAAATGAATAGTGGATGAACAATGTTTGTCACAATGACACCGAACTATGTTTTTAAATATCTTACGTTTTAAAAATACTGAAATTTCGTATAAAAATTTAAAACATAATAAGTTTTGAACCCATGCCTTTTGGAATCCGTCCAAGCGCTCTAGCCAATTAAGCTATACGTTCTTATCGCATCACGCGAATTTTTAATGGCAATTACAACATTTATTGTATATTTAGCTATCTGATATTAAATATTTTATAGTACTAATTGTTCATTCACTAAAAGTTAATAGTCAATTTCATTTTAAATTCAATAAAGCAGGTGTAAATCGTAAATCTGCTGCACATTATTTTACTTATAGGATTGCGTAAGTAGTAGTATTAGTTTTTTTTTTTTTGTATTTTAATCCAAAAAACGTTTGTCTGAGAGCATATAAGTTCTTCCTTAAGAAAACTATTTATTATTCTGCTAAGCTTATTTGCGCTCACTTCTATGAGTTTTTATTTAGCAGCAGTGTCATTTTATTTTTGAGTGAGGTGGAAAGAACGTATGTAAATGCGGGCATTTAAAATGCAATTTATGCTCGTCACAAAATCTACGTAAGTGTGAAAAAGTGTGTAGATGCCAAGACCTTGCTTTGATAACATCATTTATAAACACTGAAAAATGTTATACAACAATTTTAGTTAATAATCTCATGTGTTTTATGAAGATTCGTACTTTATGTCATTTTAACTTTTGAAAAATAAATGTCTTTCTAGAAGTATATTATACTCCTTTAAAATATAATTTTATAATTATTAGTATACAGTCTACGACAATGGTTTATCTCGCCCATCCAAAATGTAGAGCAGTTTATACTATATTATAACTTTTATAAACATACCCGAAACCACTTTGACATCTCAGGTCCGTAGCAACGATGTCTCGATCAATCGCCAAAACCACGAAGTCAATTGAAGCTTTGTTTATTTACATTTTGCTTACTGATGTGGCGCCCTTACAATCGAAGGTACGCTACTAGTGTCATTTCCGTTAAGAAGACGTCGCCACCCAAGGTCTCCTTTATGAATTCCCTGGCATGAATCCGCAAACGCATTGGTTGGTGCGGTTATATTGTGAATTTACCTGACACGGCTTGTATGTTTGTGTGACTCATCTAGAGTACGTACCTACATACGTACCTCATTCACGTGAATCTCTAACAACTACTACCATTGACGATATCGATACAAATTGGCGGAAACGCATCATATCTATTAATATTCGGCTTTTATTAAGAGAATCACGTGGGAATGCTGTGTTTATGTTATACATATCTCTTTATTGTTTCTTGTATGTATATCAATTTATAGCTTTTAACTATTATGAGTACTTTTGGTTGAAAATAAGAACATTTTTCTATATTAAAAAAAATATTAAAAGATTGCTATTCTAAATAAAGTCCACTTAACCTACAATAATCGTAAATTTTTTATATTAAGCTCATTTAAATGAGCGTAATGAGCTTAGCATTTACTCTCGTTTTCTTTTCAAGGAATTTCCGCTGTTATAGGTCACATTGTTAGTACCTGGAGTCAGTAGTAACTCAATCTAAATTCTTAAGGATCGAAATCTAATTAAAGTGTACTTTACTTTAGTTAGGTTTATATTTTTATCAATTAGCTTCACGCTGTATCCCGCACACAGCAGGGTAGGCAGAAGGTACCTATTGTTAAGACACTCTGTTCCCCACTTTCTGCCGAATTCTGGAGGCATTGCGTGTTGAATGGCAGAACTCAACGCCGCGCTTAACCTCGACACCAGAGCGAATAAATGGAAATATAAATTTAAGTAAATATTTCATCTCCTCGAGTGGGGATCGAACCCACAACCAGTCGGTTTTACAGTCATACTTCGTGCCGCTGCGCCACGACTGGCCTCAAATTATTATTCTTATTTCTTATTTTCTTACTTCGATATATATATTTTTCCTTAACAACATTGGAACGGCAAACGTGAAAAATATTAAAAGTTCTCAGCTTTGAGGCAGATGCCCTAAATAAACTTTTACGTGGTTGGATTTGCCAATGTTGAAAAAAAAATTGATAAACATATCTTGCCAATAAAAGTGTTTTAGGTGTTTATATGTATATTAAAGATCTAATTAAAATGTTTAATTTTATGAATATGGGTATAGGACTAAAGTTCTCGTGCAATTTAATGATTTAAATTTACAATACTTATATCAAAAGTAAAATGTAAAAATAGATAAATCTGTAGGCTGTAGGCCTGTAGGCTTTATGTAAGTATTTATTTAATTAAAATATATTATTGGTATTTAAATTATGTTAGTAACAGTGTTCCTAAAAATATCATCCGTATATTGTTTTTTTATTCATAAAAGAATGTTTCATTACACGTGTAAGTTTCAGTATAAGTGTTAAGTATAATAAAACACAGGTATTTTTTTTTCTTACTTTCTTTTTAAATAGTTTTACTCTGATGGTTCCCTGCCTTTGTTTGTACTGATGAACTTTACACAGGATTGATGGTTTTGCTGTAGAGGATAAATTATTTGGTACCAGCTTATCTTATTACATAAAAGACAGAATATTCCTAAAGGAAGTAGAAAGACTACATGCACATATGAGGGGCGTTCAATGTGTTCTCGGTATCGACATTAAAAATACACAAATTAACCCAAAAATATTTTTATTTTATAATATAGTCCCCCATAACCTCAATACATTTACAACATTGTGATATTAACTTGTCCATTCCCTGTAAAAAATACTTTCCACTTTGCTTGAAAAATGGACATCGTTTTCCACGTAATCGTTTTCCACGGACATCTTTTTTCAATTTTGGGGACAAATAATAATCACTAGGTGCCAAATCTAGACTATGGGATGGGTGGTTGATCTTTTAAAAGCTACAATCTGTGAATAGCAGTCTTGAAAATATGTGCCATATGAATAAGGGCGTTGTCGTTTAACACATCATCTTTTCTCTTTAAATGCTTTCTTTTAATCACGCAAAATTGAAGCATGGATTTTTGAATTTATGGTCTCACCTTTATTTTTTTGGTTAATATACAAAACTACTTTTGAGTCCCAAAACACCGTGGGAATGACTTTCCAGCAGATGAAGTAACTTTAAATTTCTTTGGCGGGTCTGTACCCTTCTTGTGTCACTGCATTGATTCTTGTCGACTTTCAGAAGCAAAGTGATGTACCCTCGTTCATCTCCAGTAAGATTTTTGAAAAAAGTCGAAGGAGTTTCAGCACAAAACTCTAAAAACTCCCTAAATACTCAACTCGCATTTATTCCTGTGGCGCTGTATGTATTCGCGGCCACTTACACTAACTTTTGAGAGGTTAAGCCAGTTATGCAGAATAGTGTGTATGATACCAATAGAAAAGTTTAGTCATCATTTCAACCTGAATCTTCAAGTACAATTTTCTTAACTTTTTGACATTTCCACCCATACAAGCAGTAACCGGGTCGCCCGAATAAGGGTCGTCTTCAATGCTCTGTGTGCCTTTAAAGTCATTTGACCACTTTTGAACAGTAGATAATGAAGATGCAGTTTCTTATGAACCAGCTACCAACACTCTATTAATGATTTTTTTACTTTTTCTATGATTAGTAAGGAATTTAAACACAGCGTGGTTTTCTTCAATATTGTCGCGGCAGTCTTTTTACTTATTATTAATATCGCCATTGACGAAATAACTTGTCTAATGACGACTGTACTGAGTAAATCATATCGATGCTAAGAATACGTTGAATTTCGTACTATAAGTGTATTGAAAGTAGGCGAAGCTGCGAGCATGACACTAGTTATCATATACAACGAATAAAAGAAAACCGAATTGTTTTTTAAATTAATTATATTTATACTCAAAGTTTATTGTGCAAGTTCTACAAGAACTCACAATACGCGTAACGATTCCATCAAACGTTTAACGTTAGTACCCTCTATTTATATCCATGCATTTACTGAGCTATACGCCACTCAACCTTGATTCTTACTCAATTCTACCATTTCAGCTTAGCAGATGCCTTCATGTCTAATCATGTTGTAGGTCTGTTGTAATTTTATTTTCGTAAGAGGTGCTTTTTTAATTAAAAGTTTTATTTTTGTTTTAAGTTAAATACTATATGTACATATTAACGTACTTTTATAAGCCTGAGCTGTATATATTATACATGAATTCTCGTATATCAATTAAAACGTTAACTTGAAGCGTTTCTTGCCACCTGACCATCCACCTGTTATCACTGCCAGGGTGACAGGAGTAAGGAAAATTAAAAAAATAGACGCATTCTTTTTATTGTTTAAATTATTTTGTTAATTATTTATTTTAAGAATTTTTAGTTTTTTTATAAGCATTTACTTTGCTTGCCATATCAGTCGGTGTGTAAAATCTTGCATGCTCACTCACATCAATTCTGATGACATTAAAATTACATATAATCAATATTGTTGTTCATCCAAAATGGGCACCGTAATAAAATCCCGGATTACAAATTTTTGAACAACCCACCTAATATGGGTATCAAAGGAAACTGCTTGATTTGTAAAATTCAATCCACCTTGAAGAAACATCTAGAGACTGGACTGGACTTAGTTTAAAAAGATTATTTTTAATTAATATTTTATTTTGTTATCTATTTATATTTTTTAATAGATTAATCTACTTTTCATTCATCACAATTTCTATTCGACTCTGTAATATTAGTTGTTTCGAAAACGTTTTAGTATCCGAAACACCTACACTATCATCGGTTAATTGAATCAGTTGACTGACCGATTGATTTTGGTATTTTCAGTAGAAACGTAAAACCATTCTCAGAGATTGTTACTTAATGCTATAATACATTTTAAATATATTTTTAACGAAAACAAAAATTAATTAGTTTTATAAAAAAAAAGCTCGAGACCTCTAATTTTTGTACGGCACCCTGGGTTAGAGAGCCTGACTCGTGCATGTCCGGTTGTTTTTCTTATACGAACAACTCTTATAAGAAGTTTACTGCTAAGTGGTTTGAGCTTTCGTAAAGATTATGTTTACGATAAGCGAGTGTACTATCAACATTTCATTTCATTCCAAGAGTGCAAAATAATTTAACATTTAATAAGATATCTAGTCATAATGTGTACAGCTACAAACTTCAATTATTTCAACTTTCAACTCAAGGTTCTCCTCCTCAATCGCCCCAAGTTGAGGTTACGTGAGCCTCCCAGCTGAAAAGAAATTTCTAGTAGGTGAAAGACGGAAAGACCAATAGCTTAAAGTGATATGTTTAGATTTCATATTTTACCTTCTCTGTTGTTATTTAAACCTACTTATTGTGGACATTAGTCGTAAGTATTATTTGTTAATAATAATGGCACTGAAATAGTTATATTTTTTTATCGAAACTTTAAAATTAAAGACTTAAAGTATAAATAAAATAGAACTCCCACATAAAATATACAAAAGTAGCTGATTCATAGTTTCAGAATTAACAGTACTATTTATTAAGGTCGTTAAATCACAATTTTAAAACCTTTAAACTGTTTTTATTAGATCTGTGACTATCAACAAGTCTTCAAATACTATTAGAGAGAGATGTTAAAAGATTTTAAAGTTAAGACTGCCATCTAATTGATTAATTATATTTTAATATATTTATAAGTAAAGAAATATTCATAAAAAACAGGAAGTACGTAACGTACATCAATGGAAGTAAACTAGGTTGAAAGCTTTTAAGCTTGCATTGTAGCTTCAGGACACATGGCATGTATTGGCGTAGCTTAAGGTATATAGTTTATTGTAAGACGGTATGCGGAAAAAATAATTTTATTACGTATTTACTTATATTTATGGATGTAATTTTAGATCTTTAGCCTATGTTAATTAGCTATTCAATATAACATTGTTCTAAAACAATGTCTTTCACAAATGCCTATACAACATATGTTGGCAAGGGGTATGATGTATTATAGTAAGCTACAATCTCTATTCTTCTTTAAGAAGTTCACTGGACAAAGGCTAAAACTTACATTTTCAGCATACAGACGCTGGTAAGCGGGAGGGCGCGAGCGCGGCGGCGCGGGCGAGGTGCGACGGCGCGCCCCCCCGCCGGTGAATATCATCGGCGCGCGCGCATAGCCGGGGCCGCGCCGCCACACTACGATCCTATATTTATAAACGAAATTCCACACGCGCTATTCGCGGCCGGATACAACTTTTTACACGACTTTCAGCACTTACGACGAACGGAGCACTGAAGAGTTCCTGGATTGTCTACCGATACTGTAACTCGTGAGCCGTGAGTCAACCGCCCTCGCTCACCGGTTTTCGAATACAAAAATGCGACTATCGAAATAATTACACGTATACGAGAACCTTGTGGCACATAAATAATAGGATATTTATAGTGCTATGCTTTAATTTGTTTTTACATTTCGTAAATAGACAACTTAGCACCACACAAATTTTGGTTGGCCGTATACTGTGGAAGTGTTATAGATTCAAAAATGTTATAGACATAAAAAACGTACTTCATCTTTCAAGTTTCTTTTGAGTTGAATTAATTAACTTAAAAACATCAAAAACATAAGAAAAGCATTTTTTATTATTATTTATATTGAGTTCCGATGAACAAAAAATGAACGCAATCGGAACATAAAAAAATAATTTTAAATTCAGTGCAAAAGAATACATATATATTACTTATATATATTACGTATATTACTTATAATCCCAGCAAATATTTACACTTCTAACAATTTCGCGCAGTAAAATCGGCCATATTCGACTAATAATAATAGACTTGTCAAAATGACAAGCGCAATTACATGTTCGGAAGCTCGTAACTCGTAATACTCATATCTCAAAATAAATCTTGTTTTCCATAAAAAACTATATTGTATTTATTGGTTAAATTACATTTAATAACACTGAAAAACATTAAATATAAATACATTTTTAGGAAACGTATAAATATGAAAGTAGCGGAATTTGAACCCTCCTGGCAACCGTCCTAATTGTTGTACATTTTCTAAAAAAGTTTTTTTTTTGTCAAAATGTGAAATAGCACTTCAAAAGCGTTAAAAAGAAAAATTATTTATTTTTAAAAATTGTCATGTTTTATATTACTACTAAGACAACTACAACGAGTATTGTATTCATAGGTTACTCTGTACGTTCTAATATTGTAAATAGTGCATAAGATGATCTCAAAACCTGAAAAAGAAAATAAATTATATATATATTCTACTAATTTACTTAATCATTTCTATGTATGAACTTAATTTTTAACATAATAACAAAAGGTTACATTTACTTATTATTTAAAGTCATCTTTAAAACTTAAATAATAATTTAAATTTTAGTAAACATTTTGTAACTTTTACTCACAGAAATATATGTGTCAAGCGACATTGGAATAATAAACGCTGCACGCGGCTCTATCTCGCGCTTACATCTCTCCATTAAGATGAACAAATAACGACGGAACGCCGGTGACATTGATAACCAATCAGATCGATAGATGGAGTCGATTACTAATCCACTCTGTGTTTATATTTGTGTATTCATAAAAAAATAACTTACTATAATAATAACAGTAAATCAGCAAAATATATTAAGTAACAGTAATTCTATGAAGCAAGTTTAGGCAGAACGAATTTAAGAAAAATGAATTGAAAGCTGACTTAAGAGTACCTAATAATTGGAAACTTAAAAATGTTTAAGACCTTAACTTTACCTCATCTTTCAGATGTGTTCCAAAATGGCAATATATATACAATTGTCCCATCATACAACAAAGATATATGATTGAAGAAAAAAAAACCGGTGTAAATAACGGCAGCTGAAAAATAGACGATATATTATTGCATATCAAATTTGAATAAAAAAACATCATATAAACGAAATAAATAAATAGAATAACTAGAATAAGTCAATAATCACTCTAATAAATTACCTGAAAAGTCTTAATTGTACGACCTGTCTAAATCATATTCTCACGCACAGTGCTTTATCACTAATTATGTAAATGTATAAAAACATATTTACCCCTACTATTTTGTAAGCTGTTGTACAAATAACCCATGTTGTTACGAAAAACTGCATTGCCGTCGCTTCATTAAATATTGACTGTATTTCTTGGGAAAACCTACAATTTTAGGCATACATGTAAGTTATAATTAAAAAAAAAATAACTAACGTGATTCAGGGCACAAACCTGTAAGCACGACGGTTGTAGGACTGTAAACGCGATGGTTGTGGGCTCGATACCCGCTGGTAAGAATTAAATAAATATTTCATCTCTATATATAATAAGACTAGCGAGGATGTCACAGTGAGAATGAAGAAGAACGTGCTCAGCTGGTTTGGGCACGTCGAACGAATGAGTGATGAAAGAATGGCAAAAATGATTTATGATGGAAAAGTGAGCGGTAAGAGAGGTAGGGGAAGACCTCGGTTGACCTTCGAAAACACAGTATCAAAGATACTGGAGGAAGGTCACGTAAAAAGCATGAGGACCCCCCGAAGGACATGTATGAAGAGGTTGATGACAGTGGACGAGGCGAAAGAGGTAGGTAGGTAGAGGACCGTAGCGTTTGGCGCTCCGTTCTCTCTGACTACCCCGCAAGGGATAAAGCATGAAGCTAAGTTAAGTTATATAATAAGACAGTAAAAATATTTTGTCTGTACATTTAGTAATTTTGACTGAAATGGATAGAGGGACGATTAAAAAGAATAATAGAAAGCAAAACGACTTTTTTTTAATTTCTTGTCTGTCTGTCGATATTTTTGTTTGAAAGTACTGAACCGATTTACTTGAAAATTACGCTGGTAAGATTCTTGGCTAAAGAATGACATTCGAAACGTCTGGGTTATATGATTGTTGATAAAAAAATATATTTTTGAAGCACTATTATATAATATTTTATACAATAAAGTAAACATAATTGAATTGTTAGTGGATATTACCTTCATAAATCATAACAGTTAAGTTTAAGTCGTAATTAATTCAACACAGAGATAAAGGACGATCTTGAAAGAAATATCAAGGAAATACAGAGATTTTTTGGTTGGTTCGTTCATATAATATATGTAACTAATTTAAAAACTGTACAGGAGTTAATATGCAATTATTACAGTTATTTTACAAAGAATATTATGAATCCTACATATCAATAATTTAACATTTAAGGCTGTTTCTGAATGAGTAAATTAAATTATTCACTGACATCAGCACATTTAACAGAGTATATTATATACGTAAAAAGAATATAAAGTTACAAAAATATATACGTGTAATAAATAATGAACTTTATGTATATTTTATAAATATCAAATATCAACAATGGTCGTATTTTTTTATTTAAAACAATCAAATATTCTTTGACGATAATGTCGTAAAAAAATCATATTAGAAGTCATTATAGTTGTCACTCAATTCTGCTTATTAAATCAATAATCATGTATTTTAAGCGGGTGAAGCCGTGGGCGAGCCGCTAGTAATCAATGTTTTCACTCAGGGGGTCCACGATGAAAGGCTTGCCCGCAGCGACCCCTGCCAGCCCATACGAGGGCTGCAACGTTCCACCCACCACGTAAAACTCGCGAGAACGCACTGCTAGGGCGTCCCCCAAGGCGACGCACACCAGTGCGTCCCCGTTGGTATGTCAAGTTGCGTTGGGGACCGCCACACAACACGTCATGTCCGTAACAGCGGGAGGTGGAGGACGGAGCTACAAATAGCTACGCGGAATATAAGAGGAAAGATGGAAGGAAAAATTAATGAATTATTGGATGTGATGGATGATAGAGATTTGGATGTCGTTTGTGTGACTAAGACCAAGCGAAATGACACGTCTGATTTACCGGGCAGTCGGGTCGCTTTCTGGGCCGGCGTACCAGAGAGCGAGCGAGGCTGTCAAGGTATAGATGTGTTATTGTCTTCTCGATTGGTTAGTGCAACAGTAGAACACAAGGCAATCAACCCGAGACTGCTTTGGGCTTAGTCGGCGATAACAACAGTATTTTTGTCAGCGGCGTATGCGCCAGTATCTTTAGCTCCATTAGACGAACTCGAAGAATTTAGAGAGTGTCAGAGATGTTCTAGGTAGTGTTAGAGACAATGAAAAATTAATAATGTGTGGCTATTTGAACGGATGGGTCGGAACTGCGCGAAGCGGTTACGAGCGAGTGCTAGGTCAGTATGGTGTAAGAGAATAAATGAGGCTGGAAAGCTTATCCAACATGAAAAGATACACAGAATGGCAGGTACTAGCGAGGATGTCACGTAGGTGAGAATGAAGAAAAACGTGCTTGGCTGGTTTGGGCACGTTGAACGAATGTGTGATGAAAGAATGGCAAAAAAGATTTATGACGGAAAAGTGAGCGATAAGAGAGGTGGGGGGAGACCTCGGTTGACTTTCGAAAACAGTATCAAAGATACTGGAGGAAGGTCACGTAAAAAGCATGAGGACCCCCCGGAGGGCATGTATGAAAAGGTTGGTGATAGTGGACGAGGCGAAAGAAGTATGCGGGGACCGTAGCGTTTGGCTTTCCGTTTCCTCTGACTACCCCGTTAGGGATACAGAGTATTCCATGGAAAGTGGGGAACGGAAGTGTTTTATTGGAAACGGAGTGTCTTAATATTATGTTCCCAGGTTCCACCTGCCTATCTTGCTATTTTTGGGATACAGCATAAAGTAAAAATATATAAATAAATAAAAGCAAAACAACATTACCAAAAAATTTTATCGTAATGTTTGACACAGGCTACAATTTTATTATGCAATATTTTACGATATTCGTCGTCGTCGTCGACATATTTTAAATTTCTATTTCGTAATTTGAAATCATCCGTTAAGTGTTCTAAATCATAGCGAAACAGTTGCAATTGATTTTTAATGCAAGCATAAAACGCTACAATAAGGCAGTCCATTGTAATGTGTGCATACGCTTGCATACATATTAGAATTCCCATATATAAATTAGCTATCAAAAATCTGCAAGTAAACAAACCTTCTAAATCATGCGTGAATAAATCGTGAATCATCGTTTAGATCTGCTACTAGTTTAAATGTTATCAAAAGTATTTTCTTAATTCTAACTTCAATTAAAGTTGAGGCTGTGGAGGCGCATTGGCACAGGGCGTGCCTGAAAACGCGACAGGTTGTGGGTTCGATTCCCACCCAGAGAAATAAAATATTTAATATTTGCCTACCCTACTATATGCGGGATACAGCGTGGTACAAAACAAATATTATGATAACACACACACATCTTGTTCAAAAATACATAAATACTTACGGGATAAACTCATTAACATCAAATGGGAAAGAAGCTGTAAGAAAAACATCATGCCCCAGAAGCTTTTCTACGATAGGGCAAATACTGTAAATCCCCGAACACGCAAGACCACCAATATGACAAACAGCTAAAAATCGAGTCATATATTTAGCATTTGCTTTTATGAGAGCATCGTGTTCATTATTTTTTGGTGCAAAGATAGGACCTGTAACAAAAGAAGGGAATGTAGGACAGCAGCTCAACGAGTATGCGTGAAACATTTTTAACATTTTGTAAATGTTATTCCACACTAAAGATATATTTTTCTGTTTTCAGAAAACGTATAAAATTTGAACGTACTGGAAACCGCCCAAGAAAACATTTATTAGAAACATTTTGACCTAAGTCACTAACGTGTGACTAAGGTGTGGACAGTTTCCTAGTGGCGCGGGTTCGAATCACGCTATGTAAAATTTTTATACATTTTCTAAATATAACTATGTGTTAACTAATTTAATTACCTACTACACTAAAATGAAACTTCATTTGCATTTTGAATGACAAAGTTAATTAAAAGATTACTAAATTAATTATTTTTACATAAACTACGATGCAGCAGCAAGCTTAATGAAGCACTTGATGAATAATTGTTTGATGACTAGAAATTTATATTCATATGTAGGTACCGAAGTATGAATGTAAGAGTATGGTGAGGTTCAAATAGTAAAGTTTAAGACTTAAATATAAATAGCACTTTTAGTCGACGAGAGCGACAAGTATAAAGTGCATGTAATAGGCTAAGAAACGCATAGCGAGTTGATAACCAGGAGAAATCCGTATACTGTTACAATTAGTCTTTTTGTAGCTATACCACAGACAAATATAACATCCAACAAACAATCAATAGAGTATATAAAGGCTCCTTTAAAAAGACTACACAAAAGCGTTAAATTTTAGAATCTCATGATGGATACCTGCAAAAAACAGTACAAAATCCCTTCGGATGTTGGTCGCCGTTGTTTCGTCAACGAGACCGGAAGACTAAAACGCGTAATACGAGTAGAACGTACATTCCATGGTAAACAAATATCCAGAAAGATGAAAACTAAAAGTAAATAAGTACTCAGATAAGTAACTCACGGACAAATTGACCAAGAAAAAATTTAGGGGTTAATTCGTACGCGGGAGAAGTACAATACTACAACAATATAGAACACAGAACGGTGCCTGGGTTCTCTCTACGCAATGGCACAGCACCCACATGATGAATCCATAAAATGATAATAAATATATAATAGAATATTAATTTATTACATATATAAATTAAACAAAATAATTGTATATTAATAATTATTAATAATTATGTGTCTAAAATCTAAATTAAATAAAATAATTTTGAACCTTAATAATAATTAAAGTTGAAGATTATTTCATTAACTACACATATTCGGTTAATATGTATGTATACTTGTGGTTTTTTAATATTATCACCAAAAAATTACCGTTTATTACATGTCTAGTGAGAGACCCGTGTACGTATTGCTCTATATCTATATAGTGGCTACTACTGCTTTAATACTCACTATTTATCGTTTCAATAATTTTATCGATGCGTTGAACTCGAAAATTGAAAGTTAATTGTTTTCCAAGTGTGTTCAAAGTAGTCAACAAAAGAAACATAACTCCAATAAGCTGGTCAATTTGATGTCTCACCTGATTAAACAAAAAAAAATTCAAAATCAAAAGAACCAAAATAGTTCTACTTCATGACTTAATATTTTTTTAGCTCTATCCCGAATATATTGAGCTAAGCAGGGGGAACTTAATGTTAAGACACTCTCCACTTCCCCACTTTTCGAGACATTTCCAGACATTACGTGTTGAGTAGTGGAGCTCAACATCAGAGCAAGGACAAAAAAACACATTCACCCAATTGGGAGTCGAACCCACAATCGTAGCGTTTACAGTCATACTAATTTAAATAATGCTAAAATCTTTTATGAAACAAATACTATAGAAGGAAAAACAGTTTAGTTAGTTTTTTTTTTTTTAGTAGTTTTTTTTTAATATCTCCATTACATATCTATTCCACAAACTATAATAGTCCTTTATATTTTTACTCATTCATAAAAGGATCTGATAGAACTTGCCTTAATCGCTTGCACAATATGCTGTACGTTATATGTAAAGACTGCAATCCACATGAATGCCCTATAAAAATCATGTATTTTTTTCTGCCGTTTCGTTTCTGGCTTTAAAACAACTTTAAAATAACCAACCCGGGCCATAGCATCAAAGTAAGGACGAAATGCTTGAAAAGTATACATCTTAATAAAATGTTGTTTGTTTCTCTCAGTGTAAGTGACACAAACATATTTCTTTTATATTCACCTGAAGTAAAATTTTAATGTTTTATCTTTTGAATTTTTAATTGTTAAATATAGAGGTAGCGATAAAGTTGTTAAAATAATTAAATGTTATTGCTAGATTTGCTTTAATTTTAAGTACAAACAACAGGGTGTAAAAACTTTCTTAGTAGAATTATTATTAGAATTTAATGTTTTGCAAAATTAACATATTTTAATGCATTTGTGTAACTTGTGTGCTATCAGAATTATTTATTAGTTCCGTACATATGAAATTCTAGTTTTTAGTACTGGCCACTTTAATCACAAATTTCTCCTCATTAGTAAGGAATTCCAAATTCAACTTTATACAGATATTTACACAGGTATTTGTGTTTCGATAACCGCCATTCATTTGTTTTTTTCTTCTCTTTTCTTCTGATTGCGTCATTCAATTTACAAAATGTAAAACTTGCAATATCATGTTATTTACAAGTACGAGGCCCACCGTGGCACCAGTGCTGCGAGATGCGGAAGGGATCGAAGGGTGAATGATGTGTATGGCGGTAGTGTCACAAAAGAAAGTACAGCGCGTTTTCGGTTTCAACGTTTTCGTTCTGGAAATTTCGACCTGCAGAACTAGCGTCGGGGACTGCCGGCTGGCCTAAGTGGATAATGGAGAATTGAAGGCTATTGTGGAAGCGGAACCATCGCTAACCACCGGTAAACGCCGGTGTCGTTCATTACAATTTTCCCAAATCTGGCCAGACAATTAAGGCAGACAAGTTCATAGATAACAATAGTTCATACTTTGTCATCATTAAATAAATATATTATATTAAAAAATATTCGGCTTTTTAGTCCTCCCATACCAAAAGCCAATTTTATATGTAAAGTCCTAATATTTATTTAGTTTATGAATGTGAAAAATAATCCTCAATCAATCTCTCATTAAATACTTATTTAGAAAACGTATAAAAATTTGAACGCAGCGGGACTCGAACCCGCGCCTCCTGGAAACCGACCAGACGCTCTGACCACTAAGCCATGCGTTCTCGCCAAGCTACGTCGAAATTTTTATGCGCTTGTTACAACTTATTTATGTTGTTTCCTAAGTGTGGAATAACACTTTAAAAATGTTTTAAAAACAATCTCTCATTTCAAGGTATGATTTTAGAAAAGACACAACATACTATACGTTTTCGCTAATAAATATTCACCACAAAAAAAACCTACAAGGAGATTCATTTCAAATAGTCGAAAATGTAAATAATCTATGTGTAAATATTGTATTTAAAAAATCGGTTAACAGCACTCTGTATATAAGTGAGCAAACCCAAGTGTTTGTTTGGAGAAGCAAGTAATTATCGTCAGAAAGCTTATATTTAACGCTAATTATGTCGTTAGCATAATAAGCACTCTACATTTCAGGACATATTAAAATGTTGTTAATTTATGTTTCGATATGTTACTAATTATTGAGGGTACGAAGTTCGTGTTTAATTTGACTGATGTTTTACAAATAGGTATGATATTTAACATACAGTACATCCGATGTGTTGTGGCCGCCTTTAAGCTAGGCCTCCTGCACTTACATTCACAGCCCACCCGATTATCCCCCCTTCCTACGTCCATGAGTGTACATATGAAAAAGGTGATCAAAGCAGCAAGGGAAAGAATTCGGAGAAATCCTGAATAAAAGCAAAAGACTTTACCTCGGTGGGGAGATGAAGATAGCGCCTAGGGCCATGCCACCACCTATAAGATACACACTGGTCATTTCTGAACTGATAATTCAAAAAAGAATAGGATGATAAAATAAATAAAAATAAAATCAAATCAAAACAACTACTTCTGCGGTAACCTGGGGATTACAGAAAATGATTGTTTAGGGATAAAATGTTTTTTACAATTAAGCAATATCTTAGCAAAACAAAATTAACATATTTTTGCTAAAAGCTTTGTGAAAAAGATAACAAAACATCAGCACAAGGATATCAAAAAATCATTCTTGAGGAGGTAATTAAGCGCCTTAACCATGTTCAGTAATCAAGTATGGTCCGTTTAGCTAGCCTCATAAAGCTCTATCCAGCCAATTTTGGTTAAAAACGAACGTTCAGGACTTCATCAGAGCTGACGACTAGCCGTCATCTAGTTCTGATCTTAACCTCCTGGATTCATGGTCTGTTTTAGAGTAAGGCTTGATCTAAGCGCTATAATAATTTGGAGTCCCTAGCAGAATTCATATGATTGGCAGTGAAGAATTTTCCCATAGAAAGGATGCGTGCTGCTATTGATGACTGTTCTCAATTTTTAAGGGACTGTATTGCTGCCAATGGAGAGAGACAACTTCGAATAAGCTTTGTATATTTTTAATGGTTTTATATTAAAGTATGAAACTTACACACTATAAGAGTAATAAAAGTTAGTACAAGTAAAAAAAAGTTTTTCTTTGTTACAATATTTATGGCAAGACTAAGTAGATTGAAGTCCGCTAGTTTGTTAGTTATATATCAAGTTGGTGTTTAGTTATTATCAAATTTTTAAAGAGGCCGCTGTGCCGCCAGAAAATAAGCGTGCAACTATAACCGCGACAGGTTGTAGGTTCTATTCCCACTCTCGAACCCGGGGAATGAAATTTTAATATTGTCATTTCCTCAATCTGGTAACGAAACAAAGCGCGGCGTTGAATTCCACCGAGAAGTGTGTAAAAGTTCCTCGAGAATTCGACGAGAGCAGGTTGATTGATTGAAATTAAAATTATTTATTGAATTTTAATTTCTATCAACCAACCTGCTCTCGTCCTTTTGCTATAGAAGTAGACATAGTTCTCTAAAAAGGCTGAATATGATGTGAAAGAGAAAGAAATAGTAAAGAAACTAACATTTTATCATGACTCTTGTAGGCCTTGCTTAGATTAAATGAGAACATCAAAAAATGAAGTAACAAAAAACATAAAAGTAAAACTCTTTATTGTTATCATATTTCAGAAAATAAATCACATGTATATTATGTATTTGGTTTTCAGCTTCGGCCGAATGCTAATTTATTTCGTTCACGTTTCATATTGGAATGTGTAACAATCGCCAAAGTCAATATTTTCAGCATTTGTTCAGCTTAGTGTAAACCTGCAAATTTTTTTTGTGGTAATGTACTCGTACATTTTTATACCAATCGAAATTGTAAAAACAAAATTACAAAATCAACCTTTATCTTATTTAATACAGTAAAGAATACAATCATTTTATTTATTGTAAAAACTTTTTGATAATACATAAATACTCATATTTTTAAAAACGTTTTTTGTCTTTCCTGATAATAAGCTTAATAGACTGTTAGCAGGTTCACATTTTTAGCCGACGATATTACATTTGTAACCAAACAATTTGAGAAGTGGAATTTTAGAAAAGAATCATGTCCCATAAATTCTAACTACAAACTGAATTTTTTGATTGTTTTTTTATATTAATTTAATCATAAATACCCCTACTCATTTTCATTATATTTATAGCTTTTAGCAAGGAATTGATTAAAAATGTTCATATTTTAGGTTAACACATTTACACTGAGACTGCCACTTAATTAAACTTCTTGGCACTGTCTTTTGGGCGACGTTTCATCCTGTACTGGCTCTTTCCGTTTCAATGCCTTCGTTTCTTTTTCTACATGTTCATCCACACATGTTGCATCATCAGTCTTGTCTTCACTACTTTCTAGTCTATTAACGTCAATAGTTTGTCTATTAGCAGTTTCATCGCTAGCTTGTGTGTCCTCATCCTCTTGGTTGGAGTCATCAACTGATTTTTCCGTTTCCAAATAGTCATTTTCGTCAGTGGCGGCTTCAAGCCTTTCGGCTGATCTTTGGGAATTTTCGTCTTCTTTAGCGCTTAGTGAGTTACGTTTACTAAGTGAAATACGTGACATTAGTGCTCGATGTAACTGTGAAATATCTCCTGGAGCTCCCTGAAATTTTTTAATTTTTATTACATTTATCCATATTGTTAAATCCATAATCGTTTTAATAAAAAGGTTTTTTAAAATATATATATATATATTTATACTGATAAACTAGTACGAAAATAAACTTTTCACAACATTAACAAAACAAATATTATGTAGAATGCTACTAAGAAATTATAACGGATTCACAAGAGAAACAGCAGACTATAATGAAGAATAAGGATAATAGAATTTTTTATATTAGATCATTTTAAAATTTTTAAAATTTAACCATCAAGTAAGGATAACTAGTAATATAAGAAACAATTAAGTACATAAAAAATAATGTGAGGAAAATAAAAAATATTTATTAAATAAAAAAAAGCTCACCATAATCAGAAACAATTTAACTTGCTGTTGGGCATCAGCTGCTGTTATCCTCAATGACTTGTTCCCTGCTCTCTCCACCACCATTTCTGGCCATAGCTTTGTATTCAATACTACGCGTAGTGATCCCGATACCCGCGCTACTAGACGTGCTCCGCCTGCCCCCTGCCCCCCTCTTGTCCCTTGTCCCCCTCCAGCGACGGCCCCCCCTGCGTCGTTCAGTCGAAGAACCCCACGCCCCCTCTCACGCCAGCTACCGCTTTCCCATGCGAAAAGGCGACAGGATATCTAGGAATGTATAAATAAAGAGATAAAAACTGTTTTTTTACATTAAGACTAGCGGACCCGGACGCGGCTTCTTCCGCTTGTTTTCAGTTTTTAATAGGATTGGTAAGAAAATATAAGCCTAAATGATCATAATACTCCGAAAAAGAATAATAAGTAGAGAAAATTCTTATTATTAGAAAAAATATGTAACTAATGAAAAAAAACAAAAATAATAAGTGAGCGTATCCAAAGTAAAATATTAATAAAAAAAACTAAGCTAAACCAGCTACATTATCAAAATTATCAAAGTAAAATAAATATTTAAAAGTATTAAATTTAAAATTAAATGTGTTAAAAAAAAAAATTAATTAGCTTCACGCTGTATCCCGCACACAGCAGGGTAGGCAGAGGGAACCTAGTGTTAAGACACTCCGTTCCCCACTTTCTGCCGAATTCTGGAGGCATTGCGTGTTGAGTGGCAGAACTCAACGCCGCGCTTAACCTCGATACCAGAGCGAAGAAATGGAAATATAAATTTAAGTAAATATTTCATCTCCTCGAGTGGGGATCGAACCCACAACCAGTCGGTTTTGCAGTCACACCTCGTGCCGCTGCGCCACGACCGGCCTCATAAATGTGTTGTGCTATGTTTTTGCAAGTGCATACTCAAATATAATAAAAAATAATTTTATATTTTTTGTGTCTGTATGTCTGTCTTTCTATTTCCCTGAGCTAATGTGCAGAACAACTGAACTGATCTTTACTGAACTTTCCGATCACTGAAAGTTGTGATTATGTTACTGATTTACCCGGGAAAAATCTTTTTACACGTTTTCCTTGCGCGCGTACATTGATACTGTATGAAATAACTAAACTCCTTTCTACACTAAATTCGATAATTTTTGCGAGCAATATCAAATAAACAGACAGAGTTACTTACGAATTTATAATATAGGTATGGATTGGTATGCCGTTGTACTAACTATGTCGGGCAGGATTTTGATACTTGTCAGTGTAAATTAAGAACATTCAAAAAAATATTAAAAATTTAATAGTTGGCTTATTGGTTTGTTTATTTTTAAACACATACATGGTACGTTCTTTTTTATCACCGCCAAATATTCGAGACATTGTGAGAGAAACTTAACGCCGCTCTTTATCTTGTTACCAGAGCGAGGAATTAAAAATAATTTACTACCACGAGTCGAGATAAAACTCACATTTTTGGTTTTATGTACTGCGTCCTCTATAAAAACTAAAGACTAATAAAGAATCTTTAGCATTTCTTACAACATTTTGTTACCATTGTTTTGGCCATAGAAGGAAAAAATGCACATAGTCTTTTCTTAAATTCTTAGTTTCAATTGTTGCCGATTGTGGAATATATCATACAAATATGGAGAGTACTGTAAAGCTGGGAGCATAGGAACAATGTGAACCTTGTTTTGTCCTAGAATCATAGTTTTGTCGTAAAGTCCTAATTTTTTGATAGTTTAGTATTCTGTTTAAAAAGTAATCACAATAATTACTGTCTAATAACAAAACAATATTTTAGAAAAAAATATACAATCGGGCATTTGAAGGTTACTTTATAAGATAATATAAAATTACAATTAACCATTAAAAAAAATTGAAGTAACCATTGCTATATTGTTTCCTATACAACAAATATTTTTTAAATTTCAACTGTCAATGTCAATGATATCCTTTGTTTTTAAAAATTAATAAAACCCCTAATACAAAGCAAAATTAATTTTATTCGATTTCTAAACGCGGCTTTTTGTACTGGCGTTTACTTCTTTTTATAGGTAATCACATGTATTGATGTATGTTTACATGTGTGAATGTGAAATTATATCTGTACCCACAGCCATCTGTACAACAATTACCTGTAAAATATTAATCTCATCTTCTTCCCCAGTCATAGTGCAATAGGCAGCGGGCGGTGGAGGTCTGGCGTGGGAGCGTTCGTACTCCGCCGCCGCTGCCGCTAGACCTTCTCCACTTTCACTTGTTTCATCTTGAGGCTGTAATAATAAAAGTGTATATACTATACCAAGGATCCACTCATGACTTCGCCAGCTTGAACTACACGATTATTTATTTAAAAGTCAGTTTCATGCTGTTTCCCTTACACAGCAGGGTAGGCAGAGGGAACCTAGTGTTAAGACACTCTGTTCCCCACTTTCCGCCGAATTCTGAAGGCATTGCATGTTGAGTGGCCAACGCCACACTTTGCCTTGACACCAGACTGAAGAATGCAAATATACATATAAATAAATATTTAATTTCATTGAGTGGGGACTGAAACAACAAGCAGTTGAGTTTCTAGTCACACTTCGTGCCCCTGCACCAATACTGGCCTCAAATAAATATGAGACTCATCTCATTTACTTAATTAAGGTCAAAAATAATTATTAACAAAAAATAGTACTTTTTATATATACTAATGCATAAAACATATTACTGACTTGATTATTCTCTTTCACAGAAGCTGCTGCACTTGTAAACAGTAATTCAGAAGCACCATTTGACGAACTGTGGTCCACTGTTGCTTCTCCATTATTAACATTTTCTTTTATGACAACCCTCTCACTTAAATTTTGTCCGAACACAAATCCTGATGAAGATGCACTAGTAGCTGGTTGTACGGGCGCAGGGACCGATGTGTTTGACCTTGGAGCAACACTACCTGAACCTAATGGCACAAACTTGGGTGCTTCTTGCTCTTTGGATTCTTTTAGTCTGTCCTCTACACCTTCTGTATCTTTATCTTTTTCTAATTTAGCATCATCTGCTTCAGATACTTTAAGAAAGGGATTGTTCCCTGGTTTTAGTTGTGGCGGACGAAGGACTGACCCTGTAAGGATTATGGTGATAAAAAAAATATTTTTAGCTTTGCACTGTATCCTGCATGTGGGCAGGCAATATCTAGTTTTAAAACACTCATCATGCTTTGACACTGACACAAATTCAAGAGTTTGCTTGTTGAGAAACAAACCTCAATGCAGTACTTTGTCTTGCAATGATGTCTGTCACTTAACAAGCAAAATCAAATAAAAATAATTAATTCCTATTTCCAGTCAAACACTGTCCCACTAGGAACCTCAAAATACTTTTGATTGTAGTGTAATAACTTTATTTATTACAACCATCTCAAATATATTTATTATGTACAATTAAAATGTAATTAGCTAGCATTGTATTTTATTTCTAATAAGAAATGTTATCAATCAATGTACTTATTGTTGCCAAATGTGTTTCCCCTTAGATTCATTTTACTTAACAACCCAATTAGTATTTTTAATAGTGCCATACCATGTAATGTATGATGATATTTATGTATATTTTTATTTATATTGTTCTGTATTTCTAGGTTATTACAACTTTATAAGTAATAATGGGTGTATGTTTAAAATATAACATTTAAACATTTTGATAAAAAAGTAGAAATTTTATGTCAACTTTTGTTGTTGGTACATTATTAGTTTAATAAAGTTACATTAAAGTACTGGAGTAATAAAAAATTATGACTATTTACCAAATGGATTGCAATTTTTACTTGAACTTGATGCAAAACTAGAAGTTCCAAAGCCACCAAGACGGGGTTTAGCAAGGACCACTCGAGATTGTGATGATCCATTATAAAAGTCTTCTGGTGTTTTGCCTAAAAATGTTAAATAGTTAAGTAACATAATGTTATTGTTATAAGATTTTCATAAACTTACAAATTAAAAACATGTCAATAAACAAGCACAATGAAAAAATTTTAAACATTATATGATTATGTTATTATTTATTTCATAGCTTAAGTAATAGAACAAATAAAGTAATTTGTTCAATGAACGTTCAAACAAAAATGAACTTGTTATGTACACTTTTGTTGCGGTATAATCAAAAGGTTGTGCTTGTTCAATAAGTATACAAGTTAATATGTTAAAAATGTTTAATGTTATACTTCTGCCCATAAACATTTCAAATTACTGTTTTACTAAATTTGAAGCAAAAAATGCTGATGCAGTAAGGTATGGTTATTAACGACTCGTGTGAATAGCATCTAACTTTTGACACCAATTCAAATATTGATTATGTTAAAAATAATGGAAATAGTGTTCAAATTTATTATTAAAGCTATCTACAACTATATAAATCTAATAAATAAGCTTACCTTGCTTAGCATCTGCCATTGTCGAATATTCATGGATTTAAGATGACACAGATTAACATAACAATATGAGTTGAGCTGAGAATGCTACTTCTATGACACAGACTAATACATATAAGAGTCTGCAACCTACATGTACAGAATAAAAAGCTGAAAACTGAACTCACCACAGTTGAGTAATATACCAATAGCTCTTATTGATTTAAAAATATTCTGATGAGATAACTATCATATGATATATCTAAGGATCATACATTTTTAAAAGGTTTTATTCTCATTAAATATAAAAAACAAAACAAAAACATCCAAGAAAGTGATCCAAGAAAACGCAAAAAGAAAAAAACAGAAACATCCAAGAAAGTGTTTTTCGAATTAATATATCATTCAAAGTTAAGAGTGAAATTCGTACTAATATTTAATATTAACTATTTTATATTTTAGGTCGAAAAACAAATTATCTATACAAGTATGTGGAAGAGTTTGTTTGTTTAAGCGCTAAAATTTCTGGATCCACTGGTCCGATGTACTTTTTTTATTATTGACAACATTTCGTTTAAATAAGTAACTTTATTTTTAGGCGTAAGGGTTAAGTCTAAAATGGATAGAAAGAAAATTAGTTAATGTATTTAGCTTACTTACAAAAAAAGGCAACATTTTTTTTATCAAAGAATGGATGAGAAAAAACCTGAGTTTAATCGTTTCAATATCATTAATGATCTACAGCTGACAGAGGTCGTTCGTGGCCCAGGGGCACAAAGTGTAACCGTAAAAGCGATAGGTTGTGAGTTCGATTTTCGTTTTCATTTCTTCGCTCTGGGGCCGAGGCAAAGCGCAACGTTGAGTATCGCCACTCAAAACACAAAGCCTCCAGAATTCGGTAGAAAATAAGGAACATGGCAAAGATATTGTTTTCAACGAACCACTGCTTAATAGCATGGTAAAGAATGTTAGTCCCTTTATTATGGTAATTAATGAAATTATAGCCTTTGGTTCCCTCTGTCTACCCTGCTGTGTGCGTCATAAAGCGTGAAGCGAATTTTACTAACAGAGGATGATTTCAAAAATTAATTTTTTTTTTGTAAATATCTAGCAGTTTTTTTTTACGTACTATTTTTCTTGACTTTATAGCAATATTCTTCAATAGATATATTAGTTTCCCATGTTAAAATAAACTCTATTAAATATTATATTTTTTGTGGTAGTCGTAATAACAACATTATTTTCGCTATTTCAGTAGTTTTTGTCGTGCCTCTCTCTGCCTCTGAATCTCTGAATATTAAAAATCAGCCGCAATTACGCAATATCATTGACAATACGTACTTTATTGACAATATTTTTGTACGTGTGCGGCCAAACTAAAGAGTGTGTGTGGGTGAGATGTCCCTATACTAAAGTTGGGCGTTATAACATATAACAGATAATATAATTCATTATAAATTTCTAATGTTCTAATCATTATTTATTTTCAACACTGACTGTTATAAATAACAGTCAAAATATTCATTATCTGCTATAAAATGGCATGTGGCGCCTCGGTTCGGGAATGATCGGAAATATTTAGTAGTTGTTCGGCCTACATCGAGTCCAGCCAAGGTCAAATAAAATAATGATGGCGAACTTCACATCGTATAACCTCGCACAAATATGAGCTTTAACTCAATGGCAGAAAGGCCAAATATTACTTACATTAAAATAACTAATAACAAAAATATTAGTCTGAACTTCGTACATTTTGTCATTGTATTATATTGACGTTGAAAATAATATCATATATATTACAACAGTTTAAAATAACAGTTAAAAAAATATAATATAATGTATAATGCATTATAAAAATATAACAGTAACGCCCAACACTATATAGATAATAGGTATAGGGCCTATACCAATTATCTATATAACAGTTGTGACCTTGTGACGCGAATGAACACGAACGGAGCGATCGTTCAAAAGAGAAGATCAGAAAGAATGCATGAAAAATGAACGCTTAGTTGTTCTAAAAAATGAACAGATCAAATGTTAATTTTATCAGCTATATAATAAAACTAACACTTCTAATAAACACGTCGCAACGTTAGCCGCAAACTCATTTTCATCTGTGTTCAAAAACCGAAACTGGTCCGGATCGGCGATAAGCTCTCGCAAGTCATCACAAGACAAACGGAATGTTTACAAGTTGGTGTTTGTGGAAGCTCGGCAAACCTTCATAAACGTATAAGCGGCTAATTATATGTCTTAATTTTAGAACTAATTTGCCTTGGCTTGTGAGAGCTGTTTCCGATCAGGGCCAGTGGTGGTTTTAAACATAATTCAAAGTTCGTTAAGCCAAGTGGAGGTAATTTGTCGCACAATATTATAATAATTTACAAGATAATTATTAGAGAAATACTAAACAACCTACGGATTATTTTAATATAGGACAAGTAATAAAAACTTTATAACAAAAGTTTTGAATTATTTATTCTGAGTTAACAATGAAATAATATATTAAGAATTTAAAAAAAAAATCAAATCAAATCAGCTTCACGCTGTATTTCGCACACAGCAGGATAGGCAGATGGAACCTAGAGTTAAGATAGTCCGATCCCCACTTCTCGCCAAATTTTAGAATCATTGCGTGTTGAATGATGAAACTCGACGCCGCGTTTTGCCTCGACACCAGAGCGAAGAAATGAAAATATACGTTCACAGTTTGTGTATATATTTTAGTTCACTTATTATCCGTGTTTGTTTTTTCCCGACTGCTAAGGAAGGGTTATGTTTTTCACGCGTATATATGTATGTAATATTCTTGATTACCTCATATCTCCAGAACCGCTGAACGGATTTACATAATTGAGGTATTATTAGATTCGTATTAGCAGCCCAAGTGTTTTTAGACAGGTGACGTTAAAAGAAAACAATCATGGCGGCTCTGGACGCCATTGGACTTAGTGAAAAAAAAAATCGTTTCGAATACCACAATATGGGTATCAAATTCAAGAGCTCAATACGAGGATTTCATAAATGTATATCATAATTATCATTACCATAATGAATCCTAACAAAAAAGTGAAAAATAAAAAAAATATTTACAAAAACAAAAAACCCGAGTCCATAAAGCTAAAAAGAAAATAAACAAGCCCAATTTAGTGAATTAGGAATAACGGTCGGGACCTATAAGCAATTTTTCAATCAATATTTTTTTTACCACGAACCCCGCATAATTTAAAGAGGTCCCGACCGTTAATCCTAATAAACTATTGGGCTTGTTTATTTTCTTTTTAGTTTTATGCAGTCGGATTTTTTGTTTGTATAAATATATTTTTTTAATTATTTGGCTTATATTATAATAAACTAGTAGGTACGTACTATTATTTATTTGCTTGTTATTAACTATAATATTGTGCAGTAAAATAGATCTATTCGAAATGAACTCATGAGTGAGCTGAAACCAACGTGTGAACAGATTGGAAGCCAAACCAAGCCAACTCACTAACTCAGTTACCAAAATTACATATTTTGGTAACTGAGTTAGTGAGTTCTCAATCTGTTAATAAACATGATATTTAATCTGCTAATTTCTTATAATCTCTACAATATGATATGTATATTTATTACACTATTAGTTTACTAACCATACATCTAGTAAGGTCTGAAATAACTTCCCAATATATATACAGTTAGTGAGCTGTACTGGGGAGATTATATGTTACAGCAGAAAAAAAAATGTAATATTTATTAAATTAAATGTGCCCCACCGTAAATGATTTTGATTTGTTAGTATATTTTTTGAGGAAGTATGTACACACGCACATAAATATATCCATTAAAATTTAAAAATTAAAATGTTAAATTGATATATTTTTTAAATTAATTAATACATTCTGTTAAGTAACAGTTATTACCGTACTAATAATATGTACAATATTATCATTTATGTCAAAGTCACTTTTAACAGAACCATTGCATTGTGATTGTCATTAGCCATGACATTAAAATTATGTCAGTAGTTGTCAGTTGATATCAGTCATACTTCATAGTCATGGAAATAGTGATTTTGTGAGTTAAATTGCATTTTTATTAAAATATATCGGTATAAATAATATTTGTTCTAAAGAAACATTCCATATTAATTCTAATAAGCAAAAGTAAATGATAATTATATTGTTAAGTTTTCCGTGTAGTATTTGAGCTAGTGGCAATAAAAAATTGTACTTCGAGAGAAGTTAAAAATAATTAAGTAAGTGCTAAAGTGTGGTGATATCAAAATATTAAAAAGAAAAAGGTAAGTGTCATATCCATAAAAATCGATTTTGTTTTTTTATCAATATACAAAAAGGTCAACAATTTTAATATGAAAAATATATAAACATGGTTAGATATGCGTAGAATGTAATATATGTATACCAGCGCTACTAAGTGTCTTGTTTGATATAAATTAAGAGAAAATATATTTTACGCTATATATCTGGTGTATTTAGTATGTAAGTTATTTATTAGTTTAGTATATATGTATGTAAGTAAAATAACATCCTATTCAATAGCAATTAATGTAAAAATTGTTTATTTATGTAAAAATACTTATTACTTAGTAAGTACAATAGTTATGGTAAATAGCATACTTTATGTAATTATAACTATGATTAACCTTATTTCTTTTTGGTATTTTTTTCAATATGCTTATACTATATTAACTTGTGTCTTGTATAAAAAAATAATTGTTTCATAAAATATGTTTGTTTCTCATTTGTTGTAGTTTTTATTAAAATCATGTGTATCTTGCTTATAGCAAGAGACAAACAGAGGGTAGCTAAGTATTAAGATATTCCATTTACAAGCTACTCAATTTTTTGAGATATTTTGTGTTGAGTGTCAAAAAACTAAATGCTACACTCACTTTTACCATATGCGGAATGCAGCTAAAAATATGAATATAAAATGCTATAATTAAATTAGTTTCACTCAAATTCAACAGGAAACTAATCTAGTGTGCAGTGATTATTGATAATTTTAAACAAATATTTGTCACCATTAGAGATCAGATTTATATGAATTTGCATATTTTTATACAAATTTGCATATTTAAATAATCTTATTGTTAATAGCATATTTTTAACTGATTAAAGCTTAGCCAAAAGGAAGGTTATGATTTTGATTGGTATGTATGTTCATCTGTTCCCCTGTAGGTTCTGAAATATTTATCATAATTTGACAAATGAGATATTGTCTCTATTGTCCAATGATTAGAGGATATGTGACATGACATTAAATTGTAAATGTGACACCATCTAGAGCGCAATAATGCTAAATTAAAAAAATGAACATTTTATTATTGTATCAAATAAAAGATCTCAATTAACATGTTTTAATTTCAAAAATACATAAATTGTTCCCTTTTGCTTGCCAATTTACTCATTGCCATCAATAATTGGAAATCATTTGTAACCTTCCAGTAAAATTTAAACAAAGAAAATGTAAAATGGTTCCGTAAATATCATATTACCTCTAAATAAAACCCTAAAATAATTTAAATAAAAATTAAATTGAAAAACTAAACTCCAACTGATAACCACTTTAAGAATTAGGGCAGGTATTAGACAATCACAGGTTTTAATTTCAGGTGGGAATATTTTTATCTGAATAATATAGTTATGATGCATATTTTATTATTACATTTTCAATATTTTTCAAGCAGAGCACATTTTGCCTACCACCACCTATCTAATTGATTTAATTGTTTATATTATGGCTTTTAGGCGTGCCAGTAGAGCACAGTTTACTTCACTAATGTCAGTAGAATGAAGAAGGCATGATGGAGATTGATCAGTTAAATATAGACAAAATAAAACTTAAGAGACTCGATTAACGGTTTTATAAAAAATAGAAGGTCTTTTTAGTTATGCCACCACTTGTAAAGAAAACAACAACACAAAATAGATATAATTAATTTAGATAAACATTGGGTTAGTATATTCTACTTAATACTAAGGTTAGTTCAAAGTTTAATTCTGTTATATCTAATATATTTACAAAAAAAATTACAAAGAGGACTAAACACAAATGTTAACAAACACTGAACATTAAGGGGATGGGGAACATTACTTTTAGCGTACCACACATAATAGCATACTTAGCACACAAGTCTGCGGTTTCATTTCCACCATACCATACCATACCAGAGTGGCTAGGAACCCACACTAATAATACAAACAAACCTCTTTGATGGCATGAAAAAAAGACTTTGTGGATCTTTAAGATAATGAAATGTTTTTTCCTGCTACAGAAAGGGTTCTCTTTAATAGCAATTGAAAAAAATAATTGAAAAACTTTCTTTGAGCTTTCTTGAGGCCAGTCAAGCTGCAGGGGCACAAAGTGTAACTGTAAAACTGACTGGTTGTGGATTCGATCCTCACTCGTGGAGATGAAATATTTACTTAAATTTATATTCTCATTTCTTCGCTCTGGTGTCGAGGCAAAGCGCGGCGTTGAGTTCTGCCACTCAACACGCAATTCCTACAGAATTCGGCAGAAAGTAGGGAACAGAGTATCTTAACAAGCTGTAAGTCACATTGTTATTTATTCTCACCAAAATTTACAATTTCTTTTCCTTAATCGATATTTATTTAATAGGTGAAGAAATGATTTCTTCATGAATTTTAAAAAGACCAGCTGGTAAAACCAGAAAAAGACTATGATTCACAAATCAAAACCGTGATTTTCATCATAGCCTACTATGCCACTGATGCTATAAGTGTGGCAGTGGGTAACAACATTAACATTATTTACATTACAAATAAATGAATAACAATATTTTAATTTAAATTAAGTGAGTTTAAACTCACCAATGAAATTTATTCTAACGGTGACTATTGTTGTTTTCCGATAAATCCCGTAACGTACAAATATTTTGCTGAGTCAGGTTAGTGTTACGTTTTCGTGATGCTTTTGAGCAGTCGTTAAGGTGGCAGCGGTCAGAACGATCGTGTTTGAACAATCACGTATTCAATTCAATAATATAATAAAAGTGTTAACGAAATACTTCATGTGATAAAGTGCATTTATTTTTGGATTTAAGTGCAACAGAAAATAAATGTTGCAATAATGTCTAGGTGAGTGGAAAAGCTTTAATTGTAAATCAATTATTAATAAATTTGAATTTTTTGTATAACTTTTTTCATGATTAGGTTTAATTGAATAAATTATTGATACGAAATATACAATCTGTTCTATGCGTTATTGGGGTTAGAGAATCCGGACGAATCTAAACAAAATTTATTACATTCTTCATATTTCGCTAATAAAAATGTATTTGTTTTATTTCAATCGGTATATAAGTAAAAAAGGTATACCACTTTAAAGAACGTTGTCTGACAAAAATGTTATAAATAACCGTTTTATTTAATTGACTGAAATATAACTTTTCAATATAGGTATATATGTATACTGTTATTAAAGTTATATAATTATTAAAAAAACTAAAGTAATCCAGATTGCTAAATTCGTAATTATGTAGTTGAAGCGAGCGAAGCCGTAAACGGACCGCTAGTATTTTAATATAAATGAATTCCTTGTATCTGGTACCTTTCGTTATGTACGTTACACGATTTTTATCATCCTAGGAAGTGCAGTCACTTTGCATTTATTTCTTTTTACAAAACAGATTAATCATTAAACATATGTACTACTAGATTAAAGACAATAGAAAAAAATATTTTTGCAACATAGCCAAAACTATTTTATGCTACAACTACGGTTGTTTTCAAAAACCAAAACTCCTAATAATATATGAGATTATTTTAAAATAATCTAATGATAGATATATTTATATTATATACTATTTTCACAAATCGTCATATTTACACTTGTTCAAACTTCAGATAGGTATAGAGAACTGCTATCAACATATGTTTATAATATAATTTAATGAATTAAAAGGAAGCAGTTTGATATGAAATCATTTCAACAAAAAAATACCTACATAAAAACTATTACGTTACTTTAATTTAGATTAATTTATCTCTACTAATTTGTATCGGCTTAGAGCTTCCAATTCCACAACCTTTATTCAATCTCGGTAGTTGAGGAGCTGCAAAATGTAAATCCGGCGGGATCCTGCATATAGAAAATATTAAAAGAAATATAAGGCAATGAAATCATTGAATGAATGTCTCCAAATCTATTTAAGTATTGCAATTGGCATGATATCAATCAAATTACACCGTTTAATGATTACAGAAAAAAGAAACAAACAGCGAAAAACTAAATAAGAAATAATCATGACTTACTGCTTTTTATATACTAGCCACCCGCTTGCGGCTTCATCCGCTTGTAGTACACAATTATTTATTTTCTCATGTGAATTAATTTCGTGGTCTAATATTTTTTTAATAGTAAGTATATTTTAAAGATAACATCCATCCATTGATTGCAAAAGTTTCAGTCAATTCAATAAAACACTTATGTTGTTGCAAAATTGTGGCATACAATTCTTTATATTGACATAACTTTTTTATTTATGAACCGATTGAAATAAAATAAATACTAAACGTTAAAGCAAGTTTGCGAAAATACAATAGTGGAAACTGTATTAAAATCGGTATACTTTTTTTTGGTTTTCGTTATTTCATGAGCGTTCACTTAAAAATGTTAGGGAAGGAAACATAATGTATCTTTGCTGCGTTGGCCGAACAACCTTGTATTTAATATAACCAGCAACAGAAAAGGCCCTTTTGGCTTTCACACTAGTCAACAAATCCTGCAAATGATGTGGGATTCCGAGATCTCAGTATTGCAGGATTAGAAGCCTTAATCTGCTTTGTTTTTTTTAAAATATATTAGAATTAATGTACTTGGTAAATAGCCGAATAAAAATATTTTAGACAGCACTTATCTATATTTCATTAATAATTTCACAAAGAATTTTCTTCTTTCATTACACGCCATAACGAAAAAAATTATAAAAAGATTTCCTTGGTTACTAAAATTTCTTAATATATTGTTCTCAGGTAAAATGGAGAAAGAAGATGACATTGGGCGTAATTTATTAGACGATATGCCGCCTATCAACTGTGATCTTTTTGAAGGACCCTACGTGGGAAGCAATGATATTGGTGATATGACCTTTTGTCTTGGAAATTACGTTCCTGATTTTATGAAGGTAAGCATTAATGCTATGAAAAAAAAAGGTTTACGTTATCAGTCAAATAATTTTAACATTATCTGTCCTTAACCGTGGCCGCACGGACAGCTAACTCGTTCTCGTTGCTGTGATAAAGGTAATTCACCTTGAACGTCAAACTGAATGAGATATTAAAGTGTGAAGTAGGACAAATATGTGTTAATTTTATAGTAAGTGAGTAACCAGCAAGATGCCGGACATATTGTATAGGGAAGCCGATAGTTGTAAATATCGTAGTGAGTCATGCCATTTCTCAGCTTTATTACTTCTGGATACGGATGAACTAGAAAGATTTCTCAATTTCCTATCGCACAAATATTTTAATTTATGTAAAACTTAATTCAGATAAAAAGTATAATTCCATTATTTATTAAAATAATAGGACTAATTTAAATAAAAAGGTTTTCCTTCTTTTAATTTTAGAGAGAAGTTTAAATTAAATATAATACATTATCTACATGTGAGTCATATGATAGACAAGTTGTTTTTCGTTTATACAGGAAAAAATTGTAAAATACTTTATTCTACATGATATCCTAGTCAAATTATTTCGAATTTAATCGTAAGTCCGATGCTATAGAACTTAAGAATATAAAATTCCCTGTAAGGTGGTAAACTGAAGTCTTATTTCGTGTATTACTTGATACATTATTTATGTATTATTATTGTTAAGTTACAGTACTGTTATTTAGGGTCGGCCCTCCTCATATAGAGGCGCCAAGTAAGACGGTCTTGGATTGCCCCTATATCTAATTTTACTCAGATTTTTTGGTTAGATCTTTGGGACGGTTGTCCACCACGCCGCCTGTGGTCTTCTTTTCCCCTTGTTTGTGTCTGGCATAGTCAGTGTACTTCTTACGACGTTATATGCGTCTCTTTTCATCAGATGCCCGTATCATCGCAAGCTACTTTCCACCATCTTATCTACTATCGCTATATTCAATGTCGCACCGATGTGCGACATTGAATGACCCTTTAATGTACTCGTTTTGTACTTTATCAAATCTTATGTCTTCTGCTGCCCAGCGTAGCCTTTTCATTTCGTTTATGTGCATTTTTTGTTCATGTTGTTTTTTTGATGGCCTAACATTCTGTACCATACATCATAGCTGGTCTTACTGCTGTTTTGTACACTTTATCTTTTATTTGTATTGGTATAATTGGGCAGTATTTACCATATGCTTAACGTCCGCATCGACATCGATCATCCTTACTTAGCACTGACCCCATGTATTTAAATGTGTTTGCCTTCGATAACTATTCTCCGTCGATGTTTTGGGGAGATGGTAGGCAGTAGATAGTCAGAGAATTTGCAAGGTAGATATTCAATGGGCTACGCATTAGCATATGCTATTTTCATCTAGAGCTTGTTTCCAGTAATTTAGGGTGTTTTGGATCGCTATTAAGCATTTACCCACATGATATCATCGGCATAAAGCATACTCCAGGAGTAGCCTGATGGTTTTTTGTAAGATAGTCTATGGATAGATTATATTATAAGATAGATTCCTCTTGAATGAATCGACATAGGTAACTATATTATTGTCTGGTTTGATGATTTTGATATTTTTTTAATGAAACTTATACGCAACACAGTATTTTGTATTTTTTCTATAGATTACAATATAGTTATTTCTTTTCTATTTTATTATTTTACATTAGACAAAAACAGACTCCTATGATAATAAGACCCCCTTCCCTCCCTTTATAAAATGAAGACTCTTATTTAAGTATTAAAGAAATTCTATTTAGTGGCCGTGCACAAGGTCGATTTGCCGAGAAATAAGTCTATGAATATGAAATACCTTATTAAAATATACCTTACTTTAGTTTATATAACTAACAATAGCAAAAATAATGTTGACCTTATAATTTTTTCTAATTAAACATAAATATTATCGATTGTCATTGCACGTCGATTGTCATCTGATCGAATCGTATATGTGTTTGTTGTAGACAAAAAAATAAAAACTTATTGTCACCAAATGTGCCATTATCTTTCGCCAAATAGCTTTTAATTTAGGGTAGACACGCCAAATAAGGATGCTGATATAATTTTTTGCCATTACTGTACTAAGTAAGTTTTGTATTAAGTTAGTGGTCACTATTGTCCGATGTCTAATTACAACTAAACACGATGATTATGGATTATATTCTCCCTCGTGGTAATAAATTCAAATTTCAATATTTTCTTTTCTCCGCTCTGGTTTCGTCAAATTGGGATTTCTGTTACTTATTAACACGAGAGGCCGGTCGTGGCGCAGCGGCACGAGGTGTGACTGCAAAACCGACTGGTTGTGGGTTCGATCCCCACTCGAGGAGATGAAATATTTACTTAAATTTATATTTCCATTTCTTCGCTCTGGTGTCGAGGTTAAGCGCGGCGTTGAGTTTTGCCACTCAACACGCAATGCCTCCAGAATTCGGCAGAAAGTGGGGAACGGAGTGTCTTAATATTAGGTTCCCTCTGCCTACTCTGCTGTGTGCGGGATACAGCGTGAAGCTGATTTAATTAATTTTAATAAGAAAACTTCAAAATTACAAATTAGTAATTGATGTATTTATATCAATGAAGTATAATAATAACAATGTGCGTTATTTATTCTTTTGTTAGAGATGATGAATGTGCGAGATTTTTATCATAATGTAATCGTAGCAAAATAGTGACATAGCTTAAAAAACTTTCCAGCAACAGAACAGATAATGAATAATACTTTTTTTAGCTTTATGTTTTGTACAACATATAGCAATATAGGCAGAGAGAATATAATACTTATTTCTCCATTCTCCACATTCCGATCCAATTTGAAACACAGCTTGTGTAGTAGTAGAGCTTAACGGCGCATTTTGTCTATCAGAACAGGGAGAGGAAAATATATAATGCATTCTCCTGACTGTGCCAAAGTGACCTATATGAAGATTATTACACAACTACCACTTTAAAAATATCATAAAAAAACTAAACTAGCTAAACTAAACTAAAACTAAACTAAACTAGCTTCAGTAGTAATCAGTGAGAACAAAACGCAACGGTCTCTGCGTACCTCTTTCACCTCGTCCACTGTCATCAACCTCTTCATACATGCCCTTCGAAGGATCCTCATGCTTTTTACATGACCTTCCTCCAATATCTTTGATGTTGTGTTTTCGAATGTCAACCGAGGTCACCCCCTGCCTTTCTTATCACTCGCTTTTCCGTCATAAATCTTTTTTACCATTCTTTCATCACTCAAGATAATGAATAAGGCTATTAAGATTATTATAATTTTTATGACCGACTACGAGGTTTAGATACAAATATTATTTAAATTAAAATATAAATATGAAGAACATTAAAACTCTACTGCATAAAACTATAAATCAAACAACAAGCCCAATAGTTCAACAGAATGCTATTGAACTATTGGGCTAGCTTTTTTCTTTTTAGTTAGTTTTATGCAGTCGGGTTTTATGGTCTTAATATTTTTTTTATTTCACACTTGGTTAGGTTAGGTTAGTTTTGTTATAAGGATTATTATAAAACGGAAAAATATGCAAACTTATTATATCTTTGAGGACATTAATATCGTGATACTGCCTCGTACCACTATCCCGGGGTAATAAGTGCAGGCTAACAAAATACTAAATTTACTATTTCTATTGTAATTGTAAAAAATTTGCAAATTTGGTTATTAAAATACCATTTCCTCGCTCTGGTAACGAGGCAAAGCGCGGCGTTGAGTTCCGCCACTCAACACGCAACGCCTCCAGAATTTGGCTGAAAGTGGGGCACAGAAGTCTCTAAGCGAGAACGGAATATCTTAACAGTAGGTTCCCAGGTTCCGCAATACAGCGTAAAACTAAGAAAATATCTTGTCACCGGTGATGCTATATGGTTATGTTATTGTATATTCGCAAATTTTAACACTTAGTGTCTGATACTAAAGCTGGTAAATATATACTTTAGGATAAATACTGTCTAAAAACATAAATATAATGCGATAAATTATGACTTGCTAAAAAAGTTTATAATTCCTATTTAAGAAAATATATATATATAGTATATATTTAATCCTCAACTTACGACTATTTGTTTTTTAAAGGAATAAAATATTTTTATTCAAAAAAATACTTTTTGTCATTGAAAATATTTAAATATTATCCTTCGCTTCTAAAGTTATCTTCTTATCGCTCAATGTTCAAATAACGCAAGCCGCCATGACTCTGCAAAATATTACTTTACAACGCTGTATATATAATATTGTAGAAATTTAATTACATATAATATTTTTAACCAGTATTTTTATATATCAATTTAAACATTAAAGAGCAATAAATGTTAGTGAGATCAGTATTTTCAATAAATTTTATCAAGGTATGTGTTAAAAGTTAAAAAATACTTAAAACAATATGTATTTTTACCACATAAAAAGTGTTTTTTAACTCGTTCTTAATTCCACTAGTATTTTTGTTAATGTGTTAATATTAATAAAACGCTCTTTATAATTTATCCATAGCGGGGTGGCCAGAGAGAACGGAGAGCTAAACGTTACGGTCTCTGGATACTTTCGCGTCGTCCACTATAATCAACTTGACTTGATTATTTCTCAAAAATGTAAAAAAAATCGAAGCATACTCAAAACTAAGGTTTGCCTTCGTTTCTTAAAAAACTAATAGGTATATTCTTGTGAATAGTTTTTTTTAGTATTGTATTTTATCAACTTTTTTAAAAAAATAAAAAAGGTTTTTTTTTCTAGTAGGTACATATTCTTTTGATTACTTACACAATGTGGTTCAGATTGTTTTATTTTATTTGGAAACTGTATTTATGTGTTGTAGTCATTAATCGTTTCTTAACTGTTGATAGAGAAGAAAACAAAAAAAACTTTTTGAAAAAAAAAAACATATGTTTTCCTTTTGACATTTATTATAACATCTTATCACTGGATACACATGTTTTTAAAAATGTATTACAATAAAATTCTCTAAAGTATCTATTTAAGAGATACATTACACTAATCTATAACTTATTTGCCAACCATTGATAAGCAGGAAGCAAAAATCTTATGTATTTAATGATAAAATTTCGATCAAAGTTCACTGTTAATATATTTAAAAAAAATATTAATAGCCTTTCCCCATAAAAAACGCTTAACAACTTAATATAATTTGCAAACAAGATAATAGATTATCATATAAATTTGCATCGTGGCGCAGTGGAAAACCATCTGAATGTAAACGCGGTAATAATCGAAGGAGGGAGTTTAATCCACACTCATGGGAAAAATTGATTCCCATAGCCTTTATCAAGGACGACAAAGTGGAACGTTCAGTTCCGTTGTTCCGCCACTCATCATCACAGAAAAATTGTTTTATCATTAAAAAAAATGAATTGAAAAGCTAAAGCTAAATCTACAATTTATGACCTTTTAGGTTATCCTTAAATTTCTATTAAGAATGTATATTTTATTTTCCTATTCATTTTTTTTTCAGATGTTATTCACAATGCGATCACATCACATGCTCACCGATGTAGTTCTAGAAGTCGGAAAGGAATTATTTCACGTCCACAAAGTAGTTTTAGCCGCGGGAAGTCCATATTTTAAGGTAAATGCTTACTAATTTTACATATATATATAAAGTATAAGTCACAGTTAGTTATACAAAAGCAAAGTTATATAAATATTTGTTTTGAGTTGCCGTTCACGGAATGTTTTAGTTTCGATACATCATCGTGAAAATCATATTGTAAAATTAGTCAATTACTTATCAATTCTTTCAAATATCATATGGTATTGTAAATTTAATAAAAAATACTAATTTTAATACTATCTAATAATATAATAAGTTTTATATTATAATAATATCATACATACATACATGTATAAGTTGTGGCATCTTAAATTTTCCAATTAAGAATTTTAGAGTAATGCTAGATAAAGATTTAGTCTTGAATATTTATACTTATACAAAAAGAATTTTCCACGTCTGACCAGTAGCTCTAGTGAACACGTCGAAACAATCAAAGTCATTAGCTTTATTATATTAGTATAGTACTATAGATTATTTTTGCTAAATTTATTTTTATGTCGTCACCAGGCAATGTTTACGAGCGGGCTCAAAGAGAGTGAAATGTCTCGAGTTCGTCTCCAGGGTGTCTGTCCGTCCGCTATGGCTTGGCTGGTGTATTTCATGTACACAGGCAAAGTTCGCATAACCGAAGTCACGGTGTGCCAGCTGCTGCCGGCCGCTACTATGTTCCAGGTATTATATTTACCTTAAGAGTTATTTAACAAATATGATTATATAGCATGGTCGACGAGTCGTGGCCACTGCTGATTAGATCCGATGCGCAGATTTAAGTTTTTTTTTTACTTTTCGCTATTTAATATTAACTTACCGAGGGAACAATGCACAAAAGTTCAAAAGCTCAACTTCAGTTCGGCCAAGACTCGTCGACCGTACTATACCTACGTTATTACATTTTAAACGTTTACTTTCCTCTTCTTATACATATTTTTTTAGCAACATTTTATTATTATTTAATTTTTATATCGCGGAATATAAATTATATCTAAATATAATTATATCTATCGTTCGATACATAAAGCATTAGAAATTATAAAAATAACTACATGCATATATGTTTGTAATTAATATAATGTTTTACATAACATTACTTTTATATTGAACGACTCAAACATGGCTTCGAACACTTAAACTTATTGCTATATTATAGCCAAATATATTAAATTAATCAAAATTCTTACATAAATTGTAGCATGTGTGTTTCTGATATATAAGCTATATAACTGTAAAGTTTCACCAAAATCCGTTGAGTAGTTTTTGCGCATCCTCACAAACTTACACATTTATAATGTTTGTAGGATCAGTAGAATTATAATACTAGTAAGACTTTAAATGTATCTAGTATCCGGCCTGAAAATGCTTAATCATATTTGAGACCATTACTTGACGAAAATTCATTTTACAAAGATAATAATAATTTTTGATTTTGCTATCTTTAAAGACGACGTAACAACGCTATCGTATAATATAAATAACTATCTTATTTATATTCACATAAGAACGTGTCACTTTACGTAGTGATTCAAGGAAGATAATTTAGCTTTTTATCACTTTGAAATTAGCGGTGAATGTGTGAAAAACATTCAATATATTACAAATTAACCAGAATATGGAAACTGATGTTTTAACATCTGACTATCTTAGTCTATAATAAATTACGAAAATATACACTTACGCTCTTTAGCTTCAGCGTTGTATCCCGCATATAGCGGGGTAGCCAGAGAGACACTAGTGTTAAGACACTTCGTTCTTCACTTTTCGCCAAAATCTCGAGGCATTGCGTGTTGAGAAGCGGTACTCAACACCGCACCTTTCTTTGTTACAAGATAATAAATTATTAATTTCCAATAGGAGGAATTGAACCCATAACCGTCGCGTTTACGAGTCATACGCTTGTGCTTGTTTTAAATTTTAAATAAGTGAGCGATAGTTTTTATTTTATTTACGCCTTTGTCTCAACGAAGTGACGCAATTCTTTCACTACTTACCCTGCCAAACCCTTGAAACAATTTTTAAATATATATATATATATATATATATTTCTAAATGTGAGATATATTTAGGAAAAATCGTTTTAATATATGCTATATTGTATCGATTCTAAAAGTATATGATATTACGTAATTGCATATTACATTATTATACCATTTCCATTAATGATTAACATACCGCAATTACGTTTACGACATGATACAACAAAGGCAGACCTAATAATAATGTGAGATTTATGTCAACCATATATAAACTATTTGCATACGCTAAAGGTATAAAAATAGGGTAAAAAGGGCAAAAATATGGTAAAAAGGGCTTTTCCTAGAATCTTTAAAATATTACTCGTCTGGCCTTAGAATTGTATGCTTTTCAAACAAAAAAAACGAAAGTATAGCTTAAAATTGTAATTAAAAAAATACACATTATTTATGCTTTGCCATGACATTACATTGCACGATTCTACGAATAATCACGAAGTTGTGAGAGGCACAATGTAATGTAATGGTAGGGGAGCCGAAATGGGGACTTCGGGATTTACTAAAGCGTGGCAGATTAGTATGTTAGGGGGTTTCCTTGTACTCGGTTAAGTACTTCCACTAAATATGAGCCCCATATATATGACCGCCTGTCTAGAATAAAAATCAAATAAAATCTATAGTCACTCACCCCACCGATCAAAATTTTGTTTAAAAAAATTTTCTTGCTACAAAAAAATTTAAAAGGAAATTTTGATCGGATTGAAAAAAAAATCTTTTAATTCTTTTTCTTGCTTGCTACCTAAGCTTCGCAACCTATAAGGCTCGAGTAAATCATATAATAGCATCGTCGGCTCCCATACTATAATGATGTTATGAGAATAACATTACTGTACAAGTCTTTATTCAATTATTTATTTATATTAATCGTAATTATGTTCATTTATTACTGTGTTATTATATAAACGTTTAATTCTTGAATTCTTGTCGAGTTAGCGTTGCTTTTCTTTTTTTATATTAGCTTTACGCTGTACCCCGCATCGCACCCTCTGCTATGAGAACCAGGGAATTTAGTATTAAAACACTTCGTTTCTAGTAACATACTTCTGTTCCCCACGTTCCGCCGAATTCTCGAGGCTTAGCGTGTGTGTATGGCGATATATTTCATTCCCCCACGTGAGAATCGAACCCACAAGGTACAGTTGGGCCCCTGCGCTATCACTGCCCTCAAAATTACTTTTATAATATCAACACCAATAATAAGGTGTGCTAGAATGTGAAATGACATATATAGTAGTTGTGTGCTCCAGATAACAAACGTAATAGATGCGTGCTGTGCGTTTCTCGAGCGGCAGCTGGACCCGTCGAACGCCATCGGAATAGCTAACTTTGCGGAGCAACATGGCTGCGTTGAACTCAAACAAAAAGCGAACCAATTCATCGAAAGACATTTTACACAAGTGAGTACTTACTTTTTATATAAATCCTGTATAATATTATATTCATTTTTCACTTTTTTTTTGCATTTTTGTACATTTTATTTCAAGAGTGTTGTCAGAAGCGCGGCGTTGAGTTCTGCCACTCAACACGCAATGCCTCCAAATATCGGCAGAAAGTGGGGAACGGAGTGTTTTAACACAAGGTTCCCTCTGCCTATGCTGCTGTGTGCGGGATACAGCGTGAAGCTGATGTATTTTATTTTTATTTATGTATTGTCAGGTGCCACGGTATATTTCATTTACTTAAATCTTAACTTTTTTCATTATAACATGATTACACCGAAATGTTTAATATTTATAAACATCAGATATTTTTTGCAAACATGTGTTAATATTGAAGAAAACAAACTTTAAAATACAGGTTTTTAAAGCTATTGTAGCAAATATGTATTTATCAAAAAGATTATGTGTTATTTCTATCTGATTTCCAATTACGTACATTGCAGGATATCAGGTAAATGTTTGGAGATTTAACATTAGGGTATTTACAAGAACTTTTTTATTTTCAACATGTTTTAGTTCAACATTCTCTTTATTAAAATTTTAAAAAAATTAAAAAAATAAATCACAAAGGAGACAATTTTTTTTTTACGTTTAGATTGATTAGCGTAAACGTTGCTTGCGGTATTTTATCTATTCCACGGACACTATCGACTGATGTTAAAAATGCCATGTCATTTTACTCGTCATTTCTGTTTATTTATTATGTAATGGCGGCAACCACATTTTTGAATTTAATGTCACATTTGCGTCATTAGTCATTACTGACTGGTGATATGCGCTCTTTTGATTAATCATTTGTTTATAATTTCTCTTTTTTTCTCAACAACAACGCAAAAATGATAAAATATATCTGATTTGATAATATTTTCATAAATAAGGTTAAACATAAAACAACCTTGTAGCTGGAATTGTTATTGTAGACCTAGATCTGCTTTGCAGCACGACAGCTATCTATGACAAATGGTGTACGTGACGTACAACGATGAGATTCAAATTATAAAATCATGCTTTACCAACAACATATAGGTATTAGTTTACTTGGATTTATTATATAATATTTATTACATTATTTACTATTTGTATTTGTTTCTTTATTTTAATGCAATTAATGAGCTATAATTTTTCACGCTTTTCACGCTTTTGTCTTTGTACCAGAGCGAAGAAATTAAATTATTAATAAATTATAATTTATTCCCCCGAGCAAGAATCGAACCTAAAACCGTTGCGTTATAGACACGCACTTGTGCCCTTATGTTACGACGGCATCTTAAATATTATCTTAATTAGATTTAAGTATATATTTTATCTTCTGTTCTAGGTGTGCCAAGAGGAAGAATTTTTACAGTTAACGGCTCAAGAACTTATTTGTTTAATACGAAAAGATGAACTTAACGTCCGGGAAGAGAGAGAAGTTTATAATGCAGTTTTAAGTTGGGTAAGTGTAGTTGAAGAAGCACTCATATTTATTAATAATTAATCATAAAAACTTATTAAAAAAAAGTACCAAAGGATTACAAAAAAAGGTTTTTTTTTACAAAAAGTGACTACTATAAATTTAGTATAAAATATGAATAAACTATTTTATGTTATATTTATATTGGTATAGCATTAAATAAAATAACTTTCCTTGACAGAAGTGAGTCGGCACTATTGGGTTGCTGCTTAACAAATTAAAAAATAGTTGAAACAATAAAACTTTTACCTCATTTTCGTTTTCGTAATGTTTTGACAAAGTTTTTTTATTAGATTGTTTGGAAAAATCTAATTAATATAAAATAATCTCATTGTACCTTTTTATCAATGGTAAACACTTATATGAGAAAAAGCTTTATAACCGTTAGTGTGCAATTGTGATTCTTTTTGTAAAAATAATATATATGGTAGTTTCGTCTTGTCTATTTAATTTTTGGCTTCAAATCCAAAACAATTTTTATTTTAAAATATTAGCAAGTCACCGTACAAGCGGAAACGTATTGTTCTTTGCTAGTTCTAGTACAAAGCCATTAAAAATATTTTTATAGGCCAATGTCCCACGATAAGCTAAACAATTTTAATGTTGTAAATGATGTTATCAATATTTATACAATTCGGCGTACCTAACGTATTGTTTTATTGGAATTGTAATTATTACTAAAATGTTATAAGTAACCGTGACTTTTAATATATTTGTGTCTCATTTTTACTTATCCCTTAAGGAAAATGAGAAATCTGTGTAGCATATTACCATTGTCGTTTCCTTGAAGTAGCGTTCTCTTTTAATGGGTTTGCGATGACTTGCTCTTAATGAAAAAAATATTATTTTAAATATGACGACCGACCGAAAGTAAGCATAGATCAAAGTGTCCTATTGACGAACCATTCTGTTGTCAATTTTTTTCACCTATTTTGGAGATATGGCATAGATAAGGAACACAACGCCACAGTTTATGAATGAATGTCTTGTAGAAAAAAATACATATTACAGAGAAAAAACTGAATTCAACTAAATTAGACATAATTTAACTTTAATATTTTTTTAAAGGTAAAATTCGACGAAGATCGAAGGTATCCTCTTATGGAACACATATTACAAGCCGTTCGATGCCAATACCTGACGCCCAGCTTTCTAAAGGAACAAATGAGCACGTGTTCTGTTTTGAAAAAGGTTCCAGCGTGTAGAGAGTATTTAGCTAAAATATTTAAGGTATGCCATTTTCTACAAAGTGTTCCAACCACATAATTATTTATTTACTAATCTAAATTGCCTTCATGTTCTAGTATTATCATTTAAAAAACTATACACTGAAAATTAAACTTTCAGCCAATTCAATAAAACATTTTATAGCAAAAATTTTTTTTTTATAGCAATTTTGTTGATCAAAGTACTCTATATTGATTTATTTTTTTATGTATGAACCCACTCAAATAAAACAAACACATTAAAGATTAAGGGAAGTTTGCCACAATACAGTAGTGAAAACTGCATTAGCATAGGTTAAGTTTTGAATTTAAAATGCAGAAAAGCTCATTGCTCATGGAAGAAATATAAGAAAATCTATTATTGTAAGTTTATTGAAATATTTAATTTTAATTGTGATTTATTTTTATTTACAGGATCTGACATTACATAAAAAACCCATAGTCAAAGAGCGGAGACCAAACACGCCTCGAATTATATACGTGGCTGGTGGATATTTCAGACATTCTATAGATACTTTTGAAGCTTATAATATAGATGATAACTGTTGGACAACGTTACCGAGACTAACTGTACCGAGATCGGGATTAGGGGCAGCTTTTCTTAAGGTAAAATTCAAATCTATACTCCTATACTAATATTATGAAACTGAAAAGTTTGTTTGGTTGATCGCGGTAATCCCAGGAACTACTTTTACGATGACATTAAAAAAAATGTTAAATAGTTAACGTTATCTTTTGCATTTGTTTTTTATTAATTTTTTTTACAAATATCCGCTACAAAAATACGTAAAGAGAAAGAAAGAGCGACAAAGGCGTTAATACTTAGAAAGATAATTTGGTAAGAGAGAACACTATTAATAAATATTATAATAAACATCATTTTCAGGGTCTATTCTATGCAGTGGGTGGTAGAAATACATCGCCAGGCTCATCGTACGATAGTGATTGGGTAGATGTGTATAGTCCCGCCGCTGAACATTGGCGTCCTTGCAGTCCTATGTCCACGCCACGGCATAGGGTATATATTTTGTTTCTTTATTTTATTGTGGCCATTTTTCATCTTTGCGATTTGTATTACATTTAAAAATATTTTACGTCAGACTACCGCTTTTGTTTTGTATAGATTATAAAATTATGTAAAAATAATACATAATTACTATAGAAATAATGATAGAGTCGTCCAATTCTGGATTTTGTAATATAAATACTAATACTGTTTTACCCCTAAAACAATTCAATGTTAGTATCGACAATTGTTGTATTAAAAAAATAAACATGCGCACCGTACAGTATCGGTACGGTTATCAACAGTAAACAAAATCCTAAAATCAAATCTGCAAAGCTACACTGCTTTTTTCAGATCCCGATAAATCGAAGGTACTGTAAACGTATATTCATTTAATAAAATCAATATTTTGTTCTTCACAGGTAGGAGTAGCGGTAATGGACGGTTTACTATACGCAGTCGGCGGGTCCGCCGGCTCTGAATACCATAAGACTGTTGAATGGTAATTATTTAGTTTTTTCGCTTTCTTTACTAAGTGTTTCACTACAACCACCGAGTTTATATAATATATGTGTGACATTAAAAAAAATCATTTATTATTCACTATCAATTTTATTTTACTTTTACTATCTAATTTCAATTTTACAATGGAATATTATACTTATTTTTGAAAGTGTCACAAATCGATAACTAAGGCTCTGCTATGACTTAAAAATATCTACTAATATTTATATTAAAATATCAATAACAATTGGCACTTTGTTTAGAAGACCCAATGACGTCATGTCATCGCGGTTGCCGTTTCTTTAACAACAATTAAAAACTTTAAATAAATATATTTTGTTATTTTCCGGACCGCATTTATCTGATTCTTTATTAACTATAGGTTGGACTGTAATAGTCGAAACCGAACGCCGCGCTTTTTCTTGTTACCAGAGCGAGGAAATAAAAATATTAAATCGTGTTCGAGTCGCGTTTACACCTACACGCTTGTGCCACAGAACTTTGAAAATGATAAACTATTCTTCTGCATTTCCTTAGTTACGACCCAGAAAAAGATGCATGGACGTATGTAGCGTCCATGGGACGCGCGCGGCTCGGCGTAGGCGTGGCCGTCGTCAACCGCCTACTGTACGCCGTCGGCGGCTTCGACGGCGCCAGGAGGTCCAACTCCGTGGAGTGCTACCACCCGGAGAACAACTGTTGGACCGAAGTTGCGACCATGCATTACGCCAGGAGTGGAGCTGGTGAGGGAATTTTATTGTTAGTTTGTGTGTGTGTCTGTTTGTTTATTTATTCAACTTTCCCTATTGAACACTGTTACTGTGTTTAGTAAATAAATCTGTTATATTAGAACATTAGATGTTTTATTAAGATACAATTATCTGATTGTAAATGGGACGGTTGTGTTTCTACTCGGGGGGTCCAATTATTTATTTATTTTCCCTCTGTAATAACATAAAGTGCGTCGTTACACTATCACTTTATTAAATAAATAACTAAGCCCAATATATAAATGTGTGTGTTGGCAGGCGTGGCGGCGTGGAACCAGTACATCTACGTGGTGGGCGGCTACGACGGCGCGTCGCAGCTCGCGTCCGTGGAGCGCTACGACACGGAGCGCAACGCGTGGGAGGAGGTGGCGCCCATGCGCGCCGCCCGCTCCGCTCTCTCGCTCGCCGTGCTCGACAACAAGCTCTATGCTATGGGTGAGTACTCAACTGTCGTTAGCTATTGCTCTCAGTAGAGTACGATCGAACTTTTCCGCAAACCAGCATGGAGACGGACTCTAGTGCTAGAGAGTAACATTGTTATGTATGAATAGGGTTGTTTTTGTTTGTAGCTATTTACATGATTTGTTTATTTCCCTAGGCGGCTACGACGGCGCGTCCTTCCTTGACATAGTAGAAATATACGACCCAGCAACAAATTCATGGAAAAACGGCACATCTCTAACTTCAGTTCGCTCCGGACACGCTTCAGCCGTGTGCTACCAACACATCTCGAGGTCCACTGAAATAGGTGACACCCATCCCCTCCCCTCGACTTCCAACCCGCTTCCCCTCCCTGATGACGTCCCCATGGCTGCCAACATTATGAACGCAATCAACCCGCAAAGAAGGTTATAGCACTCGGAGTGAATAAGCTGTGATAAATTATTTTTATTAGTGTAGTGGCAACCCTGTCGATTATTAAGGTCTGGTTTGTTTCGTTCTAAATGGGCAATCTATAAAATAAGTCACGAATTTCATGATTTTATGACATTTTTCTAATTATGTACAAATTATTAAAACAGCCGAAAGTGTTGTTTCAATTTAAAATTATGTTTGTATATTATATTGCATTTTGAAATGTGATGTCATGAAATTTAAGACCCTTTGTCACACAACATCACACACACTTATTTATATGTGATGTCATTTATGAATGGCCCATTATGCGGTGTCTATGTCAATCAATCGTATTACAGCATAATGTCTTTTTTGATAAATGAAGTGAATTTTATTAATTATACCCCAGTTTCTGAGTGCTCGGTGACAGAACACATAAATATTAAAATAGGTTTGTCCGATCGAGATCTTGTGTCAATTGAATCTATATATGAAAATTCATAGAAATAAAATGATTTTGAAATTATATCTGATATTGAAATTTAAAATTCAATTAAATAACACAGAGTTAAATCAAGTTCATTCATTTCTCTATCAATTATTGAAATCTCATTATTGGTGGTTTTTGTACAATTTTATGTAATTTAAACATACGGAAATTGCACTGGCTTCGATTAAATACTTTCTGCCATGATCGGATTGCTTTACAAAAAAATTGTGAACACAAAATATATTAAGCTCATCGATAGTCTGGTTCAGTTTAACATTTATAAAAAAAAAGTTAAGGACTGTGACCACCTCATCCCTTACTGTATGTGTTACTGACGAAAAATTAAGTGTTCATACATGATAAAAACAATTCTTTAGAAGCCAGTCTTTTTATATCCTGTATAAATTGAAATTGACATTTTTGCGCTGCGACAATGCTACATTTACCACATCTAGCTTAAAATTATTAGATAATATCAAATAATTTTATTAAAATTTAAAGTTACGTTATTTTTCAAAATTTATTTATCTTACCAAAGTCAGGGTCGTACAATGCATTATTAAAGCTAAAATATTTAATAAGACCATAATTTTGTATGTATTTAATTATGTAGTTCTTTTAAATATGTATATCTAATATGGCTGCCATATTTAAATATAAAAGTAAAGACATCCCAGCATTTCTTGTAATATGTGTGAAAAGTATGTACAATAAATTTGCATTTTATAATTCATAAAATTCATGAATGTTATCTTACTTACTTTCATTTCATCATATGATATATACAAAAAGTTTTTAGCATCTTTATTATATAAAAAACAATGGTGTTAAAGATGAAAACTTTCAATTTTTATTCCTATGTTTATTGAAATTTAAATATGATATGTTTAATTGTATGTACAAAATACCATTAACAAGATTATTTAATACTACAAAAAGGTTATTTAATATTGTTTTTTTTTAAATCATACATGTCTTGGTGTCATTAACTATTTGCATGTAAATTTAAGTTTACGATTTCCTGACAAGCTTGTAGGGATGTAAGTATTAAGGCATGAATTGACTTTAAAACTGATAAGTTTGTCTTATTTTTTTTATACACAAATCACTTATAGGGCTGCCTATCCTACATCTATTTAAATTAAGTCAAACATATATATATAAGCGATAATAACTATTATTATGTCCCTAATTATAATTATTTTAATTTTGTAAATAATGATGAACAACTAAATTAAACTGTAAATGATTGAACGTTATGAGAATGTTGTGTATTGTCTTCCAAACACATTAATTTGATGGCAGGCTGCTGAGTATTAATGGTTGTAACATTTTATACAATTTGGTAAACATGGTTGCGAGTTTAACTCTAATTATTCTATAATTTATATTTTCTCTATCAACTTTTCACTTCAATGTAAATAAAACATCATGTATTTATTACTTAAGCGATTGCAAGTGTATAATGTGTTTAAAATATGTATGTAAATATAATACCTGCGGTAAGAGTACAGACTATTGTAAGGAAAATAAAGACTGCTATGGGAATAATACCTTGTTTTATTTTATTTACTAATACAAATCTAAATCTCAGTCTGTGTAAAGAGAGTATATCTAACTTTATACAGTAACAAAAACGTATTCAAAATTAGAATACTTTTATAAAGTAATTCTATAAAACTTAGCTTTATAATTCGTTCTTTGTAAAAACTAAGTAGGCTTCCTGATAACTTTTCGTTTTCTTCTAACAATTATTCTAACGTCTGGTACATCTTCAGTTTGATTTGTATTGAAACTTGAATTATTTAAATTTGAAGAACTTAATCCTAAACTAACATTACTTGTATTTGGAGTGTCGGCATTTTGCGAAGTAATCATTTTATCCTCATTGACAATGGGTTTGTATGGAGTTGAAGTAGCCAAAGCATGTACTTCGCTCAGCGCGTCTTTTTTAATAATATCTTTTTCATTACTGTTTTTTACATTTGAAACTGAAAGTTCTCTAAGGTTATTGTCCTCTCGCTTAGGTTGAACCCCTGTTGATATAATAACTGTTTTAACTACGTTATTTTTCTCCATTGGAGTTTCCCTTTTTGGATTTTCATTATTGTCATTTAAATGTTCTTCTTTATCTGTCATTTCACATTTACTATTTGATGTATTGATATTAAAAAACTCATTATCTGTTTTATTCGTTTCTTTATTTGGTACAGTTGCAATTATAGTGTTAAAGTTAGTATTTGTAGGAGGTGAGTGAACTGATTGCTCAATTTCCGCTTTCTGGACATCATGAACATTTAAATCCATGGCGTCTTGCGTATTTTCAAACATTAATGCATATTTAACATCTGGTAATGTATTATGACTCACTGGTATACCTAAATCATCAGGTGTTATTAAGCTACTAGTGTCACCGAACAGATCGCTAAATTTATTTACAGTTTGCTCAGGAATAATCTTTTTATTATTTTTTTCATTACTTTTCTTTTTATCTTTTTGATCCTTAGATATTGTTTCTTTGGATTCTGATTTCTTCTTACTTCGATGTTTTTTATTATTCCGATTTGAATCTTTAGATGAGCTCTTTTTCATACTAGAACTTTCTAGTGTTACAGTATTATCAGTTTTATTTTTGTCTATCATTTCATTTTCAGAAACATCTGTTTCCTTTTTGTCTACAAAACTAGAATTTATGTAAGGTTTGTCAATTTTTGTAGTCGCTCTTGTTTTTTGATTGCTTTCACTATTTACTATTTTCTCTTCAATTTCTTTCTGAAATTCCATTGTGTCACTTTCTTCATCACTCAATTCCAAATCACCTTCAACAGTTCTTATTTTATCTTGTACTGTCTTATCTATATTACTTTGCTTATTATTATTATATTTTTTAAATTTAGCACTAACTTGAACATTTTCCACAATTTCTTTATGTTTTTCTTCACTGGGATTTAATTTTTTATCAGACTCCTTTAATTTTAAATTGCTTTCTGTACTCTTCTTTTCAGTTATATTTATATCATCACTAGCTTTAGTATTTTTGTCCAGTTTATTACTACATTCTTGAACTTTTTTAATTTTGGATGTTTTATGTCCACAGGTTGACGAACTTTGCCGTACTTCCAGTTTATTTATATTTTGTCCAGTATCAGTAGTGTTAGAGCTTACGTTTTTTTTATTAAAATCAAGATTTGGCTCTTTATAATTTTCTGGAGCCTTTGACAAAATAACATCATCTTCTAAACTTTGAATTTCCCCAGATTCAATTGATTCATTGTCATCCATAGTTTTGTAAATTTGATTTAAATAGTTTTCACTTTCAGAAACAGTACATGGTTTCTTTTTTAAGGCTTCCGGAAGTTTTACATTCTCTAGCCCCCATAACACTTTATCAATGCATGGAATATCTATATCTCGAGCGGAAGGTATGAATAAAAAATGTTGATCATTGTGAGAATGTAATAAATATTTTTTACTCGAAATTCTTGGATCTTCAAGTGAAGTTGCAGCAATGTTTCTAATTTCTAGAACAGATTATATATGGAATTTATTGATAACAATTTTGTCTTAATATCTATAAAATTATGCTAATTTCATGTCATATGTATGTTTAAAAATGTTTATTTTTTACCTTTTATCAAATGTTGAGGGAAATAATTGTCATTATGTATATAATCTGGTGACTGGCAGGATATCTGTTCAAATTCAGGCTCGGCTATATACCTTCTATCGGAAAGTTCCTTTTCCCTGTCACTAATATAATTACTATCTTGTGAAGGACATTTGCTGTATATCTCGGTTTTTTTTCGTTTACTGTTTGGTTCGTCAAAACTATTCCTGGTTTTATGTTTTAGGCTAGAAGTTTCGTAATGTCGATGTCTGTCATGATAGGGTTCTCTTTCGTAATTGTACCTCCTATCCCTACTTTTAGAACGATTATATTTGTCAGAAGGTGGACTTTTTAATACTCTTTGTCTATTATAATCACTATATCTATGTTGATATCTTTCTGGACTGTAGTTCCTGTGATATCGTTTCATATCATAGTCATTTTGTCTTTGAGTGTTATGGTCAAAGTTATTGCTATTTCTACTTCTACTTGAGTCACTTGAACAGTGACTGTGTATGTCTGTCCTATAATCTCGATTATCATGCCTTAAATTCTTAGGAGGCGTTTTTCTAATGTTTTTGCTATATGGTTTATCTGTTTCTTCATCAGAACTAAATTTTGCTTCCTGAAAACTATATCAGAATCGTTTTCAGTAACATTTAAGTTAAAAACTTAAATGAAAATTATTTCATTCTATCCCGCGCATAGCAGGGTAGGCAGAGGGAACTAGGGAACTTTGTGTTTAGACACTCCATTCCCATTAAGATACTACCGCTCATTACTTTCCGACGAATTTTGGAGACATTGCGTGTGCTGGAAGGAGTAGCCTAACTCATCGCCGTGCTTTGCCTCGTTCCCAAAATTCCCGAGAGACGAAACGATAATATTAAATATTTCATTTCCCCCATTGAGAATTTAACCCACAACTTGTCACATTTACAGTTGCATACATGTGCCACTGCACCCTGGCTGACGTCAATAACATTTGCTTCAAATCTCAATTGCCAATCAAAAAAATTGTTTATCTCTTTGTACAAAAAGTTACATCAAGTAAATTCAATAATAAAATAATTGTGACACTTTACTTCTTGCTACTAAACTCAATAAATAAACATATTTTAAATATAATATCATTTCAATTTTAAACATAATAAAAGTATAGAGGGTAGTTGTGGCGCAGCGGCATGAAGCGTGACTGTTAAATCGACTGGTTGTGGGTTCAATCCCCACTCGAGGAGATGAAATATTTACTTAAATTTATATTTCCATTTCTTCGCTCGCGTGTTGAGGCTAGGCGCGGCGTTGAGTTCTGCCACTCAACATGCAATGCTTCCAGAACTCGGCAGAAAGTGGGGAATGGTGTCTTAACACTAGGTTCCCTCTGCCTACCCTGCTGAGTGTGGGATATAGCGATAAAAGTATATTCTAAACATTAGTGATTAGAATATACATTTCTAAACAGAAAAAAAATATTTTAGAAAATATATCAAAATTTGAGTCAAACCCATGTGTGCTTCACAACACAAAAAAGTTGTGACAAGTGTATAAAAATTTCAACACAGTTTGATAAGAATGATTATAGTGTAGTGGACAGTTTCCAATGGGCATTAGTTGGAATCCAGTTACATAATTTTTTTAAAATATTTCTACAATAGATTTTTATATAATTTAATCTTACCTGGCTGCTGGCATTGATTTTCTTCTATTTGAAATTTTTTGATTTGAAGAAGTTTTATTGGAGTGTATGTCATTTTTAGATATATTCTCTTTCATTTCAGTATTGCTTACTGTTTTTTTATCAATATTTAATAATTTATCTACATTAGTAGTATTTGTAGTGGTTTTATTTTCATTTGCATTTGAACTTGTAGGAAGTGAAGGTGCTCCAGTTTCTAATCTACAAATTTTAGGAATAATTTCATTTTTTTATACAAAGTTTTTTTTATATAAAGACCAGTGTTGTAGCATAGCAGCACAATGCACAATAAATGCAACTGTTGTGGGTTGCCTACTTGGGGCGAGTTATTTTCATTTCCTTACCAGATACCAGAAATCAATGCTGAGCTTTATCTTGTTGATAAAGCTCAGCATTGATTTTCGCCACTTAACACAAAATATCTCTCTTAAAATTGTGGTAAAAGTGTAAAACAGTATGTCTGAACTATTGTTCAGGGCACCCTCTGATATAACTTGAAGCTAAAAAAAGTGAAAAAATAAAAAATATATATAATGTCATACCTATTATTTATGTTTCCACAAGGTTTATCTTTTGACTCAGCACAATTTTGTATTTGTTTGCCTTTATCTATGTTAGCATAATTATTTTGATCCTTGGAATATTTTTGATTTCCATTAAAGTTATTAGTGTTCCTAGACATGCATTTACCCTTGGTTTGCAATGCATTGATTATTAACTTGTCTTTTCTATAAGAAATTAATATTATGGAACACAATATCATCAAATATACAAAAACATACATAAATAAAGAGTTTTTAGATTTTGGATATCCCATACTTCCAGTTATGGTTAGTTTTTTACAATATCTCTAATATTGTCATATATAATGATGTCTCACCACTCATTACACAGTGTTTGAAATTAGGGTGAAAAGTAAAAGGAGAATGGGGTGTATTGACAGGCTCACAAAAATAAAACAAAATCAAACTTACTCTGCATTTAAGTTCTTAATAATTTCACCTTTTCTTTCAATTTCTGCTCGAGCCGTTATTAGAAGGGAAGAATAGTTAAGTTCCAACTTTTTATATTCTGAATTTAATTTTTCAAAATCCTGCAAAATATTCTACATTATCAGTGCACATCCATTCTTATGAATGATGATGTAAGATAGTTAAAAAATGAAACATATTAGCATTATAAGCGCATTTTATTTTTCTGGATTATTATTTATAAAATGAAATGGTACTTCTTAATCTATTCGAAATAATGCTAATATTAAGGAAATTTGAGTAATTGTTGAAATACCTACTTTTTGCAATTGATTCATAGCAATAGAATATTCTTCCAGTTTTTGTTTAAGTTCCTTATTTTCATTTTTAAGCTAAAAAAAGAAATATAAATACTTAATTGCTGAGTTTTGACTCCTGGTTATTAACAAATTATCGAAATAAATGATAAATAACAATTGGCGCTAAAATGCGATACCTCAGTAACGTCATTTACATCTTCATAATTTTCCAAGTTATCATATATATCATCCATTGCAGTAAATATATTTGTTCAGGTAATAAAGTAAGCAAAACACATAAATATTTAACTAAAAATAGATATTAAATAAAAATATTAAAACACTCAAATTAAAAATAGTGATAAACGATGCCAGACGAGATATACTTTTTGACATTTTATAAAAGTTGCCATGCAGCCTTTAATTTTTATTTTCGTTGTGAAATCAATCAGTGAAATTAAGTTTTTGTAAATTTAAATAAGTAATTTAAAGTATTTTTAACGCATTAAAAAAAATTAAGATTTAAAATTTTAAGTACATTGATTAAACTGCACTAATTTATATTTTCAAATTAATTGCTTATATGTATATAACATATCGTTGATAAGGTGGTATGGTACGGTCAGCTAAATCATATATTTCCAAATTTTTCATTAAAAAATAGTTCTATTTCTATACAATTACCTTTGTTTATCAGTAAATCAATGTAAGTAGGTAAAACAAATTACTTAGTAGCTAAATAGTATTTCTTCTAATAAAAAAATATTCTTAGAGAAAATTTGAAAAAGGTATTATAGTTTACTGATTAATATTATTAAAATCTCTAATATTGAATAATAAATGATAGCTCATAAAAAATTGTAATTTTCTCAGGTTTGGGTGCGCCGAGTATATGGTATCCCTATTCCACACTGGGTGAAATAGAAGACAACATATTTGTTGCCGTTACGCCTCGCGCCGTTTAGCGTTTGTCGTCTCGTTTGGTATCTTGTACGCTATGGACGTGAGATCCGCGTAGTGTTTATTTATAGGTGGATTTAATTATTAACACTTACAATAATTACTTTGTTATTTATTTGTGATTTTAAATATGTTCTTGTTTATAAACTGCATTTTTGCGTAATTTATACGCAGAAGTGAAGAAGTGCAACAGGCGTTCTAAAGGGCCCGTGTAAACAGAGAAGTACATTGTGAATACAAAATGCCTACAGATTCAGAAAGTGGCTGCGATGTTGTGTCGAAGGAGTGGCTTCTAGCCAAACTACGATCAGATGAAAGGGACACAATTCTTATAGATTGTCGAGGATCGAATGAGTATTCCGTATCCCATATACGTTCAGCAGTAAACTTCTCAATACCAAGTATTATGCTGAGAAGGTTGGCTGCAGGGAAAATAGAACTGGCATCAACTGTTCAGTGTAAAGAACTTAAAGCCAGGATCACCCATTGTTGTGCTCAGGGCACCTTTGTGTTGTACAGTGATGGTGCTCCAAGGGATCCGGACTCCGTTCATGGTATCCTGCTGAAGCGTCTGAAGCAAGATGGCGTGCAGGTTGTTTGTCTTGAAGGTAAACTCAACTTTCAATCATGATCTTATTTTTCTACTTATTTTATCTACAGTATAACTTCCTTAATGTTTACAAGAGTTTTGATCTTGTTTCAAGTCTTGTTGTAAATAAAAAAATATAAAACTACTATTAGGTTTAAATAAACTCAACTGTACCAAAATAAGAAGACTACATGTATAATGTACAAAATTTTTGATTCATTGAAAATCATAATGGAAATAGGTATTGAATTTTAAATTATCAAGATGTTAGAACATTTTCATTTTAATATTGTTGACAACATATCTTATTTATTATGACTTTTCTCATATGAAAATCGGATAGTGTCAATCACTATACACATTCCCCAAGTGGAACTAAAATCCACAACCTCTGTGTTTACATAATGAGTAAAATCTCTATTTCACTGATTAAATTATAGCAGATAATTAATGACCGACAAAAAAAAACTATTTAATTAACATCATTTTATTTTGTCTAATATATTTTATTTACTAAAAAATATTTCTACAAGTTATTTATTTTGTACATGTTGTGTTAAAAATAAAAAACAAACTATAAAACTGTAAGCAATACTTACAAGCTTATTATATTAAGTATAACTAAATTATTACTATAAGACTAAATTATTACTATAAGAATGTGCAGTGGCACAAGAGTGTGACTACAAATGCGACTGGTGATGGGTTTGATTCCCCCTGATAAAAAATATTTTATTTGCAATAAATGTAATAAAAATTACCTTAAACAACAGCCTTATCATTATTATTACTTTATTAATATTATTTTTTAATTTATATAATACCAATCCAAATATCCACTTAATTGATAAGATCCACATTTTTTTAATAAATGAAATCATAATTAAATCAGCTTTATGCTGTATCTTGCACACAGCAAGGTAGACAGAGGGAATCTAGTTAAGACACTCTGGTCCCCACTTTCCACCGGGTTCTGGAAGCATTGCATGTTGAGTGGTGGAACCCAATGCCATGCTTTGCCTCAACACCAGAGTGAAGAAATAAAAATATTAATATAAGTAAATATTTCCTCCAATGTGTTGTGTTGATCGACTGGTTGTGGGCTCCCACAACCAGTCGATCTTACAGTCACACTTGTGCCCCTGCACCACAATTGGTTTTTTTTTTTTTTTAAAAATCCAATGATTATCAATATTGATTTATAAATAATATTATATAGAATTGGGTTTTTTTTTATCTTAACATATCTCTCATATCTTTTTAGGTAAGCAGGAAGGGTGTATTAATTTTATCAATACGTAGTCTACTTTCCGTTCAGTTTATGACGCATATAGATTAGCCTTTATATTTTAATTTATGATACATACATTACCCCTGAAGGGGATTCGAACTCAAAACAATCGCGCGTTCGTACATGCCGAAATTATAAAGAGCGAAGTAGGTAATGCGATTATTCCAACCATGCTGTTAATATCTGTTTGTGCACATTTTTTTTCTATTTATATTATTGGGAAAGTACTTGCAGTCGTTGTATAAGCGTTATCTTTAAATTGTTATTTAGAAACATATCCATTAGCAATGAAATCAATTAAAAATACGTTCTATTTAGTAACATTTTTTAATAATGTTTTTCGCACATGTAAACGATATTTATTTGTTTAATAATATCGCGATATACAAATTGAAAATAAGTTGCTCTAAAAATATAACTTTGACTTCAATGTCACATTAGATTAAGTAACATCACACTTCTAATGCTAATACAAGTGATTGTTACATAGTGAAAACATTTTTATAAAAATATTAAAATACAGTTATCATTTCTAATTAATTTCCTTCAACGAATTGCCTAAAGACATATCTTTAAAAGTAAAGACGGAGGCCGAAAGTGAGGCATCCGCTCTTCCAAACGTGGGAGAGGATGTCTGCTACTTATTGTGCTCCTCAATGCGAGACGATAGATTATGATCGCCGTAGGTACTAACTAACTCGGGCCCGCCCGTTCGCGTTTCCGCCTATGGTATATTTTATGGGCTATTAAAAAAACTATATCGTGAGAGTGTACCGATCTTTTATTTTTTTTTTAAGATTATATTTTGTGGTACTGCAATTTTTTAAAATAAATGAAAATCAGCTTTACGCAGTATACTGCACACAGCAGGGTAAGCAGAGGGAACCTAGTGTTAAGACACTCCGTTCCCCACTTTCTGCCGAATTCTGGAGGTATTGGGGGTTGAGTGGCAGAACTCAACGTCGCGCTTTGCCTCGACACCAGAGCGAAGAAATGGAAATATCAATTTAAGTAAATATTTCATCTCCTCGAGTGGGGATCGAACCCACAACCAGTCGATTTTACAGTGTCGCGGCGCTGTGCTAAAAGTTGTTCCTAAATATGCTACGCACACATATAACTCTGTATGGGTCACCGTTCCTCGTAATTTCCATAGTATAGTAATGGGTTGTCTGTCGGTAGGTCAGGTTTAGTTTGGTTTCTCTTTGCCTACCCATCTCTAAAAGCACAAAAACACCAGAAGAGTTTTCTCAAGAGTTCTAATATTCGTATTAAATTCCTAATAATTATATTAAAATCTCTCTTTTCGGCAATAGTTAATGCTCTAGGAACTTGACTTGTGAATAAATATTATATTGAAAGCTATGATTAAGTATTAAAAGCTATGTAAACACGAGTATATTCTCGATGAATTGCGTAATATACAGTTATGAATCACTTTTCTTGTTGATATCGTTACGTAGTACTAGTTGAAGTGGCATCTACTTAACTATATCTGAGGCAATTTTTAAATAACTAAGTAGGAATTATTTGTTTTAATTTTTATTAAATATTGTAATAAATCGCGACGTATTTGTGTTCGGTCACTACACAAAATGTTTTCAAAATCGGGCGGTGGGCGGTGCGTGGGTAAGTGTGTGTGTTTTACCACTTGGTTCCCTCTGCCTGCCTGCTATGAGTGACAGCTTCACGCACATTCTTTTAATTATGATATTATACGAACATTTGCAAGTCAAACTGGCCAATCTCATGAGTTCTGGTGAAGGAACTGTGAATGAAGCATTAACACTAATAATAAACATACGATCAAAGGAGGCCGGATGCCTGCATCGCTGCGGTCTTCGTCAAACGGAAGAGTGCCGCAATTTTATTAATAAGTTCCTGTTTCACTCACGTCCTGCTAATTCTATGCCAAGTCATATTTTGGTTACTTAAAATAATTCCCATACTTTCAAGTGATAATTTTATAACGAAGTAAAAAAGGCTCCTAGATTTTACGCCAATATCGAAAACTATTACATATGTACTTATATCTAAGAAAAAAAAATCGAATAATTTTCTTTACTATGTTGAGTTTCAAATATTTAACCGGTTAAGCTAACCAGTTTTTGGGCGACTTAATGCTTAACGTTGTTAAAATGTAGGTGTACTCTAGTCTGTAATGTAACTGTTTATATTTGACTGGTTTTACCTGCGACCTCGCCCGCTGGGCCAAATGAAAACAACTATAAATTGTCAATCATGCTCTCGCAAGCTCTCCCACATTTTATTATAGCATAGGTTCCCAAGCTTTTCTTGATCAAGGACCACTTTTATATAATTCTTGGTAGCAAGGACCACTATGCATGTAGGTATAATAAAAATTCACTATTAACTATTACTCGTATAATCAAACAAAAACTTTGCCTCGCCATCCCCAGTCATAAAATTAAAATCGTTCGCGGACCATATTTAGTCTTCTGCGGACCACTGGTGGGCCGCGGACCACTAGTTGCGAACCAGTGTATTATAGTATAGAATCAGTAGTTTTTGAGATCAGCGCGTTCAATCAAACTCAGCTTTATCACAATAGGCTCTATAATATATAATATTAGGTAGGTACATATTAAATTGGCAAATAAAAGAAAACAGTAATATTTCCGAATTTTGGTTTGATTTGCTGTTTATAATGTTTGCTATTTGGATTTTGAATTTGTTCTTTAAATAGAAAAACTTTTAAACTACATTATTCTTCATGTATCTCAAATATGATAAGTAATTGCCAACAAGAAACAGATAAATAATGGAAACTGTAAAATATTCGCCGTAAATTTTTGCTTAATGCTTTATTTAGTAATTCATATATTATATGCAAAATCACAACAGTAGGTACGTGTAGAACTAACAGGATGCTACCACATCGTCTCATCTTAGATGCTTTTCATTTTATTAACAGAGGAAATGCCATGCATCTGGTTCTCGTAACCGGACATAATGAGCTCATAGAGGAAAACGAAATAGTAAAAGGATGCTATATCTTACCGAACTGGACCACGTATGCATTCATAAAAGCTATATGTGTTATAATTATAGTTTTATTAATTAATAGTGACATTTCAGCTTAGCTTTAGTTTTTAGCTTTGTGAAGCAATTTTGTGTAACAAAATATTTTATATTGTTATAACTTTTTTATTTATGAACAGATTTATATGATTAAATAAAACATAATAAACTAACTAAATATTAAGGGAAGTTTGCCAAAATAAAATAGTGAAAACTGCATTTAAATCCGTATGTTCCTGAGATTAGCGTGCCCAAACGCAAAGACAAATTTATGAAATATTGTTTTGGGTTCTATTACATTCAACTGACATTGTTCTTAATTATAGACAGTGATCAGTTTCATTTTGTTATATGTATAGGTGAGGCCATCGCGGCATTGTGGGACAGGGTCTGACTTTAATCGCGATGATTGTGAGTTGAATCTCCAATCGGCATGTTAATTATTTTCGTTTCCCCATTCTGGCGTGACAAAGTGGGAGGAAAGCGCGATACTGAGTTTCTCGACAGAAGATGCCTTCTGCTTATATTCATATATGTAGTTTATTGAATTGAAAAATTGAAATTGAAAATTGAATTGAATCTGAAAAAGACATTAAAAATATAGATGAATTGCTTTATATTAATCACTTCGTGCAATCTTTTTTTAACTTTTATATAAAAAAAAATACATTGCTTGTTTACTGTTTATAATAACCTTTAGCATTTTATTATTATTGTTCCTTTACTTAATTTAAAACATTAGTTTTTATATTTATTATGAATTTAATAATAATATTATATTAATATTATTATTGTTAGAAGTTATACAATACACTTGGTACCTCTCTGTTTCGTATCGTTGCGCAACAGTGATCAAGAATAAAAATTTATGTAGAAAAATATATACAAATTATTATTCTTATTACATTTTTTTTATTACAAACTTAAATTCCTCTCGCTAAAGTTTTCAGTTTAGTTTTTTGTTCTTGATTATCTTTGCTGTGGAATTGAAAAATTTTGCGTTTTGCAATTTTAAAATGAAATAAAAATATTTTTTTTAGGAAATATATATATATTTTTAATCCAGTGCAATTAATAGAACCCGATTTTCTTGAGAATAAATTATTGGATTTATTAAGTGGAAAAATTGAAAACAGATTAAGTTAAATAGCATTCAGGGCAACAATACTAATTGAATACTTTTTCCTTTTGCAATTTTTTTATGTGCAATTAAACAAGACATAATTAACTTATAAAAAAACGTGTTTTTTACGGCATGGTAGTGTGGACAGAGAGAACCTTAGAGAGAGACAGAGAGAACCTAGTAGCATTAAGACACTCTGTTCTCCACTTTAGCGGAACTTAATGCCGAAAGAGGTTCTGAGAAGTCTTCAAAGGATCCCACCATGCAACAACGGCCTCAAATATATAAAACCTATTAAACTTAATGAATTCATATAGAAACAGTAACGCGTTATTCGGCTTTGCCAAAGTCAATAATAGTTTATTTAAAGACAGTATTAATTAATTAAATAGTTTAAATGCATCAAGTCGATGGAAGTGATGATAGTTTATTAGTCATAATGTTAGTCTGAGGTCGGGTGCTTGCCGCTCGGTGCGCCGCTGCGGCGACTTTGTTCCGTTGATACTGTTATCTGGGAATTATCGCTCGTTCAACGGCGCCATGCCATTATCGACTCATCTTCTAAATGGGCCAATGTGTGTATTAGTTATATGAAAAGTTTAAGAAATTTTATTTATTTAACTATTTGACTATAACTAATTATCTCATAGAATTCGTGTCATTTGTGATAAAGACTAGTCTTCCCCTTATTCAAATAAAATGTTTATAAAGATAGGTTATAAAGATAAGGGATAGGTATATCGGCTGATCAACAGTAGCCCATGGGTGAAACCAGTAAATTCAGCGATTTTGTATAGTACCTACAGCAGATATTTAAATATTTGTGATATTGAAAAAAAAGAAGATGACTCGAAAGACAGCCTAATTGTCCATACGTAATTTTTTGCCCTCAACTAGTAGGCCTCGTATAAAATAACCGCTTTAAATCATGACTTTATAAAAACGGAAGCAGAAAATAATTTTAATAGAATTAATTATTAGCTATAACTATAAGGGATAAAAAAAATACTTGTGAATATTTACATCTCTAGAAACAAGTCCACAATATATTGGGCAACATTTATAACTGTATATTATAAATAGAATAGAAATAAAAACTTGAGATATATGTACTTATCTAATTTTAATAATAATTATCTAAAGTTTAAAGTATCTAGAATTAAATATTTATATATTATATTTATAAAAATTATAAAGACAATTATAAATACCTGTAAAATTTAAATAATTAACTATTACTGTATCAGTTTTTTATATATTATTTAATCGAATCGTACTAAAACAAGAATCATGTCTTGCTATGCCGTTAACACCTTAGTCTAATTTGGTTACAGCGCTTTATACATCCTTCTCCCGTTTCCCAGAATCTCAATCTGAAGCATTGACGTCAATACAATATGTATATTCCAAGAAGCAAACTGGATAGAATCGATCAAACACTAAGCAACCAATTATGCTATTGTTGCTAGTTTTATAAATATAAGAATTTATAGTCTCGAATATTAGTCATTTTGAATATTATATATTTAAATTATGTATATAATAAATGTACATTATAATTTTACGTGAGGTAAGAATATATATTGTTTTTTTTGCTAATTACATTATTTTTGATGTATATTAACATTAATTTAAATTCTATAATTTATAATTTTTTTACTTCAATTCAAATTACAAAAGAATTGAAAATGACTTTGTACGTGATATGTTTCTTGAATAACTAATATTATATTTAAGTATTAAAGTTGAAAATCATACAATATGAACATTAATCGTACATTTTAGTGATATACATTGTGTTTTGGCAGAAGGCTTTTTCGATTTCGTACGGGAGATTGCCAACTATTTTTCTGTTAAGCATTATTGGATATCAATCACATATATTTATATGATGTGACTTGTTGGTTCTTCTATAAGAAATTTAAGCCTTATTTATGTAATCTTAATTTTTATAAAGAAACTTCTAATAACTAAACTTTCATTCTTTAGCTAATTTACGAATTCTACTTATTTCAATAGTATTTGGTTTCTGACAAAACATTATCTACGATACGTAAGTTAGAACGGACACGAATAAACGAAAAAAATATCCAAATATATACAAGCACCATTTTTAAAGTAATGAAAAATTCTTTTGAATTTCATTCTATACGTTCTAATAATAGACGATCTTTATGTCGCAACATAATAAACTGTGCCTTTGATCGACTTGATACAATTGACCTATCTTTGGGTACATGAAGCCACTCGTAGCCGGAGCCCATGCGGTAATATCTCGCCCACCATTCCTTTAAATTGATATAAATTGCACCAACTGGCTTGATTAAACTCTATTTAAGGCGAAAAATTAGTGACACTCAGTTATAATTATTACGCACTCATCCAGTATTTATATGATATTTCATCAGTATAATAGAGTACAATATGTTTATTTTATCGCTATAGCCTATAGGTACTTAATGAAATTCCATTTGAAATATGTCAATATTGTTTTAAGTTGGGTCAATTCTAAATTGTCGAGAACATACGCTATATTTATTTCAAGTTAAATTTTAGGTATACCCGGTTTAAATGTAGGTACACAGTCACGGTTACCTACAAAGTTGACATCCGTATATATTTAGGATAGCGGATTAAAGTATAAAATACAGTGTGGTTTTACAATATCCAATACATACTTAATAAATTATTATAATAATACATAGGACCATACCAGAACAAGCTCGTGTTATGAGATCAAGAAGCATCATTCTACACTATATAAGCGCATAAACAAGCAATTTGATTATCCATAGGTGGTTTTTAGTGGGTTGTGGTTAGCGCAAGGTTATCGGTAGTGCGGAGGACGCGGGCCGAGGCTCGCACCTGCCTCCCCACGCGCACCAGCGCCCGCTCGCTGCCCGCCAGCAGACGGCTAGCGTTGTAAAAGCCCCCCCTCGCTTACCCCCCCCCCCCTCTCCCTCCCCTCTCGCCATTATGCTATCTATGCTATGTTATGTCATATCATAAATATGAGTATGACTTACTAATTACGTTGTTTATGAACTCTATGGAAAATAGATATATTGTATATGTCACGTAAATATTCTAGAAATTGTTTGCTTTGTATACATTCAATTTTGCATAAATTACGTGTTATTGTTGTATGTATGGTTGATAAAAGTAATACATTGTTACTTTTATCACATTTTATTAAGATGTACCTTATCTCCACATAAACTGATGTTTATAGGAGATGTGCATAAACATTATAAGGATGCTTCTATTTATTTTCTAAGCATATCTTTCTTGTATAGGCTAGTTTTAGAAAAAAATATAATAACATATCTTACGTTACGTTACGAGATATTGCTTCATTTGTATTTGAGGAAGGATGATAGAATCAGAAATTTCAGTAAACTTGTATATACGTTTTATTTATTTCTATTTCTGTCTGTATAAAATAAATTGCTTACATTTTTACAATATTTAACGAAACATACTGAAATAACAACGTGTAGGCGTATACTCATGCAAAACTTTGGGTTGTTTAAACGATGATGTTTTCGTGTGTGGGTGTAGCGGGCTAAAGGATTTGATTCAGCTGGCGAGGGTCGAATAACGAATTTGATGGAGTCCTTGGAAGCGAGGACACGCGCGGGGGCGGAGCGGGGGCGGCTGGCGCTGGCGGTGGGTAGCCTGGGGGGTTACGGCGTTCATTGAGAGCGGCGGATGAATGGGCCGCGGTGAGTCATCGGATCGATGCGAGCACCCCCGCGGCTGCGTGCTGGCCCGCAACGACCTGCAATGTGGCAGTGTTCAATTATGAGGCTTTCATTAAGACTTTTTTTGTTCTGAAACTTTCAATATGCGGCAATTTTTATGATTTTTTATGTTTTTATTTTGCTATCTCGGTTAAGCGTTACGTACTTATGAATACTTGAAACCAGGGACAATTGATAAATCCTAACTATAATATATCATTCGTATTTTTTCAAACTCGCATTTTCCGTGCAAGAGTTTGCAGGGAAAACGCTTTTGTAAATGAATATATTCTGTAATTTTCCAAACAATGCGTGTTAGGTAGGGCAAGATCACACCGAACTTCAATCTAAGCATGGAAGTTACTGTTTTATGAAACAAAACCTTATAATATACACTTTAAATGTCAACTGTTAATTATTTTTGATTATTTTACAGTGGCATTCTTGCAAAATTGCTTTAATATTTTCAACGTTCGCCCAGCTAACACATCTACTTGCGCTATTTTGTATTTATTCGACTATAAAAGAAAACATATTCCAATTTCGCCTTATATAGTTACCAACTGGAATGACCATTATCATAACAATGCCGACTGAGCGCAGGAAACAGGCGGCCCGCACAGGAAATGTCGGCTGTAGTCGGCACCAAGCGCTGCTGTGCATTAATGTTCTCTAAGCACAATTGATTTTTAATATAAACGTGCTCATGTTTCAAACTAACTTCATTAGTTCGACTTATAGACTAAATGACGAATAGTAACTACTACTTGAAAGTTCAACATATCAACGTTAGGTATTTTTTTTACCAATTAAATTATATAAATATATATATTTATTTTTGTTTCAATATTTATTCTATTGTCACCAGGAGATTTCGCAGAGTTCCGCCGCGCCTACCCTGAGTGGTGCAGCGAGGCTAGTGCGCAGCACGTGCCACATTTGCCGCTAATGGGACTACGGTAAGACCGGTCTATACATATAAAGCCAAAACTCACAGAAAACCCTTTCTAACTCCATCTATGACATTGATGTCTTACTATTAAATGTTATTTTAAATCACTATGAAATTCTCAAATAAAAATACATAGGTTATATGAATATAGGTAATTTATTCGAATGCAAGAAAAAGAAAAAGTTTGCAACATAAAATTATCGATAAATAATTATTAGCAGTTTTGCTGCTTTACCCGGTTGCTGATGTTACGCAGCCGGTTAGGTTAGGGTCTAATTAATCGAACAAGAAAAACTTGTACGCGTGGGAATTCGATTTCATGTGCGTGAGTCTTTTTCTCCGATCACCTTTTAATCGATTCAGAAAGGCAGCTCGTCGAGCGAAATGACTTTGGTACCTACTCTTGAGTCACGATCTCATACGTATACGTTTCATGGCACAGAACGACCTAGCGAGTGTAAATCTAAACTACTTGCACTATATAACCGAAATTATAACGGAACTAGCTCGAACTCTTTCATTTCCTATACGTTTGATATTAATGGAGAATACTAAAATATCTAATGATTAATACGTAACATAGGTACATTTTTTAAATATATAGAATTTGCAGCATTGGAATTATTTTAACACATATCGACGTGGGTGGTATAAAAATAAACAAATGTTGAAGATGTATTATGGTAGAAACATCGAGGATATTAGTCATCACTCATCACGTATATGTATTAGGTATTGGACTATACTTAGTCGCTAAAAACGTTGAATTATACGGCTCGTACTAATTGTCCCACACAGTTGTGCAAATAAGCGTTCGTTCATTGAAGGCTATCCGGCAATTCATAATACTTTTCAATGTCGAATTATACACTCATTCACAAATACAAGTATCGAGTTTGGGTTGATTGTTTTATTAAATAAGGCGTGTACTAGACGGTAGACAGCCATTTAGCGTTCCCGGCTCCGCTAATTATAATAAGGACTTACTCGTTGATGAAGTTAAGTATATTATGATATGGAAATTTATCGTCTTGCTAGTAACATAAAGTGAAGAATATTACAGAGTAGAAATTATAAACTTTTGTTTAGTAAATGCGTAATATTCATTAATATTTTATGATTTTCAACTAGAAACACGTAAAAGTAGGTGAAAATTGCAAATTATTTTTATGGCATTCGGTAATTGTAATGTTTAATGTAATTTTGTTCCTTTTACTTAATTTGACAAGGCTATGAGTTAAAAGTATTATATGAAAAATATAACGCATTACATATGAAATCAATGTATGTGTGTATATGAATAATAATCAAACTTGATTAGTAGTAGGTACGTACGTAGCGCAACACATACGCAGGTGTGCACACTGCACACGCATACACAACACTCAAACAACAAAAAAAATGGTTTAATGAACTCATTCATTTTTGATGAGTGAGTGCGACGTCGTCGTCGTCGTCGATGTGGGTGTGCGCGGTTAGTGCAAAGTAACCGAGTTATGTACGAGTACGTATTGCATTAGAGCATCGGTTCCCAACCAGTGGTCCGTGTCGAGGTTCAGCGCGGCTTTGAGTTCTGCCACTCAACACGCAATGCCTCCAGAACTCGGCAGAAAGTGGGGAACGGAGTGTCTTAAGACTAGGTTCCCTCTGCCTACCCTGCTGTGTGCGGGATACGGTGTGAATCTGATTTATTAAATTTAAAATTCATTGATTTTTAATATTGACTTAAAAATTCACACACCCCATCATTTAAATTGTCAGGTTTTTTTTTACTTTTGACTTTGAAATTATTTTTTTTGTTTAATTATTAATTTATTTTTATTATACCTACAAAGTGGTCCCTGCTAATAAGAATTCTATAAAAGTGGTCCCTGATCAAGAAAAGATTGGGAACCCCTGCATTAGAGAAACGCGGGTAGCGCCTTCAATGGCGTCCGCTTCATTCATGCGCCGGCCGCGCACACGGAAGTGGAACCGTTCACTATTCACTTTTTCACCTTTCACGGCAAAATCGCACTTGCTTCACTTTGTATACGACCAGTTATATTGTGCCACCGTAAATAATAAACCCGCACCGGCGAGTCAGTGAACCGATTGATGACGTCACCCGAATAAGTACACGGGTTTAATTCATTCCTTGCGTATTTTTTTTTGTATTATTATAGAAAATCTAGTTTAATTCTGTTTCGTATATGTATGAAATCCGTTTTCCGCCCACGAGTTTCTCTTTCGCGACATCGTTCTCTTGTCTATAAATAGTAACGTATATGTTGTAAATGTTAGTACTCCTACGCAATCGCTTTTCTAAGTTGTGGTTGTTCATAAATCTGCTACTACTGTGTTGATAAAGTAAAAATGTTTCCTTATATTTTTCTTAAAAATCTTTTTTGATACACAGCGACTAGTAAATAAATAAGCTTCATACTTTTAAAACTTAATTTTTTTAATAACAATTTTTAAAAAAATAATATATTTTTACTATTTTTTTTATATGAAGATTGCGTAAACAACACTTATAAATAAAACACGTTACTTTTTATGTTAAAGCGACGAAAGAGTAAACAAAATATTTAATCAAAATGTCTTCAGACACATTTATTATATATTTAACTTCTAATATCTATAAAATATATAAAAAGTGTTCTATGTTCCTTTTGTTAACTACTTTTCTTTTATTTGTTTGACTAGCCAAATGACAAGTTACATACAGTGCTAGAGGCGTAAGTTAAGCTTTGCATTTGTGCGATTGATAACCAAAAGTAGTGTCAGAAAAAACACAAAAAAATAACGTTTAGTCATCAATCAATAAAAAAAAAATATGTCAATTGTTCTACACCGGACATGCATCCTATCATTTTCACTCTCGTCTGTTGTATTTCCGTCCGTTGTTATATCATTAAGAAAACTACGTTGTGACCACGATTATTATTTCTTTATATTTCTCTTTTAATAAATAGAACAAAGAATAAAATATAAAGATTTAATTAAACACGTGGCGTTGCTACCAGTACAAAGTGGGGTTATAAAGTGAGGGAAAGTAAGGGAAAAAATAAGGGATGCGCGTCGCTTCAGGCGACAAAAAGCAGTATTAATTGGGTTAAGTAAAGCAAGTGATGCACCGCGCTTCACACCATCGTCATACGTAGGTACACTCAGCTAGAGCCTCGCGGACTGTATCTCTTTTAAACTACATTTCAACTGTTTATGTATTATTGAAGTTAGTAATAATAGAACCGGAAAATATTTTTTAAGTTGATGACCTAAATGCTGTAAGACGCTCATCAAAAAGCCGCAAATATTTGATGTTGTATTATTATACCTTGATTTTAAATAATATCGAAGTGCGTAATATAATTTATGTATGCTGTTTTAAAATTTATGCAAAATTGACTATTGTTTGAAAAGAAAAGGGAGATGCTCAAAAAGTTGCTTATGTTAATGTAGACTTACAAAAATATCCGTATAAGACGAAGATTTATGTAAAAAAATCTATTGAAATAACATTAAATTGCCATATTTTATTTGTTTCTGAATTTTAAAAAAGTTCAGTAATGTATAATAAATACTATCTAAGTATACGAATACAGTTTTAAGTCCAAAATATACATATTTTATAATAATCTGTATATTTTGATACAACGTTGCTTCTAAAAAACTGATATCCATTGCGAAAATATCATTTATCTTTTTAAAAATAATGCATATAAATATAATAAATCAGCTTCACGCTTTATCCCGCACACAGCAGGGTAGGCAGATAGATATATATAGATAGGTAGATAGATTTTGTTACATATATTTTTTCATTCTTCACACTTTATCTCGTATTGTCATTGTTAGACAGAGAGAACCTAGTATTTAGACACTCCGTTCTGTTCAGATTGTGTCTGTAATTAGTCAGCATACTGCAAGGTAATTGTAACCACATTTTGTACATATAATAAAATAAATTCTACAAAATATATAATTTAAATATTGATGACATTTTGAATATGTTGAAATATTACTTGAGTATCAGCGGCTGACCTACCCCCGCGCGTTGACCTTGCTAATTTTATCTCTGGACGTTTCGAATTCAGGTTCCTCAATTATTTCATACTGGTTGCCAGACTGCGACTTACACAAGTCCATCATGCGAAATGCTTAATTTCATTCTGTTTGAATAAATTATTATCAAGCCTTCCATACTGGAAGTCGAGATGTTCTGTGTAACATCTACTTGAATTTTAGTTAATATTGACTTTCCTTCAATACGTTCCAATCAGTTAGTATATTATTAATATTATCTTAGTTCTATAAAGAAAATTGACAATATCTGGTATATTATCGTGATGAACTACCGAATGTTCGTTAGTAATTGATGTTATTATATTTCGATAAGGAATTTAATTAAAGTCAATTATTTCCTTAAACTTATATTTGATTTGTAATTTTTAATAAGGAATTCGGTGAAATGGCCAATCCTTATTAACATTGTCGGATGTCAAAATCGGCAACTTTACAGGACAGTCCGTCAAAGTTTAAAATATATTTTATATACGGCCGTGGTAAATGAAAATCTACTAAACTTTAATTTAAAGCTCTATAGATTTTCATAAAAAATCCATTCATCACATCCGACAAAGTTAATACTGACAGGCGAAATACTTTTTGACATAAAAAAAAACTAAGGAAACTCTATAATATGATGCTATCAACCTTACGTTATGGAATTGTCTGACGTCAGCGTCAGCCACTCTCGTGACTCCATTCACGAATACGTCTATGACTACGACGATCACGGCTTAATTTACACCTGTAATATGAATATATACCTATAAATACAACCAATAGATGCTTTCAATAACATTAGCAAAATTCTATTTATACATAGTAGAGTGAAAGAGCAGTCGGAAATGTGTAGGTGGCAATTTATGAAAATAACGTTCATCAAAGTGACCTCCTCTATCTATCACATTTGTTACCAACTTAGTCTAGATAAATATGAAATTCATTAAAAGAGAAAGTGCGACGGAATAAGTAAGTTCCGTCACTAAGCACGCATTGTGTCGAATTCGGGCGGCAAACGGAAAACGGAGGGTCTTGTCACTACACACTATATACACTTTTAAAATATGAATGTAACATTGTATACGCCTTACTGTTGAAGCAAACACTGGGAGCAATACAAAAGAAGAAAAACAATAGCTATTTGATAATTTTCTTGTCACAGGATTGGAATTCATTTTAAGGCTGTACTGTGTGATTAGGTGCTCAGTTTTCTCTGTCAGTTTGCAGAATAATATTATGTAGGTGATGTAAAGTAATATACATGAAAGCATCGTATTATATTATATATTATATTCAGTAAAAAAGTATTAGAAAAAATCTAACTAGAGAAAAAGATTGCTTTTGGAGCTGATTTTACAATACGCATAAGTCTATATTTACATTTTTTGATCGCATCGTACCATATCGTAACTTAGCAACTATTACTCGATAAATGACTTTATCAATGCTCACTGAACGGTGTAACGTGATTTTTTTCCCTGTAAGTTTCCACACGGTTTGAAGGTCACTATTTTTACTAGTTGCAAAATAAAATATAATTATTTACATTTAAATTTAAATTTAAATTTATTTCTTAAAACTTTGATAAAACTTGAAACCTTTGTAAAATTTCTTGGTATATTATTTAATTTGCATATACATATATTAAATTTTGCAAACATAAAAGTTTTCCATTTGCTAGTGCAATTACATAATTATATTTTCTATATCATACTATAATATTATATTTTAACCACTTTTAATTAGTTAAACGTATATGACACATCGTGTTGTGTTATTCGATACGATAGCGTCGGTAATGCCTTTAATGAGAAAGAAGAAAATACTAGGTAAATGATTGTGGTTTGCGGCGTCGGCACACTCGATGTACGCTATAAACATTTGTAATATATAAGATGACGATATTCTTTGTCCGGTCAAGTAAGCTCGTTAGCGTCCTGCCAGGATGGGAACTAGTAAGTCAGACATTAAAAAAGCGTCCCTTGCAGGCGGTCATTGGCTGCGGGCGGCGGGCGGCGGGCGGCGGGCGGCGGGCGGCGGGTCGGCGGGCCGCATTCCTGTGCGCCAGCGCACGCACAGCACGCCCACACACACGCGCGCACTCGCCTCGTATATAGAGCTCGTTCATTAATAACGCCACCGGCCGTGTCACGGCTTCCGGCGGCCCCTCTCGCTCGCCTCCATTCAAATACAAATTACATTTCGTTCTATCAGATAAAGCTTATAGAAGCGACTAGCAAGCTAGCGTGCGCGGCCCGTCCCGTCCCGTCGGTCCTTTGTTCTATACTTGCGAGGGCCACGATATTATTATCCACTATTTATTGAGTAGGTATAAATAAACAGGTGAGTTTGCGATAAAATTGGTCCGCCCGCCCACATCCAAATCGAAGTAAATAGCTATGTTGTCAGTATCAGATCAGTTAGAGCGGCGCGGCGCGTGGGCGAGCTCCCCTGAATGGACGTGTCGAGCGTCGCCCACGCGCGGCCTACGCGCGCTCCTTTGACGTTACCTACTATAGGTGCTTATTGCCTACTACTATCTAGTACCTACTGTTTTATATAAATAACACGTAATTAATAAACAACGAGAATAGAAAAAAGTAAACGAATAAAATGTTGTCAATTATCTCATTCTATCTACATACGCACATACTCTGAATTATGAAAGTAGCAAAAAACCCTAGTACCACTGCACTGAGATACTTAAGTATTTAAAAGCGTTTTAAATAATTTTTAATACGTGATGGTGACATCAATTTATTATAGTTATGAAAATTTCAAAGAAATGCACATAAACATGACTGTGTATCTTTCTCAAAGATTTTTGAAAATAATTAGTTAAATATTTATAACATTTTCTTAACTGTATCGAGTACTGAATTATTATAGTAGTACCTTTATTGGTACTACTCATTCATATGAAAAATAATAATTGCGTGTCGAATGTGTGTTCAAGTGGCAAAGATTGTTTTCAATAAAGTGAACTGAATGGCGTCTCGCGAGTCGCAATTGAGAGGGCGAATTCGGGAAAGTTACCGCGTGGGTGTAGACGCGTTGGCGTCGCGCGGGCTGGCGTGGGGCGGCGGGGGCTGGAGTAAGGCGGCCATTGATCCACGGGGGCAGGTGAATGGGGCACCCCTCCCTCATTGAACAACCCCGATCGATCTCGCCGAGGCCCGGGTGCCTCGCCGCCCTCGCCGCCCCCGCCGCCCTCGCCGCCCTCGCCGCCCTCGCCCGCGCCACGAGGTTACATACTGACGGCGCAAACTTCAACCTAATTTGATAAATTATGTGTCAAACTTCTTTATATTAAGTTAGATGTTATGGATGCGATGTAAAATTTAAATTGCATCGCTTGTATATACTGAAATTTTGCGATATGATTAGCAATATATAATAAGGACGTTTCTTATCATTATTAATGGACTAATAGATAATTCCCAATCGCAAGTTTATATCTTTACGTCATGTTAAAAGAATAATAGGAGGTTTACGCCCAAAATAGGATATAGTTATCCTATACCTATTATACAATAGTTACATATGTACTATATAGGTAGTTGTACCCCATTAGTAGTGTGATATAATTGAGTTTTGTCATTAATCCGCTATTGATATCATATTGTGGGCGGAATGACGATATATGTAACTCAAAGTTCAAACAGCTCGAAGTTAGGACTATAAAGCTTCTAATCAAAAATTAACCTAAAATAAATTTCACCTTTACTAAATACCCAAAGGCGTGTTCTTTACATTAATATTACGTTATTTAAGTTAATCTTTTAATTGTAATTTACAGGTCACTCCGTATATCCGGCTCGGGCTGCGACGACGCGCTGTCGTCCGGCTCCTCGTCCGAATGCGAGGACGCACACACACATGTGCAACAGGACTTTCCCGTAGAAATACTGCCGAACCTCTACCTTGGCAATTCCACGAACAGCGGAGACTGCGAGGCCCTCGCTAGGCATAATATCAAGGTATAATTTAATATAATTATAATTTTAATTTCTGAATGTAATCGCGTATGTAAAATGTAAATGATTTTAATATTTTATAGGTCTCTTAAATGAGGCTAATTACCAGGAAAGTACGGAGCATCTTCCCACTACGTCCCTGTGCTTTGCGTGAAACAGCTCAATATTTACAAAGTCAAACAATATTGCTTTTAATTTAAGGTCAATCCAAGATATTTAACTAGCCTACCTGCTTGATCAATATATTATAATAATATGTTTATTATAATTTTCCAGTACGTGTTGAACGTGACGCCGGATCTGCCCAACACGTTCGAGGCGGAAGGATGCGACATCAACTATCTGAAGATACCCATCGCGGACCACTGGAGTCAAAATCTCGCAGTGCATTTTCCACAGGCCATACGATTTATAGGTTCGTATAAATGCGTTTTGTGCTAGTTTCATGCTAGGATGAATCCTATGTGGTGTAGCCAGAGAGATTTTAGACCCAAATGCTACGGTCTGGATAACTCTCGCCTCGTCCACTGACATCCATCCATGCTCTACATGTTATGCTCTCTTCATACATGCTCTCCAGAAGGTACCTTTATTCAGGTGTTTCTTATCGATACTTTGGTCTCGAGGGCCAACCGAGATCTTCGTATGAGTCGGTTCTTTTACAATGTAGCTTGTATAATGCATATTGAAGTAGGATAACGTGTGAATGTGAATGCGATGGTTGCGGGTTCAATTCGTTGTTCGGGTTCAATTTCGCTACGTTCAAATTTTTATACGTTTTCTAAAAAATATTAAAAAGTTACATGTTTTTTTTTCACGTCAGTAACTTGAAGTAGCTTCAATATCATTATATGATAAGATAATTTTGTAAAATCTATTATTTTTTACATATTAAGTATTATTGCTTACAGTTTTGCATTTAATGTATATTTTATTCAAAACTTGCCTATTAAACACTTTCACTGTAGGATATCATTTAGGTCAATCGTACATAATTTAACTAATGTTTTCGCATAAACATCCATTATGAAATATATGACTAGAACCTGCTTGTTCGCGAGTTATTTACACAATTCGAAGGTTGGCCTTTTTTTTATATTGGTATTTACCTTTTACTTCCGTTAAGACTGTTGAGGCAATTAGTACCATCCAGTGGGGCAAAGAACTAATATGGCTCTGTGACTACGTAAATTTGAATATTAATATTAGTAAATAAGTTAAATTGAGGCCAGTCATGGCGCAGGGGCACTAAGTGTGACTTTAAAATCGATTGGTTGTGGGTTCGATCCTCACTTGAGGAAATGAAATAAGTATTTATTTACATTTATATTTTCATTTATTCGCTCTGGTGTCGAGGCAAAGCGCGGCATTGAGTTCCGCCACTCAACACGAATGCCTCAAGAACTCGGTTATTTATCTACCTACCATTATACACAAACAAAGCTTAAAAATGTCTTAAAAGACATGTTTTAGTATTTTCTTTCTTAAATTGAATGTACAAAATAGTTTAAAATAAATAAATCAAAATACAGTAGAAACTCTATTATCCGGCCCTCAGTTATACGGATTCGCGATTATCCGGACTACAGACCAACTGTATTAAATGTACGTACAAGTCGTATCAATGCAAGCATGAACGTGTCGAATATGGCATCATCCCGTCCGCGCCGCGTCCCGTAGTCGTACATCTTAAGATATCTTAATAAACATTGATTTTCACTTTATGTATTAGTTGTTTTAATTAAATTTATATCACAACGTATGTGCATACTTACATATTCTAAATACCCGATTACCCGATTTTCCATACTTTGGATTATCCGGATTTTCGATTATCCGAACGCCTACCAACAACAATTAGTCCGGTTAATCGAGTTTCTACTGTAGTTTGATTTAATAAATATATTGTAGAGTTAAATTTTTACTTTATGTGGGTCGTCGTGACTTGGTAGCACAAGGCCTGTTCGTAAACGAATTAGTCATGAATTCAATTCCTACCCGGAAAATAAGTATTTACATTACCTCGCTCTGGTCACGAGGCGCGGCATTGAGTGCCACCACTGAATGCATAATGTCTCAAAAAGGGAAGGTGCGTTGGGAACAGTGTCTTAACGCGCCCTTCCTCTGTCCCCAGTCTACTTCCTACCTTCCATATGTGGAATACATGTTAAAATACTAATATATCTATTTTTGTGATGCAGAAGAAGCAATGTCAGCCCACTGCGGGGTGCTGGTGCACTGCGTGGCGGGCGTGTCGCGCTCCGTGACGGTGACGCTGGCGTACCTGATGCAGCGCCACCGCCTGTGCCTGCGCGACGCCTTCGAGCTCGTGCGCAGCCGCAAGACCGACATCGCCCCCAACTTCCACTTCATGAGGCAGTTGCACTCGTTTGAACGGGACCTGGGCTTGCACGAGCGGAGTGCCAATCTTCCCAAGGTGTGAATCATTTGTGATTTTACTTTATTTTGTCTTGATGGGATTGAACATTAAATTTAATGCATCAGTCTTAAAATTGTTTTGGTAATGGTTAACTTTGATGATTTATTTGTGCAAATGAGCGAAACAAATTGGAGCAATACCCTTTAATTGCTGTTACAGTTTAGTAATGCATACAATATAATATTTGTTAACATAACGTAAAGCTAAACGTGCGTGAGGCAGTATGTGCCTCATGGGCCTAAAAGCGATAGTTGCGGGTTCAATCCCCGTTTTCATATAAAAATATTATCATTTGCCTCGTTCGTTTCGACAGAACCCAATTAACTACTTAATATATCCTAAATAGGCGGAAAGGCGTAATGAGACGAATGTCAAATCTCCGGCGTGAATATATTTGGTGCGCCATTATCCTCGTATCGGTACATGCGACATACGTGACGTTGTGCAGTGCGGTCGTGCGTGCGCAGGTGCTGGCGGAGCTGGGCGTGCGTGAGGCGGCTTGCGCCTCATGCGCGGCGTGCGGCTGCGCGCCGCCGCCCTGCGCGCTGTGCGGCGTGTCGCCCGACTCCGGCATCGAGTTCGACCGCTGGGCCGACGCGCACCACCACTAGCCTGCCGCCACCCTGTACTGTGCATTTAGTGACATTCTGATACTACTCCGGGGAAGGGGGACGGACGTGTCGTATAAAACGTTGCTTTGCGTGTCTGGAGAGGAATTAAACAAAGCTTTACTAAAAACCTCTTTTTTTTCAATAATTTATGTTTCAAGGTGAATCCTTTCCTATATTGTACTCTCTACTATTGTTCTTTCTAAATTGTTTTTTTTTTCAAACAAAAAGAATACAAATGACATGTGAATCATAGTTATGTGACGTGACAGAGAAGAGATGTGGTGGGGCAGGTATAAAAAAACGTGACGGCGCGACACGTGACAGGTAGTATATAAGTCAGTAAGTAAAATCCTTAAAAAATGCGTTACGTGACACTTAAACAGTCGAGTGCGATGTGCGGAGTGCGACTGACTGGCGCCGTACGACGTTTACTGTTGCGTATTTATAGTTAAATAGATACATTTTATATATACACTATTGTAACGAGATAACGATATTAACATAATTATTATGTACTTTCGTAATATTATTTTTTACAAAAACTTTTTATCTCTTATTTATAATCGCCCACCTCTAATAATTAATTATTTTAATTATAGTTAAATAGTTAGTTGTCATTGCGTTTGAGCGCACAGATAGATGGGACGCAGCTGAACTTCGACTACTGCTATATCCATATATTTAAAGTTTAAAATCGAAGAATATATTTATAGTTAAAATAGATTAAACATAAATACTATTGTTTATTTTTCTATTGATCTTCTCGTAACCTGTAACGTGAATTCTGTAACCTCAAACGATTCCTTTCTATAGTTGATAATATTTTAAATGTTTAGCCATTAGTCACGCTTATAAATGTGTATTTTTATATTTAAAAAAAAACTACAGTAGCTGCAGCGACGCCAGTATTTACGTGATATATTGATTTTATACAGTTATTACATTTCAATTGGCATTTATTTTTAAAGTGCTGTTAAAATCGACATATTTTTCTATATTGTCAAAATTTTATTTCACCGTCTCCTAAATGTATGTAAATAAATCAAGCTTTAATGTTAAGTATGTTACGGTATTGTAGTAAATTGTTACAAATTGTAAATTTGTTGTAGACTAAGTCTTGGGGGCGGCCCTTTAATTACGTCACATGAATTTCATGTTTTAACCTCTATATGTGAGACCGCCCTGTCTAGTGTGACGTCACATATTTAGCAATTCGGCACTTACAGCTTATAAAATTAAAACAGTAGTGACGAAATTGTGTGCATATTATATTTTAAACGTGTTGTCACGACATTTAAGAGAGATGAGGGGGTCTCCTTCCCTCAAATACCTCCCCCCCCCCCCCATTTGACGTAATCAACGGGTGGCCCCTTATATGAGATGAGATTGGACTTCCTATCGATGCCAAGCGGTCATCACTCGTTATAAGCTCCACGTTGAAACAGTTTTATTAACATTTTGTGAAAGTTTTAAGTGTATTTGTATTCCTGTACTCCGCGCGAGTACGCAAGGGCAATGGTGATATCATTTTTTTAGCTTTAGTTGCACGATATACTCGAGTTTTATATTTCTAGACGTAATTTTATGATAAATCGTATTTGCACAAAATCACCAAAGCCTGAAATTTACATGTAACGTCATTGTATGCCGTTAGTTCAGTTTCGGAGTCTGATTCAAACTTGGGACACCTAGAAGTTATAAAATATTATTTTAATAATTAAGATTTTTAAATCAACTATTCTCATATTATCAACAGCCATACGCCATATGTCGCATTCACGTGAGAATCAAACCCTGATAAGATGAAACGGCAAATTTATGTACCTGTAAGATTCATCGCAGCAAATTCTGTGACAATTTACTGTATCTTTTTTAATTACTTTTATGTATTATTTAGAAAATCTTTGTGACAAGCGATTGAGGTGTCTTGTCTTGAAAATTTATGTCGCACATAATATAGAAAACTATCATAGATCCATTGAGGTCTTGTACAAATTCATTAATGCCACACGGCAAATATAAAATTAACCTCAAAACAAAATATAAACACTGTTAAATTATTGGTTTTTTATTTCTCTTAAAATTCCTTTTTTAGTATTTTTTTTATAATCTAATATATGGTAGTGTACGAGGCTAGCAGAAGTTTAAAACTGAATATATTTTAATGCACTTACTCGTATTAGCAGCTTAGCTTAACTCATTACAACATAATATTTATTTAGTTTACCACTATATATTAATTTATTTTGAAATTAACTTTTATATGAACTGTTCAATGCAGAATCAATTAAATCTATGAAACAGCAAATTGAGATATACATATGCAATGATAAAGTGCCGTCGTTTTTTTAAAGTTCCTATACAAAATTCCAATGAATATTGAAGAATGCATTGACAAATATGTAGACTGACATAATTTGAACATGACAACTATGAAAAAATAATCAAAAAGCTATCGTCAAAAATATTACAATTTAAAAAAAATACGTGTTTATCACAAAATTTCAGTTAAAATTAGTATTAAAAAGTGTTTTCATCTTATTAATTGCGAATTAGTCGTTCAGAAATCCACGCCGCGCTTGTTCTTTTTGTTAGAATACTGGTACGTTTAAATTGTTTTATTGCAAAGATTTGCACAAGTTTATTAGAATGGCTTCTAATAAATTCATAATTTATGTACAAACCTTTATAATATAATATGCTTCAACTATGAAAATACCTACGCACTTCAATTTAAGATATTTTAAAAATGGTGTAAGTCGGTTTGTACATTTAACTATACTAATGCAATAAATATGAAAGTTTGTGATGTTTGTTGCACTTTCACGCAAATAATACTGGACGGATTTAGATCAAACTTCACATTGATGCTATTTTACTTTTTTTACTTTACATTTATATAACTTACACATCGCATGTCCCTATTAACATTGTAGTATCTGCAAATCATCAACTTTTCAGGAGGAGCAACTAAAGATGTTTTAATGCATAACTTTGTCAATTTTTATGATTTTGTCACAAAATTTTTAAGTCACACTAAGATTATGTTTGTTTTAATTTTAGTAATAAAAAATCTAGTTAATAATGAAAAATGACAAAAATAAGTCACATACAACATTTATAACTGTTACGTTCTAGTCGCACCATGGAGTAAATGCTACATGCAACATTATTATCGGTTGTTGAAATGTATAAATGTGTTGGATGTCCCATTTATGATGATCTTAATGGGCTTCGATTGATATTAAGATGAAGGAAATGTCATTTTTAAATAAACAACGTCATCAAATTCCTATTTTAGTAAAATAAATCAGAGATAAATAGTTATCTTACTATTTATTTAAAATAAAAAACGGATAAAAGATTCAAATTCATAGAATTTTATTTTAATAATATTTAAAAAAGCAATATTTACAAAATATATTGAGATAAATTCTAGAAACTAAGAATAATTCTCCGATAATAATGACAAAAAATTGCATCTTAAGCGTAACAAATTCAGTTAAATAATATGAAATGTTTACGCTTACTATTCACTATCAGTTCTCTAGTAATTTGCTTTGTACTAGATTTTTTTGACGTTTTTCATTATGTGGTAGGTTCTAGACTGAAGTAATTATATTTGAATGGTATTAAGCCAGCATCACACATGCCAATAATTTTTTATACTTATCAAAATGGATAAGGAGATGACCATGATATTTTACTTTTTAATTTTAAACTTTTTTAAATCTACTTATTTAGAAAACGTATAAAATTTTGAACGTAGCGGGACCGGAACCTGCGCCTCCTGGAAACCGACCAGGCGCTCTGACCACTAAGCTATACGTTCTCATCGAGCTACGTCGAAATTTTTATACGCTTGTTACAACTTTTATGTTGTTAACATCTCTGTAGGGAGATTTTTACAAATTTATAATTTACATAAGTCATACGTTCTAAGCTCTACTAACACTGAGATTCAGATAGTCGATGGTGTTGGAATGTCAGTATTTGTGTCACTGTTATTTCAAATTCAATCACATTGGTCGCCTAATTTATTATTACAACTATTGTGCTGTAAATTGCCAGGATCAAGGGAATTATCAAAATCTGCAATAGGAATTGAGTTCTGCCACTCAACACGCCATGCCTCCAAAATTCGGCAGAATGTGGGAAACGGAGTGTCTTAACACTAGATTCCTTCTGCCTACGCTGCTGCGTGCGGAATACAAAGCAAAGCTGATTGATTGATTTATTTATTTTGCTATAAGAGTTATTTTCTTTTCGATTTTGATAGGTTGTTGATCAAATAAAATTATATCCTTACTGAAAAATATCGTTATTTGGGGACAACCACAACGTGCGTCAACGCCACTTAACACGCAATATAGTTAGGTTAGATAGGTTTCCGGTGAAGCTGTTGTTAAAGATATATAATATTTCAAAAATATTTATAATCTATACGCATAAATAATAAAAAATATCACTTAAAACAGGAAAATTAATCGAAAATTCCGTTAGCATTGTAGCTAGTGCTACTTATTAAAATATATATATATATATATATATATATTTATTAACAAATAACAAGTACAATTTTTGTTACATCTGATGGTACCCACACTAGGTAATCCTGTATCGTGGGTTCCAATATATGATTTTACAATTTAAGTTTAATGTTGACACTCGTTTTACAAGAGATTATATTAAAGTTTACACTAAAACACAATTAATAATGATGCAACTGACAAATACTACAGTGTAAGCAATAATTAGCACAACTAACAATGTTAATAGTGACATATACTACATCCTAAGCACAAAAAATACATACAATAAAACTAACAGAAACTACAGTTAACATTGCAGTATCTGTCACTATTTACACTATTGCGCGGAGAGTTGTTTTTAAAAGTAATTTATTGTATTTTTCACTTATATAAGTTTGATTTTCATTACCACTGGAATAAAAGTGGATCATCGCTATATAACCTTAAGTATGCTCTCTTACTTGTCATTTAGCTGAAATTGAAATAATAAATAATTGAATAAATAAGGACATTCAATCTAAGGGGGCGCTTTTGATCCTCTCGTTGAGATTGTCGTAAGAGACCGATGCGCACGCCCACCAGCTCCGTGTGTCCCGCTAACAATGTAGGAAGGTAAGATACTATTATACTATGATGTAGATACGACGATATTAACCTCACAATCTCGAAATCTGATGTAAATATAGTTGTTTTTTTAATGTGGTCATAAAATATATGAAAGAATTCATTCATTTATGAAATAATCATTTTCACATTCTACATTATTAATAGGGACATGTGATATGAGAATAACAGAGACTACAATTTATGTAAAGATTTTGTAAAATTTGGCTGTAACAGTAAGTGTAAGTGAGCGAAGCCGTGTTTGGTCGCTAGTAGTTTTATTTACATACGTTCTTAATAATATTAGGTCTTCATCAGCTTCACGCTATATCCCGCACACAGCAGGCCAGGCAGAGGGAACCTAGTGTTAAAACACTCCGTTCCCCACTATTCTCGATTGGGGGTCGCGTTACAGGTACACACACACTTGGGCGCCTGGGTTACGACAGCTTCCATTAAGCTATAAAGTTAGTAGTTATTAAGTCTTACAATGTCATATTTTAAATGACGCTATAATTTCCAATTTCTTAACAATAGGTTCGACTACAGTTTGCGTTAGTATACTAACGCGTCACGTAAAGCGCTCTAACTTTCTTTACTTTCTGCTGAATTCTGGAGGCATTGCGTGTTGAGTGGCAGAACTCAACGCCGCGCTTTGCCTCGACACCAGAGCGAAGAAATAGAAATATAAATTTAAGTAAATATTTCATCCCCTCGAGTAGGGATCGAATCCACAACCAGTCGATTTACAGTCACACTTTAGGTCCCGGCGCCACGACTGGCGCCTAAATAGATACATATATTACTACTATTTAAAAGAATTTCAAAACCTATTTAAGTGAAGATAAGCGATAGTAGAATAATAATAACAACATCTTTTTTTATTAAATATATCATTTAACCATTCATAATAATTATGTTATTCTTTTATTACTTCAGTGTACTGTCTTAAATCGAGAGGTTTTTCTATATTGCGGGATAAGCCAAAAAAATTTAAAAAAAAGTTTTGTTCTACAATCAACTTATTCGTAAAGGAATTTCAATGATAGTAATGAAACAAAATTAATGTTAATTAATTTATTTTAATGTTGATAATAATTAAAGTAAATACACTAAACTCTATAAGCGATACAATGATTTGTGTAATAAGTATAATATCAGTTAACAATATTGAGGGCCCTTTCGTAAGAGACTTCTAACGTGGAATACGGGAGTTGCTCCCATTTCTACAGTATAAATATATACAAGTGAGCCGAAACCGTTCTATAAAATATTTATTCTCGCTAATTGACTATCGTTGGGTGAAATATTGAGGACAATAAGTCGCTCAGTGACTACTCTAACACCTACCTCCAATAGGCCTCGCGTACAATCCGTTAACTTTCGATATAATCGTAATTTCATTAAATAAACTTTTACAAATACAACGGGAGTAAAAACCACAATGCGATGTTAGGATCTTATAAGCTACTCTATATACAATAATAAATTGGTGCCACCAAATGTAAATCTAAGTAGTTGCTAATGATTAAATATCTACGAGCTACCGTAGTTGTGACCTGAAGTCGTGAAGCTGCCTCGCGTACAAATAAAGGGGCCAACCATACATTATGTTTTATGAATTTGATAATTTTTTAAACCACATAAGACGCCCTTGTCACGGCTGGTCATATTTGTTTCAGAGAGAGAGAGAGTTTCAGAATTTTCCACACTTTTGTAAGCAATTTACACTCACAAAATTATTAAAACAGCCGTTCTGATATTATGTTTGCATATTATATTTCGAAATGTAATGTCACGAAATTTACGACTCCATCCCATCCCATATGTCGGAACGTAATTTATGTATGGCCCCTAAAGGCGACGAGGTGAACATTCTTTTGGCACTAAACGTGCTAGTTTATTATATCAATTTACACGTTCTTTTGTCGGTATTTACAAGAAGGCAAAATTTTATTGCTTACGAATTAAAGTTTACAAATGGTGTTAAGTAAGAAGATGATTAGCGATACTCGTGATGAAATTGTGTCATACACAGAATTGTGGCTGATGATATAAAGAGGAATGCTTACAAGAGACAGCAAATAGAATCATTCTTTGGAATGTAACGAAGTTTAACTGTTAAATATAATTTATATGTGAAAGAAAATTATAATTTGATTACTTGCTAAACACACAAAGGCACCCACAGATTAAATTTGTAATTAATATTGGTCCTTCTGACAAAAACATCGTACACATAACATGTTATTAATGATAATTATTATAATAATGGCACGCGGCAAATTTGGATTACGGGCTATATTTTTCTATAATTATTTATTTTCTATGTGCCATTTATATCTTCGAAAATATTCTTATACATATATAGATATCTAAATTTCAAATATACTCAAATAATTTCTATATAAACGGTAGATGCTATAAATCACTGTAAAACATTGCACTAGCTGCTAAGGCGATATATATAAAATACCGATTAAAATCCCTGTCATAAAAATATATTCCTTTATAAGACATGTCTTAAATCTATGATTGACATAAAATTGGTGCCAATATTGGTAAATGATTTTTGAGGAATAATTTCCAAAATATAAAAAAATCTTTCTGGTCCATAAATATGTAAAATATTCACATATAAAGCACAAAAACGGACATTAGAACGCGTTAAACGAATCCTTATTGTAATACTGAAAAATTGTAAACAAATTATACAGGATTCATTTACTTTCGTTGCGCCACTATAGTTTCTACCATATATTTTTATATATTCATCTAAAACTTATATGGTTAATATGAAAAAGTTATTTAATTTATATGATGTCCATATCATGTCGTAAATAGGTTTATGTTTACATCGAAGTACTCCATTGTAAGTATGTCTCGGTTAAAAAGCTGCCATTTTGAAAAAATATACGGAACACTGAAGTTTAGTGTACTGCATCGATGTCTCGCTGTGCACGTGATATTTTCACCTGAAAATAAAAAAAATATGATTACTAATACGATTTAAAATATTTTTTTACGTCGCAAACAAATGAATGGGCATTTTAAGTTTCAATCATTAGATGACAATGTTTATTACATTTGCACAATGTAAACAAAAAAAATCAAAGCTATTAGAAAGGTAAAATATTGTATTGTTAGAAATCAGAAGTGCTTAACATATTTCTAAAACAATAAAAGAATAGCATAAAGTCCATGTTTCTAAATTATTCGGACAGAGTTTCTACGTAATTCTGCTTGACAATATTTCAGAATATTTCCCTTTCCATAAGCTTCGTTACTTACAATTAACTAGGTTGATTGATATATGGGGACTATCCATGAATTCCGTTAGAAGTTAAGAAGGTAGGTCGTCTAAGAAGTGTGACATTGTATGACAAGGAAAGGAAATAAGCGTAGAATTTCGTGGTATCTCATTTTAAATAAAATATGCAAACATAATTTCGGAATGGCTGTTTTAATTTAATAATTGCTAGGTTTATCTTGCAACAAGGACGGGTTGGGCTCGAAAAATAGTGATATTCGGATAGTGTAATTTGTAGATGGTCTTTCATAGTTTTTCATCTACAGGTACCCAGGTTATTAAACGAGATTACTAATAATATTAAATTAATATAATATATATTAATAATATACAAGTGAACAGTACAATGATACCTTATCCTTGGGTGTGCTGGCTTCGCCGGACTCTAGGGCAAACATTTTCATTTTCTCTTTAAAAGAGAGGTGTTCCGGGACAGGCGCAGGCGCGGCCCGAGCTTGGGCTTCGGCGAGACGACGAGCGCGTGGATCTCTATAGGTAAAAGTATATTTTTTAGCTTCAAGTTGTATCCCGCACTTAAGGGTACGCAACCTGGTGTTAAGACGTTCTCAGCTTTACATCAAAATAATATTTAAACTGCTTCTTTCGATTAAAAAATCACTATACCAGAAAAAATCTCCGGTCACGCTGGAGGAAAGTGGGTCAATTAAAAAAAACCATTAAATGTGACATTCTGATTATTATGATGCAATAAATTAAAAAAAACTAATTCCCGCCATTTTTCAAGAAAGAAGGTATGTAACGAAGAAATTCGGTACATTTTAAAGTTTTATTACAAAAAAAGTAAAAATGCGACGAACGCGGCGAATAAAATTTGTGCGGTTTACGGACCTAATGGGATATCAATAAGAGTAGCACAAATGTGATACTCTATATTAAAATTTACTAGTATGTAAAAAAACTCATTTAGTAACTCCATTTTAAATACTTAACCTGTTAATAGCTACATAATAGTGTTAGTTACCTGTAGACCTCCTGCGCGCCGATGACGCCGGGCGTGTGCGCGAGCGCGGGCGCGCCGGCCGCCACGCCCGGGGATGTGCCGCCCGATAACATGTTCTCTGCTTCTTCGATGAAACGCTACAAACATCATTCAAATAAATTTATAATCATACAACATTTACTAACTTACAATTACATTATAAATCCTTTACGTTAGATATTATAATAAAGTAATATAAAATCAAGTAAAGTACCTAATATAAAAATATGCCTAAATTGTAAATAATAATAAGTCAATAAAATTCAAGCAAATGTGTCTTATTTGGTTTTATTACACACGCTTTTTTCATGTTAAAGAGAGTGAGCAGAGAGACCCTAATGATTCCTTCAATGTAGCTGCGGCGTGTTGAGTTCGGCTACTCAACGAACAGAATGTTTTAGGTTCACACAGGTTAACACAGGTTCACTCTGCTTGCCCTGCTTTATGCGGGATTCAATGTAAAACTAACACAAGAAAAAAAAACATAAGTTCAGTTTGGTCGATGAGCCATGTCCACCCTAAAGTGAGATCGCTACACTGATTTGATACAAAGATTTTGCTTACTTTTGATTATCCACCGGAGTGAACAATGCGCAAAAGCACGAAATGCATAATTTCGGGGCGGCCGTGACACGTCAATTTTACTATGTGTTCGCGCATTCAAGAAACGGAAGGCAACCAGGGCATCGCGTCATTGATCGAGGGAGAGAGGGAGAGATGTGATTGGTATGCTGTACTTTCCCCATTGTACTATAAACTACATCCAACGGTTAAATTCATATTCGCTATCCAATCACTGTACATAGAAATGTAGTAGAAACTAAAACACTGACGCCATCAACATTTCTAGGCCTCCAATATTGGTTTCAACTTGCAGTAATACGTACATCAGGATCCTCCCTAGCGGGCGGCATGTCCAGCGGCGGCGGCGAGGAGGCGGGCGGGGCGGGCGCGGGCGCGGGGCAGGGGGACGACGAGGGCGGGCACGCCGTAGGGGCAGGCTGCGCTCGCTCGTGGAACGAGACGCGCTTGTCTCGAGTACCAATTGGTGATCTGTGCAGAATATAATGGTAGTATAAATATAGTATATTACAGTATAAATATTAAAATATAATTGTTTTATATGATTGTAGGGATATACATATTGTGTATGATTGATTCCATTTGTGTAAGACATGTGATACGAAAATTCATTCAGTTTTGGGTATACAAAAATTAAATGAGCGCCGCGATAGTAATAAATTTAACGTAAAATTAATATGTACTAATAAACATGAACTAATTATACTTTAATTTCATTTACAAACCCTACTTATTTATTAGACTTTCACAATGAAAGTTTATTGATTTGATCATCTACAAATACATATGCTAGACAGTATTAATTAAAAAGCAGTGCCAATAATAGAAATTCAATAATTTTAAAAATATAGTATTATATAAATAAGATAAAAAAAAATTGAGAGTAGAATATTTTTTAATACTGTGGTTGTTTTTTTCTGTCTTTTAAATATGTAACCAAAAACTAGTAAACATAATTTAAATCAGTGTAAATGCGATGATTGTCGGTTCGATAGTCACTCGAAATAAAACAGTTTCTGGAGAAAATATTTTCAAAAGTATTCGATTAATTAGAAAGTAGAAATCGAAAAAAAATGGAGTGTTGACACTAATATGTTTTTGCCTATTAAAAGTGAGTACACTCACAGCGGGGGCGCGTTGTCGACAGGCGCGAGGGGCGCGTCCAGGCGGCGCCCCGCCATCACCGCGAAGGAGGAGCCGCGCTCCGGCGGGGGAGGGGGGTTGCTGGCCATGCTCGCTACGGAGATGTTGGCCATACTGGAGCTCAACTCTGATATGCGTGTTTCTTCTGTTACCTGTAGATAGCATTTGTCATACTGTAGGTGGAAATGTAATAGACATAGTAATTACTTTTGTAATATATTTTCAGTGTAATAATGTTCACAACAAATAAATCTACATATATTTGTGCTCCATATTCTCATTGAAGATACATTAAAATAAATTCTAAAGCTTTTGGCTGCAAAGAAAAAAATCTCATTAATATTTCCTTTTTTCAATTTAATATTTATAAAAGTTCTACTACAAAAAAAAAAGAAATAGATAAAAAACTTTAATCAAAAATACAGTACAGTACATAAAGCAAAAAGCTGACACATGCCATCCATAGCTAACTTATAACATACAGCGCCCACAACTCATTGTCCGTACTATACATAAAAAAACTATCCTACATACCGTATGCGACGAATGCGTGGCATATCCATTAGTAAGATCCATGCGTTGGTTGGTCTTAAGTATAGACTTGGGTTGGGGTGGTTGTCGTTCGCGCTCAGGCTCCCTTTCCAGGTCGGGCTCCGGTGATGGACTCTCTTCTTCGTTACCACCGTCTGGACCTCCACCGTCATCCTTAATTAAAAAAATAGGTCATTCCCGAAATAACAACATATAATCAATACACTAACTTCATATAAACATACAAGTAGAGTACATGATAATATAAACAGTATTTTCTATTGCAATATTTTTTTTATTGTATACAAAATTGTTATGTAGTTATGTAAAAATGTATGTTACATAGTAATAATAAAACGACATCCGTGACAAATGTGAACGCAAATATTCAGACTACTAAAAATTAAAATAATGACTACGCAAAAGACTGGCGATGAGACAGATAATTTTCTATTGTAGTTTTAATTTTAACATTCAAGTCTTTAGCCCTAGATATAATTAGTTACTTACAAGAGCTTACGATTAAGAGAAAATTATATATTTTAAAAAAGTTTGTAAATCAATATAAATCACTTTTGATTGCAGTTTGTAAAAACAACGGCCGTGGGTTTGCCTTTTACATGAAGGAATGAATTATTTTTATTATTTTGCTATGGTGGTTAGAAAAAAACTCAGCGTTGACTTCGCCGCCCAATGTCCCTAATAGTGTTGCACAAGGTTTCCGCCTTTAACCTGTTTAATGCGTTATGCTAAAATTCTAGAAAAAAAAGCTAACAATATATAATACCTGGTGTTGTGTTGCACGACGCTCGAAATCACGTTCCAGTTGTAAAGCCCGCAGCTGCTGGTTCTGTACGGGAGTACGCATACTGCCTAACGCGACCAGTTGCGTTATGGCCGCGTCTCTGTTGGAAAATGTTTAATATTACTAATTGTTTTTTTGTTCATTAAATTTATTAACCTCATATTTAAATAGTTTTTTGCAGTTTGTACATTAATATTGGTATGTTGGTAATTTATTGAGTTTAAATTACTATTACTATAATGCCCACACCCACATTGGATTAGATCGGTAAGTAGAGAATACTCTTTAGTTTTATGTGTAATAAAGAATACATAAATAAATGATTCCACTTCAACGTATTGTTGCATAGATAACACATAAAGAAAGATTAATGTTTTATAACAGATACAAAATAAGAAATTAGGACACATTAAGTACAAATATGTATGCTCGAAATTCGATATATAATATAAATTGTGGCAGTCGTGTCGTCGTGAGACAGGCATAAAGTGCGGTAACAATTTTCGCGACTCACCACATAAAACCTCGAAAATTGGGCAGAAAGTTGGAAAGAAAATGTGTCAATACTAAGGTACCCCTGCCTATTCCTAGTAAAATAAGCGTGAAGCTGAAAAATAAACGTTTCAAGAACCGACCTCCGTGCTCTATTAGCGGCCCGCTTGACCTCCGCCTGCCGCTCGCGCTCCTCGCGCTGCCACGGGTTGTGCGCGGGCTGCGCGCGCGCCGCCGCCCCCGCGCCCCCGCCCGCGCCCGCCACCGGGTACACCGACACCGCGGGCGGCTCCGACGCACTTGCCACGTACCGCTCTAAATGTTAAACACACGTTTATTATTTATATTAAATTAGCAGCCAAAACATGGGTGTAAATTATTTTAACAAAGAACCAAACCAAACACAAAAATATTAATATCACGTATAATTACGTGCAGTTTAAAAATGATATATTGTTTTGTTTAACCTTTTCTAATTATGTGCGTTAATTGGAGAATTAAATAATATTCGAATGAAGACAAGATGTTTATATTTCAATTAATTTTATTTATCAGGTCTGTTAATATAACTCGCAAAAAGTCACCACATAACACACTATATCTTTAAAATTGATAATGACGAAGTATTTAAACAATAAAGAAAAAAGTTTATATAAAAACATAGATTTTAATAAAAAATACTTAAATATTAACCGAAGAGGCTGTCACGAGTGTGCGATTGTAAATGCAACGGTTGTGGGTGCGATTTACACTCGGGGAAATTAAATATAACATATTTTTATTCACTCGCGACGAATCCTTGAGGCATTGCGTGTTGACTTCCGCCGCGTCAAAAATTCGGCGGAAAGTGGGAAGCAGAAGTGTCTTAATGGGAATGGAGAGTCTTAAGGCTAGATTGCTAGATCCCGTCTGCTTATCCTGTTATGTGTGGAATACAGGGTATAGCTACAAAAAAATATTGACAATATTTATTACCATCTTCGGCCTGTACAGTTGAGGGCTGTTGCTGAGACTGCTGTGATTGTTGATATAAATCATCTTGTTCAGTTTCAGATCTTCTGTTAGACTGGAAATAAAATATAGGAAAATAACTAAAACAATAAAATTAAGATACTTCATTATAGATACATTCTATTTTAAATTGAGACTAGCAATAAATATGTGGCCCTTATTCAGCATTCAGCCTATTCGGTTGACTTTATCGTGTTCGACCGAGTACGGTATACATACTTCATTATTTTGTTGCAATGACAATTGATGAAATGAAATAAATTGTTAATTCACTTTATATTATTTGGGCGCAATGGCATAAACGTAAGACTAAATGCGAAGGTTGTAGGTTCGGTTCTCACTCGGGTGATTGAATTCTATTTATTAATATTTGGATCTCTTTATTAATACTTTCATCCGCCACTCAACACACAATGCGTTGAAAAGTTGGCGGAAAGCGGGAATTACTACCGTAATCAAAATTTAGAATCGTAAATTCATGTAGACTCTAGAGATAGCTATAAAAGTAAAATACTTTTGCCTGATATTCGGCTATTTGAAGAACAATAAAATCATTTTCGAATATTAGGAAAAGTATTAGGATTCGGTATTCAGTATACGAATCTACAATTTGTTGCAGGCCAAAAAAATACTGAGCTACATGATTTCGTCTTACCAGCGGTAACGGCTTAGGTGCGACAGGCGGTTGCGTGCGCTGCGGTGAAGGAGGTCCTGGCGGGTACCAGTCGTACCTATAATACATACATTTTAAATTTGATTTGAATGTTACTACTATTGAAAAACCTGTATAAGAAAAATTCATTACCCTTAGATACTTTTTTAGCTTTATGCTGTTTAGGAGGTATGGTGTATTGGAAACTAGTGTTAAAACTTACGTTGTCTATTGAGTAGTGAAACTTAAGGCCGTGCTTTGTTAACTTAAAATTCTCCAGACAGGGAATCAAATCCAAAATCCATGCATTACTGCACCATGACGCCCTAGTTGACTCAACTTGTTATGATTATCAAACTTATTAATATAATTTTATTTATCATAAAAAATTGAGTTTAAAGTGGAAAATGTCACTTCTTTTAATCACTCCAAGATGTGATCACTTTATTATTTAATTATTCTTTACTTGTTGAAAATTGTTTCGTATATTTATAAATAGAAATAATGTAATTTAGAATAATTAAACAATAATTTTAAAATAAAGAGGCCAGCCGTCGTCAAGCAGCATCACAGTGGGTGGCTGTTCCTAACTCCCCGCGCTTAGTAACAAGACAACACAGCTTGTAACAAGACAAAGCGCGGCATTGAGTTCCACTAGTCACTATACAATGTCTACTGTAGAAAAAAAACTAATAATACCTTTGAGACTGAGCGTGATTTTGATACACTTGATTGGGTTGCGTCGGCGTTGCCGCGTATTGCGTATGCATATTGACATGCATGCCCGCGTGCACGTGCATGCCATGACTTTGCGGACTTGCATGTATATGCATACCCTGGTTCTGCGGGCTCGCGTGCATATGCAAGGTCTGGTTCGCATGAACGTGCATAGGTTGGTTTGGATAGGTGTTTGTCTTTTGTATTTGTTGTTGTTGTTGATACTGTTGTTGTAAATGTTGCTGATGATTTTGTAGATTTTGTTGATGTTGTTGTTGCTGTTGTTGATGTTGTTGTTGTTGTTGTTGTTGTTGATGTTGTTGGTATTGTTGTTGTAAGAATTGTTGCTGTTGTTGCTGACGTCTAGTTACTTCTTCAGACATCTCTGCTAACTTAGCTGCCCTTGCATTCGCTGCGTTTGTTTGATTAATCTAAAAATGTTATTTGGTTACAATAATTATTATGGTTGCGCTACAGTCAATCTGGGTTACTATGACAGATACGAACAATATTTTACACTATGTATTAAAATTTAAAGCACATTGTAAGAGCGGTTTTGTTTTATTAGTGTTTTTACAATATTTTGCCCCATAGACAATCAAGTAAACCTTTTAAAATACATCAGTATAGATCAGAAGAAAATATGAATTTTGTAGTCGGTCAAAGTTATACTCATCAAATGGGCAACTTTGACACACGAACCATTCATAAAAATCATTCCTCTTATTAATCTAGGCAATATTGGTTCATGTTTTTATTAAATAATCGATGTAGCTGATGTAATAAGACATTCATTTCGCAGTTTTGTCTTATTTTACAAAAATTAGACAAGTCAGTCTAGAGCGTTTGATATTTGTGTATTATATATTTTTCATCAGCTTCAAAAACTACTTAAAACTATGCTTGACAGAAAACTTTTAAGTAAAATCAAAAGAAAACAACCGATAATAATTGAAGCAAGCAAAAAAATATATAAGAACTTAATATAAGAACATTTAGCACTATAAATGAAGATAATAATTTATGTTAACTATTATCTTAATTTATATTTGTGTTTCCCTTGTGCTGAGTCTTAAGTTTCTTTTAGTTCTTAAAATTCAGAGTTATTAAATAAAATAAACATATTAAATAAAAATAGACAACAGTATAACCCACTGTAAATGTCATTTGAACGAATCAAAGTAATCTAGGTAAGATTGAGTGTAATTTCTTAAGTATATACATAAATAGTAACAAACTAGAGCAGTCGAGGCGCAACGGCACATCATCCAACAACTTAAATTCTACACCAGAGCGAAGAAATAGAAATATAAATTAAAATAAATATTTCATACAGTGGTGAAGCTAAAAATTTTTGTTATAATAGTTAAGATATGAATTATTATTATGAAAGTACTAGCGACCCAAAAGTGACTTCGCCTCTTTAAGCTTGTTATATTATAATTAATTATAGAAATCTTTATATAAATTGAAGACTTTAGCCGTTATTCTGTTATATAAACTATACTACTCTAAGGTTTCATTGAAATCCATTCAGTATGTTTTTGTGAAAGTGGAACAAATTTCTATCCCCACACACTTTCATATTTATAATATTTGTAGGAAGTATAGAATGTACCTGATTTGGTAAAGTGCTAGTACCGTCCGAGGGCTTATCAGGAGTAGTGGCTGGGAAGTGTGCAGATTGAGGTCGACCGCTTCCACTTGAACTACGAAGCGATGACCATCTATATAAACAAAAGTAAAGATACAGTTTTGTTTGTTTACATTTTCCATAATGAACCTTTATAGGAGCTATGTAAATACGCTAAAATAAATGTGAGTGTAATGTATACAACAAGCCAATGTCAAAAGCTTTAACCTTATTTTTTTTTTTTAAATTGGAAGCCTTTTTTATTAAAAGTTGTTACTACACTCACATTTTACTATGAAAGCACAATTGGAACCCTTAGGTAACGCCGTGATAGATATGAACTTTAAAAGATCAGCAAAACTACAAGAAATCACTTATATCATGTTTATGAGTGCTATTTTAAGGAAAAGACAAAGTCTACCGGATTCGCTATCCGATATGTATATAAATGTATACATATAACTAACCTGTCTTGTAAAGGATGTTGAGCGTGCACAGATGATAAGTTCTGGTAGAACGAATCGTTCTGCGCAGATAAATTGTGGCTACTACGGGATTTGTTAGCTGATACATCGTTCCATGCTGGCGATCCTCCTTTTGCATAGCCACTGTTACGAAAAAATCTATTATTATTATTCTTTATTTTATTTCACGCTATATAGCACATACATGTATAGCCCAATTCTCTAGACACCAGAGTGCTGGAACATTACACCACGCATTGTCTTGTTACCAGAGTGAAGAAATAAAAGAAACTCACCGCCTTGTACGGCGGCATAAATCAGAGCACTCCTTGATATAGAAATTAAATCACAATCATATATTTAGCATCAAATACTAATCACTTGTATGAACATATAAAAAATATAATCACATCATAACGAGATAAACAAATAATGAAAATCAAATGATATCTTTAAAATATCGAAACATTCAGTAAATCAATTCAAACATAACACATAATTTTACTATTAAAATTATCTCTGTACTAAATGTCAATGTGGCGTAGTTTGAGATATAACGTTAGGGAGAGGAGCGACAGGTTTCTTACCTCGGCATTATATAGGATTGCGGCGATATCTTCCCCGAGTGTTGCGTTTGGGACATGGGCACATTGGCGAGGGGAGCGTGGGGCATGTGCGGCGTGTGCACGGGCGACGCCAGCGCGTGGTTTAGCGCCGGAGTGCTTTTACTTGGCTTTACTGGTTCCGCTGCTAAGCGGGAAGGAAGATCGCGTTCCGAGGCACGCCGCGCTGCTCCAACACCCTCTGTAGCACCGCCTGCCCCTGTTATTATAATGTAATTATAGCTTAGTTGGAATAGATAGTCAAATTAAATATAATTTCTACTAACTGTTTTAACTAAATATTGATGACATGATTTTGCTACAATATAATTAAATGTAATATGCACGAAATAAACAAAATAATAACATTAAAATTACATAAAGCTGTTGACGAAGTACAATATTTTGATTGTTTAGATCACGCTTTATCCCGTCTATCGCAGGGTAGGCAGAGTTTACCTAGTGTTAAGACACTGTGAGGGGATGGAACTCATAGTCATAATGTTTACAGTCAGACGCTATGCCATTGTGACACGATGGCTTCATATCGATTACTAAAAATATGTATGGTGTCAACATCCCTACATTAGTGTGAATACCTTGCAATTATAGTGTTGAAATTAAAAAAGAAATTACAGCGGTAATATACCATGCAACATTTTCAAAGAAAAAAAACGTAATAGTGTATAAAATTTAACAAATAAAAACTGATAAAACGTCAAAAAATAAAGGCCGTCGTGACAGAAACTAACATCTGCAATGCATGCTCCTATAATAAAAAATAATAAATAACGTAAATCGTAAGCCGTGCGTGTGTAACACACCTATTTCATGCTCGGTGCGAGAGTCGGCTTACACGTGGGGGGTTCCCGGCGCCATCGCGACACGTCCGCCGACGACACGTGCTTGCGTGAAAACTTGCTATCAAACACTCGACTCTCGTCCATATTTTCTAAACTACCAGTCTTTATTTTTAAACTTTCTAAGCATTCAGGGCGCTTAACGCTATTCTGGTTAGATTTCAATTTTATATCTTCAAGTGTAATCGTTTTCGGCTTCTTATCTAAAATTTCGTTAAATATAAGACTACCCGCGGTGGATAGAACGGTTTCGGTATGATCCTCGGAGGGAAGATTTGGTAACTCGAATTCATTTCCTTGGGCCAGAGTATCCTCGCTTCCGCGAGAACCGAATTTCGACCAATCTTCGAGTTGTATAAGAATGCTTTTTACTTCATCTTCGGACATTTTGTCGGTCTTTCCGTCGTCGGTGTCAGTTTTTTCACATTCGTACTGAATATCCGCCAAGCTGGCACTCGCTGGTAAATGTTCTTTAATAGCAAATGGCTCTCGATTAACGCCTGTGCTGAGGTTAGGACTGGATCTACAGTTACGTTTGTAACTCTTCGCACAGTACCTAAGATTAATTTGATTAAAATGTTTCGTTAAGGCTTTTACTTTCCCAAAAGCGGGTCGATATTCATCTGGTGATTTCCAGGATTTTTTTGCAACATTGTGTAATATGTCATTAACTTCTGTATCGACAGGTAGAACCTTCCTAAGAGGTACCACGTCTATGAAATCCTCATCAAAAGATTCTGAAGTTGATATAGATGGACCATCTGTATCGTCCGATTTGCTGGAGAGTGATTTTGACATACTATACAAAGTTTTTTTCAATTGACACTGTATATTTTGTATGTCATGAGATGTGCGTTTCAAATTAAGATTTAAGTCGACCTTTTTGGTGACTTCCACAATACGAGGTTTAGTATCAGTCTCTAAGGGAGAATTGGGAGTTTGGCACGTGGCGTCGGCAGTTTTTGGTTTCTTCTCATCCGTCGTCAAATCTAATGAAAGCGAAGGTAATATACGTCGTATTTTGGGGGTTGCAACTTTGTTATGAAAACAATAATTTTCGAATATCACAGGTTCGGAATTAGGTTCATCTATGTAGGGTATTTGTTGAGCTTCAGGTTGGGGAGTTCGACAACATTCACAGGCACTAACGCACTCGTCGACGCCTGTACATCTACGTCTATAATCTTCATCCTTAGAACGTGCATTAAATAAATCTAGAGTTAGTTTAGTATCTATCGGCTTCATCTCCGGTGGCAAGCAAATAGCTTCGCCACTTTCACTTGACTGGTCATAGTTGGGCGGCGGGTCGGGCACCGGGGGCGGTAAAGGCGACACTTGCGACACTTCCGGCACATAAGTGTCTTGACACAAATCGTCACCTGACTGATGTGCATCTACATCTTCACATGTAAATGTGAAAATCGGTATTGGTTGGGGAATATATTCAGATTTAAGTTCTAAAGGACATCCCGGTGTGTCTGGTGACTGATCATCTTGCAATTGATTGTTTTCGCGATCTAATGTAATAACGAGCTTCGGTATAGAGCCGTGATATTGCGTTTGATATTCTTCAGTTTCATCCGTACTAGATTCGGATGTTTCGTCTCTTAAAAGACGATTTCGATAAGTATAACGGCCGTTTCCTGTAATGAGAGGAACTTTAAAACCACACGAGAGATAAAATGTTAAAATGATAAGAAGCCAAATAAACCATGAATACGATGACCAGATTAAAAATCTCACACAAGATTATAACAAATATTGAATAAAATTAACGCTGAAAATAAAATACAAAGTCGCAAATAAAAACAAAAATATAATTTTATAAATAATTTGCCTGCGGTAACGAGTTCAGTGAGCGGGGACGCCGGCTTCAATAATGCTGGATGTGGATTTATGAAAGTACCAGAGTTACGACGCGCGCGATGCTCGTATTGGACTTCCTCATCTATGGAAATGTTGTTAGATACCTAATATAATACTTATAGAAATATACTTCACAATTAATTTGTTCTCCTGCTCAATATATGCGATGTAAATATAAACTTAACAGCATGATTATGTATAATAAGTTTATACTTTATATTTAAAATTATAAAGTTCCAAATGCAGTTTCCTCAATGCGAGCCCTATTTACAATATCATGGTTCAGTTTTAAATAGGTCTATAGTAATAAAATATTACTAACTTTGTTGGTTATACGTCGGTTGATGTAAAAGAGTCGCCAGTCCGTGCAGTACAGCACCTTGCTTCGCTACTTCCAGCGTCACTGTAGGCCCCGTACGGACTAAATACTCAGCGGCCTTGAGAAAAATACAATATTTATTTTAACGATTTATTTAAAATTATAATTTTATTAATGAAAAACGAACACACTACAACATAGTGTGACAGTAAAATCGACTGGTTGTGGGTTCGATCCACACTCGAGAAGTGACCCTTTCTTCGCTCTGGTGTCGAGGCAAAGCGCGGCGCAGAGTTCTGCCACTTAACACGCAATGTCTCCAGAATCTCTGCCTACCTTGCTGTGTGCGGGATACTGTTTTTTTTATAAATGGGATCGTTTAATTGCAGATGCTAATATAAATAATGTTAGTTTAGACATTTTGAACGTTAATTATAATGAAGCATTGGTTTTTTTGATTTCACGCTATATCCGGCATATGGGAATCATATAGGATTAGGCAGAGGGAACGGAGTGTCAAGACACGCCGTTTCCCACTTTTCGTCAATTTTTTTAGGACATTGCGTGTTGAATGGCAAAATTCAATGCTGCGTTTTGAAACTATTTGCTGTTGATTTATCTATATTTTATATATACATAGAAAAAAGGTAAGAATAACATCCGAAATGCTAAAATGTTTGCAATAATAATATTAATATTAGTAATTTACTTTCTCCTGTGTGATGCCAACGAGGGAGTGTCCGTCGACGGAGAGCAGCTGGTCGCCGGCGGCCAGGCGCCCGTCCGCCGCCGCCGCGCCGCCCGGCACCACCGACTTTATGTAAATGCCTAGTTTGCTCTGGCCTGCACCCTGTTTAGAATGTATAGAAAATAACATTTATCGAGTTTGTCAAGTGGAAATATAGGATTAAGTGTCCAGTAGTGAGAAGCATATTAATATACAGAGTGTATTTGTCACCACAAAATTAAATGAAAGCAGAGTTTTAACTACTCTATAAAAACCTAATACAATTAGAACAAAAGAGATTTTGCCAAAAATTTAAGTGTTTCTTTTTTAAACAAAATAAATAATAACATTATCGTTGTAAAATAAAACGCCTTTTGTTAAGATTGACGCACACAGATACTAACCTACCTATCAAACGGCAACATCGCACACGCCTTATTTACAAAATTTAATCGTAGATATTGAAGGTTGAGTTGAACGTTGTTTAGGTTTATTATAGAAAATAGCTAATTGCGTAAAATAGAACGAGAGAAATCTCTTTCTCGTTCTGAGATGTCTTTTGAGAATGAAAAGTGGCAGATCAGCAATGTTTCGTAGTATTTTTGTAGTAGTAGGTGTTTACGTCACTGGCATCTATTCGTAACACGTAACAAAGAATAGATAAAAATCAAATGAAAATAATACTACCTAAGTCTAAACAGTTGAGAAATCTTGATTTTTTTTAGGTATGGATTTTAAATATTTTATTTTATTCTATGTGTTGCTCTCGTAAAAGGAGACGCTTACTCCTTGTATATTAAAAATATATTAAAAACAATCAAATTAAATTACCTTAGCAGCAACAATACTGAGTCCCATTCCATTCGGATTCTTATGCAGCTGTACTATATGCACTCTAGGGTGCATATCATGGGGTGCATGTGATGGGGCAAAACTATGCATATATACAGTCCATTCACCCTTGGCATGGGGTTGATGGGCTAAACGACATAGTCCACCACGTTGTAAGGGGGCCACAAATTCTGCTAGTCCGGGGGGCACACCACGAACTACTTCTGGACTAAATCCATCGCCTGGTATCAGTAGTGCTGCACCCAGCCATACGCTTTCTTCTAGGGTTATCTGGACAAATATGAAATAAATTTATCAATGCAATAATACTAGGGAGATTAACAATATGTTCTTATATAATGCCTAACTTCTCGCTGTATGCTGTACGCAGCAGGGTAGGGGTAGAGGAACCTAGTACTAAAAATTCTGTTCCGCATACACCGCACAATTCTTTAAATTTGCTTGGAACTGAGTATCTTAACACAACGTCTACGCTGCTAAATGCAGAATAAAGTATGAAGTTAAAAAAAAAAATACCAAAGATTTTAATTTAATCCATACCTCTCTCCCATCAGCCCTATATAACTCGTCGGCATGAGCACGTGCATGCGCAGCGGCCGCGTCTACCAAATCGGGAGGTAGTATTGGGCTCAATAAAGCGCGCACTTGTACTGAATTGAGCTTGAAACAAGCACCTAGAGCACCGCACACTTCCTCCGGTGAACGGTATGTGCCGGATATTAGACGTGCTGTAATAGAAAATTTCCTGCTTTTAATAACAGAAGTAAAGGATCTTATTTACAATGAACTCAATTAACTTTTACTTCAAATAGGCTTTTCAGTTAAATATACTTTTGTGTATATAGAAAGGAAAATGATTAGTGTGTATAGATTTACATTAAATATTATTAAAATCATTAGCTAAAAAAATTATTTAAAAAAATATACAATTTCAAATTAATGTTAAATTAAAAAAAATAATTCCTTAAATTTTAATTCTTATTGAATTCACACTCTATTTTAATTTTAAAATTAACTAATATACGTATTAAGAATATAATAATGCTTGTCAAAACTAACCAGCCTGATGAGTCCTTGCCAAATGGCAATCAGCGGCCAGCTCCAGGCCCTGGCGCTCCGCCCACGCCGCCAACAGCGCCAGGCGCGCCGACAGCGCGGCGCCCCAGCGGCCCGTCACGCAGGCCGGCTCCGTCACCAGCTTGTTGAAGCAGCAGGCGTTGACGTAGTGGAAGAGGTGCGAGAACAGCTGTATGGTGAGCGCGGCGTTGACGCGGCAGCGGCGCAGCAGCACCATGGCGGCCGCCAGCGCCTGCAGCGTGGGCGCCGTCGCGTCCGTGGCGTCGCCCGCGCCCGCGCCCAGCTCGCCCAGCGCGCGCGACAGCTCCTCTTGGAAGCACGTCACCAGGTTGCTGACAGATTTTATAAGTAAGTATACGTTTGGGGACAGGTGGACGTTGCCTCATTTTGTAATGATAAAAAAGCTTACCTGAATGCGTTTTGGACGGTTTTCGGAAGCAAGTCCTGAGCTTGCGTTGAAAATGATGAGATGTGTCTATCAAATTTTAAAAAATGCAGCAGCTCACTCGCGTTGGCCATCCAAAACGCTTGTGCGGCGGAGTCGGTTCGTCTTTCCTGAAATTAAATTATTTAAGAATAAATAAAGACTATTAGACTAAATGAAGACTAATAATATATAAAAGACATATGTTCCAAAATTTAAACATTAAAAAAAATAATTAAAATTCTACATCAAAATGTAAAAAAGTAAAAGTAACAAATATTATTATAATAGGAAAAGAATAAAATTATACGTACATACGTACGTACTTTTTATAACCAAAATAATTTAAACAAAAATAAAATTAATAAATTGAATGGTTTGTAATTTAAAAAATGGATTACAAATTCTAAAATTGCAAAAATACAAAAATCCATTAGATTGTGACTATCTTAGGAATTACATACTTAGAAATGATTATTTCTAATTCAATTTAAAAAAAAAATGTAAAAAGTATGGACAATGTGAGATATTAAATTAGACAAAATTATTTTAAAAAAACTTTAAACATTATATCACTTAAGTACTTAAAAAGTAAATTTAAATTATATATATAATTTATCAATAACCTGTACGGTGGCGTGTATGAGCGTGGCGACGTGGTGTAGAAAGGCGGTGAGCTTGTGAGCGCGCTCAGTCGGCGTCAGTTCTGGCCGGTAGTGTGTGGATGCTCGGTACCTACGAAATATATGTATATTATGTTATTTTTTAGTTTATTTGCTATTTAACTTAAAAATGATTCTTCGCCAGTAGTGGCGCAGGGACACGAAGTGTGACTGTAAAACCGACTGGTTCGATCTCCACTCGAGGTTAAGCGCGGCGTTGAGTTCTGCCAACACACAATGCCAAAATGGGGAACGGAGTGTCTTAACACTAGGTTCCCTCTGCCTACCCTGCTGTGTGCGGGATACAGCGTGAAGCTGAAAAAAAAGACCTACAGCACTGTGGCTCATTGGCACAGCCGACTATAAAAAAATAACAATAAGATATAGTAACTAAAAAATTGAAGATACAGCAATAAGTAAAATTATTTAATAATCTAAATTTATGTAATTATGTACGAGAGTAAATTTATGAGAAAATCTAAATTGTGGGTTCGGAAAACAAGATAAGAAATCGGACATTGAAATTTATTATTTCTAAGAATGTTCTTTCTGTATCATGCTGATTTTAAAGATTGCTATTGATTCTCTTGCCTAAAGTTCACGTGTATTCGTTGAAATTTGATACAAATCGAGTAATTTCAAGCTTTCATGACCACTTAATGTTTGAATGGCCGAATAATAAGCAATATTGGGTCAAATACCAAGTGTAAAAATGTATATTTCCTCCAATACACCAGCCGATATATTTAGGTTTATATATAAATATTTTACACATTTTAAATGAAACTATTAACCGGATTAATCGCGTATATTTAGTACTGGGTATACATTTTTGGAAACCCGATGTTTCTGAAACTTTGCAGTAGTCCGTGGTCACGAGCACACTGAGGTGGCATTCGTCTGTATTAAAATATGTAATAATCGTGAAAACCAAAGATCTTACTATTTTACCCATTTTTACGCATCTACCGCATTTAGCAGTAAAAGATAGCGAATCGATACAAAGTACAACACACGCTGTTTTCCACTTTTTGTTGTAATTTAGAAGAGGCGGAACTCAACACTGCGCTATGACTAATCAAAAAAGATAAAAATAATATAAAAATATTTAAAGATCTGCTAATGAATATCGGACTCATAAGCATCACGTGCACAATCATGTACAATCGACTCTAAAATTTCAATGAAATATTTGAAAAAATATATATTTTTTAATAAATCAAATAGCTCCACGCTGTATCCCGCTTATAGCAGAGTAGACAGAGGGAACCTAATGCTAAGACAATTTCTCCCATTTTCCGCCTAATTTTTCGAGACATTACGTGTTGAGTGGTGGAATTCAACACTGGGCTTTTGCTTTGGTGTCAGAGCGAAAAAAATAAAATATGAATAAATAATAATGTATTCCCCAAATAATAGCAGTCGATCCCACAACCGTCGCAATACCGTCACACTCTTGTGTCTTGTGCATTATTTAATAAAATTATTAAATAATAAAAAAATAAGTAAATTAGAAACACAATACTAACCTCGCACATAAATACAGTGTATAAACAGGTGCCAGTTTAAAGGCGGGGGCATGTGGGTCCAACCGGGTGATAACAGCCGCTAAGAACTGCGCCTGACCTGCTTCAGGAAACTCCAACACAGCTGGTAGGATGGCTTCTTGGCCACGAGAACTCAATGCACTCCTGATACATTTATAGGTCAATTTGTAACATTAAATATGTCCAGGTCTTATTGTGAGGATTAGGTATGAATTTGAATACATAGGTCATAGGTAAAATATACACCATATTTTTGTAAATAGAAGTGGCGATATGTCACAGGTAACTTAAAGTATGTGCTAAGGTGTCAGATGTGAAAATGTTTAAACAATAAAGTATATTTGAATAGATCTAGTTCAAAGCCTAAATTCCCTTTTTATAATATTTTAAATTATTTGTCTTCATAAATCAATAGCAAAGTAATTTCGTCTTATTCTACAGCGATAAAATTAACGGTGGTGTGAAACTAGCGTCAATACATGGATAACAAAAGTTAGCGAAACTACGAGGAATTAAAAACAACATCCAAGATTTACAAAACAAAAGAAACAAAAATATATACAAAATAAAAACATACCTGTTGTCCTGTCCCGACCCTCCACTCTTAGCGCTACAGATGCTCTTAGTCTCCACGTTGCCGTCTAAGTCGAAGGTGGTTTCGTAGTTGTCCTTGTAGGGCGCGGGCGCGCGGCCGGCCGCCGCGCTCTGCTCGAGCTCGTCGCGCATGTACTCGTCCTTCGAGTCGCTCAGATGCTGCGACATCATGAGCGACTCGTTGTCTAGCTTAAGCGTATTGTTATTGTAGGGCGGGTCGTAATGGTCGTGCGACGCGGGACTACCGGGCCGGGGGTAGTCGGGGTCGGCCACGTTCGCGTTGGGGTCTAGCGGGTCGGGATGGTGCGACGCCAGCGAGGTGGGCGACATGGCTCCGCTGTTCTCGCCGGACGGCGATCTAACAATTGCAATACACAAGCGCATGTCGGTGAGCCAGTGACACACATGCAACGAAAGAAAAGAAAACGACGATCATACATGGACAACATAATCGAACACAACATTTAAAAGTGGATAGAAAAGCGGATCGATACAGTGATGTAAAGTTAAGATTAAAAAGAAGTAAATAAAAATTAACGCTACAGAGTGGCGTGTGATTCTCTAGACTAGTCTAGGATTTCATTCTAAGTATAAAGAAATAGCTACATATTGTCAGAGATAGCTATATGTTTCTAAATAAGAAATATTGAGAATATACATTTGTAAAATAGATTTTTTTTTTTCACCTGTCGTATATGGAGCCAGAACCGAAATGTTGCGACTGTGAGAGATTCCGATTCATAAGGTTCTCTTGAGCAGGATCCACGAAGCGAAAAGTGGACACTCGACCAAATTTTAATAAGCAGCCGTGCTAGGAAATAAAAATACAATTACATACTCATAAAATAAATTTATAACTTATAAATAAAACATTTTTCTTGTAAACACCATCCTGGCGTACATGGTAGATTGGATGGACTAATAAACATATAACTTCTTATTAGTAGCACCAACACTATTATAGAAATAGGAAAATATAAAATAATACTTTTTTGGCTTGCCATACAATATTTATAAATTTTAATGCTATAAATAATGTAAGACTCCCTTGCATTACAGGCATCCTAACAACAAACGGAATTTCAAATTTCAAATGATCACTGGATTCTCTCTGATTTTCCCAATAAAGCATGCTGTGTATTCGTTCGTTTTGTACAAATGAGAAGGATGACTTATTATAGATATATTATTATATAACATAGTAATGTATGTATAGATAAGTAATATATTGATAATATGCTTGGAGAAAATAGTCTAAGTAGTAGTTGGTAAATTGGATAGCCAAGGGAATAGGTAGGCTTTGAAAAGACGACAAAAAGGAATGTGGTGCCTGTGTAAATGTTTACAAGTTACAGGGGCCTTGTGTTCTGCGCATGTCGCGTTAATATTTTATTGGACAGCTACAACTTTGGCACGGTAAACCGCCGCACATAAGTTATTAAGCAAAATTCAATAATTGTTCTTATTTGTTGTAATTAAAAGATTTTATAACAATATTAATGCCAGTATAATATATAAATATGTATATATTTTTATCAAACACCCTATATGTCTACAGTATATAAGATATACATGGGCAGAGTAAAATAATAATACAAAAATTGAGTGTAAGTTTCGTGTGTTTTTTTTTAAATATTAATTTACTTTTAATTGATTTTTTTTATATTATTACATCTATTTCATAAAAAAGGTCATAAAATATTAAACTTCATGCCATTGCGACTGAATTGAGTTGAATGTACTTAATACTTAACATATAAAAAAGAGGATGGTTAGAATAGAAATTCAAAAAAACAGGGAAGCCTAAAAAAGAAATCATAGGTTTCATTGTGAATAAAGATTGTTTCCATCTGATTCAAATATATTTTCAATTCTAGAAGTCTGTTTAAAAGTAAACAGAAGTCTACTTACTACTTTTAAACAGCTTATTGCAAAAATAGAACAACATCTCATCTCTTATAATATTTAATTGTCATAATATTTGAATAGTGAAACTTTAGAAATATATGAACTATGTTTATTATGTCATTATAATAACAGATAGTAACATCTAAAAATAAGTTATTAGTACCTGTAATCTCTGTGAATGCATTGTCCTGCGCCCGTTCACATAGACGTGTGCGTCGGCGTGTAGCGGCGTCACAGTGTACCCGCCGCCGTCCGCCGCCGCCACCACGCAGTGTCGGGGCTGGATGGATGGCCCGTATAGTTGCAACGCCGTGCCATTTCCAGAACCGATCTGCATACAAAAACATCAACTTGTTTTATATCAAGTTCATTTTGATTTTTTAAAATAGTTATTAAAAATCATTTGTAGAAAAATAATTAATTAATTATGCTTTTCTATGTTTTTCCCAAAAATTCAAAGTGAATAGACAAATTATACGCCGTAAAAACATCTCTATTTTATAATATGTTCTCAGATCAAATCATTCTTGCTTCTAGTCACAATAACTAAACTTTGAGATTAGGCTACCCTACCACTACACTACCCTAGTGGGCTTTCTTTTTTAAGTATACAAGACGAGCAGCGTGCAGCAAAATGCTTTTGCCGTCCTTTCGCAGTGTTTCAGTAGTACTGCAGTAAGACATACTGGAACAACTGGAACACTGGAAGACACTTTATTTATTATCCTGTGGGTAGCAACGCACTGCATAATAAATAAAATAAATGTCATCGTTTATGCTTCCTATAGCTATAGTCGTCTTTGGTTGCGTCATAAGATACATTATTAAATTCATGTCACTAAACACAGCTGATGCTTACATCCACAGATTTTTGCTTCGATATTTTTTATTTCATCGTGTTCGTCGTCGGTGACTAAGTTGTAGGTACTTACTTTGTATTTCGACTTGATAACATTGAAAGTAAGTAAATGGTTCTGATACGTATAAGTTACCTTTCAATAAAATTAATTTCTTAGCTGTAGGTATATATAATGTACCTTAGCTGTATAATGTTAATGTTATTGTTAGTGTTACTTTTAAGTATGTTTTATTAAAGATATTTTAAGAAATTTTAATAATTTCGTTGAAGAATATCAAGTACAATTCTCAGAAAAACTCTTTTCTTCGCCCACGCATTTTTTTTGTATATTTTTTTCATTAAAATAAAACATGTAACAAAATAAAATTTCTGTAAAAATTTGAGGTAATATCACCGTGCCATAAGAGCAGTTACAAAAACCTGGGTAACTAATTAAAGTGAACATGCGAGTGTTGAGAGAATCCCCGAGTGCCCAGGTTCAAATTCAAAATTCAAATATTAATTAAAACTAATTGTAATTTTTTTGGCAATTATATCGTCAAACGAACATAACGTTACCACCGGCTAATGAAGAGGTAGTTCTGCTAAGAAGAGAAGCAGATTAAGCAATTAGTTCTGGAAGTGATTAACATTTTTTTTTCTCCGCTAAATCTTGGTCAATCTGCTATAATTTGTAAAACATTACGACTAAATTCGAAGTGGGCAAGAACATATAAAATACATAAATAATTTACATAGATAATATAGTTTGCAGATCAATGAGAAAGAGCACTAACAAAAATATGCCTAACGCCTAACGAACATAAACATAAATGTTGTACATAATTCATACGATTACGATTACTAATACCATACACTGGAAAATATTATGCATTTTTAAAACAGTCGTGTCTTTGTCTATAGTCCATTTTTTACGCTTACACACACGCTTTTCATGTAATATAAGTTAAAGATATCGATGACAAGCTGTATATACGATTCACGATTCAAATTAAAAAAAGATTAGAAGAAAAAACCACCCCGACAGTTCTCTTTCTAAGTCTTTAAAATAAAGCTAAACTTAAAAATAAGATGGCTAACGTGTTTGATCTTGTTATAAGACTGTGTAGAATAATAAATTGTTATTATTTATTTTTTCTGTCAACGTTTAATATTAACACTTTAAACTTTAAATATGTTTGTAAGTGAATATATAAAAGTTTTAAATAATTACATTAGAAACATATTACACTATAGTATATTTAGTTATTTTCATACGATAAAGTAAACTAATGTGCCTCTCTCCAAAATATAAAAATACAAAGACTAATGAACACGTTGGTTGTACTCACTTGAAATCTGAAAAGCTTTCCAATGTAATGTGTTTTATATGTATATTGAAATTCAAATATGATCAATCATTTTTATTTCATTCAGTAAAAATACTCGTATTTCTCTATTTATGAAAGTGACGTGTCATGTTACGTGCGAAAAGCTTTTAAAATATTTTCGAGATGTGTTTTTGAATGAATCAGCTTCATGCTGTATCCCGCACACAACAGGGTAGGCAGAGGGAACCTAGAGTTAATACACTCCGTTCCCCACTTTCTGCCGAATTCTGGAGGCATTGCGTGTTGAGTGGCAGAACTCAACGCCGCGCTTAGCCTCGACACCAGAGCGAAGAAATGGAAATATAAATTTAAGTAAATATTTCATCTCCTCGATTGGGGATTGAACCCACAACCAGTCGGTTTTACATGTGTTTTTCATAACATCTCTAAAATGAATATAATAGTATGCATTTAACCCTTGAGTTTATATTGATTAAGTTTAGAAAGCCCGCTACTTAAGCTTTACTGCATTGCGCTTCGTTATGCTCTTCTGGGATATGAATTGTTTAGATTTTGGCTAGACAGACTCTAGAGACAATATTTATTGTTTAACTATTATTTACATTTTTTTATAATTTTGTTGGTTTATACTATAATTATATTATTCCATTTTCTTTTTCTAATGATATATTAATGATAAATTATTTTAGCGCTTATTACACATTTTAAATACTTATATTTAAAAAAAAAAAAATAATAATCATACACGCGATTAAATATTATAGAGTTTCATTTAAATTGTATAATTCAAGTTATTGCAATGTTATAATTACAATGATATAATTACACATTACTTAGCGTCGTCGAACCAGGACGTGTTTTCGATGGCAAATTTGATAAGGAAGTCGTCACGTAGTCGACGTCACTTCTTCCTTAATGTATTTTATTAGTAAAATGTTGACGCCTACCTCAATAACGTCTGTGATGCGAACACGTCGGCCATTCTCTAGGACTGTTCCCTCAGGGGTTACTTCTACCAGCATGGGCTCGTTGCCGGGCCGCGCGCTGCCCGTGCCCGCACCAGTCTTTTTCTTCCTTCGTCGGGGTTGGGCATCTGATGGTCGTCGCCGCACGTGGAACATGATGGAGCCTTCGCACACAAGAGAATTAGAATATTATTATTAGACTTATTCAACGTGTTGAAAAAATATTAAATTCTACATGGAAGGTAAGAATAATATAACCAATGCGTAGGATAGTGATCTATCCTTAAGTATCTTCTCTAGTTACACGTACATCATTCCATTGTATTTTCCACCTATTTGCAACTTAGTTAAATATTTATTAATACAAGGTTAACTAAATCTTTATTATTTCATTTTTTTTTTGAAAAAATATTAATATTATAAATTAAATAATTAAAGGCCAATTGTGGCGCACAGGCGTGCGACTGTAAACTCGAAAGGTTGTGGGTTCGATTCCCACTCGAGGACATGATTTTTTTTATATTTTCATTTCCTTGCTCTGGTAACAAGGCGAGTGAAAGCGAGGCGTTAAGTAAGTCCACTCAAAACACAATGCCTCTAGAATTTTAAGTTTCGGAAAGTAGCGAACGGAGTATCTTAACACTAGGTTCCCAAGTTTTCTCTGACTGCAGTGCTATGTGTGGGATACAGCGCTAAGATAAAAGATATACAGATCGACAATTACTTACTATGCCAGAAATAAAAGATTTTTAAACTTTAAATATATTAAAGCTATTAAAGTCACCATTTTTTATTTCTGTTATACATTTTAAATTAAAAAAAAACATATTTCCATATTAAAAAAATCTTAAAGTATGTATAAGTGAACTTATAGAATATGATAAGTTACAGGTAAATTAAAAAATATATATTTAGGTATGTCTATATTACGCTAAATAGGTTCCCAGCTCCACGCGGAACGATACAGGCGCGTTATACACTCCTGAAACTGAAGATTTGTATCTAGTGTCAACATCATTAGTGAATGGCTGCGCCAAAAGATAACGTTATCGAATTTCATATTTTTTCTTGTGTTTATATTAGATTTATTTGAATTGAATATGTTATAACGAAATATAAGGAATTTCAGTAAATGTTTATTATATACCTGAAGGTATTACAACTTATATGTATATTGGCCCTCAACCGGGTAATCATTCGCTAATAAAACATATAACATTACACGCTATACATGTGTACTCTATTTTTCTATTGAAGTTCTGCTCCGTTAATCGTAGACCGACTGTAAATACACCGATATAATGGCATACCGTTGACTTTTAAAGGTCACTAAAACTTGACTGTGACTTTCAAACAAAACAAATCCGAAAGAAATATTACATTCTTTTAAGCCAAACTTTTAGAGAAAAATAAAATAATATAATGATTTGTTACTAGGATTTATAAGAATGTTGGTTACGAACACGAATTTTAAACAATTACTAAATATTTTTATTGGATGTATTAATTAAGTATGTTTGGTGAGATATTCATCGGTATAACCTATAGGTACTGTTTTTGTATGTATTGCAAAAGTGAAGGGATTTCTAACTGACAAGTAAGCATTACTATAAATGATTATTATTGAAAAAGCTTGAAAAAAAATAAAAAATCGTGTCTTAAGTTTTAAGTTACGTTAAAATCGGTAATAGAATGTTCTAACTTTTTTTAACCACAATCACGTATTATAAAATATTAAATAATTAACAGAAATATTAAAATGCAATGCATGTCAGTGAACATTGACGCATATGAAGTTTAACATGATGTAGGTGCCTCCGGCGTTATATTAAACTTTTTATTTATTTTTTTGTTATTCTTTATACAACAATTCCCAACATCTTTATATCCCACCATAAACATAAATGTGAACCCAAAATTTGACTTGGCTATTTTTACCACCAAACCAAATATGTCCTCCTACCTACTATATAAACCTAACCTAATAGTATTTATTAAGGCACTCCGTTCCCATTTTCTGCCTGAATTCGAGACATTACTTGAAATTGCATGTTGACTACCCGCTCTTTTGTTTTGTTTACCAGAGCGGAGATATGAAAATAATTTAAATATCCCCTAAGTGGGGATCAAACCCCAGATCGTCACGATCACACTTAAAGGATGTTCCACTGCGGCAGGACAATATAGACATGGCTTTGACGATTAGATAAATATTGCCTAAAAGTCCATATGCATTTAATCTTTACTATCTAATATAAGTATGTACATTTATAATAATGCAATAGAATCGCGCTGGAAATAACAAAAATCAATAAGTTACAGTATATGACACAAAATAGTTAATCAACTTCCATTACTAAGGTAGATATTGAACTTTTCTATGTATAATACGAAAGTTTAAATTTCTTGGTTTTATTATTAAGACAGTTCGTCTTCAAACCACTTTTATGACTGATATTTGTTTTCTCGACTGAGGAAGTCGCCAATCATAATATGGTATATTGATTTAATAAAATCATTTTTACAATTAGAGATTTTATCAATAAAATCTTAACATTACTGTAAATGAATGGGTGAAAAGAGAATTTCTGAATTTAACAATAATTTTATACAAAGTAATCAAAAATAAAATAAGCCATTTCAATATATTTTTAAAAAGAACTGTTGCGATTGAATAATGAAAGCAACAATACATTTGTGTGGGTTTGTTACCGAGTACGACGTCCTTTTGACCGTATCGCATTCGCGAACTAAATGATCGGCTATAAAGCATATCACGGTAGCGAGAATACAGTGTGAGCCATGACCCGCCTAAGGCGCGTAGACAGCATGTTACTCCAAAGCAACGCGCCACGCGACTGTCTAATTGTGACTGGTGGCTAGTCTACTACGTCACATTAAATGGATCAACTATCGATGTCATTCAAATGAAAATATTTTATTTTTCAAAAACCACGAATTTTAATTTTTAATGTTTTTTTTCAATAATACAACTTAAGCATTATTTTTGTTCTCATAACTTTCCATATATTTCCGGCAGAGCATATACGTTTTACTTTTTTCTTTTATTATTACAAAATGTTATGCCCTATTCCATTGTGTATTTGAGACCGGAACATATATCAGAGGTAAGTCTTTTTATTAGCATATGTAAGAATATTGACAAGCGGCATCCATCGTATATATGTGAGCGTGAAACATATTTGAAAAGATATATTTTGTGTATTTTTCACGTTAGGAAATAAGAAAATTTGAACGAAACAGACGGTAGAATATACAAGTATATATGTACACATGCACACTATACAGGGTGGAAGAGGCAGCGCTCCATTTACGGAAACAGCATATAGGGTAAAATATTTCAAACCTATACCTATAGAAATTAATCAAGATGCCTCAAGAGTTTGGACGTAGGATTTTTTTTTCATTTCACGATTTTTATCCATACCTGTATTTCGTGTGACGCGATTACGTATAGATCCCAATAACATAAACACTTACTACTACAAAAATACTACTAAAGGTTAAACAACTTTGAACTTTATCGCCAATACATACGACTCGATTTCGAAATGAGGCGTGTGCGGCGGTGTTCCTTTGATAGGTTTATGTGTGCGTGCGTCATCCTTACAAATGGCGTTTTGTTTTAAAATGACAATTTTATTATTTATTTTCTTTGAAAAAAAAACTTTATCATTTTTGGGAATTTATTTTTTTCTGAATTATATTAGGCTTTTATAGAGTAGTTAAAACTGTGGTTTCATTTAATGTGGTGCTGACACTTCCACCCTGTATGCTTGTGTGATAGGATTAGCAAAGTTACTAATAAATTAACGTGTAGTAATTAAAGTAAAATGAGAATATTTTTTTCTCGTTATCAAACGCATAAGCAATAATACCTATAATAATACCTTTTATAAGCCAACAGATATGTTAATATTAATAATTAAAAAACAAATATAGAAAATATTACATTTATTTATTCATTATGATGTTTAAATAAATTGTAAACGCAAACTGTTTTTGTTTTCCTCTTTTACTTTTTCACCAAACAACATAAGTTTTTACAATATTATAACAATAGGGCGAGTGTAGGCGGCGGGCGTCCGACGTCCTTGTGAGAGCTTGTTGTATGGTGGTTACGTGACATGTAGGGTCCCACTAATTGTCTCACTTGTTGCTCTTTAACCACCGCCACGCGACGGTATAATTATTCAACTTCAACCATAAGTCTCTAGTGTGTGTGTGATGATGAAAACTAAAGAAATCGATGTATGATAGAATATTTTATAACATTTAGAGTTTTCATTTACATTTTATCTTATGAATTCGTTATCATATAAATTATAGCAAATAGCAAGAGTTTTAAAGTCATATCGTAAGCTAAACTTAACTTAGCTTCACGCTTTATCCCTAGCGGGGTAGTCAGAGAGAACGGAGCGCCAAAAGCTACGGTCTCTACATACCTCTTTCGCCTCGTCCACTGTCATCAACCTCTTCATACATGCCCTCCGGGGGATCCTCATGCTTTTTACGTGGCCTTCCTCCATTATCTTTGATACTGTGTTTTCGAAGGTCAACCGAGGTCTCCCCCTATCTCTCTTACCGCTCACTTTTCCATCATAATTTTTTTTTGCCATTCTTTCATCACTCATTCGTTCGACGTGCCCAAACCAGCTGAGCACGTTCTTCTTCATTCTCACCGTGACATCCTCGCTAGTACCTACCATTCTGTGTATCTCTTCATTGCGGATTCGATCAGCTAAGCTGACTCCGCATATCTTACGAAGAGATCGCATCTCCACGGCATTCATCTTTCTTTCATTCTTCTTCTGTAATACCCACGTTTCGCTGCCGTATAACACCGTTGGTACCAACACTGCATTGTGTACGGAGAAACGCGGAGCTGTGCTGACGTTTCGCCGTCTCATCAATGCAGCTAAGGCTCCATTAACCCTGTTACCGGCAGCAATAAGCCTTTCCACATCCATCTCGTATCTTCCATCTCTACTGAACATACTTCACAAATCTATCGTAAGCTTCATACAAGAATATTATAATTATAAATTAGCCACGGCTGAATTTACAATTACTTATTCTATCTTAAAGGGCTACTCAAAAGTCTTCAAAATCAAATTCAACATGAGTTTCACTAACATAATTTCTACTTATGATAATTTTTACGTACAAATCAAACCTACTTGACAAATTGAGAGATTCAACGTCAAAATTTTAATGTAAACTGGATCATCGATCGACCACCCGCAGGAGTGGCTAGTTCATTGTCATATGTTTGTACGTATGTACGGCAAATAAACATAGAGTAGTGACCTACTAACAAAATACGTCATTCAACAACACGATCTAGGTACACCTGGCGATAATTATACATGAATTTAAACAAGCTAAGCGAACGATTGCTTTTATAACAATAGTTTAGTCTACTAAAGTTTAAAAATATTTTATAGAAATATCATCATCATATCTGTCATAGCCAAGAAGCTTTGAGATAAAAAAAAAACGTATTCAAGCATCCACCGAGCGGTATTCTGTAACGAGAGCCTCTCAACACTGCAGCGGCATAAGCAAAATATGCTTGATATGATACTGCATTTCAATTGTTTAATCAAAATGTAGAAGTATTACAAACATTTTAAGATATTTTTACTTATAATATCGTCTTCAAATTATATTTTTTATATTTTATGTGAATATTATATGCATGTATTGATATATGTAAATTGCAAATATATACATACAGCTACTTAAATAAGATGTTACGTAAATGCTTTTCGTTACAGACTAAACAATTTACTAGCTGAAACTATTATATTGGTTATTATCGGACACGTGTTGTTTTACACGAGAAGTTTACTTATGATATGAAACTTCCACCATCTTTATATACAGTATTATATTACTTTTCGTGCAAGTAGTATAGTAACGTAATATACCTTTTAAAGAACCTACTTATCGGGTTTTTGGCAACCTTTTAGACGACAGCTCTTTCACTTAAGTTAAGAGACCTTTTAGGACACAGTTCTAAAGATATAAAAGACATAACTATATATGGTCTCTAAAATGTTTTATAAGTCTTTCTATATATATATACGAGTATACATATCCGTTTTATATTAGCTATAGAAAAGTTTACTATCCATACATTTTTTTAAGAAAAACTGACGAATTAAAGCTTAGATAAGCTTAATTTGCAGTCAATTTGGAGTAAGTGAATTTACTACACATAAATATAACCCTAAATACTTTTCCGTCCGTGTAGAGTCACTCTTCACGGCTATCATTAATCATTTAAATTTTTCTACAAAAGTGGCTTAAATAAAAAATAATTCCAGAAACCAATTCATTACAATAAATTGATAACCAGTTATACAATCTAGTCGTTTGAACTATTTACTTTAGCCGACAATTGTAAATTAAATAAAATCACCCAACTTACCAATACATGTTAAATTATATTGAAATACTTTGAAATGAATTGAAACTCGTAGTTATGTAAAAAAAAGTTTCTTTTCATCTTGACTTTATCCCGTATAAAGCAGAGTAGGCAGAGGGAACTTAAAGATTAAGACACTTCATTTCACATTTTCCATCATTCATTGTGTTGAACGGCGGAACGCAACGCCGCGACTTGTGTTGTTACAATGGAAAGTTTTAAATAATTAATTTTCCCCAGTGGAAGTTGAACTTACAACCGTCGCATTTACAGACTCGCAGTGCCACTGCGCCTCGACGAGCCTCAAAGAAAATGTATAATTACTGGTCTTTGTTAAAGTATCAAATAACATTATCGTTCCGTCAAAAAACATATAAAAGCTTAAACTAAAAGTAGTAGGTAAAATAAAAGTAAAGTTTTATCATCCTTAGCTTTAGTGGCATATAACGTAATAGACGTTGGGACGTGACCTTTACAGAAGTAGGACGTGATCTGTTTGTAACGTAGTTTTCGGGACTCCGACGACGTAGAGTACAAATAGCGTTTCACTTTGTATGAAACCAAAGGAACAGTTCAATTTTAACTTCTAAGGAATACGTCAAGTTAAATATATTAAAATTAAAAAGTACAAGTATTCGATATGAAATATAAAATTCAAAATAGTATAGTAATAAGTATAAATATATAATTTAAAATAAGCAATAATGTTATAAGTCAGCATCTACATTTATTTTATTTTTTCAGCTTCACGCTATATACCGCATCTAAATTCAAATGCAAATAATTTTATTCAAAATATGAAGCATGTAGCTTCATTTTTTGAACTTACTTTTTTAAAATCAATTTTAAACAAATATATTTTTAATTATCTGTGACAATGATGCCTTTGAAACAGACTGGAGCGAGCATTTCATTCCTAAGGCGTGTTATCATTTACAAAATCATTAATTTGGTAATAACCTTTAACACACAATCGTTTTTTCACATTTTTTTTAAATCGTGATATAGAAAATTCTCTGACGTTTTCTGGGATCCTATTGTAAAAGCGTCCATCTAGCAGGGAAGGCAAAGGGAGCCTGGTGTTAAGACATTCCGCTCGCCACTTTCCGCAGAATTCTAGAGCAATTAGGCATTGCATTTTGAGTGGCAAAACATAGCGCCGCGCTTCGCCTCGAACCATAGCGAATAAATTAAAATATCACATATTTCATTTCCTCGAGTGGAAATCGAACCCACAACCTGTCGTGTTTACAGTCACATACTTACGCTCCTGGCTTCAACTCGACTGGTCTTTATAATGTCTATATAAAAAAATGAAGCTTAAACATATTGCTATCAATCATAAAATTGTTAATATAACGATTAGCAGCGTGCGTGACAAACGACCATAAAAGACAGGCGACGAGCTTCGTTCCTCATAAGCAGTCGTAATCCCTAAAGTTACGATTTACTAACAAAGACGTAGTAGATCCACCCTTTGCAAGCGTAATGCTTCGTTTACTTTCACGTCACGTGTATTAGCTTGATTTTCAGGCGTTCCACACATGATTGCAAAGTCGTGTTCATCGTTTCTTTAAACAGTTCTTTGAATTTTTTCTAGCAGTTTTATGCATTTTTTTTTGAAAAATTGAAACTTTTTAAAGAATCTAAACAAGTAACAGCACTTTACAAGTTGCAACAACTTCTTATTTTTTTTTTAAGATTTACGCTGTAACCCACATATAAATACAGCAACCGTGTTATATGCAAGATACAGCGTGAAGTAAAAAAAAAGTAGCTGTTTAAAGAAGTTGAAGAAATATAGGCAGAGGAATCCTAGTGTTAATCTTCCGTCCCGCTTTCCGCCCAATTTTTAAGACATTGCTTGTATTGTTCAGTGGCGGAACTCAACGCCGCACTTTATGTTATTACCAGAACGAGGAAATAAGCATAACCAATTCACAGGAGTGGGAATGGAACCTACATCCATCACGTTTGACAGACGCCATGCCTTTGCGCCACGACGTAAATTTACTTTATCATAGTGTGTATAGAAATTAAAACTTTAATACAATAATCATATAATTGTTAATACATTCAGTTAATATTTAAATTAACCTATTGTGATTGCAAACAATGTCGAAACCTGAATAAATTAAGGAGAACAACGTAGACGTCGTAGTTTATCCTGCATAATATCCCAACACTCATAGCCAGTAAAGGTATTATAGAGATAAGGAATTAGTTATGCATAACTTTATAAGCGCTTTAATCATATGTCAATAACCTTTATATTCTGTAAAGATTAATAAATTTAAATATTTTGTATATGTACTTTGTAAAAAAAATATACAAAGCATATTTCTACATAGGTACAAAATTAGGTACAAATTCATCTTATAGGCTTGTTTCCGAGTTAATATACGATCTATTTGTCTTGTGAGGCTGCTTTATAAGGTTACTGAGTCAAGTATACGTAGCTATTCGCTTCGACTTTTATAATATAATGATAGAAATTAATGATGTTATAAAACGATTCATCTCAAACACAATACAGTGATATGATATATTTGATAAATGCTTCGAAGTATATATTATATATATAGTATACCGCGAAGAATAAGGAATGTAACTAATGCGGAATATCAAATGAAACAAAATATTTGCATCAAATAATTTTAGTTAAAAAGGAAACAAGCAATATCAATTAAACATACACTGTAAATAATATTGCATTAAGGGTGATCTCACTAAAGCTAAAGGTCAATTGCTTGAAGGCGCCGGCACTAAGTTTTATAAAAACGGCATTTGTTGAGGGAAACAAACCTTCTTTCAATTTAACTGCTATCTTGCAGTTTTAAGTAAAAAAAATATTAAATTTAAGTTGGAAAGTCACCGTTAGATAAGAAAGTGAACAAAATCATGCGTAGCAAAGTTCAAAACAAGTTTGTGACTTACGAGTGAACGGCGAAAGTTAGTGCAAGCTAAGCTTTGGCCTTAGGAGATCATGAACACTTTTAAAAACTTTCGCGACATAAAACTTTCAAGGACGTTATTATGCATATCGATTCGGCGAAACGACGGGCATCGAACTGAGAAACGAGTTAAAAATACCAACACGGGCAAGTGGACCGGCATCTGCGGACACACCGGTCGGACTACTCGGCGGTGCCACATGCGTTTGTTTACTATCGGCCTCGATCACGACGGCAGCGAGCGAAGCGTCCGAATTCACTACGGGGTACTCTCGGGAGTTCAAAAAAATAGTTGGTCTGATTCTGATCGAACTTACGACGAATGCCCCAATCCATTTCGGAAAGGTGCGCGAGGCGGGCGGCACGCGGCGCGACGTCTGCGAGACTACTGGCGCGTCCTGCCGCCCGCGCGCTCCCGTCCGCGTGCTCCCATTGTGAGCGCAACGACCATTGTCCGCTCCAGAGGTCTACGCGCGAATAGCTTGCGAGTTGCGACTCAGGCGGGCTCTACTACAACCTACAGAGTGCAGACGCCGACTTCTGTTTTATAGTGTTCATAAGTTTATTAAACTTATGGTGTAGTTTGAATACAAATATATTGTTAGTTTGTTAAAATAATTAATGATGAGCAACCTAATGTTAAGAATCTTCGTACTCCACATTTCGCTTGGAAAATGTACTTAAATAAAAATAATTTACCCAATAAGGATCGTACCTACAACTACGGATCGATATTTAACAATTGCCAAATTAATGCCTTTCAAAAGTATTATGATATGATTTTTTTTTATAAAAGATGATTTTTTTTATAAAAAATATGAAATACTTATTTTATTTTTGATTTTACAGTTGATATATGAAACTTTTTTTTAGAGAAGATTCAGAGGAATACAAGTTAAATAAGTTAAAGCCGATTTTTTTAATTGATCTGAAATGGCACTCTAAAATGACATTCAAATTTAAAAAAACTCGCACTAACCTTAACATTAAAGATACGATAATTTCTTAAAAAAAATATCCACTATTAATACAGAACAATATTATTTCAATAATATAATCATATTATAAATTATTTATAAACGTAAAGAAGAAAGATTTCATTCTATTCATTTGAATTAATATTATTAATTGTATTTATTTAAAAAAATCACGAATAAATGTGATTCTTTAAATTTTTCTTGTTTATTTATTCGTGCAACTTTTTTCATCCACGCCAAATATAAACTTTAATTAAGATAATAAATATTGGACCTCGTGTTCCTGTTTTGATTTAGTCTGATGTTACAACTTGATTTATTATAAATGCAGGAAACGTAAAGTTAACTTCATTAAAATTCAAATGCTCGCAAACTGACAACTGGCAGTGTAATTCCAAATTGATTAAAGATTAAACAGAATAATTTATGTAAGGACACACACCTCCTATCACACAAGAGCCGATAGTAGCCAGAACTTCGTTATTTTATAAAGCCTGAAAGTTTCTGTGCGTTTACATCCAACACTGGTAAGTACTATCAGGGAATACGGAGTTTGGGCGGTGGTTACTTTGGCAGATATTAGGTAACAAAGATGCAAATAATAGTACCTAACTTTCAAATTTGAAAGCTCTCTTTTTTAATATTTTCTTGGGAATAATATTAGAAATGATATTATCCATTGCCAGAAACTTAGCATGGTTATAACTCCCAGCCAGACACCTCCAAATCCTATAAGCTATAAGCATCTCTAGAATGTTGGAGCAAATAATATTTTTTACACTGAAGTACATTAGATTTGTTGATGCAAAGTCTGGTACATTTATTAAAATTATAGTTAGTATTAATTCAAATTTAAGTCATGCGTTTATCCATACTAATATTAAATCCCTGTATAAAGTATTTTTGTCATCACAACTTTAAATGAAACCACAGTTTTAACTGCTCTATAAAAACTTAATAAAATTAAAACAAAAAAGATTTTTCCAAAAATGAAAAAAATATTTTTTCTAACAATAAAATTATCGTTGTAAAATGAAACGATATTTGTCAAGCATGACGCACACACAAACCTATCAAAGCCTCATTCACGAAATCAAGTCATAGGTAATGGCGACAATATTCAATTGCGTAAAATAGAACAAAAGATATCCCTTTCTCCTTCTAGTTTTTGGAGAATGAAGAGTGGCAGATCGGCAACGGTTAGTAGTATTTTTGTAGTAATAGGCGTTTACGTTATTGGTATCTATTCGTAACTGCGTCACACGAAATACAGTATGGATAAACATCGTGAAATGTTACGTCTAAATTGTTGAGGTTTCTTGATTAATTTCTTTATGTATGGGTTTGAAATATTTTATCCTATATTTTGCTCCTGTAAAAGGAGCGCAGACGCTTCCATCCTGTATATGACAAATTTCTCCTCCTCCTATTTGATTAGGAATTCGAAATTCTAATTTATATAGCTATTTACACATGTATTTGTGTTTCGTTAATCGTCATTCATTTGTTTTTTCTTTTGTTTTTTTTTTGTTCGCGTCACTCAGTTTAAAAAATAGAAAACTTACAACAAATAACGCATTATTTACGAGATCCACCATGGCACCCGTTCTGTTTTCGTTCTGGAAATTTCGAACTGCAGAACAAGCCTCGTGGACGGTCGGAGATCTAAGTTGAATGATCCATCGCAAACCAAGACTACGTTAGCTGCAGGTTGCGGTGTTAGTGATAAAGCTTTAATTCACTTGAAACAAATTGAGAAAAATGCTTGAAAGGTACCTTATAAATTGAGTGAAGCAAGCCGGTAGACGCGCGTTGAGTGCTGCGTTACATTACTTAACCGGCACAATAATGAAAGGTTTTTAAATGGAACACGTGAAAACGTGATGAAAAGTAGTTCTATGCGATAATTAGAAGCATCCATCGCAATGGCTGGACCCTGGCAAGTCAGCGAAATCATGCCTCAATGGCCAGAAGATTACGACAGACGTCTATTGTCAGCAATAGCAAACCATGATAGAAAAGTTAATTGCTAAACAACCGAGGCTGGTCAATTGCTATATGCCACTGTTGCTTCATGACAACGCTAGACCATATACTGCACAACAGATGGCTATGACAGAATGTCTAACGCCCAATATTAATAACCTATCTCCAACGTCAATCTTAGATTATCCAATCTCTAGATTGGATAGATATATGAAACAATCTAAGATTGACGTTGGAGATAGGTTATTAATATTGGGCGTCAGACGTCCACCGTACTCTCCAGATCTTGCCCCAAGAGATTATCATTTTTTCCAAATTTGGATAATTTCTTGCAAGGGAAAAGATTCAACTCCAATGGGACAGTATAACAGCCTTTAAAGATTATATTGATTCCCGAACGAATGGTTTTTTTAGTAAAGGGATCAATGAATCACCTACTAGATGGCAAAAGGGCATAGATAACAATTTTTTTTATTAAATAAATATATTAAATTAAAAAATATTTGATTTTCTGTTTCCCCCATACCAAACGCTAATTTCATATGTAAGAACCTAATATTACAAAATTCGAAAGTAACTTTGTCTGACTGTCTGTCTACGACGTAATCACGGCTTAACCGCTGAACCGATTGTCATAAAATTATATATAGAGATACTTTTGGGTCTTGGAATGAACATAGGTTATTTTGTTCTCATATTTTTTATGGTTCTCTCTCAACCTTATAAGACACATAAAAACAATGTTCTATAAAATTGTCTTTTAAAAAACCTATAAAAAGATCGCGGTACACCACGAAATAGGATAAGACGATGCGATAGAACAAAAGTCAATAATTTTTCACGTTTTTGTCTGTTTCGCCTCATCTGAAGAATAAGGTCCTATTAGCAAAAAATGCGTCTTTACAAATAGGATATTATTCTTCGAAGAATAAGGTTCCCATTAGCAATGAAGTGTCTTTGCAAATATGACACTATTCTTCGGATGAGTTACTTTGTTCTCACACCCCTTCAGAATTGACGAAGCTATTAGTCCTAGGCATGATTTAGGGTATAATATATTTTGAAAGCTGACCTGGTGTAAAACGGGAGTAGTTCAACTAAACTAAGAAACTACAAAATATTGCCTTAACAAAATTTGGTATAATAGACGAGCGTTTTCCATTGACATATAAATTAAAGATCTGGAACATCTGAAAAAGAACCATTAGATAGTCCAGCTAAATTTTAAGTAATATTGAAATGCTGCCTCCGCAAATATCGTTTAAAGTGATAAGAGGTTCCCAATTACATAAAAAAATCAAGATCTGGCACGGAGAAAACGAATTAAGACCATAGCGCACAGTGGTACAGGTTTTGACTGTCTTTGTAATGAGAGTCAGCAAGACAAACCGTGGCGTTGAGGTCCACTTCAACACGAGATGTTTTGAAATTGAATGGAAAGTGGAGAATGTAGCGTATTGATACTACGGTCTTTTTATAATTGCAAATTTAAGTGTTAACAAGTCGTAAATGAAAGTAGCATAGCAAGGACATAACCTCCACTCAAATAAAGTAGTTATGAGCTATATAAAAGAAAATAGAGAGCTGCATATTAAAGCTTAATTGTTTTGTTTTATTGACCGGTTTGTTTTTCAAAAAGAATGAAGATAACTATTTATTATGCTACATACGTTAACTATATGTTTTTTGTGTCCGTCAATTTGTCAGTACTTTGTGAATCAATTTTAAAAAATATTTTTTTATTTGAAACAATCTACTTTCCCATTGGCCCCATTACCACTACTTCGGATACATTAGTTCGGATCTGATGATAGAATCCCATGGGAATCGTTGTGAACCCCCGAATTTTATAGGCATGTAGGATGTGTTTTATAATATTTATTATAATAAGTATTAGGTATAATTTCTCAACTTCTAATGGTTATGTAACAATGTAACTATTACTAAGAGCGCCGATGAAGATGTTAAAACAAATAAATGTCAATAACTTTATTTTCTAAATAAAGAAAATTGAAGAATAAGGAGTGAAATTATATATTTTTTTAATTATCTTAGTATACATAATAATATAATTTATAACTTAACATTTACAAAATAATATAACATTTAGTTTAAAAAACAATTACATCTCTGCATTGACATCTGAACCTTTTTTTTATTATATGTGGCCATATAATAAAAAAAGGTGACATTGACAAAGTCATTTTTTTTACTACTTATTTAATTTCAATATCACGTGCCTTTTTAATATCTATTTTTCCATTTGTATAAAGTATGCGAAACGAGGGACAATCTTGGAGATTACTAGTAAACCTCCTTATTATCCAGCTACCATCCATACTTAGTCGGGCCATAAATACTGTTACAATTTTAAATACACAAAATATTAATTTGGTTCATTGTGTTTTCTTGTTTTCGCCAATATATTATCAAATATTTTGCGATATTAACATGGAGTGTGGTGATAAAGACAAACGAATCGCTCTGATTGAATTGCATAAAGTATGTAGCCAAATACAGTTTTTAAAATCCTCTATACGCTTAGTATTAGTTAAATGTTTGTTTACCAGCCTATTGATAGGTACAATGAAACTTCTTCTGTTTGTGATAAAAAAAGATCCGGCCGTCCATGCAGTGGTGTTACGAAAGAAGCTATTAAAGCAGTAAGGGAATGAATTCGAAGATATCCTGTCCGAAAAGACAATATCTCGGCTGATGAAGATAGCACCTAGAACCATGTCGCATATATTAAAAGACTTGCACTTAGGGAATTGCAGCCCATAAGAGACGCACTGGTTATTTCTTAACTAATATTTTAAAACAGAATATGGTGGTAAAATCAAAACAACTACTTATCCGGTACGCAAAGGAAGGTACAGACAAAAATAGTTTACGGATGAGAAAATATTTACAATTGACAAATGTTTTAACAAAAAAATAACCTTATTTATACTGAAAGCTTTTCGATTAGTCAACAGATTAAAATAAATCAAACAAGTCCAAATACGAGCTAAAGCTAGATAAAGCTTTCTTAATTCAAAAGCCCATTTTAAACCTTCCGATTCCATCTTCAGTTTCCAGATATTTTTTGTGGTGTATTATATTTTATTTTTAAATATTAGTGTATTTTTTTTAAACTTATAATCTCAAGAAATTCGCTTTTCCCTGAATAAAACATTGCGTGGTGGAAATTAATACAATTTATTTCCTTGCCCTCGCGCAAGCGCAAGTAATCAAACCCAGAATCATCACGATTACAATCAGACGCTGTTCCATTGCACCACGATGGCCAATAGATGCTGACAACAAAAAAGTAATAGTAATAAAAAACGAATCATTACTCACTGCGGTGAGGGTGCGACATTACGATCGCAAGAGGACATTCGTCGTCTTCCAGTACGTATTCCAAGTTGTCAGCTGTATCCACCTACCAAATAAATATAATAAATTAAAAAAGGAGCTCGAGCTTTGGTGCACGATGTGAAGAATCTCCGTTTCAAATTTTCGCTTGTTGAGTGGCAAAATTCAACATTGCGCTCTGTCTACAAGAGCGTGGATATGAAAATAATCTAAATATAATCAGTCCGCCGAGCGGGATCGAACTCACAACCATTGAGTTTACAATCAGACGCTATCCTACTGTGCCACGACGACCTCAAATGTAAATTCAAATTTAACATTTGGATTTATTAAATGGTTAATCCTATAATGGTATAAAGAAAAACAAAGCTTAATTGTTATTCATCATGCATCTCTTGCATGATAGTCCGAGATCCCACTGCAAAATCTGCAGGTACCTGTTTTTAATGGAACTTATTTTTTATATTTTACTAATATTTTGACGCAACAACCTATAATGAAATTTATGGCAATTAGTTTGTTTTAGTAAATTCTAGATACATGTTTTTTTAGTGAACCCAACATCGTTTGAAAGCAAATGGATGTATAGAATCGAAAAATAATGGCTGCCAGCTCTCACTCAGCCACTACCAACGACGGTTTTGCATAGGTTGCTTTAGTTTTTTTTTCTTTAATTCTTTTACATGAATAAATATAAGTTCTAATATAAATGCACATACAATAAGTATTAAAGTAATATAATAAATTACAACTAAATAAGGCTAGTTTTGCCTTTTAAAGGTCATTAGACATAATATATATAAACATAATATATATAAACATAATATATATAAACATAATACATACATATGCATATTATGTATTAAATGTCAATGACTCATAATTTATTATTTTGTATAACATGGATTAACAGAAGGTTATAAATCAAATATTTTAGACAAAATTTTAGTATTAATTTAACAAGTTAATAGCTGGAGGTATTTTTTACATTTTTAAATTATTATACCATACTTAGGAAAGAAAAATATTTTTTTTAGGAAACGCATAAAAAATAGTGGTATACAGCATGAAGCGGGTTACCTGCACGATGCAGTAGTGGTGCGGGTCGTGGCGCGACAGCGCGTACTTGTCGAGCATCTCGCGCACCACCGCCGCCGCGCAGTCGCCCACCGACAGCAGCAGCGTCTTGTACGGCACGTCCGGGCATAGGGACGAGCCGTAGATCTTTAGGGTGCCACCTGTGGGTTTCAATTAAAATATATGGAACTATTGTTATTTCGTTTATTATATTTTGAATATTTGCGTGTTATACCTATTTTGTTGGTTAAATACAAAAGTGGCATTACTCAAAAAGAAATAAATACAAAATGCACTAGAGGCTTAAGACTTTATAATTGTTTCATTATATATTTTTTTGCGGCGTTGAGTTCTGCCAGTCCACCTGGTGTCTTTGGCATACAGTGCAATATTGAAAACTTTTTGAACTGTCCTAACGTCAACACAATTTCACCATCCACCACTGCAATATCGACTATACTCGATTACAGGCTAACTTAAATACTAAATGCTTATATCAAAAAGTGACTGTCAAAATTTCACAAAAATAAATATTTAATATAAGATATTCAATAATTAATAGGTCGTACAACTATCGTTTCAACCAGTCTATTCAATACTACATAATGTACGTATTCAGAATTATATGTTGATTTAATAAGTGAAGACCGTCGTGGCGCGGCGGCATTCTGATTGTAAATGCGACACTTGTGGGTTCAATTCCCTCTCAGGGGTATGAATTCTTTTCATTTCTTCCCTCTAGGAACACTGCAAGTTACAGCGTTGAATTAACTCAATATTTAACGTCTCGAAATTTTGCAGAAAGTGGGGAATGAAGTGTCCGACAGTATACACTACTTATATCTTTAAGAAAGAACTTACTTCGGCCTAACTTGCTATATATGGGCACCCTGCTAAACACTGCGTAAAGCTATATAAAAAATTAAATACTGACCAGTATCAGGTCCACCGTCCTTAGAACGGAATTGTTGCAATTTTCTCTCAAGTTTCTGTTGGCGACGTCGACGCATAACCGCTTCAGGGTTACTAATACTTCGGGTAAAAGATGTTTCAGGCAGTTCTAGAACAAAATAATATTTATTGATTTATAAGGTCTACCAATAAAAAATACCCATAACATAAAAAATATGAAGACATTATGAAAAAGACACAGTTATTCTTCTAGCAGGCAGACAACATCAACAAACAATAAATAAAAATTATATATGATAACAGCATTATATAAAATGAAATTAAATAAAAAAAACAACTTCACGCTGTATTCCGCACACAGCAGGATAGACAGACCGAACCTAGTGTTTAGACACTCCGTTCCCTATTTTCCTCCGCTCTTTGCCTCGACACCAGAGCGAAAGAATGGAAATATCAATTTAAATGAATATTTCATTTCCTCGAGTGGGGATCGAATCCACAACCGTCGCGTTACCGTCACACCCTTGGGCTCCTGGGCCACGACGACCTCCCTGGGTCGCGACGGCCTCAATGTGGTTTTGACACATAATCAGTAATTTGCCCATGTTATTATTATAAGCATTGTTTTTTGTTAAAGGTACTTTTTATAGCTTGTTTGTACAAAACTTTTTGCTAAAAACCAATCTAATTGATTGTATTAACATATTGGCAATGGTTCAAATTTAGATCTTTTTTACACGCTTATAAAATAAACTAGCGTTATATGCGTAACTTGTTATAATTGTTATTCACCTGTATATAACTTTTCTGCAACTGGTCGATTTTCATTGTTAGTGTCAGATTTTAATCGCGATAATTTTTCTTTCTTTTTAAGTTCTTTCTTCTCACGTTTCGATAATTTTCGTTTGAAGTTTTGGTCAGCCTTTTCATTAACTGAAGACAGTGAGACCTGCAAAATAAATAAATAAATCATGTAATAATAAAAAAATCGCAAATACTTGCTAGAAATCTAGTTACTATTATATTTCCTCGTTGAGATATGTGAATATTTTTTTCGCTATAATAAATATAAGCAATGTCTAGAATTCGCGAGGAAAACGGATTTAGGATAGGCGATATATAGAGAAAAAAAACACTTATTGAAATATAGTTTTAATATTCTTAGAGTGGTATTCCACATAAGAAATATATTTTGTTATACATTTCTAAAAAAAATTAAAATATAGATGATGTTCCGAAATTTGTGTGGGTCAATAATATTAAAATACACTGTATTAATGCGCTTTAAAAATGTTAAATTTGTCAATAAACGAAACTCGCCTAAGTTCTCAATTTCTTACTCACTTTCTGTTAAACTGTAAACTTAAAATATTTTAAAGCACTTGAACACTAAAGTGCTGATTGAAGTACAAATTTATTTTAGATTTTAAACATATTAACATTATGAAATATTTATTGGTAATGTATATTATTAAGCTGAATATACCAAAATTCCGGTATATATTGATAATCTACTAAAATAATTACCTCATTATTTGTAAGGCACTTAAGTAGAAATCTCCCTTCGCGGTCATCAGCATGCCAGTTGAGCTGGACCAGTAAGGGTTTCTCGTGAGGCTCCAACTTTCTTTCATCATCGGGCCCGTGTGTTTCCCACAGCGAGTAGGAACCGAGCGATAACATACGCATGTCTGGACGGAATTTTTCTATGAGGGTTTCTGTAATTATAACAAAGGAACTTTCGTCATTTTGAGAATAAAAATATTTATATTAATATTATTAAATATTTTAAATTAAGAATGGAATATAAGGAAATTATTAAATTGCAACATATATTAAGGCAGCGGAACAATTAAAAACACTAACTGAGTACAGAAATAACATTCACACAGACTTACCTATAACATCACTGACAGTAGCATCAGAGCCAACACGGATGCATTTGGTTGCTATCTTCTGACCCGAATCTTGAAAGTAGAAGCGCATTACACCATGAAACTCTAAGTTCTGTAAGCAAAAAAAAGTATGTAATAGTACTCGTAATCTTAAAAATAGTGTCTTAATAAGGTCTTTGTTACTATAATTATTGTCTGAGTATTTGTATGTACGATGTTAGAACCTAGAGTTCAAACGCAAATTTCTTCGTGAAATAGGAACGGAATATCTTATCTTAACACTAGGTTTCCCTATGCCTACCATGCTATGTGCAGGATACAGCGTGAAGGTGAAAAAACAAAAATATATATGTTTTATTCAATAAATAAAGATAAAACATTAAAGAAACCAAAAATGTATATTAAAAAAAATAACTTTTCCCACATTTACAAATTATAATTGTTTAATCTTATTAAAGATAATAAAATATCTCTAGTCTTGTGACACATATAATATTCGCTGATTATGAAGTAAAAGGCTAGTTCATGTTACGGTGCTTGAGAACTTGGAAAAAAAATTAACAATAAAATAGACCATTGCAAGATAAAGCATTGTAAACGGAAGAACGCTATCGCGATCCCGTTCTTAGTACCTAAGATAAAGTATGATGACAAACTTATCTAAGCAAATTACTTGTATGAGTCACGTTTTAAAATACACAAAAGTAATAACCAGCTCTGAAACTAAATCGCTATAAACGCTTTTCTTTGTTTATAAATATGACACGTAAGTATAGAATGTTAATAAATACTAAAGTGTATATAAAACTTAAGATTCATAATATTGTTAAATTCTATCTAAAATATTGATATACCTAATTCCTAGAACACTGTTATTTCAAGCGCGGAGTAGCACAGCTTGGCCTAAACAATAGTATCGGTTACCTCGTTGGGTTCGCTGAGTTCGAACAGGTCGAGGCGGTTGGCGTTCCATTGCTGGATCATGTTGCGGAGCGCCTCGCGATCCAACATCCGCTTGTCCGCCGCGTCCATCCTGTCACCACATTAAGCACCACCTGTAATAATTGTATTATCAATTAATTCAAATAAAATAAAACAGTATCTTAGTATGTATTGTCTTTTAATTAAATTGATCTAAAAAACCATTTTAAATAAGTAGGCCTATCATGTTATTTCTACGATCGTTGTGAAATATATTTAATAATTGATCAATGACTATACTAGATATAATTATTATAGATGGCCTGTGAGTAGAAGGAATTTATTAATTGTTCCTTACTTTAACGACCATGTTTATTTTAAAGGATTTAGATTTTTATAACTATAGGGTTTTACTATGTTATATTATCACTGCAATAAAATGGATATTTAAAAACATAACAACGATAAAACAAAAATAAGTCGTAACACATCCGCCGCGCCTTCATTTACACCAGATACCTGGAGATAAGAGAAATAATTTAGATAAAAACGATAATGGTTTAGTTTTCATTCTTTACAACTTAATAAATATATAGTAACGACAGTGTTCTTATATATGCACTACTTGATGTGCGTCATAATGTAATTTTTTAAACATAGTAACATAATTCTCTAAAAATATCTGAGCATAGATATTGTTTTCTTCCTTAGAGATGTACTATATTTTTCGCGATGCGCTTTAAACAGAGGACAAGAATACGTGATATCCTAGCCATGCTATATATATTTAATATTTGCAAAGATTCAGATAAAAAAGTCTCTTAACATTATCACCTTTCATCCAGCGACCACTTTCCGCCGGTATCACTATGACTTAGTTTTAATATAAAAAATCGCATTTACGAACAATAAAATACAGAAATAAGAAAAATGTTTGTGGGCGGTTTCTGGCATTCATCATGTGCGCCTGCGCACCTACACGCGTGTTTGTATTTATAACGTAAACATATGGCCCGTCCGAACTCCGAATGTAGTTTTAACCGACCTAGCTAGTTGGAGCTGTAATTATCGAACGATTCTTGTGTATACATTATTTTCTTCTTACACATTACTTTACAAATTGTAAAAAAAATCATAGAACATTTGAACCTAGTAACAAGAAATTCAACAGATTCTTTAATTTGTGTTATCAGTGACTATTTTTCGAGGAAGCTGGTGACCGTCTTTTAGTTAAATTATCTAACTTAATTTGGTTTAGTCAGCACAACTATATAATATATGACAGTTATTTTATAATATACTCAAAATTAATAAACATAATTGTTTAAAATATTATAAGTTATTCCGAACAAATATTACTTTGTAAATAGAATAAAAAAGTATGAAAGGCATGAAATTATTACTTTCATATCGCACATTAAATAAAAATAATGGATGTCAACAAAATATTTTGACAAACAAATAACATTATACAGTCTATAAATAGGTAGCGACTTTTAAATTAAACAAACCACAAACAAGGATTGACTGCGGCAACCACAATTTAAGATAAGATTTTTGTATTATAATTTAACAACCATATATATCGTATAACATTGATATGATAAATCGGTATCTACTGCTTGATGATGAATTAATTGAAATAACATAACAACTTTTTATCTCAATCATTAAAAAAATGCTTTAAATATTACTTTTGTCTTTCAATTTATTACTAAACTCTAAATATTATTTATGGAGTCCTACATCGACATATATAATAAATACTTATTAATAATTGGTCACGATGTTGTCAATCGTGTCGGAAGTTTACGCTTGGGTTCACGCCGCACTTGCCTGTGTTATAGTTACCTTTGAACAGTTATATGACATAGCTGTAGTATAAATTTATATTATAAAAATGTGCAACGGCTTTTGAAAAAGACAGAATTGGTATACCTAATCATATAAAAGTGGTGTTAGTTCTGAAAACAAAGCTAAGTTGTATAATCTCTATATGTTTGCATTATTGTATATTTACCGTATACCTAATTAATATACCTAAAGGAATAATATTGTGAACGTAATGCGATATGTCACAGTTTGTATGAAACTATTACGAAGCTGTTTTATGTGGAGTAACAAGTTTGGATTTGGTTGAAAAAGCATCTAGTGGAAGGGTAATATATCAAATACTGAGGCTATATCATGTTTAGTATAAAATACATATAACATAAGCTAGCCGTATCGTGGGAACAAAATAAGTTAAACTTTGAAGGGGTGCAAAAACTAAAGTGAGCACCGACCCCCACGGCAAGTGCATAGGGGCGTGACAAGTGGACGTATCGCAACATTACGCCGAACCTCGCAACCTTTAATAATATCATTTTGAAAACATTGTTTTAACGAATATAACTGATAGTGTACATTCCGTTATATACTTCTATAAATAATATAGCAAAATTAACAACTGCATGCATAAAGCACAACGAATCTGATCTTAATTTCCCATCCAATCTATAAATTGTAAAACTACAATAGCAGGTATTTCTTATGTATAATTGAGTTCAATTATATTATCATGAGTAATCATCAGTCAGGTCGTCGTAGCGGTATATGTCAAACCACACGAAGCTACACGCATACACACATCTATCAGTCCATTTATATGATAGCGCGATCTTCAACTCGTGTTACGGGAATCTTGAAACTTGATGTCTGCCGGGTGCCGGGTGCCGAGTGCCGAGTACCGTCGCATGACGCGAGTGGTGCGAAACGGGCCTGAGAACAAGGCCTTTGTGTGAACTGCGAACACTCCCATGTAGGTTATGTAACTGGATGCTGATGTTGGTTGCCTCACATTAACATTCATTAATTAAATCGGTTTACGTATTTTTATAATCAGATGTTATCTGATCTTCAGATTCTCTTAAATTGACAGATGCAGTTGTTTGTGAACATCTGTCCCACCATGTTTCAACTTTTTAGAAGGTCGGCTAGTTTAAAGTTTTACCCTTTATTGTGGAAATGCAGTGTAATAAACATTATCATTACAGATAAACCACTTGATAACATTAATAACTAATTCGAATTTATAGATTATCTACTGAACAACAAAAATGTATATAAAAAATACAGTATTATTTTATTTTTATGTACAATTGCTCCATCACATTAGAATGCCAGTATGGAACTAAAGGCAAGTGTGACTCACATAGAAGTTATGCAAAGCACTTCACTAAATTATACACTACCAATAGCGATACTCAATAAATTATATATATAATTCTTAAGGATTAACCTGATTTATAATTGTTTTTAACAGGTTTAAAAATTATACAATTTAAATAGTGTATTGAAATTCGGTTTTATATGTACAAGTGATCAAGTAAATCATTGCTGTAATAAAAAGTTACATAAAATATAAAGTTCAATTAAAAAGAGAAAATATATTATTAGATATAAATAATATTATAGACTTAAACAAAAATGATAAAATAAAATTCTTCTATTGGTAAACTTAACGCACACCTGTCTAGTCCTACTTCGAAAACTGGTACACATTATTTTTAAGTGCCAAGATGACAATACGATCGTAGACTTTATAAGAAGTACAAAAACAAATAGAATATAAAAACATGGTGTATATTACATTATGGTTACAATTACAACGTAATTAATTTCAATTATTTTATTAAAATTAATTAAGAAATTAATTACATTTAAATTCACATTAATTTAAAATGTAATATTATTATTATTTGTGTATTACTTACACTATAAATTTATATAATAATGCAACTATTTTCTTAATATTTTATTTTAAGTTAGTAAATAGTTAATTGCAATTATTAAACAGTAAAATTGGAATCGAAAGAACTTCATATCGGATTCTTTTTTAGTAAATACTATACATCAATGTAATTTATTTAGAGAGTAGTTGGCAAAGTGATAGTAGGGCAATAGTTTAGCAGTCGGGTTTCGTTCCGGTGCGTCAGTGAGAGCTTCACAAGTCGAGCTCTACACGGCAACGTCTAGCCGCTCTCGAATACTTCGGACGCGTAGCAAAAAAATATGTTCCGTCTTGTATTCGCGACGCGATAATGTATGACTTTCGATTATATATTGAATTTCAAATGACTTGGACTTTGGATTTAAATTCATTTAATTGATTAAACGTTTAAAATATCAGTTTTAAAAGCAAATGATGACATATAATTTAAGATATTAAAATTATATTGCATAATATAATAATAGGCTCCATTTAACTTTTAGAAAAATAGATATATATATTTATTATAAAAATCTCTATTTTTTTTTAATGTAATTTTAATATATAACTAACTCAATAAAAATAATGTATTTCTGTAATTTATCCTGCATGAAACTGTTTTTTAAGACCTGCGGAAGCCTGGAATAAACGTAATATAGTTTAGTCGGTTAATGACATTTAAGGAAGCAATATACCTATATTTCATTGTGATTCAGTCGGCATATCGACCACCACCAGGTTACGAGTAAATCGGAGCCAGGTACCGAGCGGCGTGCCTTATTGCACTCACGCATTTTTTCCATAAAAACGTTATATGTAATAATAGGATACAAAATATATTTAAGTTAGGGCATTGAAGCAGGGATAAAAATTATACACGATATAGAAGAATAATAAATATCATAAATCTCACATTACAATGCCTATACCAAAAAAAAATGCATATATTGAAACACTAGTTATAAATGAAATTAAAATCTAATAACAAAGGCATCCATTCGGAAATGAAAGATTAAATCGCACAATGAACATATTGCGTCAATGATGTTCATCCAAAATACAACACATACTTTACAAGCCATTGTTTTTAAAAACTGTTGAGCCTTGGTTACTCGTAAATTGCATATCTTGGTAAGAATGAACCAATTGTAAACCAATAATCAGCTAGATGCGAATAATTTAGCAAGAAATAAAGAAGAATAATAACACAACTTTTAAAATAGAATAATAACACATCATTTTAAACCTACATAAAAAAAAATACACAAGGAAAAAACGCCAGGAATGTGAGAATCAATAGATGCACTATTAGATTAGTCCCTACGTGACCGTCACCGCGTCACAAATCCTATCCGAAGCGATTACAGTGTATTGTACTATATGTTAAGTTATATAATTTAAGCTTCCCGTTATTACTGGATGTCACTTATGAAAATATTTAGGATAGTTTCTTTTGGCAATATTTCAAGACTAAATTAAATCATAGACAGGTATCAGTGCTTGGGTCTACGCGTAATTCAAAATATATTTATATAAATATAGGTTTGTAAGTATTATCGATTTTACATCGCGAACATTTACATTAATACTATTGTAAAGTACACAAGAATGTTGAATGAAATTTGAGTTAGCCTATAGGACGTACTATGACAATTCTCTGTCCTTTCATTCTTCAATGATCGTATCTAGGGTCGTGTTATACTTTTAAAGCCCATAATGCGAGGCTGAAGCCGTTTGTAAGAATGCCAGACACGTTCTACTTGCAGACTAATTGAATTAGAAGCAATCGCCCCGTTGATATGGTACTCTATACCTCAATATGCCTTTGTACTTAATACTTGCAATAAAACCATTCTATATATTTAAATATAACACTATATAATAATGCTTAATATGTTAAATATTAAGTTAAATATACCTAATAACATTAAGCTATTTATATAAATTATGTTATAATCATAACTGATATTCATTATAAAGAAATTATTAAAAAAAACTGTTATTAAGAAAACAATATATAATGATAAGTCAATAAAAAACAGGAAATGCTATTTATACAGTGATTGCGTCAAACGGAAAAGAGTTCAAGCCAATGTCCGTCGAAAGCAGAAAGCTGATGGAAATGTCCCTTATAGTGAAACCATCGTGTCGTGTGAAAGTAAAGACGCAATCAACGAGAGAAAAGAGCGCGGTAGCTAACATAGTACAAGCGTAATAGCTTACTTAAAAATTCAGGACGTCCAACGAGCTTTGACCTACTGCGAGGTTCATGTACTTATCGTTGATATACTATTCGACATAACTTCACGTGGCCAGTGACGGAAATGAGATGTGTGTGATATGATTAATAAAATAAATAAAATCAGGTTTACGCTGTATCCCGCACACAGCAGGGTAGGCAGAGGGAACTTAGTGTTAAGACACTCCGTTCCCCACTTTCTGCCGAATTCTGGAGACATTGCGTATTGAGTGGCAGAACTCAACGCCGCGCTTAACCTCGACACCAGAGCAAAGAAATGGAAATATAATTTTAAGCAAATATTTCATTTCCTCGAGTGGGGATCGAACCCACAACCAGTCCACAATCAGAAATGGATACTGTACGAAAAATTAAATTCGCAATAAAGGAGACCGCGGTGGGCCTCTATTAGAGTATAAATAACATTTCAAGATCACTCACCTTGTAGGAATGTGACGTGTGGGCCACGGATACTAAAGTGCAGTGCATTCACACCATACTATCTGAAACAAGTCAATTTATGCCATTACAATGATTATATAATTTGATGGATAAATTAGAGCAGTGCCGTAATAAGGTCATTCATTAACGCAGTTGCAATAATGGCCTCAATTGATAACAAACATGCATGTCGGCCAGCATTATACATATTGTCTATGAAAAGACCTATCAAAATACAATAACATAAATTTTATTACTATTGCTAATAAAAAATTCTTATTAATTCCTCACTTTTAGTGAGATTAATAAGAATAAATGTCATGATTTGGGGGTACGTTGATATTGTAAATGTTTGTTTAAAGGAACCTGGTGTTAAGACATTTCGTTCCCTGATTTCCCTCGAATTCTAGAGGCATTGCTTCTTGAGTGGGGCAACTCAACACCGCGCTTTGCCTCGAGCCCAGAGCATATTAAATATTTCATTTCCTCGAGTGGGAATCGAACAAACTACCTTTATATTGTCAATTGTCATCCAATTAATCTACAATTTTTCGTGTATTTATTCTATAAAGCATAATATAAAATATATATTTATACTTATTGCTTATTGACATATACTTCTTAATGAATCCAAGACGTCAGGTTTCTTTTTAATTTTAGTTATTTTATTATAAAAAAAGGCTTTCAAGTTATTAAAAGCATCTCATTTAAGTTAGCGGATTCAAAAAAGACAATTTCCTTTTAATATCATTTTCACTTTTAATAAATTAATTCTTAAATAATCGAATCTTACTTAAGCATAAATGTTAAATCCAAAACAAGTAAAATATAAAAATAAAACTACTCATATTCACTATTCAGGGCAATATTCGAACGTTTCGTATAACTTACGTTAATAATACAAATTAAATTTGTGAAGAGGCCATTCATGGCGCAAGGGCGCAAGTGTGTGTGACGCGAAACGCGACAGGGTGTGGGTTTGATTCCCACTCGAGGAAAACAAATATAACAGGCAAAGCGGGGCGTTAAGTTGCGGCACTCAACATGCAATGCCTTTAGAATGCTGGCGGAAAGTGGGGAGCTCGGTGGAGGCTTCCTCTGCCTACTCTACTACATGCGGAATACAGCGTGAAGTTGAAAAAAATAGTGGCCTAATGGAAATCCTAATAATATTATAAATCTGAAGTATGTGAGGATGGATGTTTGTTGCCCTTTCACTTAGTAACTAAACTGATTTAGATGACACTTTACAATAATATAGCTTATTTTATATAAAAAAAATATATGAAAAAAATATATAATTTAGTTATAATATAACAATAAATTTAAGCGCTAGTTAGTAATAAAATCGAGTTGAATTTTGCGTGAATTCATTTTATTTTTAATATTTTATGTAAAAAAATTGACATACTAAATTAATCTTAGTAGATTTTAATTATTCACACATAATTTTATTGTAATGTTAATGTCCTAATAGGTGCATTTAAAAACAAAACAAGAGGTAAACAAATTATCACGACTTTACCAATTATTATATGTATAGCACATATTTGCATTAGAATTTTTAATATTTATATAATGTCTGTATATTCTGCATACCGCAAGGGTTTTTTTCGTAATATAACGCCCAATTAGCGTATTTAGATATATTTTCTGAGGGAGAGCCTAAATTTGAGCATTGAACATTGTTCGTGTAAGCTAATTTTTCGGGGCAATTTTTTTTGTTAATAAAATTTCTGGGGTGGGCACGGCCCATCCGGCCCCCTATTCCTACGCCCACGATTACGCCAAAAAAGATACCAAGTCGGATTTTCGAGTCTTAGTTTCGTAATAAAGAACATATAAGTCAATTAAAATTCATAACAGAGCCTTCACATACTATAGTCATCCAATACAATGCTATAGAGTCAACGGATTATAACATGCGTCATGACTCAACACCAATGAAACATAGGTAGGGTTTATAAGTATCTTGAGTAAAAAGATAACCATTATAATACTATATAAATATCTTCATACAAATGTTTATTACATAGAAAAGACACTGTTTATTAAAAATATAGTGGATAATTTAACAATTTAAATTCCTATTTACGAAATTAAGTGTGTACAATTATGATTATTGAAATCATTAATCAATACTCATTTAAGAAGTGTAGCTAGAGATCATTTTTTTTAAGGTTTTGAAAATAAAATAAAATCAGGTTCACAGTAGGGTAGGCAGAGGGCTCCTAGTGTTAAGACACTCCATTCCCTACTTTCCGTCGAGTTCTGGAGGCATTGCGTATTGAGTGGCGAAACTCAACGCCGCGCTTTGCCTCGACACCAGAGCGAAGAAATGCAAATGTAAATACATTCATTGCCTCAAGTGGAGATCAAGCCCACAAACAGTTGATTTTACAGTCACACTTTGTGTCCCTGCACCACAATTGGCCTCCTTTTATGGTATGCTTGAACAATTAATTATTATGAACCAAAAGCTATGGACTATGTTTTGTTAATACAAGCAAAATTTACAATAAGTAATAGTTAAATAGTTAATTGAATTTGTTGAATTTGGATAAATATAAATGGAAAGTAAAAAATGTGTTACAATATTTATATTCCTAATTACAGGTTATATTTTTAAGATAAAAATGTTAATTGAATGCACCCATTAGTCATAACTTTGATTGTAACTAGACAAGTAGAAGAAAAATTATGAAGCAGTGGTCCACTGAGCCGTCAATGTGAAAAAATAACTTTGGATCACTCTATAATATGCATTCTCATATTGTGTAACATTATCTCTTTTTTACTATACAACCTCCTGTGTGTTCTACATACAACATGACATCAGCAAGCGATTAGTACTTAACTGGTATGTTTGGAACATCATATCAAAACACAAAACAGAACGGAATAAACTATCCATTACTAGCAATCTCACTATGTGCATTAAAAGTAGCTGAAGATGAAATGCAAGGGCTTTCAGATCTCTAAATGTTGCTGCTGCAACAAAAAGAAATGAAAAAAATAATTGTCTTCATAGTTGTTGTTAGAATTTTTTTATGTATGTAAAATAATGAGATGACTATGAATAAGGTAATTATGGGTTCAATTCTAATTATGGAATATCACATTTGAATTATTTATTTTTCTGACATGTTAAACAAAGTAAAGGAGCAGAATACCTTGACACAAGGCCTATGTCCTTCTTACTATATGGAGAACAGTAGATGCTATTTTTAATCACATACTCTGTATCAAACAGATTTAATCGATGGAAATCATTATTACTGTTTAATAAGTCATTAAATCAATAATTAATATACAACAGAATAATTATAATATACTTGATTAATTATAATTTGCACTTTGTTTTAATACAGTCTATGTGCAATAACTTTATTCACTAAGTCTATGTACAATAGTATGGTGGTGGTGGAGGATGGTGTATAGCAATAATAATGTTCTTCATTTTCTATGAATTGTTTATATTTTCTTACATATTATATATTATAGTATTTCATAATATAAGGCACACAGTATTTTATATATATTTTTGATATTTTAAATAAAAATATAGTATTACACAAGGTTTATGTTTAAACCTTTAAGACGAAAGTATGATTCATTCATATTGAACAGAATCTGACTTAAAGTTTTGCCCTCAAATACAAATTTGCCTGTAACCTAGCAACAAACTTATCCGGTTATAAGCTTGCAAGAATAAATTAGAATTTATTTATTATAGTTAATCAAATTGTTACTTTTACATTGTATTTGTACAATAATAGTACAGCATTTATTTTGATAAAAACTATTGCTATTATTATGTTTATTAAATATGGTACATAAAACATATATTTGGTTTTTTTATTTAAATAAAAGTGTTGAATTGTTTAGAAAAAAAGAAAGTATATATAAAACTTAATAATTTGAAAACGTGAAGCAATAAAGTTACATAAAAGTATTTACGTAGTATACGAGTTCGGAATACAAACCTTTAAAAATAACATCGTTTACAATATTTACTGCATTCCAATATTCCAACATTTTATCACAAAAACACACAATGAAAAGTTCAGCAACTTTCAAAACTTTTTGACAGCACAAATACTAAAACACCTCATCACACTATTGTTTTCACTTGTTCACTTAAAATAACGTAAAAGCAAGTTATTTGATATATTCAAACGAAACGCTCTAACCTATACGAGTAAACAAGTATAAATGATATTTTGAATAAAACAAATATACGTTACGAAGAAACTTTATCCCAACCTGGCAAACTGACGCAAGCAGCGAAGTTTACAAAACGGGAAATGCGCAAGTATCAACATTCAACACTCAATGTACAAATTATACTTATAGCTATCTATCCAATATTCACATACCAAGCGTCGGGTGTTACCACTTAAGCTTTTATTTTACCTCCTTTCTACGTTTAATAAGCAATATAACGTCTCATAAAATACGAGTGAGATGTTAAAGATTATATTAAAATATAAATTATAAGTAAATAAATTGATAAATAAAATTTTTAGTAAAATGACAAAAGAAAAATTTTTGGAGATTAAAAAAATCTAAAAAATAACACATTTCATCAAATACTTAAATTATAAATGTAATTTATACTTACTATATAGCACAATAAATAATTCAGTTTCATATTTATAACTTTAAATATTAAAATTTTCTGTGAAAAGACTGTAAATCACTCACATAAAAATCTCTAAATAATTATCGTGACTGAATTGCACACTATCATAATTATATCATATTCATTTGTTTCAATTTGATATCATTTTTTCCAGAAATCTGTATTTACCTAAGTATAATATATTTATTTCGTTTTTTTTTATGAAAAAATGTAAAAAGTCTAACGTAGAGGGATTTGAACCTGTAACTATTGAAAATCTTCAAATTCCGTTCCATCTTCAATTTTTTTACGTTTTCTAAAAAAATATTTTGTTGTAAGCGTGGAATTAGATTTTAAAAATTTTATATTCCTTTTCAACTTAATATTCAATCCCGCTGTCACCTAGAAGATGAAACGAGAATTACAAGAAAGTACACAGATGTCATTTAAAAAAGTACAGAGGCTACTATTTAGTGAAAAAACTAAAATTCAGTAAAAGTGAAATATAGCATTTTGAAGTGATAACTTCTTATGAGAGTGTAAGCCGCTTCGTTACGTAACGCGTAACGACACCTGTCTATCTGGCTTCCCTTTCTCTCACGCATACGGCAGTGGCAGACAGGCTCCTCCTCTCTCACTCTATTTCATAGCGCTAGCTATTATTCAAGCAGACGCTTCTCTCTCCTCTTCGCATGACTCAATGTTTAGTTTGCGAAAGGCTTATACTGTTGACATAACCTAAATGCCAATTGTTACTTTTGCAGGAAGAACATAAACAAAATTCTAATGTATATATTTACGAATTATAACTAAGAACAAGATATATTTTATAATCAATAAAAGATTGTATTAATCAATAGCCTTTCCTTATATTATCATATTAATATATATAAAATTTACCAATAATAATTACCAACAATAATTTTAATAACTTAAGCTTATATCAACTTAAGTTATCATTTCTGTCGGGCGATCCGAGACTCGCATGTTTTTTTCTTATTATTATCATTACAGAAAATGTTGTTTTATGCCATTATTTTATTGAATATAGTCGTCGTGTAATAAAAGTACCACAATCTAATCCTTAATTTATACTTGCAACATTTGATATTATTACATTAATGATTAAACTTTAAAGGGCTTAAATTTTATAATAGCTCTATAGAGCATAACGTTCCTTGTGGAATAATCAACTAATTTGTTTAGTGGAGACTTGAGACAATGCCTAATTTTTCAACTTTTTTGTTTATATTACTTTATAAAAATAGATATGACTATTAAAAAAATATGAACTGGATTGGACTGGATTTTAAGTCGAGATGGCGCAGGAGCACAAGCGTGACTTTGCTAGTCACGTTTTGGATTCCAATCTGATGGATCACGTTTTGGGTTCCAATCCTACTCAGAGGAATAAACAAATAAAATATTTTCATTTCCTCGCTCTGGTAACGAGGTTAAGCGTAACATTGAGTTCCGCCACTCAAAACGCAATGTCTTCAGAACTCAGCGGAGAATGGGAAACGGAGTGTCTTTATCATGTTCTCTGTGCCTGTTGGCGCAGAATAAAACGTGAAGCTAAATAAAAATCTTCATTATAAATAATTCCATAAACTGATAAAACTTAATTATACATTTTTTATATACTGTTTTTAAAAAAATCGCTTAATAGTAATATTACCATATTTTTTTAAATGGCTTAAGAGTTATGGTAAATTAAAAAATTAAAATATGCTTGTTTCTGTAAATAGCCGACAATACGGAAGGAAATAAGCTCACAAAAAAGTGTCGACCATATTTGGTGCTAATGTTAGCAGTTAATTAATATCTTACTATGATTGTTTATTTGTAAATATATTACAATGTACAGTCGATGCTTTGCTTAGAATTACAATAAGAATGTAGTGTTCATTCTAAAGTAAATAGTCTTGTTCAACAACTTTGGATTATAGAACTATATAATTATTGGCAAAGAAAAATCATAATTTTATAGATTTATTTAATATTGTTCTAAAATTGTACATTCACGCACAAACACACGGTAAATTTTATTTTCAAAATTATATTACTTTTCAGTCTGCTCCAAATATTTGAATGGCACTACACATGATTAAATACCAAAAACATAAAAATCAAATTAATTACAATTTTATGTAAAGCATTTGACAAATAGTGTTAAACAACAGAAAAGGGTGAAAAAAATAACTAAATGAAATGAAATATTTATTGTTATAGAAAATAATACTTGACTTTTCAGTCAAATTGATAAATCTAAAAATTGTATTATTTGATTTCTTACAATATAAATCAGGAGATTACAAAATACTTATTATAATAGAAATAGAATAAATCTACAAAAAAAAGATCTTACAAATTATATCTTAGACTTGTACGTTGCTAGGGAGAGCTATATCTGCCCAAAACTTTAACCATGTAAGACCATCTGCAGTAAAATAGACGAAGTAAATGCAATAAAATCATGAAAAACGATCTCTTAATTTATGTGTTAATTACTTTTAATTTAAAACTTTCCTTACATGATTAAAATTTAGGAGCAATCTCATTTGAGACTTGTTGTTATGATAACCCCTATACATAGCATATAACATTTCACAAATATTTTTTATGAAAAGTTACACTGTAAGGAGTTATGATGACAATCAAATTACACTAAGAGTGAGTTGTGAGAGAAACATATGTGTTTACTGATCAGAACCTTCCTCTTCTTCTTCATCTTCTTGTTCTTCTTCAGTAGATCCTGCATCTTTTTTAGGTGGAGGTGCATCTTTGCGTGGCCGGCCACGAGATCGTCCCTCTCCAGAAGAACTCTTAAAATTAAACATATAAAAATTATTTATATTCTACATTAAAGATATATTGTTATTTATTTGCAAATTATATTTGGAACCATACCTTAGATTTAGGTGCAGCTGCCTTTTTCTTAGAGCCTTTGGGTCTGCCTCTTCCTCGTTTTGCTATTGGTGCTTGTTCATCATCAGAAGAATTTTTTGATTCTTTAGATTTAGCAGCTGGTACTGCTGGCCTTCCTCTTTTCTTACCATCACCTTTGGCTTCCTAAAATATACAAATAAAGAGTTAAAAATATATATATATACAAAAATAGCACTATAAATTTTAATATGAAAATGCTCACTGATTGTGTCCCATTTGATTTAGGTCTACCGCGTCCTTTCTTTTCAACTGCTGTTGATCCATCGTCCGACATTTTGGTAAATATTAAATACAGCTATGTACGAAATTAAAATCTGAAAATGTGATAGGCTTGTATAATTATAAAATTAATTACAAAAAATGCAAAATAATATAGATTTACAAAATATATAATAAATAAATGAATAATTAAAAATATATAAATATATATATTATTATCTAAGATTCTATATTAAAAATATTCTTATTAAATAGGTATTAAATGAAAGAAACAAAGGAAACGTACAAGAAAATAAACAAAACTAAGAGTCATTAGCCTTTAGGACGCTCACGTTTGTTAAATATAATGTCGATTATATAGGGCTTGTACAAATATAGACTGAAAATAAATTAGACGCTTTTCCACACATACTTAATTTTGCTATAAAAAAGCAGTAAATATTAGATTTTTTTTACTCTACACTATAGCATTTTTAATACAATGTTCACTATTTTACGAGTCCCAAGCCAATATAATGGAGTCTGCCATTAGGTAATTAAAGATTATACCCAAACTAGGCAAGATTAAAGTGACAAAATATTTCTATACAGTAAGAAAATTACACCTTTATTTGATATTTATAAAATTAAATTACAAATTATTAAAAATATAAAGCGTACTCACAGAATTGTTTACAGCCAACGATATAGCAGTAGCTAAAAAGAATATTATGGCGGGCTGAACGCTAGCCGCTAGCCGGTGTTTATTTGGCGTCAGTGTAGAGGGCGCTATAGTAATATATGATACTAGAATTTTAAAAAATATAACTAGAAACGATACACATAAATGGGGTGGATAGAAACTGTAGTAGTGCAAGCAACGTCATTCATACATATTTTACTTTAATGTTTTCTGGTTTAGCATCAATATATAAACGACCATTACGATGATAATTTTGTATTCTAATTAAAAAGAAATGAAATAATAGATGTACTAACGAAAATCTTTGGATATTATGAAATCACAAACTTTCCCGGTTTTGTGTCTATTCTCACCGCGAAGTCTATACACTCCAGTTTACCGGTAATGCACTACTTGACGATTCATTATAATTATTGTACTGACACCGTTCCTCGCATTTTGTACGTTATTTATTAATGTTATCTTTAAATTAAGAAAAACCACGAGGTATCGCATTTACAGTCACATGTGCATTTGCGCCACGACTAGCCTCTTTTATAAATAATATATTTTTTTGTTATATTTCTGTTGGTTTGGCTTTTCGATAAATGTAAAAAATGTAAGATTTTGCTTTAATAACAAAAACATAATCTATTGTTAGCATACTCGTGTAAAAGAGAACAAACACTATATATACAAAAGGACATGTTCCGACTGACTGAGATAAGACGTACACACAGCAGTAACCGCTGTGCGTAGAAACGTAAAATTTGGACATATGTTTATTTTTGTTTATTTTGAAAAATTTTAACCCTAAAGGGATGTAATAGGAATTGAAAGTTTGTATGGATTTTTTTAAAAATCAGCACCGATTTTTATAAAATTTGAAATTCAGACTCTTAAACATTTTTCATTGAATACGAATTCATGGTTTTTTAGAATTTACCCCCTAAGGGTTAAAAGTTTATATGGAAAAATCTTTGGATTGCCACCAATTTTTATAAAAAATTAAATTCAGACTGTTAAAAATATTTTATTGAACACGTGTTTCGTATTTTCTTGTATAATTTACCCCTAAGGGTGTAAATAAGCGGGCGAAGCTGCGCGCGCCCACTAGTTAAATATAAGATTTTACTCTTAGATCTAATGTTGCTTCAATAGTAAAATATTTAAATGCTTATTTCAAAACAATTTTATATTAGTCTGTGAATTATGCAGATTGGCAGTTCTCCTAAAACTGCTATTCTTAACCAAAAAATATCTTTTTTTTTAAACCAGCAAAAACTTTGCTATGATATATGAGCTTGCACAATATAATGCATGTTTACTAAAATGGCATCCATGAATAATCCCTATTGATTTAAAAAATTGAATTTTCTAAAAATGTGTTGATATGGACAGTAATAATTATTGACAATAATGATAAGCATTTGAAGGAAAATAATGCTGTGTTACCAACAATGAGATATATATGTAAAGAATTGAAATTAAATACTTATTTACTTACTTCTCGCTGTATCCCTAGGGGGTAGACAGAGACAACAAAGCGTCAAACGCTACGCTCTCCATACATACCCTCCGAGGTGTCCTCATGCTTTTATGTGACCATCATCCGGTATCTTTGATACTGTATTTTCGAAGATCAACCAAGGTCTCCCCCTACCTCTCTTACCACTCATTTTTCCTTTATAAATTCTTTTCGCTATTCTTTCATCACTTATCCATTCGCAAGTTCTTCTACATTCTTACCGTGTAAAGTATGATTGACTTATTCCTAGTAAATCAGTGTATTTGAAGTCCAGTTAAGTGCTTAGGATACTGTCCCGGGAACAGACCAATATGTACTTATTTAAAAACGTATAAAAAATTAACGTAGCGGGACTCGAATCCTCGCTTCCTGGACGGAGTCCATGAGGAGCGAGTTTGAGTCCCGTTACGTTCAAATTTTTATATGTTTTCTAAATAAGTATTTTTCTTTTCTAAGTGTGGAATAACTTTAAAAATCATTAAAAAATACCAATATGTAGTTGAGGCCGGTCGTGGCGCAGCGGCACGAGGTGTGACTGCAAAACCGATTGGTTCTGGGTTCGATTCCCACTCAAGGGGATGAAATATTTACTTAAATTTATATTTCCATTTCTTCGCTCTGGTGTCGAGGTTAAGCGCGGCGTTGAGTTCTGCCACTCAACACGCAATGCCTCCAGATTTCGGCAGAAAGTGGGGAACGGAGTGTCTTAATACTAGGTTCCCTCTGCCTATCCTGCTGTGTGCGGGATACAGCGTGAAGCTAATAAAAAATAATAAAAATATGTAGTCGTTGCTAGAATGAAGGATATGTTTTCAATTTGAAGTAGTCGCACGTCCAAACTTGGTTGTCGAATTATCGTATAAGAAGCGGAGTAGAGGTTTTGAGATCCATCGATCAAAGAAGAATAAGAAAAGTGCTTGCAAAATATAAGACATCTGTGAAACAGGAAATGGAAATGTTGAAGCATGCTCTGGTAATATACTATAGAATCACTGGGGAAAAATGTTAACGAGCATCTTCGGGGCAAAAACAAAACATTTTTGTTATTTACTATGGCGAGCTAATGCGACTAATGGAGATGTACATATGTATGTGATGATGCGTCTGCTTCAGCGATAGAGCGAGCGAGCGCCGATTTTTGATGTCGCAGAGGGCGAAATTAACATACAAGAAGTTGAGAGTCTGAGTATCATGTGAAGAATAAAATGTGGTAAGCAGCGGGAGTAGATGGATGGATGGGCTAGTTCTGGTTTTTGTGCAAAATACGCTGTAAAACAGGGGAGGTCCCGGACGATTATCAGTCCCAAGCGTGGAGGAGGCATCATGCCTTTTTATAAAGGAAAAGGTTCATTGACAGACTGCAAGCAATAGGACTATCAAATTCAATAACTTGTATAGTAAAATTTATATAAAAATATTAATAAGAATGAAGGAGAGATCCAAAAGGCTGCTATGGGACACCCGGGGAGGCTGTAGACTTGAAAAGTAACATGTCAGCTTGGTTATTCAATTTGTATTTAGATAGATGTCTCCAAGGAGTCACAAAGTGACATGGCTGTGAAAATTGCCCTCAACAAAGAGCCTATTCTTCCATTTAAAAGGAATGAAGAAAAGACACAAAGACGTATTGCTGCCGGTAACGGAATTACCGGTGCTTTAGCTGAATTGATAACTTCGTGAAACATCAGAAAAGTTGCACGTTTGGCCGTAAACAATGCAATGCTGTACCGACGCTGGCAGCGAAATGTGAGTGTTACAGAAAAAGAATGAAAGAAACGTAAGATATACAGTTTCAAAAAACAAAAACTCTAGACATTAAATCCCTTGTAACTAGCTGTGTAAAACCTCCTATGTTGTATGGGTTACCGAAAATACACAATAAGTCTGTACTGACTTTACCTTTTCTTCCAATAGTTAACCAAATCGATACTCCGAGGTATAAACTGGCTCAACTTCTTATATCAGGGATTTTTACCATGTTGTTAGTTCGCTGAAAGATCTTAAACTAGCTAACAAAGAAACCATGATCAGTTTTACGTCCAGTCGCTGTTCACCAGTAGGCCCATTAAGGACTGCATCAGCATTGTCAAGTAGAAGCTAGAGTATAAGAATAGGCCTATGGCCTATGTCTTGAACTACTAAAATACTACCTTACATGTAGATTTAATTGACAAAAAGATGATGCCCCGATAGTAGCAGATATATATATGGAGAATGTCGAGGAGATGGCTGTTTTCTCTGCACTAGGTCTTCCTAGGATATATAAGCGTTACGTTAATGACATTTTTACAATTTTACGTACGGACAATATCTGTATAATAATATGCAGAGAGTAGAGCTTCATTCTCTCTCTGACTACACCGCTAGGGATAATGCGAGATGTTAAAAAATAAGAATAATGTAAAAGAAATAACTTAAAAAAATTAATTAAAATCGTTAAATTTTAGATATCATTTTATACGTGGAACAAAAATTAAATGCACGTAATTTTTTTGTCATAATTGATTTAAGCATTAAAATTTTATCACACAGATCATTCGTGAGTTATCCTATTAGATATATGTCTAATATTCAGGACTACAGCCTCTGATCAGATCCATTCATCTAGTCTAAAAGCTAATAATCAGAAATAATGAAATGCGCTGGTTACAGATTTTGTTCAAAATATTAATATTTATGATCACCGAAACATAATCGAAAAGTAAATACTAAAAGTAAAACGATTGATGTGCCAAAAGATGGAGAATACAATTTAAGACACGAAACATCATAAGACACAACATTCGAAACCGAACTCCGAAAGTAACCGACATTTGGAAATATATTATCTGGAAATATATTCGGAAATATATTATCTGTAGTTCTGTACTCTGTAGCCATGCATGCAGGCATGACATAACTTTATAAATTATAAATTTCTTTTCAATCAAGGAACACAAATATATAGTGTCTATAGAGGACTCTTTTCAATTAATTTTAATTTTTATGGAAAATTATTAGCATTAAATTTAGATATTATAATAAGTTATGATTTGGTGTATGATTTTGAGAGTTTCAATTTGTATCGATTTACGAGTAAGGCAAAATCAGTAAAAGCAAATATAAAGTATAAAATTCGTGGTGTGATGGTTTTGTAAAAACAATCATTAAAGTATAAACTTTTAATAATATCTAGCTGTTAGCCTTAGGTACAAGCTATCTAATCTAATATAAACTATCTAATCCCCTTTGTATAATTACTATAAAAAAAGCAGACAATATTAAAATATGCAGGCACCCTGCAAACCATCAGAAGAAGACTGTTGTCATAGTGGTTGTAATCCATGTGTATTTGATGTGTATGATAAACAAATGAAAATATATGAGAAAAATAAGAATGCTAATTTTGTTAATTGTGATAATTTTATACTTAATGGTATTTCAGAAATTGAATACACAAAATTTATTATAATGGACATTGTAAAAATATGTTGTTCAGTAATAGTAATAAAATTTAAAAAGATGTGTCATGATAATTGTAATATATGGTGGAAACCTGGTGATCATTTTCTCCTTAAATATTCTTTTAATGACTTCACTTGTAGCAGACAATACACTCCTATTAGATTAAAAAAGAACAGTCATGAAGATTATGACTTTTTAGTGGTTGTTAAAAAATATAATGAAGGTGTGGTATCCAACCACTTATTTAATTTAAAAATAGGAGATGATACTTTATGGCGAGGACCTTATGGATTTTATGAGAGGGAACCAGATAAGTATAGTAGAATTATAATGATTGCGCAGGGAACAGGAATAGCACCATTCTTATCTATTATTGACAATATACTGAATAACGAAGACGACATGACTATTATAATTTTATTGTTTTGCTGTAAAAACATCGAAGAAATTTTATTTAGAAATGTTTTATATGAATACCGCTTGTATTGGAATTTCACTTATTCAGTTTTTCTTAGTTCTGAAAATAAAGATCTTTTAAAAATAGCAAAGTATGAAGAGCCATTAGTTGCAGAAAAATTTAATATGAAATATTTAGATATCTATAAATTATTATCTACTGATCAGATATTATTATGTGGTTCAAAGGAATTTATGGATGAGTATAAAAAATGTTTATTGAATACATCAGCAAATATAGTCTTATTTTGAATTTTAATTTTATCAATTTGTTTTAAATTATTTTTGGAGTAGTCCTGAAGCATGATAAATTAGTATTACCACATTATTACAAACTACAAATAATTTAGTGTTCCTGATCACGTAAAAAAAATAGAAAATAAACAGCTTTTAATTAGAAACCTACTAAGTTTCCTTCAGTTCAGAAAAGAATATAAATAATGTTCAATATTTTTTTCTATGCTAACTCGTTTTATTTACAATCCTAGTGTTAGTTCTGTGTTTTGGGGTATTCCTAATGTAACCAGACGTCCCGTTTGAACGGAACTTTCCTATTTTTACTTTGTATCAGTGTTTGCAAAGACGGCGCCAGTATGTAAAAATGTCCTGTTGTTGGAAATGGTATAAAAATTTGGTCGTTCTAATTAAGTTCCACGTTGGTTTATCGCGGTATATCCATGTACATTGTCAATCAAAAAATAATCAAATGGAATAATCTAAAACAAAGCACCTAAAATTTTGAAATACACTTAAACAGAAAACGAAAAACAAGTAAAAACCATTATCGCAGCCGAAAAACAAAAGTATATTGTAAAAAACATTGAAACCTTCAATCATAAACACTACGTAGCTGTATGATAGGACGTCATCGGCGGCAAGCGAGCCTAGGCTTGCGGCCGTAACAGACCGTTGAATTATTTTAATTTTACATTTTCTCGAAAAGTATACTTCCAAATTACATGCTATAAAAGCCGAAGATCAAATTTCCTTGATGATGAAATAACTTTCGCTCATAAGGGGCCGTTCAAGTACTACGTAAACACTGTAGGGGGGGGCGGAGTGTATTGGGTTTGCTTATTTTTCACGTGTTCAATGAAATATTTTTAAGGGGATTGCTTATTTTTGATGACATAGGGGCGGGGGTCAATAATTGCAAAAAAACTGCTTACGTAATACTTGAACGGCCCCTAAGTTTCAATATACATGTGAAATAAAAATCGATGAAAGATAAAGGTGATATACCTTACAATTTTCAAATATTTTTTGTCACAAATGCCTTATTGTCACTTATTTATAAGTGATGGATATGGCGTCGCGGTTTTTTTACATCTAATACAATTGAATATATTTGTCATATAACGTACTGACATATAATAAGCTATATGCGCAGCGCACGCGCTTAAAGCAATTCGATGGCGTTCCTTATTATTGTTATTTCGTTATTTAAGGCTAACTAAGACTTACACCGTAATGTTATATACAAAACAAAAAGAAAGTAAATCGGACCAGTAGATCCAGAGACCTTAGCGTTTAAACAAATAAACTCTTCCGCTTTATTATATTAGTATAGATAGTCAATTCTATAATTTTTTATATAATCTTATTCTTTCAGGAGGAAAGTAATGTTTGCCATAAAGCTTTTTAAGATGGTAAATGACTAAATTAATTATTTATCGTTTTAAAAGGCGTTATGTTATTAAAAGCTTAATACACTCTTTGTTTCTCATACGTTGACGTCAATTTGTTAAAATCGATGGATAATAGAATACTACTGTCTTTTTAATTTAAGCAGATTTTATGATAAAACTGATACTAAAGTTAAGTATAATATATATAATATAGGTATGGATATAGTATAATATATATCCATACCTATATTATAAATTCGAAAGAAACTCTCCGTGACGCAATCACGGCCAATCCACTGTGTTTATTGTGACAAAATTTCATATAGAGATACTTGAGGATCTTGAAATAAATATGTTACTTTTTTTTCTCACATTTATAATATTCTGGACATATATAAATATATTAATATACCCTTCTATTAAATAGACAATTTATTGTCTGACATGTTAATTACAACCGATGCTAAGCAACCCGAAAACCCTAATTGAATATAAATTATTACGATATTTTAATTGGTTTTTACCGGGCTTTCTGAACGCTTACATAGCGTGCGCTGACTTAACCTTATGAGATACATAAAAACAATGTTCTACAAAATATTGTCCTTTAAAAAATCTATTAAAAAGTCCGCGATGCTATATGTTTATCCTTAAAGGTTGAGCCACAGTAACAATTTAAATATATTTAATTTAAATTTATTCAATTATTGTTTTCTATAATTTGGTATTCATTCTTATCAAAATAAATATAATAATCACCTTTTATATTTCATCTAAATTGTAATTATACTTTACTGTACATAATTATAATAAATAATTTAAGAGATATCACTGATTCATAATGACCTAGCCTACGAGCCGCAAGGTGAGGCTTGGTTATGGAATTACTGTTTTGTAAATTTTCATACATTTTCGATCTACAGTTAATTATTAGGTTATTTGTTGTTTATTGCTTAAATTTATAATTATAATTTATATTTTTCTTTGGTTCTCTTCGCTTATTCGAGTAGTTAGATTGGTTTGATTAAATTTTGTTTAATTCTGGTATTATATTTTGTGTTACTTTATTTTAAATATTTATTTTATGTTGATAATATTGCTGTTTGTTATTTTTCTTATTTATAATTTCTTTGGTAACTTATTATTTTTTGTTCATTTTAATTAGTTAGATCTTTTTTCTAATATTATAAACTTACAAAAGTTACGTGTACTTATTAATTTGTGTTTAATCATTACATACTTTTAATATGAAGAATTTCCTTAAGTTACTTTTACTTATTTTTTTTTTGTTCATTTAATTACTCAGGTATTTTTTAATATAAAGGATTTTGTTTCTCAAACTTATGTCTACTTATTATTTTTTTTCGACTTATTTTGATTATTTAGGCCTATATTTTCTTAATAATCCTATTGAAAACAGAAACTAATTTCATAAATATATTTAATATATATTCACATAGTTCAAGCGGGTGAAGCCACGCAGGTCCACTAGTAATATATATTATACTGTAACTTTAGATAGGTACCGTAATGCAGAGTCGATAGAAACATTTTTAAATTTTAAGTTCAATTTTTTACAATGATTCCGTCAAAAATACTATTTATATTGAAGTATTGAGTTAATATTTTTTTTACTATGACGTAAAAAGAATTTAATATTCATAAATAAATGCAGTACAGTAAAATAGTTTAGACAGTACACAAAAGACAACCTTCATTTTCTATAAGGGTTATCTTTTGTGAACATTAAGGCTTATAAAATATAACAAAATATTTTGAATACTTATATAATCTATTATAAATTACATTTTCCTATAATTCTTTAAATCTCAATCATTATAATTATAATTTCTCTAAACGCTTCAATTGGTTTCGCTATGACTTTTGCATATTTATAACTAGCGACCCACCAGAGACTTTGGTCGTTTAAACTAAATCCTGTTTGTGTTTTAATATATATTTACAGCGCAATTATTAGATCTCCCTTTTTTGCGATATTGCTTAACTTCTGTAAATACAGCGACTTCCAGCATAAAATACTTTTGTTATTTAAAAAAAATTAATACTTACATGTTTACGAAAATTATTTGAAAATATGATATAAAAAACTTAACTGGTTAGCCTTAAGATTTCTATTTACCCCATTTAACAAGGGTAATTAAAAATCACGTAATGGGGTAATTATATTTTTAACGATGGCAATTTTATTCACGTAGACGAGCCAAAATACTCGCGTCTATATCAACATTATTAAAATATGTGGTATGGATTTTTTTCGCGCCGGCGCGAACGTCGAAACGTGTCTTGCAAAATTCCCCGTAGTCGATCGAATATTTAATAAGTAACAATAATGTGCATTAATGCGTGATCTTTTCGGTTTATAATCTTAATACTTATTCACTTTTATTTCTAAAGTCATTTCTTATTGAATTATATTTCATTATAATTTAATTATAAATAAAAATGCAGTTCAAAGTGTAATTTTTAATTAATTCTTCGTGATTTTATTTGTACAATCAAAATGGGTTCCATCGTTCTTAAGAGTTTGTCTGTTCTGTTAGGAATTTTCTTCATATTTGTTGGCATAACTAAACTGACACCTCTCATATCAAAAGAATTACATAAAGACTTGGTAAGTACTATTAAATTTTTTACTGTAATTGAATCAAAAATTTAAAAAAAACCATTCGTTAGATGCATAAGGATTTTGGTTGCGGAGCAATGTGGCTTGCTATTTTAGTATTTGGCCAGACGCCTAATGCCCAGCAGTGCTGCTTAATGTGACAGTGGATATGATCTGATGTTATAATATTTCTCTATGGCTAAAAAATAAAGAATTTATAAGAAAAACATTGAAATAAATTTCTAAATGAAATAAAAAAAAAATATTTTTGTTATAAATATTGATTTCATCGTATCAAGTTTGAAGTACAAAATATAAATTACATTAATAGGCTACAAGTTCGCAATCTTATCTTTATAACAAGCATATCTAAGTCTTGCTTAAAGTTTTATGTAACGGCCAAAAATGTTTGTCTAGTCTGCTATTTATGTCTTGAGAAAATAAAAGAAAAAAATAAGTCATCACCGTAAAAACGTAAAGCTTATAAACTAGATGCAAGATATTATACAGGTTAGACTACTACTAGAGACAATGGTTTTGAAAAATATATTTTCTTCAACCTTAGCAAGATATCTCTCTCTGCTCGAACTGAGTTATTATCACTATTTTTGTAATTATTTCGTTGCCGAGCCGCAATGCATTATCATTTATCAGGTCTGAACTTGGAAAGCACCACTATGATGCAAGACAAGCAATTCACTAGCCAGTAGTAAATAATTAACGTGATATTAATAATCAACAGCTTATATTTCTTGGTGGTTTCTTGGTACACAAATTCGTTTTGCAATATTATTTACGGCATCTTAATTTGTCGCACCAATATGCGATGTTGATTTCAATACCTACATGATGTACGACAAAAATATTGTATCAAGATTTATTTATCAAATGTAACTAAGGAGACTGTGCCCAGAGTCCTAAATCTGACTAATATATAAATAACAAGACAACATTTTGTAAACAAGTCAAGATTTATGACAATTAATGTGCTCATACCACGCAATAAAAACAATACGTTATAGGAGGTATAATGTTTTCTGATTATCGTCAATTTTAAGAGTTATCGGCATGCGAGCAAGTAAAGAATACTTAAAATTCCGTTGTGATCACATATGGCGCGTGATAAATGTGGATTTGCACAATCAATCCATATTTAATATATCTATGTGAATCGTATATGATAAAATTAAGGCTAGCAAAAGCTTGCCAGTTTCAGTTTATCAATTATTAAATTAAATATGTTATCCTTATTTATAGTCTGCTTAATATTGGATAAAAAGATATCATTTTTATCCTTTAATCACCGGGAATAAAGATAAGCTATAGATTTTATGCACATAGCAGGATGGGCTTAGGGAACCTGGGAACCTAGTGTTAAGACACTCCGTTACGATTAAAACACTTCACACCCAATAAATCATGATTTTCCACTTTCCACCGAATTCTAGAGGGATTGCTTTGCTCGACACCAGAGCGAAGAAATGAAAATATTAAATATTTAACGAAAATATTAAATTTTCATCGAGTACTAATCAAACCCACAACTTCCCGCGTTTACAGTTACACTCCTGTGCCCATGCGGGTTGCACCACAACTCACCTAAGAAATTTAATTGGTTAATTAAAAATACTACTTGAAATAGTATTTACAGTTAGTTATAATATTTTAAAATTAAAATGAGTAGGGACAAAAACAGTATTAAAAGGTCTATAACATATTGATTTCAAATTACGTTTACTTTAATTAAATGTAAATGTTTAATTATATGATTACATTTTCAGAGGAAAGAGTATGTGAGATATGCAAAAGTATTCCCACTAACGGGCATGTTGGATTTTAAAGTTCCGTCAAAATGGTATCGAAGAAGTGTTGGCGGGCTTGAAATTTTGTTTGGACTTTGTCTTGCCATCATACCGAGTCGTAAGTTGTGTTTATTTACATTTATATAAATATCTGAATATCTATTTTATAGAATTATTATTTGCTATAATATAACATGTATAATAATTACTTTCTGGGATCGTTTGACAAAAAATCAATTAGTATGATCGGGGAAAAATCTTTTTAATTTAATTAAAACGTCATCGAGGCGCAATTAGGAAGGAGCTCAATGATCACTTGAAAAAACATGTATATTAAAATAATATACCATAACTCAAAAAATTACTGAATTGAAAAAGTATTAACTTAAAAATGAGCAAAAAGCCGAGAGTACTTACGTAGAGTTTCATCACTAGGTTGTACTTCGATGAGCTGCAATAGATGCGATATGTAGATAATCGTAGCAGTAGACACTCGGTTTCCTGCTCTCCGTAGAAATAGGCATGATGGCTGATTTTGAGAAACTGTTGTATAATATTGAGAAATATATTATAATTACAATGTATGTCTGTTGGAGAACTGTATGGGTATGAGTTCATTGGATCAAATGTTTATAAATTTATATTAAATAAATAGTTTATAAATTTTCCCGTCATACATCGACGGAATACTTTCGTCTAATAGGTGGTAGGTGTATCCAACTATTAGGTCAGGGAGCTTGCCGAATATTCGGAAGTCAGGTCATGAGCCTCCAAATAAATCATTCCCCCTAGTGGAGGGTCCCACTGCATCACGATGTATGCATGCTTTGAAGTTTATAATATCTAATTTATACATTTTAAAAAATAATAAAAAAATACGATAACAGATAAAGTAAAGAACACGGCTAACATTGGACTCGTACTGCTAATGATCCTGGCGGCGTATTCGCATGTGATGGTCGGCGACCCCTTCGACCGTTGTGCACCTTCCCTCGTCTTCTTCTTTATGCTCACTGGAAGACTTGTTGTTTGGTAAGTTGTAGTAATTTGCTGAGTAATATGTATCTTCTGCCAATTTTGTTTGTTTATTTTAACTTATTTCATTCATAAACGCTAAAAACGCATATCAGAAACGATTTAGTAACTTCTATTGCCACAATAATAAAAATAGAATGCCAATCAACTTGAATTTATGAGATTTTCATTGTTCTGTTACTATATGTTACATACAGCACGAACAGGTAAAATAGAAGAATCTGCTTATAAGTTTAGAATATATATATTTTTTTATCATTTTCGGTCTACAAACGAGTTTGTTTAAGAAATAAAAAGGTTTTTGCACTTTCTTAAAAATAGCGATAGTGAGTGTATATTTTTAAGTGCACCAATAACAATGATTAAGGACGCCTCCAACACCACGCTCAAAGTTGTCTCATAAATTATTTCCAGTACAAACGTTTTAAAACAGAACTGTACATTTACATCTTATATTCACTGGAGATTTTTGTTCAATGATTTGTATATTTGTGCTGTATATCATAACAGTTCGCTTCGGAAATAAAATATATTTGAAGTTGTCAGAGCGAAATAGCCGTCATGACCACGGCCACGTCGTGGGCAGAGTTTGCGTCATTGTATATTCTAAAACGAATTAACCGAAGAATTTGCCTCGCGTAAAAGACAGCTTTGATCCAGTCGTTATACGTGCGTTGACTAGTTAATTTTACCAGTAATCAACATTTCAACACGTTGCTTTTAATGAGCCACGTGCTTGCAACGAGACTTTCATGTACGTGACGGCTAAAATAAAAGTCTAAATATTACCAACTATAAAGCTTAAAAAACCAAATAGTAACCGCGTGCACCTTGAGTTATTTAAGCGATGTAAACATGAGTTACGAAATAAAATTTGTTCTATAACGCGAGTATCACTATGGCCGGGCGCCAAAAAATTCGCTATGACGAATCGCTTGTCGCTTAAATATTAATGTAGGTAGGTACCTATTTCAATTCACCCGCATGTGGCCGCCTTCAATCGGCGAACTATTTCTCGTTACAAATAAATAGCGTTCATTGCAGAGCGTTGAAAAATGATGACTTGGACTTGGAGCGTAATTCAGAGGTTACGTAATGTAATGTGTTATATATTTCACTGAACCAAGGTCTCCGTACCTCGTTCAGTATGATATCTATAAGGGGACATCTATAAAGTATGTCGAAATGTGACATTGTGTAATAAGGGTTACGAGGGGTCCTAAATTTCTTGACGTTGCAATTCAATTGTGAAAACATTTTTTTTTGAACTATAATTATTTACGAATTTTACTAAATATATTTAAGTGACCTTAATAAGCCTCACCGCAGGGGAGGGGTTAAAAATCATGAAATTCATGTGACGTATTAATTGAATAGCCCCTAAGTTTAAAAATATTGTAATTTATTTTTAAAGGTACCAGACCAGCCGCCGGGAGGAGCACGAGAAGTCCGCGGCCACGCAAAACGGCAACGGCTTGAAGAGAGACTAAAATAATATTCAATACTTACATTCTATCAATAACAGTCCCATGCACATTAATTCAAAATAGCACAAATGTATGACCTGATTTTGTAGAAAGTTTGAAGTATTTTATACGAATTTGTACTGTGATTATAACTAGTCATCGTTTTAAACATGTATGTATCCTATTAGTACGCTTTTAGTTACAATAAGTATCTTTCGCCGCTCAGTTTTCCTTCTTGGGCACACTCAATCTCAAGTTAATCTAAATTAATTTCTTAACGTAATTCTAAGTTTAGATGCCATAGAAAACTTATCTAAAAGTGATATTAATTTAAGCAGTAAGACTAAGTTCATTTTGTAAGTGAGTGAGTGTAGAGAGCACGTGAATAAGTTGACATGTAGACCAGGGATGTTATGCAGAACCATAACCGAAACCGAAATTATTGAATATCGGTTACCAAAATCGAAAGTAACGGGTCCGAAATAATGTATTATTTGTAACCGAAACCAATATAATAATCTTCTTATATCCATATCCAGATCCTAACTGTTGCAACCGTAACTTCCCTGATGTAGACGTAGGACCTCGGTACTGCCACTTTACGGTAGACGTGTAGTATTGGCGTTTACTGATTAATGCACTTTATTTTAATATAGGTACATATAATAATATGTATATATAATACATTTTGCTCAATTGTAATTTGGAATGTGACAACCATGTACAAAATAAGTGCGGATTTTTAGATTTTAGACCTACCTTTTTTATATTAGTCAATGGTGATTATTATGACTGAATATCAATGTCATAATCATCAGTAAAATAAACTAGCTGCAACATGTTAATATTAACATTGACCTCTAATTTCAAATGGGGTTACAATAATAAAAATAATATAAAATTATACAAATATGTATTTAATAAGCACTTTAATAATAAAGTCACCAACATGTGTTAAATATCGATAATCATAAGTGTCGTAGATGTAAGTAATCCTTCCTATAAGTAAAGTAAACAGTGACTTGTGTTTACTTTATATCAAAAAGTGAATTGTTAAAAGAACATTTGAAATTGTTTAACAAATGCGATACTACTATAAATTGATTTATACAAAGCGTGTCGTGTAACGTGTTTGCAAATGTCAAGTGAATAAATGGTATACATAAAATGAAATAGTTTAATTTATCACTAGCCACTCGCTCGCAGCTTTGCCCGCTTGTACTACAAAAATATTTATTTTTTCAACTTAATTCCTTTCGCGATCAAATAAAATTATAATTTTAAAGACAATTTCCATACATTGAAAACTAAAATCAATTCAATAAAACACTCATTTGGTGCTCAACGCAACACAAACACTCATCAATGCTTTATGAGATAATTTTTTTTATGATTGTAATAAAAAAACAGCAAGTGTTAAAGGGAAGTTTGCCAAAATACCTTAGTGAAAACTGTATTTATATTGGTTAAGCCGTTTCTGAGATTAGGCACACAAAGGCAGGGACAAACAAATAAAAAAATATTGTTTTGAGTTCTGTTACCTTTATAAAGGCTTCCAATAATAGTTTTCATACATCTTCCGTGTGGTGTTAATTCAACTAAAGAAGGAATTAATGTTTATATTTTACTTAATAATCACACTACCTATATACAGGATGGAAGAGGCAGCGCTCCTTTTACGGAAACAGCATATGGGGTAAAATATTTCAAACCCATACCTAAAGAAATTAATCAAGATGCCTCAACAGTTTGGACGTAGGATTTTTTTTTCATTTCACGATTTTTATCCATACCTGTATTTCGTGTGACGCGATTACGTATAGATCCCAATAACATAAACACTTACTACTACAAAAATACTACTAAAGGTTAAACAACTTTGAACTTTATCGCCAATACCTACGACTCGATTTCGGAATGAGGCGTGTGCGGCGGTGTTCCTTTGATAGGTTTATGTGTGCGTGCGTCGTCCTTACAAATGGCGTTTTATTTTAAAACGACAATTTTATTATTTATTTTGTTCGAAAAAATAACTTTTTCATTTTTGGGAATTTATTTTTTTCTGATTTATATTAGGCTTTTATACAGTATTTAAAACTGTGGTTTCATTTAAAGTGGTGCTTACACTTCCACCCTGTATAACTGTGTTTTTGTTTATTACATTTTTTGAACCGGAAACATTTAAGACACATAACTTTTAAATGTTTTGTGAACAAATAAATTAGCTACTGCTACACAAGCTACACAAAAAAACCGCCAACAGGTAATGATATAAAAAATAGCTTTGATATAAAAAAGTCGGACGTAATGTATCGTTTATTGGCAATCTGTATAGTTCAGTTCTCTTCTCGTCAATGTATAGACTTTGTCTAGATATTCTATACAATATTGAATATGCAGCCGGTCAGGTATATATAAGATAAGTATAGAGATCAAGTAAGAGACCAAGAGTAGACCAATATCTATTTATTTTACAAATAGCCGGTGGGACAGCAGCAATTAGAGCCCCTAGGAATTTTATAAATTATTTAGGTAACGTATGCAATAGATTATACTATTCTTAATATTTAATACATTGCCTGGATGCCCCAGGTATTCTATACGTTGCCGAGCTATTGTATAGAATACCTGCGTTATACAGGATGTCGTAACATATGGAAAAAAATGATCTGCAAGACTACTTGAAAATGTGTATGAAAAAAATATAGGTACAATTTAATAAAATTAGGTTATACAAATAATATATTTTTATTATATTAAAAAATCGTCTTGATAACTACTACATATTTATAAAACTAAATAATATACTATATATAATTATTATAATGAATGCCACATACCCATTTATAATAATAAAAGAGTTCTCATCTTCTTTACATAACTGAGAATTTAAAACGGATTGCTAAAATATGTTTACTTGGACTTGTTATAATTAGTATAGTCGTTTTAACAGGAAGTAGGTTTTTATGGTTCTTTTAGGCAACTTTTCTGTGATAAACCAAACCACAAAAACATTTTCAAGAATCATAAATTTGAGGCAAGTTTAATAAAGAACAGAATATTATATTAACAAAGTATAACCTAAGTATGATTAAAATGTGGTTGAAAAATACCATTATTTAGTATATTTGATTAAAAGATCATATTGCTACTTTTTCCCTTAAAGTATAGAAAATTGTAAAAGCCGAAGCAGTTATAATTAATAAGTGACAAGCAAATGCAAATGATATAATAATATGCATTTGTAAAGTGCAATGATCACATGAAATGAATATATTTTTGCAAAGAAAGTTTTCTATACTTGTTATTATTTTGTAAGCGACCTTGTGATTGAAACAGATCAAATATCATCCACATCATTAGTATACAATATTTAGGCAGGATCACGTCCAGTTTGTAGCAATTCTAAAGCATTTCTTAGATTATTGATTGCAGTTTTAATATCGTCATAGTTTAGAGCGCTGCTGGCCCATTTACAGTATTTCTGAGCTTTTGCTATTTGATCTGGATTTAGTTGAGCGACTGATGTGGTATTATCACCATAAAATGTACTTGATGGAGTCGGTGCTGGCTGCTGAGAGGGATCGTATGGAATAAAACCCCCAGGATTTGGATCTGGAGTATAAGGAACTGGTGGTAATTGAGAGGCTGCTCTCATAGCCATGTTTGGATCAGGGAGGCTATTGTTAAAACTTGTTGGAACACTTGGTAATAAGTCTTGAGGAGTTGCTGGTGTCACTGAAGTAAATCCAAAAGAGCTCCCAGGGTCTGCAACCCTAGGTTGACTTGGTACATCGTTTGTGGACTCTCCATCTTCTTCATTTATATTTTCAGGCTGCATAGGACCTTTAATTAATATAAATATACAGGTTAAATTCTACTCGTGTATCAAGCTTTTAAAATGTTTAACTTGCTTTGTACTTAGAATGATAGCTTTATTTAGAATATATTGGAATATCTATCAATGAATATAATTGTATAGACTTGCTGGCTAGAATATATATAGGATATATAGGCTATATTTGAGTAGGACATTCACATGGATTGAAGTAAGTGGAATCCCAATATATGTAGGTGTATATTTACCTGGTACAGGTGTCTCTCCATTTTTAAGGCAGTTATGAATATAAGCAGCTTTCCATCTTGCATATTTGCGGTTTTGTGATGCTTCATCAGTCAAATCTCCAAAAGTAGTGAGAACATCATAAATTACACCCGCTGTGTAAAATGCTTTGACAATATTCCTAGAAATATTAAATCTATAATAAAGCGGAAGTTTGTTTGTTTGTTTAAATGCTAAGATCTCTGGATCTACTACTCCGAATTACTTTATTTTTGTTTTGTATGAAAGCCATATAACACTAAGGCACGGTGTAAGTCTTAGTTAGCCTTAAATAAATTAAATTAGCTTCACGCTGTATCCCGCACACAGCAGGGTAGGCAGAGGGAACCTAGTGTTAAGACACTCCGTTCCCCACTTTCTGCGCAATTCTGGAGGCATTGCGTGTAGAGTGGCAGAACTCAACGCCGCGCTTAACCTCGACACCAGAGCGAAGAAATGGAAATATAAATTTAAGTAAATATTTCATCTTCTCGAGTGGGGATCGAACCCACAACCAGTCGGTTTTGCAGTCACACCTCGTGCCGCTGCGCCACGACCGGCCTCAGTTAGCCTTAAACGCCGTCGAATTACTTTAATGATGATGGTTGCGCAATGGGACAATATCTGACTGCCGGTTTAGTCCGAACACAGGTAAATGAATTATGTATTTTCTTTTCCCTCCTCTTGAAAGGTAAAGCGCCGCATCAAGTTCAGCTATTTGACACACAATGTTTCAAATGCAGGTTATGGTATGTATGCGTTTGCTACTAGTTTCGCTTTGCCTACCCTTTTGTTTATCGCTGGGAAATGCATTTACGAAGGTAAAAATTGCTTTACGTTCGGGCGATACTGTGGGACTCAACTGTATATCCTGACCACTAAAGCCAACCAACCAACCTGTATATATGATTAATTAATAATATATATGATTTGATCATTTGTTTACCTTTTTGTATAAAAAGATAAATCATGTGGGTAATTTGATAATAAATTGATTGTTACACTTTGTGTCTTGCTACCGAGCTCAATAAATGAATATACATTAAATATTGTATTATTTAAACATAATACAACCAACTCATAGAATACTGTTAAAAAGAATTCTGAGGTACTTTATAGCTTTATGTGTAACTATTTTATCAATTAGATAAAAGTCTGGGGCCTTTTTATTTTCGAAGGAATTAATGGTAGTTAATATTTCTGATAAATTTACAGAGCGAAGTGGAAGATCGAGTTGAAAGTCCTTGCCAAGAAGATCATCTATGTCCCTATCGTCACACTCCGTTTTTCTATCGATAGGCTGGTACACCGCCTTCCTGCGGCTTTTTCCTGTTTTGATCGCGCGCAACTGCCGTCACATAATCGAAGCGGAGGTTTAGGATTAATTGGCTGATTACAATTTTTGCATGCTCGCCATAAGGACTAATCAGTAGCATGTGTGGCAGTGAACGATTCTATAAGTGCTTCTATAGACAATAGATCATCTCAATCTCTTCAGGATTAGACTTAAAACATGCATCTTGGATAGTTTGAGTAAGTGATAAGACTGCTCCATCAATATCATCTTCTGTTTTAAGGGCTATTTCAACACGGGACTTAACAATGAAATCACCGAGGACACTGCTCTGCCTAGCTGATACAACTGAGATTTTCAGTGAAGCAAAAAAAATAAAGCAATATTGTAGGACAGTTTATAACATTAATTATATATAAATATATACATACTTTCCATAATTTAATTCTTGATCTTGTTTATCAGCAAATAGAAATAGTTTGAGTGCATAATTCTCTAAATGTGCCTGTGCTACTACTTCATTAGAAATAGCTTCATTGTCCTTAAATATTTTCTTAGCTTCTTCCAACCAATCCATTATTGCTGTAGGATAAGAGATATGTTTTCTATTAAACTTCATATATTTATTAAATAAATAAAATATTGTCATCAAATAGCAAAATATCAATGTTGAGTCAATCATGAATAAATACCCAAATAAAAACCTATGTTTTACCCAAATATGATAAGAATAGATCAAGTCATAAAGTCTTACTTGAACACATAAAGGCAAAATTGCATATCTGATACATCAAGAGGATGAGAAAATAGTCATAAACACCAACACATACATAAAAATTAAATTATATAGATAGAAGTTCTTTATTTTTATTTTACTATGAAAACCAATAAATTTTACTTATATTTTAAAAATATATGATTTTTCTTTTTAAATGTTGGTATAGTCATCAATGTAGACTTTATTTATTGGCTAACAACTTATTTGCAGCTTTGCTCACATGTAGTACATAATTATTTATTTTCTCAACTGAATTAAAGACAATATTCATACATTGATAGCTAAAGTTTCAGTCAAATAAAAAAAAACACTTACTTTCAATAAGCATACATTTCTTTATATTGACATAACTTCTTTATTAATTAACCAATTGAAATAAAAAAAACACATAGTCAAGAGAAGTTTGCCAAAATACAATAGTAAAAACTACATTCAAATTTGTTAAGCCCTTGCTGAGACTAGCATGAACATATGCACAGACAAACCGATAAATAAAATCAAAATCATTGTTTTTGGTTCTATTTTATTAATAAATGCCTAATAATATATGTTATCATATATCTGGAAGATAAATGTATGTAACAATTTACAATTACAGGCCACAATGAGTTATAGTTTTATTTTGTATGTATAATGAGTTATTAGTTTAGACTATTATACTAGAGCTTATTATAATTTGTAAAATAAATAACTATTTTTATAAAAAAAAATATCCCTCAATTATCTCTACAAAACATTTTATTACTTTGATAAATCAGCTTCACACTGTATCATATAGCAGGGTAGGCAGAGGGAACCTGATGATGACCTTTAATATAATTTGTTACATTGTCAAATAGGTAAAATCTTTATATGTTATTATGTATATATATTTACACATATTAATCATGAATAAGAACATTTAATATAGCCAGGAATGATTACCCCTTTTTGCACTTTATAACTTTAAAATTAATTTACCCATTAACACTTTTGTTTCCTCTGGAGTTTTTTTCGTTGTCAACTTGAGGCCAACTTGCAGAGCGTGTAGCCTGCACCAGTATGCGACAATTGGATCCCTGGTGTCATGTTCAGCTGCAGTTTTCAGAAAATGTTGAATTGATTTTAAGCTTGGTGGGCATTCTGGGATATTTACGGACATTGTGTTGTTTTTAATGTACTAGCACGTTAACAATTAAATATTCAATTGCAGAGAAGTAATCGACAAGACATATATATATCTTAAAATAAAAATGACTACTAATTTAATAATGTTTTTAGTTGTGATTCATTAATTTTGTTTATTTGACAATTTTGACATTGACTATGACAATCGACAGATCTCAGAAACGCACAAAATTCAAGTTTCATATGTTTACTCATAAATAATAATATATTATATTAAGAAGATTAATATTAACCAGTCGTGGCGCAGGGCCAAAATGTGCCTGTAAACGCGACTGGTTGTGGGTGTGATCCCTATTCGTGAAAATCAAATATTTATTTCTACATATGACGGTGATTTAACTTTATTGTATTTTATTAAGAAAAACATTATATTTTTATTAGTTTAGATTAGTTAGACTTTCAGATTTTAAATTGTTGAGATTTTTTCCAAGAAATGTGCTTGAAAAATGGTAACATTATTGAGTGTGGTTCGGTACAGTATCTTTCTATGTCAGTTTGCCACTCAAATACGTAGGTACGCCTTAGAAAATGTAAATATAATCTGCATTTTCATACATTTGTGACTTGGTTTTGACATTTGACAATTGTGTGATTTGTGACTTAAGTCTTAAAGTGTGATAAAAAAGTTGTAAAAATATTCTTAATATTTTATGTATATTGTGACTCAAATTTAAATTAATATAATGCCATCGAAACAGAGAAAGATTGCCATGATGGGTTACAGATCTGTGGGTAAGGTATACCTTTATTGTTTTGTGATATATTTATGCGTCTTATTTATTGTTATGACGTTATGTATTATAAAAAATATTTACAGGCAAATCATCTCTTATTATACAATTTGTTGAGGGGCAATTTGTGGATTCCTACGATCCTACAATAGAAAATAGTAAGTTCAAATATTTATTTTCTCCGTCATAAAATAAGTTTAATTTTTGCAGTATTTTCACTAATAAAATTATGCTTTGTGCGTTGAATATACAATGTATAATACAGTTTTTAAATAACCTTAGTTACATTTTGTTGCTGTTTTATATTTTCGGTCCATCAAAATAAACAAGGTATATTATATGTTGAATTTTGCTTACCTATAAGATTTGTTCAACTGTCTTACTTAAAAAAATATATGAATAATATTTTTTCCTTTGCATTTATAACTTTTTACAAATTTTCAGCATTCACAAAGTTTATTAGATTGAATTCTACAGAGTATGAGGTCAAATTAGTTGATACTGCAGGTCAAGATGAATATAGTATCTTTCCTTTACAATACAGTATGGACTTTCATGGATATGTTTTAGTGTACTCAATTACTTCAAGTAAAAGCTTTCAGATTGTGCAAATAATATATGACAAGCTACTGGATATGGTTGGAAAGATACAGTAAGTTCAAAGGTTATATTTATTTGTATAATGCTACAAGTTCGTTTCTTTTCTATAATTGCATTCATTAATTATTGCAAAACAATTATTAAGTTTGTTATTAAAATTAATATATTTTAATGAAAACTTTTCTTAGTGTACCAATTGTACTTGTGGGAAACAAGACAGATTTACATTTAGAAAGAAAAATCAGTACAGAAGAAGGGAAACGATTGGCTGAAAAATGGAATGCAGCATTTGTAGAAACTAGTGCTAAAAGAAATGAGGTATTGTACAATTTTTTGAATATATTTGTATTATTTACAACTATACATGATTAACTTCATATATTATTATAGAGGTACTAAATCAAAAGCTGTAAAACCCAACTAAATATTATTAACACTATAAATAATTAATTGCTTCTACAAAAAAATTATAAGCTTCCACACCGCAATCTAGGTTTGTTACAGGTTTATTATGCACCAATGACAACTATGATGATTCTAAGAGAATTAAAATAAGTCAATATTTTCTTTTATTTTTATTACAGTTCATCAGATTTATATACAGTTTCTTTATTTATTTTTATTTAAATATCAATGGTCCCTAGGTAAAGTATTGAAAGTGAAAATTTGAAGGATTTTTATTTGCTGTTTTGAACTACTAACAAGGGTAATTTTTCGATTACTTACAGCTATAAAAAATACATAAATAACATTTTTTGAAATTTTGATTAAAAAAAATATAATTAAAACTACACTTTGTAGTTTAAAAGAGCAATAAAAAGATTGCAAGTTTTCACTTTCAATACTTTACCTTGAGACCATTGATATGTTTATTTATTTATTTATATTGTATCTTGTTCATAAGCAGTGTAGGCAGAATCTTGAGTTAAGACATTCTGTTCCCTACTTTCTGCTGAATTCTTGAGACATTTGAAGTGTTGCATTTTGCATAATTACCTGAGTGGGAAAATGAAAATTGGTGGTAGGTTCCCAGAGTGGGAATCAAACCCACAGCTGTCGCATTTACAGTTATATGATAGTGCCACTTTGTCACAATTGCCTTTATTAAATTGTTTGGATTAATTTATGACATTTTGTTGACAATAAATTCACCATTTCAATCATTTCAGTCAGTGACAGATATGTTTCATGCAATGCTATCAGAAATAGAAAGATCGGATGGACACATGCCTGAGAAAAATGGATGTGTTATTTCTTAATAGAAAATATTTAAGGGACAAAGTGCTTGTTTATGCAAAAGTGAAAGTAAGTTATTGATAGTTTATGCACAGCTAATGTAATAGCAATAATTTGTAGTTACTTAGTAACTCCTTAAGAGTTTTCACACATTTAATTGTAGGCATATATTTTTCTACAATAACAGAATATATGGAGCAATATAAATTCTCAGGTGTAAAAAATATATATATTTAAATATTGTTTTATTAATAATATAATTATATCAGATTTAAGTTAAATGTGTGGCAACTTTAAGTGCTGTTCAATTTATAATGTACCTCATTAAGCTACTGTTACAAATTTTGATGGCTCATTTAATGCCTATGCAAGCATTATTTGTTGCACATGAATGAAAAGGACATAGGTTTATATAAATATGAATATATTGGGATGGACATACATGTTAAATGGCATTAAAAAATGTTTTTTTTGTTGTTGTGGAGCAGCAGTATAATGTTTTTCTGTAATTGCTGTGAACCCAACGGTTGTGTTTCAAATCCCATTCAGAGGAATTAATTATTTTTATTTCGATAATATGTTTTACTTTTTTAATACTGATATGAATCACATGAAATCTGCTTTTTTGCACTTTGGTGCTAGAGAGTAAGTAATATATTGACAAAAGGTATGAGTGCAACAAAATATTCAATCAAAGTTTATTTTTATATAAATCACTACATAAACATCCTTAAAAATTTTGCTCACAACTCATATTTGTGTGTTCATTAAATATAAAGTGGTAATAGTATAATAGAGCCAGCAGTAGTTAAGGTTATTTTAAGATCTTTTTGTTATAAAATCTTATGTTATTTTTAAATGAAACAAACAATATAATAGGATGTATCTATATATTATTTATTTATACAATTTCTTAATATCTTTTTATTATGTCATGTAAATTAAAATGTATCATCATTTTATATACTTATTCATCATGTTAATCATTTTTAACTTTGTAAATTTTACATACTTATTGTAAAAAAGTAGTCAAGTCACTCTAAACATACAATGATATAAAAGAAATAACATGTGATGAATAGCTTGTCTCCATTTGTATGCGCGATTCATGTTTTCTGACATATGCAATGATAAAGAAAACTTTATATAAAAAGTATTAACAAATTATTGAAGGTACCACTTTGGTTTTTCTCAAAGGTCTTCGTAAATTTTTATGTACATTTTAATACGTTTTTAGCTTTACGTTGTATCCGTCATGTACAGTACGATCGACGTGTCATGGCTGCCCTAAAGTTAGCTGTAGATGTCTGCACAGATTTGATTTCAAGATTTTGCTTACTTTCTATTATTTTCTCCCTGACTGAACAATGCGCAAAAGTTCAGGAAGCCTATGTTCAGGGCGGCAAGGGCACGTTGACTGTACTGTATCAGGGAATATTCAGAGGAAACCTATTGTTAATAACTTAGTTCTCCACGTAATTGCGTATTAAATGACAGAAGTCAACACAGCACTTTCTCTTCTTACCAGGAGAAGGAAATGAAAATTACTTGTGTGTAATTGAAAATTCATTCAAATAAGTACGGATCGACGTAGCGTCTAACTGGAAACGGCGAGCGATGTAATCAGCGACAGCTGTCGCTACATCACGACCTTTTCTTTTACCCGACTGCTAAGGAAGGGTTATGTTTTTCACGCGTATCTTGTATGTATGTATTATTCTTTATTACCTCATATCTCCAGAATCGCTGAACGGATTTACATAATTGAGGTATCGTTAGATTTGTATTGGCAGCCCAAGTGTTCTTATATAAGTGACGTTAAATAAAAACAATCATGGCGGCTGTGGGACGCCATTGGACTTAGTGAATTTTTTTTTTTGTTTCAAATACAACAATATGGGTGTCAAATTCAAGAGCTTACTACGAGGATTTCAAAAAAGTATATCATGATTATGATTACCATAATGAATCCTTACAAAAAAGTGAAAAATAAAAAAATGTTTGTAAAAACAAAAAACCCGACTGCATAAAACTAAAAAGAAAATAAACAAGTCCAATAGTTTATTAGGATTAACAGTCGGACAGGAAGACAATTTTATACATATATATTATTAGTAATAATAATAATAACAACAATTTGTGGCCATCGTGGCGTTGTACAACAGCATCTGACTATAACCGCAATGTTTGTGGGTTCTATCCCCATTTAGGAGTATGAATTATTTTCATTTTCGTGCTCTGGTAAGGATTAAGCTTGGCGTTGAATTCTGTCAGTCAATACGTAACGTCTCGAATTTGAGCAGGAAATGGTAAAGGGAATATCTTGACACTAGGTGCTCCCTGCCTACCCTGCCGTATGCGGGACAAAAGTAAAAATGTATTAAAATCCTGAAATTAACATTTTTGACTTATAATCGATCCGGTAGATCATCAATTGTAATATTAAAAAGTTATTTTTTACATTATAATTTTTTTACAATTATGTTACTTTGTTTGTCAAACCAATAACTGTTGGTATATTCTTGTGCTTGTAATTTTTATATGAATAGCAAAAGTAATGTAACGAAACAGATATACATATAAAGTATATAAATGTATGCATTTTCGTGCTCTGGTAAGGATTAAGCTTGGCGTTGAATTCTGTCAGTCAATACGTAACGTCTCGAATTTGAGCAGGAAATGGTAAAGGGAATATCTTGACACTAGGTGCTCTCTGCCTACCCTGCCGTATGCGGGACAAAAGTAAAAATGTATTAAAATCCTGAAATTAACATTTTTGACTTATAATCGATCCGGTAGATCATCAATTGTAATATTAAAAAGTTATTTTTTACATTATAATTTTTTTACAATTATGTTAATTTGTTTGTCAAACCAATAACTGTTGGTATATTCTTGTGCTTGTAATTTTTATATGAATAGCAAAAGTAATGTAACGAAACAGATATACATATAAAGTATATAAATGTATGCATATATATTGCACATCACGCGTTTTTTAATAAAAGTATATTCTTGAAAAGTAATCTAAGGGGCCGTTCAAGTATTACGTAAGCAGTTTTTTAGCAATTATTGACCCCCCCCCCCCCTCCCCTATGTCATCAAAAATAAGCAATCCTCTTACAAATATTTCATAGAAAACGTCAAAAATAAGCAAACCCAAGACCCCCCCGCCCCCCTACAGTGCTTACGTAATACTTGAACGGCCCCTAAACTTAAATATATAGATACGAGCCAAATCATTTTTCTTTTTCATTTATTTTCTTAATAATATATCCCATAAAAATATACTTCTTTATTAAAAAAAATATTATTAATTTGCGATAATATTGTCTATGAGGGCATTTCATTAATCATAATTCTTAACGTTATTGTTACTTTTATTTTCATAAAGTTTTTTATATATTGGTGGTCAGAGCGCATGGACGGTTTCCAAGAGGGGCGATTAAATCATCGCCACGTTAAAATTTTTAAACGCTTCAAAAAAAAATTTTCTTTCCTAAGTGTGAATGAACATTTTGAAATTGTTTAAAAATTATATATAATTCTTTTTGGCAAAAACAAAATTACAAAATGAACAAATTTGAAAAACAAAAACGAGTGGAATGTCAATTTTGGCTCCAAAATGAGAATTTTATATAAAGAAACATTGTGAAACGAAATATATAGTTATAGGTACATCTCTTATAAGTTCTTCGACATTTCTTTGTAATTTTATATAACATATTCATGATCTTTTTTATAATTATTGAATTTGTATATTTAAAGCTAGAAACATTGTAGGTTAAAAGATAATGACTCGACGAAAAGCATTTAGTAGTCAACTATATTATGAGCATTAAGGAAACAAGAATTTATTAAAAAAAACACACGCTATGTAATAATTTGAATTAGTTCAAAAACAAGATCAATTTACATTTACACACCATAACGTAACTCAATCTATTCTTAATTTATCGAAACTTATTATTAATTATTGTAGACTACTACAGTAGTAATTCCCGTTAATTAAAATAATTATCAAAACAAGTTTATACTGTAATTAAAGCTATGTCCTTCATATTATAGCTTAGCTTTAGATGGTTAGTGGTGTGGCAGTCGCAATGTCTACTTACTGCTGAACTGCTACTTTGTTAAACGTAAAGCTTATAAATAGCTTGTAATTATGTACATAACAATTTTATTTTTATAAGTTAGAAAGATACACTTACGAATCAAGTTTCGTTGCTGTGTTTTTATGGCACAATACAGCCGTTATTTTTGTAAAATTGTTTTCTGTATCATTAAACTATCACAACGGTATGTTTTTACTATAAGCCTCGTAGTAATGATTTTTAAATAGTTTTTAACAGGTGATTTTTATTGTGTAATGCATAAGCCCAGTCATAGTGTAACTTGTAAATTTTTTATGATTCCAAATATGTACACAACATCAGCGTATGTAACCGCCGAGGCCTCAAAAATTGTTTAAATGCTTTAAACAATACACCGGTTTTTTATAAACTTATATTAAATTTTAATCTTGCAACCTAAAGTATAATACAGTGGCGGATTTACAAGTTTTCAAGGTACATATGAGAATGTGAAGTTTTTATCGACCTTGCATCACAATTGTCAGTTCCTAAAATATTGTGGTATTTGAGCAAACTTCTGAACTGGCGAGATGTAGTATGCTACTTTCATGGTTTACTATTTATATGACATCAGAAATCTCTTGTATGAAGTTGATAGCAATAAAAAATAGATACACAAATTTATCACCCTATTCTCAAGTGTAGGGTCAAGTCGGAAACAGTAACTCGGTTTTTTTCAGATGTTTAAATAATGAAAAAAAAAAAAGTTAAAATAACGAGCTGAAATTTACACAGAACATACCTTAGTTACTAGTATTTCTCCCTGCGTTATTACTTTTCTAATGAAATCAATATAAAAATTGTCTGATCACGTTTTTTAAAAAATAAGAAGCGAGTCACTGTGTACCGGTACTGATCTACAGTGATTCGACCCTATAGAGCACAGTGGCTCGGCAGTATAATAGTCAGTTAAAACTATGATGTATATTCATGTATGTGTATTTATTTATGTTACGTTTTCCTCTTAAGTCTAATATTTGTCAACATCAGTCACATAAAATTTATAATATCAATCAATTAAGATCAACTTTAACACTTCAGATAGTTTTCCAATAATAACGAATACGCGAACGGGACTTTTACTTTTTTTAATGCTTTATGCAATGTAAGTCCATTCCTAGTAAAAACTACTCCTCGTCATATATCATCTTCGGGGCTATTTGTAATTTTCCGCCCAGTGACACTCTTGCGACGCGGCATTCTAAAAAGTAAAGAAATATAAATTGATATATAAGGTGATGTGGAAATAAATTGACTATAACATGAATTACTGGACTATTTATTGAAATATTGGAATTTTGGAAATTGGTTGGTTGGGTACTTAACAAACAAAGACTCGTGAGTACATAGCGACTCATGAGTCACTGTGTAGCTTTTAAATTTTAGTCACTGTAGACGCTGTTGCCATTTTGAATTCAATAGCGCACAAATAAACCCTAGCCTGCCTAAAGTTAAGCGAATCTATATTAATTCCCGCTGCATTTACGCCACTTTCCAAAATAATTATAACAATCAATCAATCAATGTTGAAATATTAATGTATAAAAACTCGGATAATATACCTTCGTAAGTAATTTTTCGATCAGCATACCGCATTAATACTTGTATAACGTCGAATTGTCGTCAAAGATGTCATATCACTGGTTTGTACGTATTCGGATGGGGAACGCTACTGATAAGTGACGGAAACAAATAAATATTTTTGTTTTATTTAGGAAATATAAGCGTGAATCAGTATACCCGACTGAGTTCCCGTTCCCGACCCGTCCCTACTCGCCCGCTGGTAAATACGCCACTGGTATACTTATAATAGTTAATCTACAAAACGGGTTTGTAGAGTAGAGATTTCTAGGAAAAAGAATTTTTATCTTTAGTGATATGGTGAAGAATAATTATTTTAAATTAATTGAAAATGAAAGTATTTTTTTGTTTTCAACTTTAAAAAAATACCTCGGTGGACCTATATAGATTACTGTATGTAAATATAAGTGGTTAAATTAAAGAGCTATTCATATTTAAATTGTTTGTTTTTTATTTTGTCGTCATTAAAATTCACTTAGATATAAGCAAATTTCCCACGTGAATTATATTTTTTTACTAGCTTTTGTTAGTCTAGACGTGTTAGTGCAGAAGGAACTTAGTGTTAAGACACTACCCCATTTTCCGGTGAGTTCTGGAGGCATTGCGTGTTGAGTGGCGGAACTCAATGCTGCGCTTTGCACGACGCCAGAACGAAATGAAAATATACATTTAAATAAATATTTCATTTCCTGGAGTGTGGTTGAACTTACAACCAGTCGCGTGTATAGTCACACATTTGCGCCTATGCTCCACGACTGCCCTCAATCTAATGATTTACGTTACTAAATTTTAAAAAGTTAGAGAAATCAGAAAGGTAAAATAGAATATTTGTTGTATAAAGTGTCGTCGTTTGAATAGCGTTAACTTAAGCTTCGGAACATTATACATTTTGAATGTCTGATTTTACTCCCCTGTGTTTAATCATGAATAAGTTTTGGTAAGTACAATTATATTTTAAGACAAGGATATGAATGAAAATAATTTCACATGTACAATTTTATAATATTTGGGGTGAAAAGAGACGAAAAAGAGGAGAATAGACACATCGTATGGATTAATAGGAACAAAATGTTTGTATAAAAACAAGAAAGGGGTGTATAGTAAAACTGTTACTAGTGTTGACACAGGCTTATGTTCCATTGTTACAGTACTATTAACTAATATTTGACTCTTTATTACTTTCTCTGTTTTATTTATATTTTCATTTCTTCGCTCTGATGTCGAGGCAAAGCGCGGCGTTGAGTTCTGCCACTCAACAAGCAATGCCTCCAGAATTCGGCAGAAAATGGGGAACGAAGTATCTTAACACTAGGTTCCCTCTGCCTACCCTGCTGTGTGCGGGATACACCGTGAAGCTGATTTACTTTATCGTCGTGGCGTGATCGACGTGGCGCATAGAAAAAGCTGAACCAAAGGGCAAAAGTTATCTATATCTATACTAATATAAATAATCACGTAGTTCAAGCGGGCGAAGTTGCAGGCATGTCGCTAAGCAGTATTAGTAATCAACAAATAGTAGAAACCCTAAGCATTTTTTTCTATTCACCACATATGTTATATCTATTGCCCCACAATAGTCTCAGTAAAAAAATATTTAATTTATCCATTTTATGATATATTATTATTGTAAAATAACTGTTTTCTTCAAAATACATTTAAAATCAGTGTTAACTCATTCTTCAATATGAATTGTTTTTATATTCATGGTCGGAATTCCCTACTTAAGGGTAGTTTCTTATAATGTTGATTTATTTTTAAGCTTTACTTAAATTTATTTTCTCTATAGTTGCTAAATATGTCAAAGTGACGTTTAATTGTTATCAACAACAAGTTTATTGTGAAGATGGCGACGTCTGGAGTTGGTTTTCGGTGGTTAGATTTATTAGAAAAAGAATTTGATAAAGCATGTGTCGAATTAGATACTTCTTTATGTAAGTCTTAAATATGAACTTGTAGTTAAGTTAATTTACTTAGTTGCACATGTGACGAATTAAGCAATATTTTGATATCTGTCGTGGAGTTTTACAATGACATTAATAAAAATCTTGTAATTGTTAACTATTTGAAGATGTTTTAGTTGTTTATATCAAGATTTATGAAAGTTTACTTTCATGATTTTGTAGGAAATATTTTATTTGAATATATAAATATAAATTCGACAGTGACGTGAGAGAATATGTAATCGTGACTTTTAAGGACAACAACCCTTTTATGAGTTCTCCTTATATAAATCTTCGCTACATGCTGCTACTGCACTATAAACATATATTGTTTTTAGAGGTAGATAAAGAACAAAAACAATAGCTATTTTTTTGAGTAATTAAAATTAGATATTATTTTTAACTTAAAATATTAAATCGTTTACTTAATTAACTTACTAAAATCTTATAGATTTTAATAACATAAATTTTTTCCTTCATATTAACAAAATATAAATTGAATTATATTTTTAATCAAATAAAATTACTGTTGCAGCCGAACTAGAAAGCGAAGAACCAGATGTTGTGTTTTCATCCCGGCAGAAGATAGCAACTTTAAGCTCCTGTTTTGCTCAGTTGACTCACAAGGCTCTAACAATTTTCCAAAACAGTGCAAAACTTGATGTATGTATTAAAATCCTAGTTTAACAAAAATTTGCTAGCCATACTTCATTATGGCACAATGGGGCAGTATATAACTGTAAATGCGATTGTGAGTTTGATCCTCACACAGGTGAGTGAATTATTTTCACTTCACAGTTCTGCTAAATAAATTGAAATGTTGAGGACACTTACTCAGCATGCAATATCTCCAGAATTGGGTGAAAAGTGAGGAGTGGAAAGTCTTAAAACTTAGTTCCTTCTACCTACCTGGGTGCATGCAGGAAAAAATATAATCATAATTTTCCTCATTGGTGAACCATATGAATGTTATCGGATATTTAAAGTGCACCAACAAAAATACATACTATGTTAAAATAGAATCTATTTTACACTACCTTTTATCTAACGCATTTTATACAACTTCAGAATTTATATTAGAATGTGTTATAAAACAAAGGTGTTAGGTAGAGAGACAATTATGTTCATAATATTGTATATATTTTTTTAACACTGCCTTATCCTATTAAAGAATGATGTCCTATTTGCAAAGACACATCTTTACTAATAGGAAACTTATTAATCGAAGAATAATATCCTAATTGCAAAGAATTTTTTTTGCTAATAGGAACCTATTCTTCAGATGGGACGACATGCAGCATCCTATTGTGTGTTGTTATCTCGTTTATATGGAAAATTTATCTCCTTTTCCTTAAAAAATATACATATACATTATGTATGTAAATTGAAATGAAACAAAGATATTTATTTAAAATCATGACACTGTATTTACATGGGACCACGGTCATAAGGATGTTTATGAAGATGTCTCTGGTGAGGCTTAGTTGTAGTGCTTTCTGTGGTTGAAAACTTTTCTCTGTTTAACACATTATTCATTATTTCTTGATCTTCTTGTGAGAAATCACTCATATTATTGTCAAAATAATTGCTATCTTGTTCATCTTCCCAGTCATTTTCCTCGGAACTTTGCTCACTCCTGGGAATGAAATAATGCTTTGTGGTAAAATCTGAATTAATTCTGGATAAAGTAATGATTGTAGTATGATTATAGCATAGTGGCATTAACATGCCACTATGCTGTAATCATATGTTCAAACATATGGCCCTTGGACTGATTTCAAGAGAAGTGTTCAAGTTACTACACTACAAGTTAACTTTTCAAGTTCAACACTACATTTACTACTTCAAGCATAACTACCTAAAATATATGTATTTACTATAACATTTTTAAAATAATAAAAATAATTGAAAAAAAAATTTGCATAATAAATGTGTGAGCATTAATATAAATGTATCTCATACTTGATTCCTTTAAGTTTTAACAAAAGCCGATCTGCTGCATCAGTGACATCTGTTCCAGGTATAGGTTCTTCTGACTCTTCACTAACATGTCCTTCTAATCGCTGCAGAGCAGCATCGGCTCTGTTTGTTAACGCTATGAACTTTTCAGTCAGCTGTTGTAATTCTTTCTCATTGAAAGTTGAATGTGATGAATTTTTGAATAAGGTTTCGAGACGCTTGCATGAGACTTCAGGTGGCTGAAAATATATTTGTATCATAGCTTAATTACAAAAATGTTTTTTCTTTAACTATAACTAAATGTGATGAATAGATAGCACCATAGTGCAACCAATATATCAGATTCAGATCAAAGCATTAAAAATACTTCTTTATTTTTTGGTTCACAGTCAGATATCATTAAAAATATTTTAGTTCCTGTATTAATGGAAAAAAATGTTAAAATTTACGTTTTATATTTTGTATTCCTACCAAAAAAATATTTCTCTAGAATTTGTGCGAAAATAACTTTTTAAAAAAATTCTAAGATTTAGTAAATACACCAGATTTGCTAAAAACATTGAATCGCGTCATTTAATATGCGAAAACCCTCGAGGTTTCTCCGAGAGTGCTCTCATTCCTACTTTTCTCGTTTCATACTGACCTGTGTCGGTCGAGTGTTAAGTAGTTTTATGACTTTACTATCATGGTTTCTCATAGTAACTTGAATATTTTGCAACTCGTGAAATGTAGACGCCGTTCTGAAATTAAATCATTCATTTTTAAAATACAATAGATATTATTATGCACGAAAAGCTTAATAACAATGCATACTTATTTATAAGAGAGTCTATCAATTTATCTAGTACGTCCGCTACGTGCGTTGGGTCGTCCAGTTGCACTCGTTGACAAGAATCGGCGAAGCGCTTTTGTACGTTCAAGACTTCTTGCATCTGGAATTAAGTTTTAGATCAATATTTTATTTATTTATGTTTGATATTATTTATTTAAATAGTAATTTCTCATAAATTCATTAGTAATTTTGAGATATTGTTGACAATAGTGAACGTCATTATGTCGTTCGCACTTTTTACGTAAGCTAGACTATATAGTAGGTAATGCCAATATTTTACATTTATTATGTAAATTGAACATTTTACCATAAACAGGACGCGTAATTATTCAGGGTATAATTTTCTTTATATAGATAAATACAAAATTAATTATGTATCTAAGTATTTACTTACACGAGTAACCTTTCAAAATATTTTGTACGCTAATTTGATTTTGTCATTTATAATTTATTAAAATTTATTAATATATCAATTATCTATTGCCAATATCGCTATCGTAACTAGTAATACATGTCCACTATGGCCTTCATATTTCTAAATCTTATTTGTAAGTATGGTGAGCATGGTTGTTGTTTCTTAACCTTATTAACCATGCAAAGCCCTGTGTGTACTGCAATATTGTGAGTTGGTACCTTTAATACTACTGCAGCTTTGTTGAATATTAAATATTTGAATCGACATTGCTTAAGCTACTTTAAAAAATTTAACTATTCACTTAATCACTGCGATCAAATCAAAACCGGCTCAATCTTAATATATTAACTTAATGGGTCACCACATATCTCGGTAAATCTGAATGAACTAATCGAGAATTGTGGTGGAAAAGCTTTATAAAAATTAAGCTAAGCATTAGATGTATAAAATTAGGGCGCGAGAAAACTTACCTTCATGTCTATCTTATAAGTATTGTCTTCGATGCGTCTTGAAAACGCTGCTTCCAAGTCAACAGAGGACAGGCGCGCCTCTCGCTGTCTCCTGGCGAGCGTGCGTAGACCGTCCGCCAGCTCCCGCCTCGTCACGTTTACCAACGACATTCCGTCTCTCGCCAAGGACTCCAGCAGAAGGCCGCGCCGCCATGTGTCGGCATACGCACCACTTACCTAACATTATAGCAACAATTTTGAATTACTTCTATTACTCTGCCTATAATGGCAAAACTTTTACTTTTAATTAAGGGTCTTACTTTTTCTAACAAATGTGTATGCGATTCTATACGATTTGTCAAATTTTGGGCGACTTCCATTATTTTAGCTTGACTTTTTTCTATTTTGGCGCTGCTCTCCTTGATAGAAGTCTGAAAGAAAATGAAAACTAGTATAATTGAAATAAAAAAAATATTAAATTATACTATATTTTTTTATATTTATACGAACCTGAACACTAGTTTGCAGCATATGAAGCCTGTGCTCCAATCTTTCAGCAGCCAATTGAGCTCTTTCCAGTTTTATGGACAGAGTAGTTTCTAGATGATCTGAAAGATATCAACATCTTATTTCCGTATTTATATAAACACCGTTTGTAGATGAACGCTTCTGATTAAACGATGCCCCTATTCTGTTCAATTGCGTATGATAAATAGAGGCAATATTGCGAATGTTGACATAATACGTATTCTAAAATAGGATATGACACAATAAGGATGTCATGACTCATCGTTGCACATTGAGGAATACGTTTCTTTGGAGAACACACATACAAATAAAATTTAGGTCGGAACTTCAAATGGGATATTGTATTTGTAATAAGTCAATGTGTCAGTAGTGCCGGCCGTGTTTTACAATAATAGGTTACTGCTAGGATTTTCATATTATTTTAGATAGCTAAACCTAAATTATGAAAATATAAATTAGTGCTACGTGCTACTCGTCACAATTCGTCCATTTTTCTTTTTCTGTGTGTATAGGGCAGATCCTTGTACCTTAGGATACTTTTCTTTAATTCCATACAACTTCTGTTTTCATTAACTTGAAGTATTGATTTTTCATATGTCACATCATCATGTTAATTTTAAAATGTTAATATTAAACAGTTATACATACAAAAAAATATATTTTTGAATATAAAAAAATAAACACTGATTTGTAATTTTGTCCCAAGGTACAATCACGTCTTGTACTTTACTTGGGACAATGACAGGATAGTAACTAAATGTGTTTATACGAGAAATTTACTGTTCCGCTTTGTTTTAGAATAAAGGAGTGATAATTACCAAATTAATATTAACATTCTTTATAGCTTCTATGACGTTATCCGGCAAGTTTTGGGCTTAAGTCTAGACTTACTTTCTTCTTAATTCGAGGCATAAAACAACAAAAATAATAATTGTGACAGTCCTAAGGTACAAAAATATGGTTGTCCCAAGATTTTTTGGATTTGTGTGAAATAATATATTGGGCTTTTCCTTTAGATTGTTGAGATATATGTATCCCGTGTATTATTTGACAGCATAGTCTCGAAACGGGAAGAAACATTTTTATCATCACTTATTTCTGTGTTGTGTTGAAATCAATTATTTTTCATACATTATAAAAACACAGTAATGTTCAACTTCCTGGCAGTTGTTTTATTGCGTCCTATATGATGTTATATTTAGAACGTAAATGACAATGTTTCATGTACAGGTAATGAAATGTAAAATGAGAAGTACTATATTACCTAATTTGTCTTGTATTACATCCAATCGTCGCGCCTGTTTCTCTTGCACCGCGCTTATGGTGTCTAGTAAACGTAAACGTTCGTCTATATTTCCTAAAATTATGCCTAAATCCTATAAATAAACAAAATATTATTTTATAAGTTATCAAAAAATATGAAAGTTTATTTTTTAATTTTTTGGAGATTAAGGGTTTCTAATGTTAAATAATGATATAATTTCACAATAATTTATCAAAAACATATGTTGAGTAAATAGGAATCTATCGTTTTTCTATTAATTACCTTAGGTGTGTAAGTGTTAATCGTATAGGATCGCAAACCGTGCGATTCAGCCGGCGAGGCGCGCGCCAGCCAAAGGCAAGCGAACGCCGCCACAGCCACACTTAACATCGCCCCGCCTGTAACAAATAACATGTAATATTTAACGTCGTATTTTAAATATTACTACTGATTTCCTGTCGTTTAATGTCGCAAGTGTCAAGGCACTCCTTGTGCTTTGCAGTTTTTGCCTATTTTAAGATGTACTTGTAGATTTTCTTATACTATAATTTTTATACTATAATTTTTTATAAATATTCTCATCTGGTACAATTCCACAACGTTCTATTCAGAAAAAGATTGTATGAACATCTCCACTAATACAGAGCACTCAGGAATACCTAATCAAGAATCTAGACAAGCTTGATGTAACACTGCAGTAACGAAATTTTTTATTTAATCATATAATTTTTAATTTAAAAGCTTTAATCAATAAGTATATAAAATATTTATGTAAGTTTATTATAATAAAATTATGAATGTGAATGTTACCATGTTAAAGGTTTGAGAGTACTTTCTTTCTAATTCACTTGCGTGCAAAGCCGCCGGCAGTCGGTAGTTATGAAATATTTAATCACTTTTATTACTTAGGCCACGCAGTTAAAGATCACGTAATGAGTTCACTAATCTAAATATAAAAGAAACATATTGCCTAAAAAAATATATATTTTATCAGTTTGCCACTCTTTGCAAGCATTAGTACGAATGAGATGAAATTATTATAAACTATCAAACGCTATAAGTTGAAAATATAACATTTTATTATTTGTATATCAACAATGTTGTTATAACAAACAAAACTAAATTATTTGCGTGTGTCAGTACACTAATTTCTGAAAAGTATTTTCTTTTGTACTACAACAAGGTAAACCAGTTGTCTCCAGGTATGTCTTTCAAGCCGTAATATGCTATTTTTAATACATTTATGGTTGATAAGTTTAACCGAAATGATCGATGACTATAAAAATTCACGAGAAATTATAATTATTATTATAATTTCTGGTGGGTGGGTCTGCTGGTGTCACTTTAAATTATTTTTATAACAATTAGACATGCACACGAGATGTATTTCAACATTGTTATTTTAATAATAAAATGTTATTAAGTCTAAGTGGTAATTTGATAGTTACGTGTCGTGATTTATGAACATCTAATTGTATTGAGGCACTGACTTGGCTTATGGAACTAAAAGAGCACACTGTGATTTATTATTTGTAAATATTTGAAGTAGATATAGTTTTTATAGCTCCATTCCCAAGATCAATAGACGGATCCGGAAGAGAGACACTTGATCGTGACTAGACGCACGGTGCGTTCCATTATTCGAGGCGCGTGTTGACATGAATTGTTTATTCCAACGATCACCGGCAGGTGTGCTCTCTCGTCCTGCTTATATACATCTATTTATTTGCATTCCGGTGCAGTTCGTGGACCCCGAGTCAGATTATCATTGTCGAACTGCGCCCACACACGACCGAGGTCGACCTTTCATCAGCCCTGACTGCTCCCATGAGATTCGTTGCATAATCCCACAACGGCTCGCTATTATAACGTCAATCATAGCTCCTGATTAAAATCTTATAAAATAAAAACTCACAAAAGTTTAGTTTTTCTAACTTTTGAATGACTGGACGATAGAGTTTTACTTCGCAAAGTACGACGATAGCCAAAATAGAAGGTACATCTATGATTATTTTAAATATCTTTAATCTAATTACAGTAAAAATATTAGAGATAATTAATAAACATTGAGAATTATATATGTATGGTATTGTATAAATGTCTAAGTTGTTAAAAAAAAACTATCATCACATATACACAAAAGACGTCACATTTAGTATTTTTGTAAATATTACATGTTTAATAGGGTGTATTTTTTAACGCTACGATGTTCTGGATTTATTTTTTTAGAATATTGTTAAACATATACAACAATAAATTCAGAAAGGGAAAGGAATGTGTAATTTTGGAGCACGATGACCTCATCGTGCTTAAAACTTGCAACGCGAGTATACGCACAGAATTACAAGGACAAACTTAGGGTATATATAGGGATTATATAAAAATAAATAAAAAATAATAATATATTGTCATTTGGCTTGTTAATGAGGCAAAATGCTGCTTCAATTCATATCTAACCACTCGTGATGTACAGTTGATTTGCAGAAACGCAATTTGCAGTGGCGGTTTGTCAAAGTTCAGTAGAACTGGAGTTGAGCCAATACGGTTAGACTGCACTTCCAGGTGCAATTTAGACTCCCTATGATCGTTATTATCGTCCTAGTTAGTGATCTAATAAAACTAATTGCTAAGGCTTGTTACTCTCTTTGATGTGTTTATTGTTTGCGAATTATTGTAACACATTATTTTCTAAAGCAAATAAAAATAATAAAAAGAGATGGAACACAATAATTCTGAAGAGGCTGCTATCATTTATAGGAATATTTATTTGTCTTCACTAAAGTCGTTGGCCTTACCGTCCTTCCCTTGTTCTATTGTATGCAGGAGCTTCCTGGTGAGATCACGTTTATATCTAAGCCTATATATTTGCCGTAACATTTCTTTGTCTGCATATTAGTGTCGGTCCCATCAAATTAAGGTCGTTTTGTAAGGAACATAATAAAGCAAGAATCAATTTATTTTTTCGCCTTATCATGCAGCTTCCGTTTCAAAAACGGAAGGTAAACTAATTGATGTTTTTAATATTATAATTTAAATTAGTCTGACGGGGACATGTGTTGTATGAATAGTAAAACTTAGAATCTTGAATAAAAAATATTTTTTATTGTTATTGAACTTTGTAATATTTGACCATCAATTTAAGTAATCTATATTGTACTTTTTAGAAACAGTATATATGTATTTTAATTTTTAAAATTGTTAAATAATCTGTATTTATTTTATGTCCTATTCACTATTTTAATTTAGCATCTGTGAACTGAAGTAATGAATATTATTTAATTATATAGGGACAGAATCCAAGGTAATACTTGTCTGATATACATAATGAGCGAGAAATAAATTACAAAATTTAGTCAAGTCAGCAAAGGTGGCAGGCAGTTCGTACGCATCGTGGAATGTCGTTGGGTGACTGATATATAATTTGCTTTAGGTTACCAGTGAAAACGTGATTCGCTATAATAAATGACATTTGACAATAAACTCAGCCGTACTCGCCTAGTAATTACAAAAACAATTCATTTTCATTATTTATCATGAATTTGTTTGCAAGTGTTTTCAACCCATCTTATAGTTAAAAAAAACACATGATGCTGTCATCTAAAGAGGCTTACACTTATGGTATCCAAAAATAATCAGCACTATTTCAAAATGTTGTGTTCCACGTAATGTGTACATTGTGTTTGGTCTCGCAATGCCTGCAACCTGCTTACTATAAACATGTTGGTATATCTATATATACAAAGAGATATATACTAAGAATTCTCCTAGATTGCCTTATCTGCTTGTCTTAGGTCGTGTCACTGTTCGTCCTCCTTTTGAAATTTCTAGTCAATAGGTGAATCACCTTAGTTGTAGTTCAAATATCCTATTTTTTTTACAGAGTTAAATTTATACTAATATAATAAAGCTGAAGAGTTTGTTTGTTTGTTTGCTTAAACGCTAAGATCTCTGGAACTACTGATTGGATTTACTTTTTTGTTTTTTTTTTCATATATAAAAGCTACTTTATAACATTATGATTTAATTGTTAGTTAGCCTTAAATAATAAAATAACAATAATTAGGAACGCCATCGTATTACTTTAGCCGCTCGCGCTGCAGAAATAGTTAAATGTATGTACGTACATTGTACAACAAAAACATTCAGTTTCATTAGTTTTAATATTTATCTCTTATAAATAAGTCACAATAAGATATTTCATGACAAAAAATAATAGAAAATTTGAATTTGATATTTTATCGTTTTTATTCGACAAAGATATTGAAACTTACGATGGAAAGTTACTCCATCATCAAGGATTTTTTATGAAGATAAGCTTTGGCTTTTATAGCATGTAATTAGGACGTATACTTTTCGAGAAAATGTAAAGTTAAAATAATTCTACGCTCTGTTTACGGCCGCCAGCATAGGCTCGAGTCCCGCAGGGGGCGCCCTTGCCGCCGAGTTCATTCTCGCAAGCAGCCACGTAGTGCTTGCATTGAATATAAATTATACTAAAGCCAAAGTTTATATTTATAAAATTTTCTATATATAGATAATCAATCTTATGGCAAATGCAGCATAATAAAGTAATTAGGTATAGGTACTCATAGGTGGTATGCGGGCGAAGCCGCGAGTGTACCGCTAGTCTTTAATAATGTGTTAATAAAATATCTTAACTATTATTTATTATTTTTCAATTGAATTGTTGAAAATTTGCGAAAGTAGGTTATATGGCGCGACAGACTGCGCGGCGGCGGGAGTCGGTCGCCAATTGACCAGCAGCACTAACTAAAGATAGCTTCACCTTTAGATACATTATAAATGTAGTATAAACTGATTACTTATGAAAATATCGTAAAGAAAATCTCACCTGCTCACATTGACTTTTTAATATTGTATTAAAACTATAGCTACGATTCTCTTGGCTCAAAAATTAGTCGGCTTAACAATACAGGACGCCTTATTATCTTTTGAACATTAAAAACAAAAACTTACTAATGGACAAAGGACATAAACCTTTTCTTTTACATAAAGAATTATGATTCATGGGTTACTCAAATGCCTATCTTTACATGAATATAAAGACGAGCATTTATAGCAATTAATTCGTATAAGCTGCTACCACACGGTCCGTTGATTATTATGACGTTAAATTGTTAACATAGTACTCGACCTCGTTGTTTCTTATCAGATTGATAAAATTCAAAAAGTTGCAATAAATAGCATTATATCATAATCTGGACAAAAAATAGTCATATACAGGTAACATCACTTTCCAGAGGTTTCGCCACGGCAATATACTCTTAACAATCTTTTTCATGAAAACATTTTATTAATTAACAAGAATTTAAGAGGCCAGTCGTGGCGCAGGGGCACGTAGCACTGGTTTTGGGTTCGATCCCCACTCGAGGAAATGAAATATTTATTTACGTTTATATTTTCATTTTTTCGCTCCGTCGCGGCAAAGAGCGGCGTTGAGTTCCACCACTCAACACGCAATGCCTCCAGAATTCGGCGAAAAGTGGGGAATGGAGTGTCTTAAGACTAGGTTCCCTCTGTCCACCCTGCTATGTGAAGGATAAAGCGTGAAGCTGATTTAATTTAACAATAATTTTAATAATATTAAGTTAATTATTTTGAAAATAACACTTCCTTCTTTCGAAGTCGATTTGACACAAAAACACGATCGAAATCTGTTGTTAAACATAGTTAAAGGAACCTTAGCATATTTAGAGAGTTAATAACATATTCCATTTTTAAACACAATAACTTTGTGGTTAAACCTTTACGTATAATGCCAATGATTGTCAATGTCTAATTATAAGTATAGTCTTGAAAATTCCGTGAATAGTGCACCACAATGAAGACAAATAGTCTATCATTAGAGCGATGCTTAAAATATATTCTTAGTTGCGTGTCTATCGTGTGGCTACATTTTTTCTAAAAGTAAATACAGTTTTTTGTTTAAACTATTTGTTACCTAACACATTATTTTGTGTTTGATTAAATACCAGATGGAAAGTGGTATCTTTACTTTTAATTTCGCCCGAATATGTGTATGGTGTAGGTATATTGCGTGTGTAGCCTGTAGGCGATACCAAATCGTTTCTAAATATAATCGTAGAGAATCAAGAATCTTTAGGATGAATTTCTAAAATGATGATTCGTTTTTAAGAATATAGGATGTGCTAGTTAACAAAATTAACATATTAGGCCCATTAAAATTCGGCCAAAGTCGAAATCTATAATTTTTATAAAATTACAGATTTGCCAGTGATTAGGATGAACTGTGAACCTATTTTCATATTAGTATTCAATTAATTTTCTGGTACGATGTCCAGCGAATAAAAAAATATATATTGTTAGTTTTGTTCCATTTTAAAAATTAATCTTGAGATTTAAATACACAGATTTTATTATCTTTTATCTGTACATAACTGGCATACGAGTATAAGATACATATCTTATATGTAACAACAATGTGTTTTCAAAACAAACACGCCTTATGTACATTTTATCATATGATCAAATAGTCGGACATCAACACTATCCCTTGCAGGCGCTTACTGTTGATTGTACAATCTCAGAATTGCATATTTAAAGTACTCTTACTAACAACAATAGAAGTGACAACGAACACCTTATACTACTTATTTCGCTAAATAATAAATTCATATGCTATACAATTCAAAATTTATGGTCTTTACATATTATATTATACTTACTTTTTTTCTTGTAATTGGATTTTTAAAAAGTAACTGCGATGTATCATTACTTGGTTGCTAACTCTATGAGGTAATGATATAAATTATCAGCATCAACAAACTGTTTGTACATGGTTATTGCCTACTGTAAAATGTCCTCCTCAAATATTTAATCATATTTAGTATCTCAACAGTGACATCATTGTTGACATAAACTGAAAAAATGTAGAAACAACTGATTCATAGCTAATACACTCAATAAGTTCAATGTCTTTTAGTAAATAATCATATAAATAATATGTTTCAAACAATATACCATAAAAGATAATATGAAAAGGAACAATGTAGCCTAAAATTTAAGTGGTCAACGACGGCCTATAAGAAGCTAAGAAGCTTTGCTGTTTGGAATGCAGCGTATGTTCCATTCGGACTCATTTCAAGCTACGCATTCTTTTTGGAATTAGAAGTAAAACTTAGAATGTATTATGAAAAAATATGATAAGGAAAAAACTAAAACCTTTAAACTTTGTTTACTTCATTAAGTAAATCACCTTAAAAATTTGTAAATATTTATTATTTTTACTCTACGAAAAAAAAAATCGGAGAACATGAATCAGTTGCTACTGATATATGGAAAATAATTAAAAACTTTGCGTGTACAGCGTGATTTCCTTAAGCATCCTTATTGCCGTTAGATTAATAGATAATATATATATTTCATGAGTGCTTAAAAAGGCATCATAATATTTTTTTATTGTAGTTCTAAAATGACCTCTCTTTACTTTTTAATATTTTTTACAATAGAATTACAAATTTGCACGAGTAATATGCATTTAGAGTAAACAATGTTAAAACATTTGTCATATAAAAAGGAGGACGAACTTCTTCGAATACATTGTTAGAATGTATTGCGTTGACCGAACGTGTGCCTTTTTCGTAACTTAGCTATAGAACAATTGGAAGGTAAAACTGTACAGGCTCTGATAGCATAATTTGCATTTGAAAATTTTGTCCAGTATTCAAATTTATATGTCTAAATTCTTATTCAGTTTCATATTTCTATTTTTCTAATTATACTATTATATAATAATACTATTCCCTTAGTGCTTAACTATAGTCTATAGTCCCCAAATTACGTACATGCCAAATTTCACCGGTTAACGTCGCGTAGTTTTGGCTGTGCGTTGTGTGTCAGTCACTTAGTAACGAAGGAGTTTTATGTATTATAGAAAATAATAGTAATTGAAAAATTGTAAATACGTGAAAATAAACCACAGATTTTAAGAACAGCGTGCATATTGGATAAGCTTAATACTTGTGGGTATTATATTTTAATGCTAATACTACACCTAGTCCAACGAACAAAATATAAGTAAGAAAATATGAGTCCTGCCAACTCTTTTGAGATCTCATGACTTTAAATAAACCGTTTTATTCAATTATTTATAACCGTTTCATTTATATATTATTTCTATTACACTCTGGGTAACGATCATTACTTTGGTGGAACCATAAATTTATATATTAGGTACTTTAATTAACTGCGTAAGAGCATCTACGAGATTACTTCTGCGACCTCGATTTACGAATTGATGAATTTGGCAACTTACAATATCGTTTAGTAAACACATTCATAACTCTATTTATCATTCATTTCAAACACTTACTAGGTCAACACACAATGTATTGGGAAGAAAATAATTTATTATCATTTTAAACGTGAGTAAAGTCACTCAAGTTACGAAATAAATAATATGTGCTGATACTTTCTTTCTTTTCGAAACTCCTATTATATGTAAAGGTTAAGAAAACAGTGTCTTCTTTACAAAAATGACAATATTTTATTTTCCTTTTATTCACTAATTAAAATTAAGTTCTACTTATAATATTAGTTTTGAAATAAATTAAATTTAATGGAAGATTTCATCTTTATGTTTTGCGACTTATTCATATCTGTGTACGTTTAAACAAATAAGTAGATTTCATGTAATAAAATAATATGAGCGTCTTCTTGGGAGACATGTCGGGAGCAGTGTTTGTGGTGAGCAAATACAACACACTCATGGCACGCGGGAACTACCACTTGTTGCTTGTTTGCTAACGTTGACATGCATACCTCCCAATTCACCTACACCCCATCGTCTCTGAAAGTAAATACTGCCCAAATGTAGGTAGTTGGTTTTGGTTCACTATGTTTCTAGAAAACTACAGTAATTTTGTTTTAGGTAAATGATTTAATTCAACTAATTAATAATAAGATAAAATGTATTATTATTAATTAGTTGTTCGGTTAAAATAGTTTCATTTAAAATGTGTAATAATCGTGAAAATCAAAGAACTTAAGATAAAATATCGTTAATTAAGTATGATAGATTATAACCAACAAGTTATATATTTTCTGGAGGAATGTGATTGAAATTGTTTATACTTAGTTCTAGACATGTGAAAAGCGTTTTCTATTACGGCCCAACATTGGATATGGAATGTAAATCGTTTATGGGAAGTAAAGCTTACATAGCTACAAGTCCCGATAGTTGATTGATTATGAGAATAAGCTGCGGTCACCCTGGACGTTTTACTGCTGTTTCTATTAACGAATAGGATATATTAAAATAAACTAATGAGAAAATCTAAATACAATAAAATTATTAGAAGTGTTTGTTTAAATAGTTATTGTAAAATTTTTAATATAAATACTTGCACATATATATATATACGCGTATTGGCGACCTTACTCAATAGTCTTCAAGGCTTTCACATCCACATTGTTTGACTTTTACAAAGAAGGAACAATAAAATGAGAAATTCGTTTTTTCTTAAAAGGTGTAATACCTTTTAAAAAAAACAAGTGATACGTAAACGTTGTTTTTTTTTAAAGGAAGGTGAAATACGAAGTAGTCATACTAAGCTCTACGCTTGTTTATTTTGACATTACTGATGATAATTGTATGAACGACGAGAGATCTGCATATCTCATAAAATTTACTAGATAGAAATCAATTTAATTTGTTATATATATTCTAAAGGACTTTATTTAATTATATTTTCCTGCTTTTGTTGTACTTGATCTGTGTTATCAGATCAGATGTTTTGATATTTTAATATTTATTTTATATTTTTCATTATTTATTTACACACATTAAAATCTATTTATAGGTTATGATAATAGTTATCAATAATTCTTATTCAATTTAACAAGATATCTGTGAATTTTGGCTTAATTTAACTATTCCCTTTTGTACAAAATCAATTTGCCAATTTTATTGAAAACAAATACAGTAAGTAAGTAACCTCTAACTTAATTTTGGTATTTGGTATCATAATTTTTAGACTAAGACTATTTATATCCCATAAATATACCACACATTTATGTTACGATTCCAATATACTCATTTACATTAAGCTTATAAATTGTTTTATTATGATTATATATTTTCCTGTTTTCAAAACGTACAATATCATATATACCTGCATAAATTATATGATTTACTTTAACCACCTTTATGCAATTCGCAAAAAATATATATTTTAATATAATAATATTTTTATATATTTCTTTAATTATGCCCCAATATTGAATATGTTTAAATACTAACCTAGGGATATTCCTAAGTAGCGTAGAGGTAGATGCTTCTATGTATTGGCTGTCACTATCACTGAACTCATGTCTCTAATCATATCACTGGCTTCGATTTTTATTGCATTTTCTTTTACGTTACAATCGTCCGCGCGGTGTTACCGATTGCAAAGCAAACGCGAATCGACAGGTGCGACCACCGCAGCATCCACGGCGGCTCTGACGCGAATAGCGCTATGACCACGCCCCGTGCGTGCGCGCACCTCCCCGCCCGCCCCAGCGCTGAAGCCTCCTAAATTGTAATTTCAGCCTTTTCCTTTAAATGTATAATTAATATAAATTATATTATTACGTTATACTGAATGTGCTTCAATTAAGTATTTTTGTATCTACTATGTCACGGAAGCTCTCCGCGATTCTTTATCAAGTATTTTTTTAAATCTTTGTCTTTAGGATATGTAAAAAAAACTATATAACGATGTATTATTTTGTTTATTAGTTCTGCATTCATTAGGCTTGAAATGGCAAAATTCCTTAAATGTGGTCTGGCTTATTGAAATTTACAAAAGAAATTTTATATCTTACTAAGGTACTATATATAATTTTATTATTTTCTGTACGTTATTTTATCACACGGAAAAATAAACGATTAAATATTTGTCCTTGATAAAACCAAGACATACTATCATCATTAAATATGTAAGCATGTTAATTAACTAAAATAATAATCGGCGTGTTTAATTAAGCTATCAAAGAGTATATCTATGAGACGAGTTGCAAGTGGCGATCATAAAGCAAAGTGCGGTGCGCTGAATCTGGGATGTGAAGCGCGTGAGAAAGTCCACCGTCCAATACTCATAAATCGTATATTGGTTACTACTAAATGAGTCCCTTGATTAGATGCTAATTGAGAAACGAAGAAATCTTTGTGTTACAGCTAGCTAGCTCTCTTTGCAGTGAAACGTTGTCTCGTGTAATTATTGGAATCATGCTGACACTCCTTTTGCGGAGCTGATGTTGTATTTATTAAACATTCAAATTATTATCCATCATTTCAATCAATATTGGTTATGTTGTAACTTTCAGTTATATAAATTGACTTTCTATTATTTGTCGACTGCTTGCCGCGAGTGTAAGTAGACACTAGACTAGAAAAGTGCCATCGTCAAGAGTCAACTAGTTTTCTGCTATATCTTCAGTAATTGCTAGCTGAGATAAGAATAAATTTGCAACAAAGTACTTTTATGTATATTCTACTCCAGTACAATTTTTGGCACATTGTACATTAGATTGTTATTGGAGAAACTCACTTCAAACTTCGATGGGCATTGTTGAAATTCATTCATAATATTTGTTGTTCTAAACAAAACAATTATATAGTGTTTTTCATAAAAACGAAACTAATACATTATTATATAATTATTAACATAATATTTTTATGATTAATGTCTGCTATGTACTTACATGTATGGCGTACAAGCAAGTAATATATTTTTATTAGCACCACATCTTTCAATCATGACGAGAATTAAGAACCGACACAAAGCTTGTAAATCATAATTGCGTTACATACGGTGGCGGCACAGTGTCCTCCATTTAATAAGTAGGTATAATATAAATGTATATATAATTATCTTAACGTTAATAGTAATTATGTATGTATATCTGTGTGTACAGAATTAAATTTTCTACGAAGTGTTTTTTTTTGTCAGTAGATCCTATTCATATTAATTAAGACTAGCGACCTACTCGCAGCTTCGCCCGCATAGGTACCACCTATGGTTCTTTTTTTATGCTGTATTTGCCAACAGACTGATTATATAATATATACATTCAGTCATTTGTCATAATTCTAAGAAAGTGCAAGCATTACGTGGTTGCTTGAGAGGATACCATCAGCGGCAAGAGCGCTCCCCGCGGGACACGAGCTTGCGGCCGGCTTTGAATTATTTGAATTTTACACTTTCTCGAAAAGTATACGTTCAATATACATAAAAACGTAAATCCAAAGCGTTTAAATAAACAAACAGACAAACAAACTCTTCCGCCTTATTATATTAGTAGATCAACTATTAAAGTCAATGCATACGTAAATTATTTTTGCCACAAATACCTTTTATAATAATGATTAAACAAACGTGTTGTTGTTGTAAAAAAATAAAATAATACAGTCCAGATATTATTTCATGTACTAAACAGATGACGGGAAGAGTGGGTTATATTTCAGAGCTTCCCGACCGTTATCTTCCCCCGTTCCGTTATATACGAATTTCACTACATATTATGCATAATTTGTATTGAAATTTTATAAACATTGAATAGAAGTTTCGATGATTTTTCTTGCCAATTTCGTGAAAAGTTATTAGTGACACTAAGTGTGATAAAAAATATCTAATCTGTCCTTCGCTTACAACAAAGTGACGTGACGTGACATAAGTGCATCAAAATAATCGATTCAAAATGAACCAGGAATGTTACACGAGTCCTACTCTTATATTTCCAATCTGCGCCGCGTGCCTGGACGCATGCAAGCGTAACGAGCCAATTAAATTTTAGGGGCAAGCGGGATATTGGCCTCTCGCCGTCGAACTAACATTAATCCAGTGATATACTATCGGCTCACGAACTCACTTGACGTAGTGTGTCTGGTGGTCGCGGGTGACCGATTATCTATAAATCAATTTATGTGAAATGCTGGTAGCAACTTCAGTTCTGTCAGTAACATACCACACGACTATTAAACTTTATCGCGATTTTCTAAGATGGTTTGCGGTTTCTCGTATCGTGTTCTAGAAAGCTATTGCTCTATTCTACAGGAGTCTCATGATATTAAATACAGTTGATTTTTTTTGGCCTATTTCTCATTTTAACTAGATATTTGTAGAAATCAAGATTTTGTTCCTTTAGAATAACTTTTGCTTGCATTTATCATTGAAATTATTTTACTAGTAGTAGAACGATATAAATTATTATCATTCAAATGAAAATTACAATTAAAGGAATTTTAACTATAAAGTTCCTTTAACTTGTAATTTCAGGTTATCTACCTATTGGTCAACTACTGTCATTACTCACGAATTTATTTACGTACCTTATCGAAGGTCTGCTGAGCGTTATCAATATCGACAATTTGCAAATCTTTCGCTATCACATTTTGCTCGTTAATCTAATGGCTTTGCATTGCGACATTATAAGGGCAGAATGACCACATTTGTTCAAATAATTCCATTAATATGGTAGCATTGTTGTAAGTAATATCTGATTGTTACATTAAATAATATTTCTGATTAAGGTAGTACTAAACTAGACTAACGGTGATACCTAAAAAGATCATTGTCAGATTGTCAAATTAAACTCAGAATACTCAATAGAGTGTCGATGCAATTTATTCTACCCATAGATACACGTTTCAGTTAAAAAGACCTGAAGGAAAAAACTTCGAAGAAGCTCTCAATAGGCAATGTTTTAAGTAAAATTGAATACATAAATAAATTTATAACGCACTAAGTAAGAAAACACTGATCAATACTGCGCCGGTTTTAATACCTCACTTTGACGTTACAAAGTTTCATTTGGAAGGTTATGAACTGAGATGTGTAATTATGTTTATGGCACATAAAATATCAATAAACATTGTAAAATCAGCATACAATGTTTGTATTTATCTTATTTTTTTGAATCTTCTTTTTATTATTCGATGGCAGACTCAAAATAAAACAATATGTACAAAAATATTAGTAGAAATGATCAATTAAAGTGTGGGCGATTAACGACTCTTGAAGCATATTCCTCAACGCGTGTTAATTAAATCACTATCTATTTAATGTATTAAAAATGTAAACAAATCACCTTCTTAGGCATGCTTGACATGACTATGCAATTAAGTCGAGCGCGGAAAATTATTTATTAGGAAATCTATTGATATTAAATGATACAGAATAATTAAAACGACACTACGTGGGTGTTGCACAGGTACAAATCAAGTTTATTATGCGCTTAAAGAATCTGTTTAGATGTAAGCCGGCCAAGGTTTGCCCGTGGTCGTATACACGTATACGTACGTAACCGGTATAGTTTGCGAAGATGAGCTCGGTCGGGCCGTCACATTTGCATCGCAATCGTGAGATGATAGAGCAGCGCGACAGGTTTTACTCCCAGATGAGCTACACGCGAGTCTCGATTCATATTCTTGGAATAACACAAACTAGTCAGATTTGATTATATGTGTATCTCCGACTCGTATCGTATAATTGATTCGCGGTGGATGGTAATTTACTATCATCCTTATAGTTCTCTTACATGTTTGTACCAGTGTACAGACAGATGTGTCATCATTAACTCGAACGAGCTCGTTTATTTCTACAATTGCCAAGACATGATCGATGACAGCCTAGATAATGTTATTATGCGAAATTTTACTATCACCAGAAGTTATATGTTTGGAGCATAACGATACATTCATAAATTATCGTGACATGCAGTAAATCAATCTTTCTCCCTCTCGGACAATGCCGGTAGAAAAAGAGAAACAAGCCTTCCGCCGGCCCTGTCCCTCCGTGCGTGCGCGCATCCGCACTACTATCGCTTTGATTGACGTGTTTGTTCTACTTAATTGCTTCTGTAATGAGATTCACTGTTTTATGGAGCTTTTTATTACGATCTATTCTCTTTCTAATTAATGAATACGTAGATGATGTTTTAAATGTTGCAATCAACATAAACACGAGTTTGCTTTTCATCAATACAGAAAATAAAAGTTTTGAAATATACTACTATGATATACTTATAATATACATAGGTACATTCAATATAACCAGGTGTATGTATGATGCAAATTTTTATTTGAATGATATATAGTCATTAGATTTACCGTTATTTTGGTTATCTTATATTAATAGTCTTTCATATGCCTTCAATATTAAGAAGTTGATAAATAGGCTTAATATTTATTATGCATCATGCATGAATAACAATCACATTGTAAAACTTTCACAAAATCGTTATGTTGTGATTTATAGCATACTTCAAAAGTTATTCATATTTAAATAGATACAATAATTTTATCACGAGTCACGTTGAGTATCTGTTTGTTAATCACTTGCATTTTTCTTCTTGATATAAAATACCATTTGTCAACTATTTATCTTTTCTACAAAAAAAAATTGAACTACACGTCATATCACATTAAGGTATAAAAAGATATTAATTAGTGAATAATGTTGCTATTTTTCACCTTAAATCACGTTATTTCTGTAAGTGCTAGGTTGGTGTGGACAAAGATATCTTCTCATATTGAATTGATGAGTAGTTATAAAACATAAACAATAAGATTAATAAGAGGCAGTTTTCTCGTTTTAAATTTACCTTTTTTTTCACATACCTACATATTTTATATATTTTTTATATACAACTTTCGTTTTTAATTGTTATTCAATACTGCGTAATAATACGCTCCATGTCCTCAAAAACTATATCTCACGATCTCAACTCATTTGAGAATACTCTAGACGACAGGAAGACGCGCGGTCCACTTTGTGACCCATTCAACCGAAGACATCCTCGGCCATAGTGACCGCAAACAGCGAGACAATATAAACCTGTTTGTATGCTAAAGACACTATAATTTTGTCTATACATATGTGGATGATAAATTAAATATTAATGTCACGCATGATACGCTTCGATAAAAATATGTATATATATTAGCTTGTTCGCAACGATATTAGGTAATAAAATATTTGCATAGAAAATTATTTCAATATTACATTTACCTATTTCTTTTAGTTGTTTCTTATTGTTTAGCTTCGCGACTCCACACGTAATATGTAGAATTTGGATAGACAGCTCTCGACTCTATTGTCTTTTTCTCTGCCGAATACAGCCTAGCCCTGTTCGATTCCCACTCGTGGGAATGAAAAATTTAACATTTTTATTTTCTTTGCTATCAGATACGCAGCGTTGAGTTCCGACACTCGACACGCAATGCCTAAAAATTCGGCGGGAAGTTAGGAGTAGTGTCTTAACAATAGGTTCCATTTCCTGCCTACTATATGCCTATTCAGTGGAAATCGAATCCTATCGAACTAATCGAAAGCTAACTTATTTTTTTTAGTCAGCAGAAAGAACTTAGTGAAAAGATACTGCGATTCCCATGTTCCCCCGAATTCTGAAGTTGAGTGGCGGAACCCAACGCCGCACTTTTTGCCTCGAGCTCGACCAGAACGACGAAGTTACGACGAATATTTCATTTTCCCGATTGGGAATCGAACTTAAAACCTGTAGCGCTTACGTTGCACGCTTGTGCCCCTGGATTTTTTTAATTCATCCTTCGAATAATACTAATTAGGAGAGCTTAGTTCGTTTCATTTACCATTTCATTTTACTACTCACTGGAACGCCCACAAACCATTCTATATGCTTACTACGGGAAATGATTTTAATATTTATTACTAACTCGCGTGGATTACTAAAATTAGCAACCATAATTAAATGTCATAAAATATACTGAGCTTCTTCATTTTCACTCGATAATGATCCCCTTGTGTGTATTTAAGATAATTTTCTAAAGTAAAAGTTGGATTTGCTGAATAATAAAATGTTTATAACTGTTTATTTATTTATATTGGATGGAAAAATGTTATATAATTTATCAAAATATATCTTGAAAAAAAAGTCAATTTATTACTGTACGTAATAAACATTTATCCTGCTTGCTTAGCTTAAGCTTATATAAAGCTTTGAAAGACCTAATAGATACGTAATTATTGATTGAAAAAACCATTTGAAAAACAAGCTTTCTAGATGTTTCTGTGGTTGATGCGGTTTTATGGTGTATATTTAACAAATTAAGCTCTTTCATTTGATAACCATACTAGGTGGGTTGTACAAAAATTTATAAGGACAGCTATGTTAGATTAATACCAATATTAATTATATATTGTGATAATATTAATTATAATACAAACAATTTTAATTATATATTATTATATGTATTATGTTTTTGTATTAGGATTTAATGTGATATGTAAGTTTATTTACACCACCCACCCTATTTTCTCACAAATTTTCTAACCCAAAGGTTGTCTAGTAAAAATCGCTGATTATCTATAAGCCCGCCGTTTGTGTGTCCATTGTTTTATCTTTGTTGTTTTTATACCTTTTTTCCCTAATGAATAATTGTACACAATAAAGTGTAAATAAATAAATAAATATTATTTTATGGTCATCAGAATTGAAGAAATCTAAATTTCAGCTCCATCGAGCACTGGGAAGTGGGTCAAAATAAACTTGCAAGATTTCACATACACTAAGACACTAATGCGGCAAGTTAAATAAAAGCTTGTAAAACACATATATAGGCGTTTAACCTTCGTTGTTTCGTGTAATAAATTAAAATGTGCTAATATCATATTTCATATTTTTATTTTAGTAAACTAAAATTTTGTTATTACTTTAAATTTTTTGGGACATATTTTAGCTTACGTATGTTTTAAAGAATAATATAAAAAATGTATATTTATGTGGACCTTTACTCCTGCCAGACGTCCTAAAGGTTGTTCAAAATTGGAGCAAACTAGCATTTTTTTATTTTACATATATTATTTATGGACTATTTCTAGACCCACACCAATCCGGTGGATGAATCATCCTCCTAGACAGAAATGTACCTTTATTTAGCGCTACCTCTGAAAGGGCCCCACTTTCAAATTAATGAGTACGCATACTGTCTTAACTACATTTTAGACTAATAGTCCTCAAAATTTCAGCTTTGTTAAAATAACGTAGGTCTGGCGAGCCTCGGATCTTGGGCTATTAGTAGAGTTAAAAAAACAACAGTACGTTTTGGATAATAATTTCATAACTCATAAATTTAAATTGTTCAACCTTCACGTCATATTTATGTCATCGCGGAATTTTATCTGTTAATATGTACTTAGTGTAAGCAATGTAAACCTGAAATTATATTTTTGTCATAAAATATAATATTGCGTTTATAAGATAAGAAACTGTACATTCAAAAACATCGGAAAAATATCTTTAAAATACACAAAAAAAATGTACAAGAAACAAGGATTAGTGGAAATAAACGCAGAAATTGATTAGATGACCCCGAAAGTGGGGATGTTGCTTTAATTTAATTTTAGTGTAATGGTAACTTTAGAGCTAGTGATCACTTTCACATAAATTTCATCATCATAAATTCACATTGACACAATTAATTTTAATATTCCAAATACAATTACTTCACAAGTAATTTGTGTTATACTTTACTTATGTACCATAAAAGAAAAAAAAAACGAACTGAATCACAAAAAAGTTGTAATGTGTTTATTGAGAATTTGTAATTTAATACAGGACGTTTATAAGAATGCATTACTTTTGCATGTCGTCATGTTCTGGTGTCTGGACGATCGGTACGTTACATACATACACTCGAATTCTTAGAACCGTCCGTGGTTGTAGACGACATGACGTCCACACGTGCATATTGCATCGCTGATTGCCAGGTACGAGCGCGACTGTAATCATAAGCGGGAACGAATGACAAACTTTCTTGAGCACACTTCTCACACTGACAAAATCTAAATACTTTTCGAAGAAATTAATTATATACCTAAATTACATATAATATTTTGTTGCATACAAATTTGTAAGTTTTAAAATGTTATCAATGAAATATTGGGTGTCTTCACTTGAGGTATTAGTTACATTACCGACGTTACTTAAGAATGTAATTTATTTAAGTTTCTGTAATATCTCACTCTATTTATAATAGTAAGTAGTCTTATTATACAGAATACGTCTAATTATGAGACATGCAACTTTTCAATATTATAAATGACGAGTAATTATAAACGACTCGAAATAATCTGTATGACAAAATATTTTAACAGAATTATAAATATTTTATGAGGCCAGCGTGGCGCAGACAAAGTGTGACTTTAAAATCGACTGGTTGTGGGTTCGATCTCCACTTGAGGAAATGCAATATTTATTTATATTTATATTTTCATTTCTTCGCTCTGGTGTCGAGGCAAAGCGCGGCGTTGAGTTCCGACACTCAACACCTCCAGAACTGGACGGAAAGTGAGGATCGTAATGTCAACACTAAGTGAAGCTGACTTATTTTTATTTTATATATATTATATTATTTAATTATAAAATATGCTTATGCTACTTAAAGGTAAATTTAAATAATGAACGCTGAGCGCTTGGAATGACTCCAACTCACGGCGGCGGGCGACCGTCTCCCAGTTTGTTACTGGTAGTATTCATTAACTATGTTCTCTATTGCGAGTGTATTATTGTACTGTCTCGTCATTTGTTTCGCTGCATACCGTTTAAATCACGCCATTGTTAGACAACGTGCAAGACACTGGCTTTCTTCAACAAATGGTTAAACTGTATGCCGTTCCGTAACCTAAGAAATCCTTAATATACCTATACTCATACATTCTCATTTAAAAACAAAGCATATGCATCCGGTTGCCAGTTGAAGCGGCTCTTTTTAATATATAATGTAGCTCCGATAAGACAGTGTTAAGCAAATGAGCACCCGCTGAGATCTGAACCTTTCTGAGATAAAATCCGTTAGTTAGTTGGGTGGTTCCGTTCCTCAAAAACTTTCTTCTATTGTTTATCATCTTTGGGTCTTACGAATTCATTCGAGATTATTGTAAATTGAATATTTTTTTAATTGAATAGCTAAAATAGATAAGTTTACCTAATATTTTCGTCATTATTGAATTATTGAACTCCACACTTAGGACTTTTTGCAATTACCTTTGGGTAGCGTTTCGTTTTCGTTCGTTTTTCGAATGAGCAGTATGCTGTTGGCCCTAAAGGCCTCTACAGCGTCACCGGGCTTTAGGGAGGCCGAGCTAGAAGAGCTCTGACCTTGGCTTGGTTACCGTGGAAGGCACCAACAAATGAGAACACAGTGTCGCAAGGGCGTCTCCTTTGAGACTCGTACCGCGACTTGCGTACACCGTTTGTAGTGGGGGACTTTGCTTCGCTCGGTCCGAGCTAGGCCTACTGGGTAGGGCTCTTGATGCCCTATTGGATGTTTGGGTAGCAGAAATTTGTAAAAAATCACACTACAGAGATGCTAACAACATAAATAAGTAGTAACAAGCGTAGTATACTTTCGACGTAGCTTGATGAGAACGTACGGCTTAGCGTTTATTATCTTTGCTTGCGACAGTTATATGTAATAATGCAATGCAGCAAAACTTTACCAGACTTTAACATAGGTTATTAATGGATATGGAAAAAATGCGAACTTATTTCTTTTAAACCTTTTTTTAACATTTTAAAAGTGTTATTCCACACTTAGTAAAGAAAAATACTAATTTAGAAAACATATATAAATTTGAACGTAGCGGGACTCGAACCCGCACCTCCTGGAAACCGACCAGGCGCTATGACCACTAACTAAGCCATATGTTGCCTGGCCGGTTTCCAGGAGGCGCGGGTTCGAGTCCCGCTACGTTCAAATTTTATACGTTTTCTAAATAATTATATTTCTTTTAAATCTTATTACTTTTACAACTCATCAATTCGAAGGTCCTAAGTTAGCGTACTACTAACTTTACTTTTTACTATAGAATTGAAGCATAGTTATAAACAAATTACTATAACATCATGCACACAAAAGGGAGCTCGTAAAACCATAAAATGAAACAAAAATTCATGCAAGCAATTAACCTCACTGCCCTTAAAATGTTTAAGAACAGTTAGCGTAAAGAAGAATGTTTGCATACTGAGTGACATCAGGTGAAAAGCGGGAGGACAATCGTGCCTCCTCGTGACGGGCTGCAAACGTTTTATGTAAATGAAAACCGCGTTGTGTTGTCCCCAGAGGTACGGGTAATGTAACAGTGTTGGTACATCTGCTTTTGTTGTTTTTTTTTAATACTATTAACAGCCTGGATTCGTTACAATTCGTTTGTTGTTACAGGTTTCCGTGTCTGTTGCTTGAGGTCTTGATGATGCTTTTAAACGTAATTTTTTTAAATTTTGATATTAATAATGTTTGAAGTCGTTAAAAATGATTATACTATACGAACGAGAATTATTATACGTTCAGCTTTCACGTTTGATATTTCCTCATGTCTTTCTTTTCGAAGCTATTTCCTTGACTGTCGCGTCTATTTATTTTATTTAATCTGGCTGTGTGGTCACATACAAATGCGATATTAGATTAGGTAACTACGACACTAAAGTGCTTGAAGATATTTTATAAATAAGAGTCAAATTTCGTTTTATACGAAAAACAGTGTCGACACAACCCGTCAAGATTTATTGTTACTTAGCGCCATGAATAAAAAAGTGGTTTATTCGTGTGTAAGCGTGGCCAGCGGCGTCGCGCGGCGCGTGCGCAACTTTGTCTAATCGTAATGTATCTAAGATGTGTGTGGTGATATAGAAATGTTATGAATCAATCTTTGCTATGTTTGATTTTATCTGCCATCGGTCACCACATGCGATGAATGAAGCAACGGTACTTAGGCACTGTGTGTATGTATTTGGTTAAATAGGTACTATATTTTCCTTGCCGGTTAATGTTACTAAAAAATAAAAACCTAAATATCTACTTGGAGAACGGAGTGTCTTAATACTAATACTAGGTTCCCTCTACCTACTCTGCGGTGTGCGGCATACACGTGACTTACGTGACGCTAAAAAAACCTACTTACATACTATTTTAAAAATTATATTGTGTTTAGACAGAAATTTAGACAAATTTTCTCGATATCAATGATCCGTATTTATGTGGCTCCTTACAAACAATTTATCATTGATTCTTTAATAAGTGTGAAATAGAGATAGTTCACTTTATAAACAGTCCGTTACATTTCATAATAATTTTATAATTTCACTTGTTGAAAAGCGTTGTTATTATTGTAATATTCACAATTGACCGTTAAAACACACGCCCACTAAAAGCGAAGACGATAATGATCTTGAGATCAGCGTAGGACGTATTTATTGAATATGAATGTTATACAAAGGCTATAATATGAATGCCTTGCATAATTTATTATGCCTGTGCAAAGATCTGCATTTATAAGCTTTGGATTCCAATTTTATATTATATTTTGAAGTGTTTACCTTCTTGTTTACAGTTATGTAAAATAATTAAAGTTTGGTATATATAACAATATAATATAACATTAATAAAAGACAGTGCCTCATAGATTACATGTTCCAAATGTGTTATCATTGTCTCAAAATTGACGTTAAATAATATTTTTGAGTTTTACGTAATTATATTATGAGGCTAGTCGTAGCACAGGAGCACAAAGTGTGACTGTAAAATCGACTGGTTGTGGGTTCGATCCCTACTTGAGCAAATGAAATATTTACTTACATTTATATTTTCATTTTTTCGCTTTGGTGTCGAGGCAAAAAGCGGCGTTGAGTTCCGTCACACTACACGTAATGCCTCCAGAACTTGGCGGAAAATGGGGAACAGTGTGTCTTAACACTAGGTTCCCTCTGCCTACCCTGCTGTATCCCACACACTTGTTTTAATTTAATTTAATTTTTTACACAATTATACCTTCAAATAAAGCAAACTTACTAATATGAACTAGTATTTAACAACGTAAACACTAGAAATAGCTTATGATAGCATTGACAATACGCCCGATAAGACACGAAGTAACTTTGCGTTGTATACGTAGACGTGTCGTTATTTACTAACTATATTTACTTATATTATTTAAGTTGCGTGTTTTGTTTTTATTTCACAAGCTCCCTCATTTTTTAATTATTTCAACTCCAATATGTAATAACAGTAATAAATGGAGATTAAGTATGCTTAATTGTGTTGCCTTAATAACAACGATATCGATTTGCTTCCGCGGCTTTACATTGCAAGAGTTATATAATACTACCACTACCCGTAGGTATAGGTATACATAAATAATAGCAGCAAGTACTTAAATGAATGCATCTGTACTTAATTCGAAATAAAAGTGAAACTTGTTAGATAATATACGTTTCACAATGTTAATGTGTTAATGATGTGATAATAAACGAACTTAGAGTGTTTTTGCCATTGATTGAGAGTGAGACCGATGACGAGCAATATCCAGTAGACGTCAATATTGTCTACTGTCTACTAATGTCGCCCGCAGGGCCTCGCGTTTGTTTGACAGTTGAAATAATAATAAATCACACCTCCATTAACGAATATAAATTGATAGATATAATAAAATATAATATTATATGAAATGCTTTAATAGGCACTCAAGTGCTTTATATTAATAGTAGAATTGTAAGGGTTTTATCTTCAAACTTTAGTTGTTTACATCAGAAAATTTTGTTGCAGTGCATTTTTTGATCAGGCATTACACCCACATGTATTACGCCATCTCAATTGTTTAGGATGTTAAACGCCAAAGATTATATTAATCTGATTCATTGAAAATTTAACACGCCCCATTTTTGCAATTTGATGTTATTTGAATCGTACAAGTTTCATGTTTCTCCTTTTCTTTTTTAGGCGGAACTTGTAGATATCAGAGCTGAATTAATACAACTTCGGGCAGCAGGTAAGGCTTAATCTTTTTATTGTTCCCAGACAATAGGCGTCTTTGTCGGTAATAAGATATCCAGATATCGAGGCCAGCCTTAGCGCAGGGGGAACAAGCGTGAGACTTGAAACGCGACAGGCGTAGGTTCGAATCCCACGCAGGGGAATAAAATATAATAATATAAAATATTTTCATTTCCTCGCTCTGGTAACGAGAATTCGGTGAAAAGTGAAGAACGAAATTGTCTTTGTCACTAGGTTTCCAGGTTCCCTCTGCCTATGCTATGTGCGCATTGCGCCACAAAAAACACTAATTTTAAAAATAATTTAAATTAAAAGCTTTTTCTTAGGTATTTTTAATTTATTTTATTGTTATTGTTGTTAATCAATTTACAGGACAAAAGTGTGGAGACATTACGCCTAACATATCGCAGTCGGCGCGCGCGCGTGCTGAAGCTGCACAACTTGCTCGAGAGAACGCTGCTTTAAGAGAAACAGTGCTTGCCTTACATTCCGAGCTTTTTGGCGCTAGGTAATAATCCATTTAAAATATATTATTTCTGAGTTAATGCAGTACTATATGTCAGAAATTATCTTGAATTAATAAATTAGGCCATTTGCATCCCATTTTAGACTTCTTTACTGACAGAAATCAATGCAGTGTTTTGTCTCAACTTTTCGGGAAATCAAGATAACTTTAAATAAAAAGTTTTTACCGAGTCGAAATAGAAACCAAAAGTCCAAAAACATTACCGATTTACCAACAGATACTTCCCTTACTGACTATCAAATATTTTCAACATATACTAATTAATATACCATATAATAAGTTCTTTGATTTTCACGATTATTACACATTTTAAATGAAACTATTTTAACTTATTTTTCCAAAAATGTACGCGATTAATCCGGTTAAAACAGTTTCATTTAAAGTAATATACCATATATTGTAACTGGCTTTTACAGGCTAGCAACAAAGTACCTCGACAAGGAGCTGGCGGGACGGATACAGCAGTTGCAGTTGCTCGGTAGCGACATGCGTGCCGAATTGAGAGATTCGTTATGGGCTCAAGTATTTATATTATACTAATACTAACTTATTGTTTTATATGAATAAAATGTCTACTGTGAAATTGGAACACTTTCTTTTTGTAATTTGATCAATTGGTATAGTAATATTGAAAAAAAAAAACGTTATTATGTTTGGCATGTAGCATGCAGTAGGTATTTAAGTTTTTTTTGTATTTAGATATAATGAAATAAATAAATAATAACATAGGTAATTAGTAAACTAAAAAACTAACTAACTTAACTTTTTTTTCTACTCGTTACGTCGATACGACAAGAAATATATTTCGTCTGTTTTATTTATACTATTATAGGTAACAATAAAACATTCGCCCAAGCATTCAAAAAATGTATTTAACAAAAATAATAATGATATTGGTCGGAAAGTGGGACACGGAGTGTCTTAACAAACATTAAATTCCCATTCCATTCCTTATGTATAGTATATACGGAGTACAGCGTGAAGCTAAAAAAAATATTCAATCATACTATTTAAAGGTGGAAGCAGAAATCCTTCTCCAACGCCATAAAACGTTGGTCCGCGTGTGCCGCGGCCTAGCGCCGCGAGCGCCGCGCCCACCCGCCTCGCACGCGCCGCCAGCGCCGCGCACTGTGCGCGTCCGACGCTCTCCGCATTTGGGACTTGGAATCTCTGTTACCGTAGGTTAATTTATATGCTTGAAGTTACAGTACAATTCTTTATAACGAGCCGATTTTTGAAAATCTTTAATTTTTTTTTATGTTGTTACTATTATATTGTTACCATTTTTATACATATTATGTATAAATAATTACAACGTATATTGGATGGGCTTATATAAAGATGAATTTCTGGGGGACTAGTTTCTGGGAACTCAACGCCGCGCTTTACCTCTACACCAGAGCGAAGAAATAAAAATGTAAATGTATTTACATTAAAATTAAATATTAAATTTTCTCGAGTGGGGATCTAACCCACAACCAGTCAATTTTGCAGTCACACTTAGTGCCCCTGCGCGACGCCTGGCCTCTATTACAATGGATGCTTATCTACAGGGCGGTCGGGAACATGGCGTGCCCATTCTCATATCGGAGCTGGAGGCGGGCGGGCCGGCGGCGCTCACCGGCGAGCTGTATGTGGGCGACGCTATACTGGCCATCAACGACTTAGACCTCACTCAGGTATTCTATTTCATGTTGTTTACTTATTTTTTGAGTTTTTTTTTGTTTTAAGCTTTAGACTTTTAAAGGTTATTTTAGCTTAATATTATATATGTAGTTTTTAATATAATCTTAACTCAAAAACCACCAAATCGTGGCGTTAATACATAAATGCAACGCGTTATTCCGATTATAACAAAGTAGACACAGAATCCAAGACATGTTGAGAGGAGGAACTTGAGGTCACATGAAATTAATGAAAATAATTTATGCCTTTAATGGATTGTCCATTTTAATTATTTTCTATTTACTATTTCTATTATATATATATTAATGTCTTTTGTATATAAATACTAAAGATGGCCACTAGGGATAAGATGTTAACTTGAGATTGTTAAGATTAATGACATGACATATTATTGTGTTGTACTCGTACGAGATCATTAAATATATTAAGAGAATGAATAAAATTTGTCAACTAATAAATAATAATAATATTTAAAAACAAAATGCACCATTGTGTCCCTTACCCAACACGCAATGCCTCCAAAAATGAATGAAAAGAGGTGTTACTAGTTCTACTCTCTTTGTTTAAAAATTCAGAAGAAGTTTGAAGATAATAAAAAATAACTTAAAATGCTTGGACGCAGAGCGTTAGGGGTCAACTTATCAAGAGGCGTGGCGTCAAATCGAACGTCCTACAAAAGTATTTCTCTTTCTTCCTTCTTACACTTTAAAATTTTTCAATTTTTTTACTTAAATTTTAATTGTCATATCCCCTTTTTTGTGACAGGCGTGTCACAAAGAAGCAGTTCAAGCATTGCAAAGTGTGAAAGGAGATTGTGCCCTCTGTGTTCAATTCATCGCTACCGACGACGATGATAGACTTTCTGAAGATAATTACAGGTTTGTATTTCACTCTCCTGGATTATATAATCTATCACGACATAGAATACAGAAAATTTCTTACTTTCCATTATTTTCTTTCCGACTGAACAATGCAAAATTTTCAGATTTCCTCTATATCCAGAAGACGGTGAAGGTTTCGAAGAACCAGATGCGTCTGGTGCTACGCCCACCGCGCCTCGTACTCCAGAATACAACCATAAGTGAGTTTACTTATGCAAGTTTATATGTTAAAGGAGTTTTAATTGATTATGTTGACTAAAATAAAATATTTTCTGTTCACAGTGACAATTCAGCAAGTGAATGCGATGAAGAAAATACGTACGCTCGCGAGCCTGTCTACGATCCGCACCGTGTCTGTCTTCACGATGGTGTACGAGACTCGGTACCTTTGTATGAACCAGAACGGAGAACTTACGATCGTAACGAGAATGGACCTTTTAATAAATATGGAACGAGGGATGAAAACGGACCTTATGATAAAGCATATGAGTTGAGGGATGTAAACGGACCTTATGATAAAGCGTATGAACTGAGGGATGTAAACGGGCCTTATGATAAATCATATGAACCGAGAGAAGTAAACGGACCTTACGATAACTCGTATGGAGTGAAGAATGAAAACGGGCCATATGATAAATATGGACATAAGGATGAAAACGGACCTTACGATAAGTCCCATGAGTCGAAATCAAAGGATGAAAACGGTTCTTACGTCCAGGAGAGAGCGGTAGACAGCGTCACGCATTATGCTGATTATAACAATATCAATAACTTGTCCATATTAGATATGGATGATGATTCTATTAAAATAGAAGCTCGACTCGAGGTAACTTTTTAATTATTGTCAAAGTCACATTTTTCCAATGAAAATGTTGATATTTGTGATTTTTTTATATATTTTTTTGTATTGTATTAGATAAATATTAAGTATATAATATATTTGAGGCCAGCCGTGGCAGGGGCACAGAGTGTGACTGTAAAACCGACTGGTTGTGGGTCCGATCCCCACCAGAGGAAATTTTTATTCTTATTTACTTGCATTTATATATATATCTGGTGTCAAGGCAAAGCGTGGCGTTGAATTCCGCCACTCAACACGCAATGCCTCCAAAACTCCGTGTAAAGTGGGGAACGGAGTGTCTTAACATTAGGCTCCCTCTGCCAACCCTGCTTTGTGCAGGATACAGCATGAAGCTGATTTTTATATAAAATATAATTTATTATCATTATTGTAGCTGTATAAAAGTAGTTTTTTGTAATAAGCAGCACAGTACAGTAAGCTAATATTATAATAAAAAGGAACTTTCCATAGATGTCTGGCGGGCTGTCGGGCTCCACGTCCGCTCGCTCCACTCCCGTACATACTCGTAATTCGCTGAAAAAGAAGCGTAAACCTCAGGTAAACATTCTTGTTACTAACTAGCGACCCACTCGCGGATTCGCTTGATTAACTTATTATTATATTATAGCCAAATCATGCAAAAGTAGATTTTGCTTAAAAGTGGATCAAACATTTATCCTGACAAACTTTTACATTTGTAATATTAGTAGAATTTATAATATTAGTAGCATTATTTGTCTTTTATGTGAGTAAATTAGCCTTCCGTACGTCCGTACCATATTTCTTACTAAGAATTTAAATTTTAAATTCCACGTCGACCTTTAAAAATTCTCTTATTTTCTAAAATTCTTCTTTTAATGCTCACTTCAACTTTACCATGACAGATTCGTAAAAAAATCTAAATTTTTGTTCAGCGGTTCAGTTTTTAAATAACATATTAAATTGTTATTTAGGAACTGAAGAGCTTCATTTTATACTGTTAGTTGAAAAAATACAAAACGATTACGAAATCTACCCAATTAAGAATAGTATTGTAGCAATACTGGCTAAGTACAATGGCGTTTTTACATTTTTGACTTAACCATTACGTATAATAGGAGTTCATTACTAAAACTTTTATTTTCTTGTTTTGTCTATTTTTTTTGTCTTTTTGAACAACGAAAATGTATTTAAAATAAATGGTCGTTTACAGGACTGGAGAACCAAAGGTGCGTACTGCGCGGTGTCGGATGCGCAATCCTCGGACGACCTGCGTATGTATACAAATAAATATATTTAAACAAGCTTTTTCCTGTGGTTTCGCTCGCGTAGTTGTATGGAAATAACTAAGAGTTGTGTATGGCGCATAACAAGTTCTAAGTTGATCGTTTACACTTACACCTGAGTAAGGTTTTACATTGAAGGATTTACATGATGCAATATAGCATTGTACTGCAACCGCCGCTAAATATTAAATATGTCACAACCTGTGGCGTTTACAGTCGCTCGCATGTGCCCGCTACTAGCCTCAATAATTAACTAGATAATAGGATGTTATACTCTATATGACGAAAAAAAATAACATCTGTATTTGAGATAATAAGAAAATTTTAATTTTAGGTTGAAAATTTATGAAATTACCAAGTCAATATAATTAAAATATTTTTTAGCTACAAATGATACAAAAGAAACTCCACCATCTGGATACCTACCGATCTCAATCCCGTCTCCGGCGCACGAGACGTCATGCGCGTTGACGGCCCCCGTCACGGCTGCTGTGACGTCTACTGTCACGTCGAACGTGACATCTACCGTTATATTAACGGGTGTGACGTCGTCCGTCCCGGCAGACATGCCACCTTCCGTCACGACTAAAGTGACATCTGCTGTTACGTCAACCGCCACGGTGACATCATCTGCATCAGTTTTGCCAAATAGCAAAGCAAACGGCGATAGTCGTTCGAGGAAAGATACTAAAGGATTTCGGTAAATGGATTTTAAATTTATAAACGATACAACGAACGAAACGATTGGAGTTCTATTCAATGTTTTTTTAGTAGATTATGCAGAGGGAACCTACTACTACTATTAAGATACTCCATTTCCCACGTTCCTTCCAGCTGAGGCGTGTTGTGTGGCTAAACACAACTCCGTGCTTTGTGTTTTTTTAGGGCGAGAAAATGAAAATATTAATTTCTCCGTGTGTGACACATGTTAGTGTTCAACATGGCGTTTATTTTATAAAATTTATTTTAAAGAGAATGAAAGAATTGACAAAATACAAATGATTCGTTCTGCCCCGCAGGATAGGCTCGGCGCGGCGCGTGACGGAGCCGGGCCGCGAGCGCCGCGCGCCGCGCCTGCTGCCGGGCCGCGGCGACCCCGACTTCGGCACGCCCGTCTGAGCGCGGCGCTGAGCCTCTCCTAGCTTCGACTCGCCTACACTCGCTTGGACTCGCCTCGACCCGCCGAGACTCGCCTCGAATTGATTCACTTCGCTTCGTTTCGTTTCCTGTCCGCACTAGTATCGCTAGCTAGTTATGCTTGTACTCTAATATAATATGTATGTATTTATTTTTTATGGTTACGAGCTAATCGGTCTAATGGGCCGCCTTTTTTTGTAGTTGAAAGTTGTTGTGTGAAAAGGAGTAGAGAGGGGGTCCTAAATTACGTGACATTATTTAAAAATATAATATAGGGACATAATTATATAATAATTTAATTAAATATTAATTTAATTTTATAATAATTTCGGAACTGTTATTTTCATTTGATAATGTCTATGTGTAAAGTTGCAAAATAATTGACGTCACACAAAGTAAAGGCAGTACTAAAATGACCAGCTGTGCTTGTGATAAAAAGAAAGGGGGGCGGGGGTATATCCAGAATCGTGAAATATATGTTACGTAACTTATGGATGGCCTCTTATTATTTAAAACAATGTCATATATGTCATTTATAACATAGTGATGCGAAGTATGTATAAATATGGGTCATGATGCTTCTGATTATCATATTCTTACACTAGACAATGTGTTGAATGGTTTTAGAACGTAATATTTTGATATGTCACATTATATTTTTAATTAATATCGTCTAGAATTAAATAAAAAGGTCAAAACGTGGAAAGTGTAAGCTGGCGTCGACTTTAATATATTATTTTAAAACTTTACAAATCTTTGATACTAATTACGATGATCGAAATAATGATAAAACAGATTCGAAAACATTTCAAAAATACTAGTCAAATCTCCTGTAAAGAGATTTCCTTGTGTTTCTTAATAAATGATATCCAAAGTTTGCTTACCGCTTTACATTCCAACATTATCCGGCATAATAAATAGGCTTTCTCCGCTCATCGCCGAAATTTGATACATTGCGTGATGAGTGGCGAAACTCGACACTGCGCTTTGTCTTGCCGGATGTGGTAATTGAACCCACAACCCTGTTTACAGTCAGATGTATGAATAGATTTAATTAGCTGCATGATAGCAACGCTGTATGACGGCGAATTCATTTCAGTAATTCAATTATTATGTCCTGAGAAATCATCGTTTATATGTAATTTTAAAAAATCCAAAAATTTTTAATTTTACAAAATTATTAAGTCTCTACATATCCTTCCAGAAAAACATTCCTCAACATATAGTTGTCCTATAAAATATTATTATAATCGATATTAACTAGATGAAACAATTTTTTCTTCAAAATTTATACGTTTTATTTATTTTCAAACTTCGAACGTAAAGTTCCAAAAACATGAGTGCAGTAGAACCCGTTAAATGTGATCACAATTTCCTGCATAGTTCGCCATTTTATAAATGTGTTTGAAACTTTCGTCACGTGTTCATATATTTCTTAACACTTAATATACTTATCATCACATTAAATATTCAACGCTTCACACGCATTACTTAATAAACAAACGATCCTTGACTTTACATGATACGATTGTAAACATTGCAGCGGCATGGAAAGTAGTACAGCTTAAAACCATTCAAAATAAAAATACAAAACAGAAAAATCCTGATGTAGTTTCTATGAGTCAAAGCCATGACAAAGCAAAAGTAATATACAATTAAAATAAATTTGTATACATACACAAATAACAATACAATTGTAGTGTAACGATATTAATATGATATTTAAAATCATACTTTTACAAAATTAGAACATAATGTTAAAATACGATTTATTTTTCCTTTTCCGTTTAAAACGCTATTTTGATTGGATTTCCATTCTCCATGACATGACGTCCACGCTCGAAATGCCGTAATCAGAACTGAATTGGAGTATAAATTATAATCAACTAATGTTCTGACACACGTGTGACTGTGAATGCGACAGCTTGTGGGTTCGATTCCCACTCTAGGAAATGAATTCGTATTTTCGTTGCCTCGCTTTGATGTCGAGGCAAAATGCACTGTTAAGTTTCACCACTTAACACGCAATACCTCCAGAAATCAGCGGAAAGTTGGGTCTTAACCAGTGGCGTAGCTGGGGGGGTGCGAGCGGTGCAGTCGCACCGGGCATCAAAAGGAAAGGTGCATCAAAATCTACGATCAATTCTTCTATATTTTTTTTTTCAATCAAGAATCAAGAAATTTACAAGTCCATTTTAAAGGGCATCAAGTCGTAAGCTGCACCAGGTAGCAAATACCCTAGCTACGCCACTGGTCTTAACACTAGGTTCCTTTTGCCTACCATGCTGCATAAGGGGAATACATCGTGAAGCTGTAAAAAAAATTCTTAATATTATTTGAATTAGTGAATACGTGACTATAGTTTATCTGGTCTATCATTGATAAAATGAATATCGTTAAGTTTTAAGACTGCAGTGCAATTGAAACTGCATTATTACTGTCTCGAGTAAGAAATAGGCAAGCAATAGAAAAAAAATAACTATAGATAAATAAAATTAGAATAACTTATTGGTTTACACCAGCGCACAAAATTTGAGTGATTTACTTCAAAATTACCAAATTAGTTTAAAATCACGTTTTAAATAAAAAACACACATTGGCTTCCTTTATACGAGACGTAGCTTTCCATCTTCTTTGATCTCTTAATGACCTGTCGTGTGCTGACTTGAAGCCTAGATATTTTCCCTGTATATATATAATATACATAATTTTAATCTCGTTCATTCCGCCATTGTGAGAAATGATGCTCAGTGAAATAAAGCATTTGGTCGTGCATTCCAAGGTGCGCAGGTTGATATTTATTTTTATTGTAAGGCTTGTGATGTAGAATTTAAATGGAAAAAAATAAATTTAACAATTATTTGTAAAAATATTTTTTTGTTTTTAATTTTTTATATTGTGTTTATTTATTTCATACTCTTAATTTTGTATGTATATCATTGTATCAAAATACTTCATAATATTTTTAATATTTTATGTTATTCATAACGCTTTAGTTATTGAATGTTGGAATAATTTTATAAATGACGACTTACATTCACATTTAAAATATTTGGCATTCCCAAAACAATAAAATATCTTATAAGATCGACGAGACATCTCACGTTACGGTAAATTAGTCCGCAACGTAAAATTTTTCAACTCCCACGCGTCTTGGACTGTCACCACTTGACAACGTATATATTTTACGCAACACCTTTAGTATATCGGTCTCTTTTTATACTTTGAATTCTATTAATAAAGCCTTCATTTTTGTATTTTCTTTCAAATATGCCTTTACAATATTTTTATGTTAATTGATCTAAATTGGTCACCGAATGATTTCAAAATTCTTGGCGCTTAAATCGAAAACAATGTAATCACGTTCGACAGTAAATATATATATATATATATATATATATATATATATATATATATATATATATATATATATATATATATATATATATATATATATACCGAATTACTTTTTTTTCATTGCTATATATTTTTAAGAATAAAAATTGTTCTATTCACATAAATAACATCACTATGTTTAAATATTATTATTTATTTTAAATACAAATTATTGATTTCTTACAACATCCAATGAAGACATTCTATTAATATAATATATTAAGTAATTGTTGTAAATAATGATAATAATGGGATGCAAATATAGCCAACAGCTGTTTGGATATACGCCAATATATATAACGTAACACGCGTAAGTAAATATACGCTATAAAACAACTTTGTTTATAACCAGTGATAAAGTTATAATTATAATGTTATTTGTCATACTATCTAATACATATGTTTTAATTATATTGTTCTTATTTATATCTAAAGACTATTTCATATTATTTGATGTATAATAATTTTGTGTTAATGTGAAAGTGTGAAAGTGCAGTGATCTCTATTTAATATATAATATGTAACTATAATTAAATTTGTGAATTTTAAAATTGTATTAGTAATCATCGAGGAATTATTATGTAAGGTTTATTGTATGTATTTGCGCGTTTATATATTATATAAAAATCTAAATTTTATTTAATTCTCACTTTTTTATAGTAGTATCTACAACCTATTAGGTAGAAAATTTAGAAACAATAATAATATATGACTTCATTAATCAATTATTATAATAAGGAATAACGAAATTCGGTTAATAAAACAATTTAAACATTATTTTGTATACATATATAGTACCTGTTGCATAAATGGATATTCATAAATAATAGATATTGCGCTATTAGGTTATAATATATGAGATAATAATGATAATTGAGAGTCATCTCAGCAGTAGTACTTATATGCATTGTCACGAGAATGTTGTGCGCGTAAAGCTTTGCTTCATTAGGTATAAGTTGCATCGAGCAATATACATCGTTTACAAGACAATACGCATTTGTATAACATCAAATGAAGTAAATTTGTATGAGTAACCAATATTGTTTTTATTATTGTTCTTCTGTTCCTTTTTTTATTTATAAATAAGTTTTATTATAAATCCTATAATTACAGTACTATGTACACGGATGTACCATATGTAGAAGCAGATATGCTATGACAGTCGGACCCAAGAAGGCGGAGGTAGATTAAAATTTTAATCGGTCACAGCACTACTTGTTTACCCGAAGAACATATAAATACACGTGTTTCCCCTTGACGGCTTCCTTCCGTCCTTAAATTAATTTTTATTTTATTTTTAGTCTTACGTTACTACTCCCCCGCTTAGCGGAGTAGGCAGTAAAATTAAAAAAAGTTTAATTATATACACACAACCAAATGAGAATCGAATTCACCGCCACTGTGTTGAAATCCCCATTGCCACGATGATTTTTCCCTTTATAATAATTCAATATAAAGGGAAATATTCATTAATAATTTCTGTTAAAATATTTCTTTACAATTGCTTGTAAATTCAAATTCTCGTTAATTTATGAGCAATTTTATAACAATATAAAACATTCAAAGTTGTATTGTTATTAGCGAATGGTAGTAATCATTATAATTTTAATTGAACAATGGCAACACTTTACTGTCACTTTGACAACTTTGGTAATTATTATTACAACAGATTGTCTAATGGCCAAGCCTATCTATATCTTTCTCAGTTAAGATTTGATTGAAAATTATTTTATTTTGAACAACGCACTGGTAACAGGACTCATACAGACATGGTTGTTAAAGTGTATATAAGTGGTATTTCAGGAAACAAAGAGGCAAGTATAATATTAGAAACTTCCTGGGACAACCGGGTGCTTTTCTTGACTTTTTTCAGTGCTGATTCATAGTTCGATTTGTTTTTAACTTTTTTTCATGCACTTTTAAGGTAAAAAAGAGACAGCAGCGTGTTTTAATGATACTTGATTCCAAAAACATTAAATATGAAATAATTGACATAACGGAACCTGGTAGAGAAGATGATAAGGACTTCATGCAAAATAATTCAAAATCGAATGGAGGCACCGTAAGTGACCCTAATCCTCGAACACCTTTACCTCCCCAAGTGTTCAACGACGTCGAGTACTGTGGGGTAAGTGTTGTCGTTTTTATTTCATTTTTAAAATTAGTTTTAGTTACTTTAGTGCAGTTCTTACTGTTTTGTTTTAGTGCAGTTCTTACTGTTTTTTTAGAAAAAGAAGTAATTAAAATTTACTTAATTAAAAAAAATATTCATATTAACTTTATTTGAATGTGTGGTTTATTACAGGACTATGATCAATTTGACTTAGCTAATGAAGTAGATACACTGGAACAATTTCTGAAGGTAGAAGTCCCTACTGAAGAACCTCAATTAAACAATAAGGTTTACCTTTTAATTTATTAATTTTAGTACTTTTAATAACTCAGTATATTTGTGACATTTATTATGGTTTTGGCCCATCATTTGGTGTGACTAGAATTATCATCAATCATTGTTAATTAATTTCTTGAACATATTTTGAAGGCAGGACTAGCAGAATATATGCATATTTGATATTAGTATAAGGAAGCTTTGTTAGAGTAGTAGAGTGTGTATGTGCATTATTTTATATAATTAAAAGAGTTCCTTATATCTACACTTTTATTGTAAGCCTCAGGCACTTCTCTCAGCTCTTTACCCTGCAAAGACACAATGTGCTAGGCACACTTACAATGGTGAAACCACGGAATACTAACAGACTTATTCCCATTTTTTTAGAGTAATGCTGTTAATGGAGTGCTTCAAAATAATGAGGATGAAAAGGAGTCAAAAGAAATATCCCCAGAACAAGGTTTAGCTGAACATTCAGACAAATCTAAAGACACAAATGAAGTTTCTGCTGACGATGGCCATTCAAAAGAAAATTCTCCAGAGATTGCAGCAGCATCAGTAGAAAAAGAATCCTCACCTGCAAGAGACCCTTCACATGACAAGGAAGAATCTGCTGAAGACGATCAGAAACCTAATGAGACTGAAGTTGAATCTAAACAAATTTCAGAAAGTGAAGCTTCTATAGACGTAGCCAAGAATGGTGCAAGGTCTCGTGATCAATCAGAAGAGAAAAATGAAGAAAATCAACAAGTTGCAGAGAATGCCTCAGAAGCATTTATTCAGAATGAACAGCTGGCTTCTACAGAATAATCTGCCGTCATCTTAAGGGCTCATGTTATCAGCTCAAATCATTTATTTAGCACTAAGCGAGCACTATCCATCATCATTGCATTATTTATAATGCATCAATCATATTTTTGGCATACTTTAAGTCTTGTATATAATGCAAATTCAGTGAACTCCCTTATGATTCATTTGACCTTGTGAGGCATATGCTGTAATAGTCTATTGTTAAATGGATTTTGTGTCAGCCTTGTTGATGGCAAAGTTTGAACCAGTTGCCTTGTGACTAGTTAGTAGAAATACTGATATATAAATTAAGTGATGAAAATTTAGCTTTAGAAAGTAAAGCCATAAAGATTTTTTATATATAAGATTGAAATTGTTGAATTTTTCCTGAACAATTGACCGTAATGCTACATGTACTAGTCACTCATTATATCATCCTCACATTGTATGGGAGGGGAGCCCATTGCTATTACTTGTTGGTTTATAATGTTACATCTCCTAGTTATTGCTATCATGTGGCCTATTTAAATTGTTTATGAGATTAATCAAATTATCATTCTCTAACGTAAGAGTTTATTAATTAACATAGACATGTATTATTTGAAAGTATTAATTTGTATTTTTTTTCACAAAAATATTTATATACTTAAATGAAATAACTATTTACTTTGGAGTGCTCATTTGCTTAAGAAACTCGTTATCATTTACATGACATTATTGTTAAGTAATGTAAGACTTTGTAGTCTAAGGTGCTGATTTTATATTTCTTTGTTTTATACATAAATGGGCATTCTATGAAATTAATCCTTTGTTAATTTTTATTTTACATCCTTTGATGTCATCATGTTTATTATTTTAAAGACATTTTTTACTAATATTTTTTTCATATCAATTATATAAATGCTACATAATTAAGAGCTTTTATTTTAAACATATTATAAAAATAGTTAAATATAAATATTGAGTTTCGTATTTCACCCTTCCTGTGATCTCGAAACTACACTACAAAAAAATAACCTAAGGAAAAATATTTTTTATGTTATGAGATTTCCTAATTATTATTAATAGCTTTACATATTTTTAACATTTATATGATCAACTAAAATGTAAAGCCCCCTGACTTCGTTCCTTAATCTAAAGAATAAAACTAAATATAATTTATTTAACTATCCGCACCGGCTTCTTTCGGCGATTGTGTCATGTAGATACATACTATTTCACTTATTAATAAAATATATATGTAAATAATAATGATAAAAATAGACTTGAAATAGTACTAGTAGACCCGAGTGGCGCGCCGCGCAGTGATTGTTGACGATGCTATCCCACATAATAACAATCTCGTGAAGGCCGAAAAAGAAAAAAATATCTAATTATTTGGACTTAGCCCTGGTTTCAGTTAACAGTTTAATGGCGAAAAGCCTCGACCAACATCTTAAAAGGTTATCGCTCAGCTGTTGGATCAAGAACAGAATGCAGAAGGCAGTATTACTTGAGACAGCGCCTATAGCGAGGAGGTTCCTCTCTCCCCTACTCAGCGACTGCCAAGAGTCCACCCTTGTCCTACCGTCAAAAGAGCATGTTTTTATTTTTTTTAAATAATTTATATATCTTGTATGAGAAAAATATCAATAAGTAAATATAATACTTATTTAGAAAACGTGTAAAAAATTGAACGTAGCGGGACTCGAACCCGCGCCTCCTGGAAACCGCGCCGTTGTTAGCATCTCTGTAGGGAGATTTTTATAAATTTCCGGTACAAAATAAGTTGTAACAAGCGTATAAAAATTTCGGCGTAGATCGATGAGGACGTATGGGTTAGTGGTCAGAGCGCCTGGTCACCTACTTTCACTCCCATATCACTTTGTTTCACTCCATGGAAACTGCTATCCAAATACAAATTGAACAACCAAGCTGACATGGCGCAATCTTGTTTAACACCCGATCGGATGTCAAACCAGGGCGACATGCCAGCTCCTACTCGCACGCAGGCTGGGTGATCTCTGTAAAGAGACTTTACAGCCTGCAGCAAGGATCCGCTCACATTGTACCGGGGTATTATCTCCCATAATTTCGCTCTTACAACTCTGTCAAACGCCTTTTCCAAGTCCACATAAGCACAGAAAACTTTTTGGTTAACGGCCAAAAATTTTTCCGTGATCATGCGGAGGGAAAAGATCTGATCCATACACCCTCTTCTACGTCTAAAGCCTCCTTGGGCCTCCCACAACAGTCTTTCAGATCTCTCTTGCATTCTTCTCGCTAAAACTTTAGCATAAACTTTACTACATAAGCTAATCTAACTGATAGCCTTTATACACAGGCACGATGACCGCACCTCGCCAATCGTCTGAGACCTCCCCTGATATCCAGCATAAATTGCACAAAAACCAGAACAAGTCCAAGACGCATGGCGCATTATATTTGATCATCTCGGCAGTAACCCCATCTGCTCCCGCTGACTTACCACATTTCAGACTTCGTATGGCATTCTCAACTTCTTTGACACTAATTTCGCCATCAGCTACATCAAGTCTCAGCGTTTCGCTGCTACTTGAGATTGAGGCGTCATCACATTCATACATCTCCTTGTAAAATTCCGCCCATCGCTGCAAAACGTGTGGTTGTTCTGTTAGAATTTCACTGTCCTTCGAAAGCACCCCTTTCGTTCTACAGGTTAGCGAGCAACCTCGAGAAATACTAACTTCTTGTCAGAAAGGTTTCGTATTTTCCCTGAAGTTGTTCGTCAACCTTTCATCTCGTTCATTTTCTGTCTTTTCACGCTTCATCTTTATCAGTACTTTCGTTTGGTGCTTTTGCAGCTTATACTCTTTCTTTTTTAACTCTTTCATACTTTTATCCTTACCTGAGGGTTTATAATCCTGCCATGCCTTCTTTTTTCTTTCTACAGCATCTTGCACTTCATCATCTCACCCTTCGTCACTTCGTCAATTGCTTTTTGCTAAAGCCTCTTTTTCCTTTACCACATACCCCTATCGGTGGCTTCCTTGATACAATCCCTAAGATTCTGCCAGCATACTTCAACAAATCCATTTCCAGATTCACTGCTGTCTAGCTCTTTGGAAACTCTTTCTTAATATTCCTTTCTAGTCGGTGGGTCTTGAAGCTTCCAGCTTCTTGGGTAATTCGACTCCAAGTTTGGACACCTCGTGTAGCTGCGCCAACGTACGAACGGATCCCTTATTCTAGCAACGACTAGATAGTGGTCTGTTCCCAGATCAGAACCCCTAAACACTCGTGTGTCCATGACTTGGCTTCGAATACGCTGATGCACTAGGAATAAATCAATCATACTTTTCCCTTCCGTTCGCTCCCATGTATACATGTGAATTTGTTTGTGGTCAAACATAGTGTTTGCCACAAACAAATTCCTTTCCTTGCAAATTTCTAATATAAGCTTTCCAGCCCCATTTGTTCTCTTGTAGCATACTGACATGGCTTAGTGGTCAGTGCGCCTGGTCGGTTTCCAGGAGGCGCGGGTTCAAGTCCCACTACGTACAATTTTTTATACGTTTTCTGTATAAGTATTTTTCTTTCCTAAGTGTGGAATATAACTTAATTTTTTTTTAAAATATTTAATAAATAGCTTTCTCTCTTGCCAGACGATAATTCTTTGTAATTATCTTTGGGTAGCGAAAATTTGTAAAAATCTCTCTACACAGATGCTGTTTAACATAAATAAGTTGTAACAAGAGTATAAAAATTTCGACGTAGCTCGATGAGAACGTATGGGTTAGTGGCCAGAGCGCCTGGTCCGTTTCGATCGTTCGAGTCCCGCTACGTTCAAATTTTTATACGTTTTCTAAATAAGTATTTTTCTTTCCTAAGTGTGAAATATAACTTTAAGATGTTTAAAAATAAGTAAGTATTCGTATTTTGTGAACATACTCGTAGGTTGAATAAAAACAATATTGACCATTGACCCAACTATTTCAAAATGTCATTCACATACTAGGTAAGCAATCATTAAAATACTTTTTTAAGAAAACGTATAAAAATTTGGTCGTAGCGGGATTTGAACCCACACCTCTTTGGTAACCGTCCTAGCGCTCTGACCAACTAAGCCATCCGTTCTCTTCGAGCTACGTCGAAATCTTATACACTAGTTAGAATAATGTAATTCGTGAGGTAATTTCATCTCATCACTGTGGTAAGAATATAAAGCACGGCGTTAAGTTTTGCCACTCAACACAACGCAATGTCTCGAAAATTTTATAAGACATTAATGGTATACCGGGCGAGTAGCATAAACATATTATATATTTTGGCGATCTTTCAAGAGATCTTGGTTTATAATGTTAAAAGTCTAAGGGCTATCCTTTATAAATGTTAAAAGGAACGAACGGAAAGTTGGCAGTGTTTTTCTATGCGATGGGGGTATGATTTAAATTTAGTAATTTCTAACCAAGTTATTATACCAAATTGGTTAAAGAATTACTTTTTTCAGGAAAAGTTTGTAATCTATATATAGAAATTATATTTTGTTCAAAATTTACAACATTGAGCCAGCAACTTAATGGCTAAGCATTTTAAACACCGTTTACCTTGCTTTTCGCCGCGAGGAACCTTCAAATTCTGTTGATTGATTTAAGTTTTGCTAACAAAATCCTCTGGGTGTATATTTTTATAGAGCTATAAAAAACATTTTTATATTTAAAGAAAGAAAACATGCAAGCACCAAATTTAATCAAAAATGTTTTGTTTCGCATTTTTATACACTTATTCAGTTAAGCGGGTATGGAACATGGCTTTAATACCTATGACAAAATGTGTTACAGAATTCTAGTGTTTAATATTTAACTTATTTTTTAATGTTAGAAAAAGCACAACAATTGAATTTTAATAAATATTATATTTATATGCAAAGAATATAATCATTTATATTACTAAGACTATCATTATATTAATTTATGTAATAATTAATCAATACCTTTATCTCCTTTAATATGAAAATATGATATATCTTGCTTTTTATTTTATCATTGAATGCATTTGTAAGTGTTGCATTTTAATTGCTTATTATTATTACTATACATTATTAAGAAATAAATGTCATGATAAAACATCGGGAACTTTAGAATAAGAATGTATTATCCGAGAACTCTACTTATTTTAGCAAGTAATATATGCACTAACAAAGTGTAAAGATATTTAACTATTTTTAGTTTTTTTTTTCATTGCTAATAAAGCATTTACTTTTAAAGAAAGTGCGAACGAATTGATTGTATAGACAAGTATAGATTTTTATGCTGTATGCAATCTATTATTAATTTCTTTGATATTATATTTTTTTATATATTTATCGAAATATTATAAAAAAAATATGCTGCTCTTTATTTTCTGTAAGTAAATAAAAAAATAAACAAAAGTAGACATACATTACGGATAACTGGGTATCATAAGAAAATTTAATAAAAAAAGAAATAAAAAGAAACAAAATAAGTAATTAAACATATAATATTTCAGCGCAATCAATCATCTTGAGCAAATTAATCTTTGTAATTTTCTACGTAACTATAACTTATAAATATGGAATAATATGATATATAAAATCTAAAATGGAAATGTTGAACAGACGCAGACGCAGACCTCTATGCAGCTAAATGTATTATATGACAGTTCATATATTTTTTTTCATGACAGGTGAAGGTGGGTTGCTAAATTCTTTGAAAAGCGAGTCACTCGCCAATTCTGCGAGATTTCTACGACGTATTTCAGCGTCTGGTAGCTCTTCCAGTAGACCAGCTTGCACATTCTTGTCAAGAGTCACGAGTCGCTGACGAGAGCTTTTATATTCTTCAATAAGACTGAGATTCCTTTTAATGCCGTCGACAAGTCGCACCACTGAGTACTCCCCCATGGCGGCACCTTCTTGTAATTTACTGCCTGCGATCTTAGCCATAGATGATTTTTTCACGTCGACGACAAATTGGATAAGCCATATCTTCAAGTTGGTTACAATTTCCATAGGCCCCTCGTATTCGTTAGGTACTATGCCATCCACTTCAGATTCGAAGAAGGACAATAGAGGGAACCAAATTCGAGTTCTGTAAAATAATATATAAATTGTTTACTTTTCCTGTTCTGATAAGGCGTTAAGTTCCGCCACTCAACAAAATCAATGTATCGAATATATGACTCCAAATTTCAAAGCTAATCTAATTCTGGTATGTAAATGAAAGTATTATGTAATGGTCATAAAGTTCACGCAAGCGATGGTGGCACCGATGGATGGATTAAATTAAATTAAATTTAATACATGAGAAAATTTATAAATAAACTTATAACATATTACACTTTACACTTAACTTTATAACGCGTTAAGAAACTGGTTCTTGAAGATTTTATCTTAGTTACGTAAGGAAATTAATGAAATTATATAATTAAGAATCCTTCTATAAATAAAGTAGGTAAGTATATTATTATGTAATAGATATAATTATCGAAAACTACTACACTAATTATATATTTAAGTTATATATTTATATATCTAATATTCAGGTTATGGACACAAGCGTCACTAGAGATATTTTTTGGGGAGAGCCTGGAGTTTAGCTTTGAACAGATATGTTTCTGTAAATGTTGTTTTTTTATATTTTTCGGGACAATTTTTTATAAGTAAAAACGGCCCACTCGGCTCCCCCTTTCCTACGCCCATGGTTATATGTACTTTTGATTGATACCACACTGCAGTGGTCCATTTAAGAAGAGGCTGACCAGCGCCAATGAAACCTCGGGTCCTATGGGTTCGATTCCAGCAAGGGAGAAATGCGGGACACTGGTAAAGATAAAGAAGTAGAACATATAGATATATTATATTTCTAATATTTAACGTTCATAGTATTACTCACCGAGAAGAATCATTTTGCATCAAGGCTTGGTTATTAGACAGAGTGTGATAATAAAGGAAGAGACGCGATGTTATATAGAATGCAATGAAAACATCAATAGAGTAATGCTCGTGAGCCGCCAGAATGAAGAATATGCCGAACATGTTCATCACCCACGTCAGTATGTGCAGGAGGTACAGGCTGCGTGAGGTGTCTGGAAAAAAATGTTTAATAAATTATTATAATACAACTGGGAGCTTTATCGTCTATAGTAGAGTGGGCAGAGAAAAATTAAAGTCAAGTCAATATAATCGTTAAATTTAAGACACTACGTCTTTAGTTATGTAACCGAAAATAATTTATAGGATCGAACCTACAACTATGACGTTTACAGTCCAACATTGTCACACTGAGCCACGAAAGCTTCAAATTATAATTAATATGTATATATTGGTAAGAGATACACAGAAGTTGTCAATTATTAGCTTCTTGCAACCTTAAAACTTAAGTATTAACTTAAGTAGGTATTTTAAATCTAAATCTAATTTAAATTTTGTTTATTTCTTGGTACCGATTTCAAACCCATCAGAAAGTAGCCCATACTAATAATAGTATTGTATTAACATTAAAGGTACTTTCTTTTGCATAAATTATTTTATGCTTTATAGTTCTTGCAGTTAACCTACTGCTTACTGTTAACCAAGTTTTTATAGTATTTTCTTTTTTTTTCACTTTAAAAATAATTTTTAAAGAACTCTTTATATAACTAATAATCCGTGTATTTTAATAGCTCATACATTGTATACAGAATCAGGTCCAATTTATGTCCACGTGGTTTGGCTGCAGCACAGAACTTTTGGCACACGCTTTACTACAATAATATAATTCATAAGTAACATGAAATATGATGTATAATGTATAAGTAACATCATAAATAAGCGTTTTTATAAATTACGAATACAGATACTAATATATATAAATCATTTTTTAAGTAATATTAATGCTTAAATTATTTAAATAATCTCACATTAATACTGTGAAAATTATCAATGAATAATATATGGACAACGTCTTAACGTGACGTAGCAAAAGAAACCCATTGTCATTTATTAACTTCCTTAATTAGTGAAATAAAAGTCCAGCGATTTGCGCAGTTATTTATGAGTCACGGCATAGCGTTGCACTACGGGACTACTCACACAGGTAAAATTTCCTTAAGCGCAAATTAATATTGCTTTAATTTTACCAACTATAGTTGGTAAAATCCAATATTTCCTTTTTTAGCATCACGCTATAGAGCCCGCACAAGGTAGGCAAAGGGAACCAGGGAACGTAGCGCTGAGACATTCCGTTCCAGTTCCCCACTTTTTTCGTCACCAGAGCGAAGAATTGAGTGACCGACCGAAGATTCCGTTTCGGTTTCGACCAGTTTCGGCCATAGTTTCGGATTCAGCCAAGATACGGGCGATCTTACAGCAAAACGCAAACTAAGTACTTGTAGGCGTCACTCTGCTAATTATTATGGTCCATGAGGTATAAAGTCAGTTTAGTAATTCCAAATTATAAAATCAAATTATTTATAACAAATGCATGTACGAGTAAATCTTGCGAGCAGAGGGTTTTCATAGTTAAGTATCTACTTCCCAAAAATACTTATATTTGATTTGTTTGTAGTAACAAAACCATAAGCCGTTAAAATAATAATTTAATAAGGTATCTATTCCATTACTTTATTTATTTGTCATTATTAACAAAAAAATGCCACAGACTTTTCTTAGTTCCGCAGAGTTGTTAGCATTTTCAAACTTTGAAAACATAAAAATATATATTAACAAAATATAACTACAATTCCTCAAAGACCTATCGGGGAATACAAAAATACCGCTAATTATTTTTTTTTCACAATTTTATTGCCCTAACATGAGATTAAATAAAAATAATATTGTATGGCTTATATATCGAAAATGGTAAAATTACGGAACATCCTATATAGGCTAAAAATAGTTAGTATTGACAACCTTTACCGATTTTTTTAAGTAGTCTTTCATGATATAATAAAAAGTTTCGGTTTCGGTTTCAGTCGAACCTGAGAGCAATGGTTCGGTTTCGGTTACGGCTGAATGTTTCGGTCGGACACTAATGATAGATACCCAGTGGGTATCGAACTTACAACTGTCGGGGTTACAGTCGCACCTTTGTGCCTCTTTGCCACGACGGCCTCTTTGTTTCAAAGAAAATTATCGGATTCACTACGAAACAATAATAACGCTTGTTTTAAGTCTATCTATATTCTATTTTCTTTGTGCTCTCTTATTTTTTTCGAGTCTCTTAAAAGCAAATTCTTAGTAAAATAATCTGCTGAATATGTATGTGTGTTTCCGAAGCACCACTTAGAGTAGATAATTGCTTTTTAACAAGTCTAATTAATTTTTTAGCTGTGTTCAGATTATAGTAAATAATTATATTATAAACTATATTGCAAAACTACTGATAAAAACGTGTGTACGTATAGAAGTGAACTTTGTACGTGAACGATAATTCATAATAACTAAGCGTTTCAGTCATTACTTTATGATAATAATTTGTTTCCGTATACATACAAGAATAACAAATAACAATATTAATACTATATAAATATTTAGAAATTGTTACAAACGAACAATATTGTCTCTTGTGAACTCTTATCGTACTAAATGGCAATTAGGTATGATGCCTACTCACAATGCGTATCCACAAAAGATTTTGTAAACTTTAATAGACATGCCAGTCAGTTAAGTATCGATATAACTTATAAAAATGGTTTTTCTTATCACTACCTTGATTTGATAAGAATAACTTGTCGCGTAAATTCACAAAAATGCTACGAACTATTGAATGCGTTTCAAGGTAATAGTGACTAATCTTTCGAACAAGAATATTAAAACGAAAATAAATATTGTATTTATTTGCATTTAGTGATATTTTTTGATGAAATCTGCGTTGTTTCATTAGAAATTCGAATGTTTTGTAAAATAAATGTTGTAAATCAATTTTAGATTATACCATGGAATGATAAAGGAAAATAATACTTATGATTATTCTACGGTCTTCTTAATTTAATATTAGCAGTGTCATTTAACATAAGTGTTAGACAACATTTGATTATGGCCATTAAGGAGAGAAAGCACATTCAAGTCGTTCATTATAACTGTCATTTTTTTTATAGCTTCGCGCTGTATTCCGCACATAGCAGGTTAGGCGGAGGGAACCTGGGGACCTACTATGTGTAAGACACCCCGTTCCCATTAAGACAGTTCCGTTTCCCATTTTCCACCCCATTCTGAGCCATTGCGTGTTGAGTCGCAGAGCTTAACGCGTTAACGCATAGAATTGCAATTACTAATTCAGGTATTATGTGATTTAATGACGTATACTGTATATGTTATTAATAAACATAGTAATAAATTAGGGTTTGCAAAACATTCCGATACAGAAATAATCTTAATGGCACAGTTTCAATAGAAACAAAATATTACACTCTACGTCACTGATGTAGTGTTGTGATCGAATCAATGTAACTGTAAACAAAGTGTGATAGCGTCTCAACAATGCCATATTGTATTTTAACGTGTTATAAAAACATGAATATAAGATAATAATAAGAATAGTTCATATAGTAGCACCTTTAAAGCCTTCACCAAAATAGTATCTATTTATTTTTATTTTTCTTGAAGTAGGGGTAAAAAGAATCAATTATAGATAATATATTACAAACAATAGAGGCCAGTCGTGGCGCAGCGGCACGAGGTGTGACTGTAAAACCGACTGGTTGTGGGTTCGATCCCCACTCGAGGAGATGAAATATTTACTTAAATTTATATTTCCATTTCTTCGCTCTGGTGTCGAGGTTAAGCGCGGCGTTGAGTTCTGCCACTCAACACGCAATGCCTCCAGAATTCGGCAGAAAGTGGGGAACGGAGTGTCTTAACACTAGGTTCCCTCTGCCTACCCTGCTGTGTGTGGGATACAGCGTGAAGCTAATTTAATTTAATTTATTTTTTATATTAAAAACAACAAAATGTACTTACAGACATTTCCTGAAGGTTTCTCGTAATCAGTGGTTATTTCTAAATTAATTACATCATAACGCACGTAACTATTATAGGTAAATTTTAATCTTTTCATTAACAATATAATATCAAATTTACTGAAGAAATACACAAGAAACTTTTTCAAATAATTCTAATGTCTAATTAGTATTTGCATAATATATGTACATATATATTTTTTTCTCGTAACAACAATCATTAAACCGTGCTATTGTTGACCTTCACTTAACTACAGTTCTGGATGAAAATATAAAATTTATATTTAAATGTAAATAGTTATTGCAATTTTTTACTGTATTCATATCTATACAAAATTATTATGTAATTTATATTTTTTGAAAAAAATATTTAAATAAAATATATATTTTTTATTTAAATATATATATTCTGTACACAAAACATTGTATGACATTGATTGTTAATATTCATTTCATTAAGTACTAACACAATGTGTTATGAGTTACAAAGTACTTTTTCATTGTGTATATCTTGTTAAGTTTCCTTATAAACACCAAATATATTATCCGTACATGTTCTTCAAGTAAAATAATACGTGCGTGGAAAACACGTACAACGTACATATGTATTTATTGCACAGTGTTACGCGCATTGCTTCGTAGAAAATATTATAATAACATTCACAATCAATGTTTTTTTGTCCTTATAAACCTACCTCCCTCCTACTAACTGAAGCAAAAAATTGCATAAGTTATAATAAATTGACAAAAAATCACAAAATGTGTTTTCTACATCTAAATCTAACCAACATTCATTTTCAAACTATGAGCACAGAATGGTATCCTAAATTGTCGCATTTTTGCAAATTAATTGTGACAAATCTGTCACAATGTGTCTGTGAAGACATTTCTTAAATCTCTTTTTAACACAAACTACAGTCTTGTATTTATCTAACAAATAATCAATGTAAGAAAAGAAAAACTTGCAACGCAATTTGTTGATTCTATCAGAAGACATTACAATATTTTCATGGCAAAACTTGATGTCCTTGCTATCAGGACCTCCAGGATAATGTTAAATTAATTTAAACCGTTTCTTTAAAACCGATTTTGTGGTTATTTAAAGAAAATCATCCTACATTTTTTTTGTACATGTTACCTAAGTAACTCGTTTGAAATAATCATTGAAAGCTGATTTGTAATTAAATATTTTGTGTTTCTTATTATAAGTTACTTTTTACAGTCATATACAGAGTGGAAGCGTCAGCGCTCCTTTTACAGGAACAGCATATAAGATATAGTCCGAGAAGCACGAGCGGACTAGAATTGCGCAGAAAGCGTATTTAGATATCTGCACATAGACGCCCCCGCTCACACCGCACCGATTCTCCGCGAGCCCTCGCGATATTACATATGCAATAATGGTTGTGTCGGACTTAAAGAAATTAATCAAGATACCTCAACAGTAGAGACGTAGAGTTTTTTATTTCAGTATGTTTATCCATACCTGTATTTCGTGTGACGCAGTTACACATAGATATCAATAATGTAAACACATACTAGTTCCGAAAATACTACTAAAGATTAAAAAGCGTGATGAATGGTGGGATGATGAAGTGCAAGATGCAGTAGAAAGAAAGAAGAAGGCATGGCAGGATTATAAAGCCTCTGGTAAAGATAAAAGTATGAGAGAGATAAAAATGAAAGAGTATAAGCTGCAAAAGCACCAGACGAAAGTACTGATTAAGATGAAGAGTGAAAAGGCAGAGAATGAAAGAGATGAAAGGTTAACGAACAACTTCAAGGAAAATACGAAGCTTTTCTGGAGAGAAGTTAGTGTTTCTCGAGGTTGCTCGTTAGCCTGTAGAATGAAAGGGGTGCTTTCGAAGGACGGTGAAATTCTAACAGAACAACCACACGTTTTGCAGCGATGGGCGGAATTTTACAAGGAGATGTATGAATGTGATGACGCCTCAGTCTCAAGTAGCAGCGAAACGCTGAGTCTTGATGTAACTGATGGCGAAATCAGTGTAAAAGAAGTTGAGAGTGCAATACGAAGTTTGAAATGTGGTAAATCAGCGGGAGCAGATGGAGTTACTGCCAAGATGATCAAATATGGTGGGCCACGCGTCTTGGACTTGTTCTGGTTTTTGTGCAACTTATGCTGGAAATCAGGGGAGGTCCCAAACGATTGGCGATGTGCAGTCATCGTGCCTTTGTATAAAGGCAAAGGTTCACAGATAGACCGCGCAAGCCATAGGGCTATCAGTTTGATTAGCTTAGGTAGTAAAGTTTATGCTAAAGTTTTAGCGAGAAGAATGCAAGAGAGATCTGAAAGGCTGTTGTGGGAGGTCCAAGGAGGCTTTAGACCTGGAAGAGGGTGTATGGATCAGATCTTTTCCCTCCGCATGATCACGGAAAAATTTTTGGCCGTTAACCAAAAAGTTTTCTGTGCTTTTGTGGACTTGGAAAAGGCGTTTGACAGAGTTGTAAAAGCGAAATTATGGGAGATACTACCCCGGTACAATGTGAGCGGACCCTTGCTGCAGGCTGTAAAGTCTCTTTACAGAGATCACTCAGCCTGCGTGCGAGTAGGAGCTGGCATGTCGCCCTGGTTTGACATCCGATCGGGTGTTAAACAAGGTTGCGTCATGTCAGCTTGGTTGTTCAATTTGTATTTGGATAGCTGTCTCCAAGGAGTGAAACAAAGTGATATGGGAGTGAAAGTAGGTGACCTAAATGTGAATTGCCTGCTGTACGCAGATGATGCAGTGCTTATTGCATCATCAGAATGCGAGTTGCGGGCATTAGTCACCACTCTGAAAGAAGGGTGTGAATATAATGGTCTAAGCCTCAATGTGAATAAGACAAAGGTTCTGATTTTTGAAAGAGATGAAGAAAGGACGGAATGCAAGATCAGTGTAAATAGTAAGATATTAGAACAAGTGAATTAAGTGGTATACTTGGGAAGTATGTTCAGTAGAGATGGAAGATACGAGATGGATGTGGAAAGGCGTATTGCTGCCGGTAACAAGGTTAACGGAGCCTTAGCTGCATTGATGAGACGCCGAAACGTGAGCACAGCTGCGCGTTTGGCCGTACACAATGCAGTTTTGGTACCGACTCTGTTATACGGCAGCGAAACGGTTTGGTTTGGCGCTCCGTTCTCTCTGACTACCCCGCAAGGGATAAAGCGTGAAGCTAAGTTAAGTTAAGTTATTAAACAACTTTGAACTTTGCCGCCAATATCGACTCGATTTCGGAATGAGGCGTATGCGGCTGTTTTCCCTTTGATAGGTTTAAGTCTGCGTGCGTCGTTCTTGACAAATGGCGTTTTATTTTACAGCGATAATTTTATTATTTATTTTGTTTAAAAAACATTTTTTTTCATTTTTGGGATTTTTTTTAATTGTTTAGGCTTTTATAGAGTAGTTAAAACTGTGGTTTCATTTAAAGTGGTGCTGACAAAAACACTGTATAGTGTATACTGACGTTCAAAACGGGACGTCTGGTCACATTACACATACGCGTATGTACGTAAGTACATCACGTTGGTCTATTAGCTATTACATTTGATCAAGTACTGAACTAAATTCACGCACAATAAAATTGTTCTTTGAACCTCTTGTCACATTTACTGTATTGTACCGAATGACTCATATAGGTACTTCAGAAATTACAACAATGCTTTGAAAATCATTCACACTGTCTTTGTTTAGCTTTCATAAACCAGTCCATTTATATATTTTTATTACTTAACTGTTACTCATTAAAGTAAAGTAGGTTGAGAAAAAAATTATGGCCCGTTATTATATAATTGTCAGTAATAAATTATAATATTATGCTTTAAAAATGTTAGTAAAAAATAGTCAGTATTATAAATAAATTATAATATTATGCTTATTGCTTACATAAAATATTGAAATACAAACATTACATCAAATAATTTATTCTATTTGTCATATTGTTCGAATCTAAGGAATTACTAAGGTATTTTACCTCTACAATAATATATCTTTATTGTAAACAAATTATTTATGCAATCGTGTAGCAATCCTTTATAAATATTTCTTCATATTTAAATAATAAGAAAATAGTTAAAACAATTTAAGTACTTTTAAACGTTAAGCGCTAAGCCAAAAAAATATTTAAAGAAAAATAGTTCGGGTAACAATGACAGTGGGACCTCGAACTAGTTTCGATATATTTTTTTTGTATGATACGATACTATTGTGTTAGAAATCTGAAGCGGTTATCGTTTTTAAAAAAAAAAAACACGATAAAAACACATATCGTCTATATGCTTCTAAACTATTTGGAAAAAGATACTGTGATATTGCAATAAGTGATATGTATCACCTACTAACAATACTTCACACTAGTTTCTTTCCAATAGCCGGGCCGGGGCCGTTGCCTACAAGCAACTGCCCCCGATTGACACAATTCCACTGCTTTTATAATCTTTTTCACCAACATCCACCCTCTTTTACACGAGTTCGCTAACAATTGAGTATTTTTATTTCAATGAATAAATGTTCATTTTAAAACCACAAATATAGATGAAGATAAATTTATTTTAGCACTATTAACATCAAGCGTGCTAAATGAATAGACACCAGTAAAATCAGTATAAAATAGCCTGGGTTCTACAAAATTGATGAAGGTTTTTGGGCGGATTATCAAGAGGGTGGGGAATAGACAATTTCTTAAAATTTTTTTTTTTTTTGTTCTTAAATTCTTACAATTTTTTTAATTTATTTTCGGTTATGTTCTTTTTAAATTGGCTAAAAATTTTCTATTACACTTGTTTTTAAGTATTATTTGATGCGGAAAAAAAAATTGTATACAAATATCAAACGATCTAGATTGATTTTTTGTAATGTAAGACAAAACTGGGGAATGATTGTTTTAATAAAAACATTATTAATCAATGTTACCTAGATTAATAAGGAGAGTAATTATGCCTACCTTTTTATTTGAGGGTAGCTTTGACAGTTACAAAATTTTGATTTTCTTCTATAAGTACTGATGTATTTTAAGGTTTTTCGCTGGCGTATGTACTGGTTGACACACGTATAGTGAGATTTGGTTGTAAAAATTCTAAATTTTATTGCAAAATTGTTGGATATTAGTGTTTAAATAGTTGGTTATATGTAGTTTTAGTATAATTTGGTGGTTTTAAATTAATATTTGTGTGTTTTTGTGTTGTTCGTTTCGGTAAGTTTTTTATATTTCTGTTTGTTTGTAAATTGTGGGTAGGTATGGATGAAGATCGGCCTCCCGACCCACCGGACCCTGGTGGTACGACTGTCTCGGAAATTTTAAATAATATTTCAAGAAAACGCCAAGGCGAGAATAATGCTACGGACGAAAATGTCCCTAAAAAGACAATGACCGATTTACCTTCAGCGAATATTATTAATGAAAATTTATATGTCCACCCTAGTATGTCCGATGGTCCTAAATCCTACACAGTTGACGACAAAGGTCCCTTTATTGTTGTAGTCTCTCGGGAAGTTGAAGACCCTGCATCAGGAACTGCTATACGGGCTATAAAATTTGGTCAATTTTTGCATCAAAACAAAGTTGACTCAATACTAAATGACGGTATTAAAAATATTGGCAGAAATAAAGTATCTGTTCAATTTTCCAATGCACAAGCTGCCAATAAGTTTTTGAATAATCCCTTCCTGGCTCTGGCCAAGTACAAAGCTATTATTCCAACTTATAATGTCACTAAGATGGGTCTGGCTAAGGGAGTTCCCATTGACTTTTCAATGGAGGAACTTGTCAAATCTCTTGTGCTTCCTTCAGGCTGTGGCGCTGTCATGAAAGCGAGACGTCTGAATCGTAAGGTTGTTAGTGAGGGAGTTGTTACTTGGGTTCCAACACAAACCGTTGTAATAACTTTCCGTGGACAAATGTTGCCTGAGCGAGTGTTTAGCTACAGTTCTGTCCTTTCCTTAGAACCCTATAAGTTCCCGACCATACAATGCATGAACTGTTGTCGTTTTGGCCATATTAAAGCTCAGTGTCGATCGAAGCCTAGATGCTATAGATGTACTCAGCCTCATAATGGGGATTCATGTGACGTTAATAAAGAGTCTTCATCTTGTTTATATTGTACAGCAAAGCATTTTGCAATTGATAAGGCTTGTCCTGAGTATGCAAGACAACAGTCTATCAAAATTGTTATGTCTCAGGATAATATATCCTACATGGAAGCTTCCTCTCGTTTCCCAACCGTCCAAAAATCCTATGCTGACGTAGCAAAAGAAATGTTTACCCCTCCTACATATTCCAAATCCCCCAATCCTTCACCTACTCCTATATCCTCTTACCGTAAAACTGTCATACGTTAATCGCGTCCTCATGCTCCTATGGGCAAGGGATACGATAGACAATCCCACCAAGCCATTATTGGCAATTGTCCTTCTTCCTTACCCAATGGCTGCGCTATCCTAGAAAAGGATAGTGATCCAATGGATAATTATAAAAATCTCCTCCTTTCCTTAACTGAAATGCTCATTAACATTATTTCTCCATGTAATGAGATTCCTTTACCGCCCAACGTTGCCCAAAACCTAGTACATCTATTCAAAATTATAAATAATGGCCCCAGTCCGCTTCCTACAATGGAATAGTAATAGTGTTCGTGCTAAGAAGCACGAGCTTATTACTATTATCAACTTGCACGAACCTGTTGTTATTGCCATCTCTGAAACTTGGTTGAGGCCTGATACTCCTTTTGGAATCTCTGGTTTCACATGTTTGAGGGATGACAGAAGCGATGGGTTTGCAGGTTGTGCCATTTTAATTCGTAACCTTACTCCTTTTTCCCTTATTCCCCTCCCCCCTCATAGTCAACAGTTAAATGTTGTAGCTATAAGGGCTTTTGATATTTCCTTTATTTCCCTCTATATCCCTCATCCTTCTACTTCCCTCATTTCTGAGCTACGTTCTATCATATCCTCTATCCCGGGTCCAGTACTGGTTATGGGTGATTTTAATGCTCACCACATTTTGTGGGGGTGTTATTACTGTGATGGATTCTCTCCTTTGTTGGTTGACATGATTGATGATGTAAATCTTTGCATTGTCAATGATGGCTCTCCGACTCGCAGGGTTAATCCAAACCAGAATCCCAAAACCGCTGTTGACTTATCACTTTGTTCCCCATCCCTGGCATCCCAACTATCATGGAATGTTCTCCCGTCTTCCTATGGTAGTGATCACTTTCCTATTCTCCTTTCTTTAAACAATAGACTCATGTCCCCTCCTGCTTTTAAACCTTTGCTTCCATATAATTTAAAAAAGGCCAACTGGTTGGACTTTTCTTCTTCTGTTGATGATATGATTGAATCTCTTCCGGATTCCATTGATGATGAGAATGTAATTTTATGTTATGAAGAATTTCTCTTGGCCCTTTTGACTTCTGCTGATCTCCACATTCCTAAAAAAAGCTCCACACAGAATTATTTGCCTTCCAATCCTTGGTGGGATCAGGAATGCACTGATTCTGTCGACAAGCGGTTTTGCGCTGAAGTGTCATATACAGTCTCTATGACAGTGGAGAATTTTATTGAATATCAGCATAGTGACGCCAAATTAAAAAAATTAATTTCTAAAAAGAAAAAGCTTGGTTGGATCCAATTTTGTGAATCCGTCAACCCCCGTTCTCCTCCTATTGTAGTTTGGAACAGCGTTAGGAGATTTCGTCGGTCACTTAATGTTGTCCAAACTACTTCCAATGACCCTTCTGAATGGCTTTACAACTTTGCAAACAAATTAGCTCCTCCCTTTGTTCCATATCATGATTCCTTTCCTATATCCACGCCAGGAGTTTCCTCTGATGAGATGGATGCTCCTTTCTCCTTTGATGAACTCATAACTGCCTTAACGGATTTAAAAGACTCTACTCCAGGAGAAGATGGCGTTCCTTATTCCTTTATCCAAAGACTTAGTGATAAATCCAAAATGTACTTTTTAAAAATTATAAATGCTTCATTTGATTCAGGAAAGATTCCTGAATCCTGGAAATCACAAATAGTTATCCCCATCCTAAAACCTGGTAAAAATCCTTCAGATCCAAACTCCTATAGACCCATTGCTCTTTCTTCTACTCTAGCCAAAATTTGTGAACATCTTTTAAAAAATCGTTTGGAATGGATAGTGGAAAGCAGAAACATTTTAGCACCCTCTCAATTTGGCTTTAGAAAGGGTCTAAGTACAATAGATAGTCTCAGCATTCTCACGACAGACATTCGACTATCCTTTGCGAAGGGTGAGTATTTGGTTGCTGTTTTCTTGGATATTGCTTCTGCATATGATAATGTTCTTCTTCCGTTGCTCAGGCAGAAGATGCAACAGCTGAGTATTCCTGCGAGGTTGACGCATTTCATATGTAATCTGCTGACCAGTAGAACTGTATCTGTGAGGCATCAGCTAGTTACTGTCCCACCCAGACTCGTCTGGAAGGGCCTTCCGCAAGGTTCGGTCCTTAGTCCTTTGCTGTACAGCATATACACCCACGACCTCGATTTGTCTGTCAACAATTTTTGCAATATTCTTCAATATGCTGATGACATCGTTCTCTATGGTAGTTCAAAATCTGTAGAGGACATAACTTCACAAATAAATACTGCTTTGCACTATCTTGACCAATGGCTATCTGATCATGGTTTATCACTATCAGTAGCTAAATCACAGGCGGTGGTGTTCAGCAAAAAAAGATCCATTCCTAATATTAATATTAGATTTATGGATCAATATATTTCTGTAGTAAATAAAGTTAAATTCTTAGGCATTTTTCTCGATAACCGGCTGAACGGAATTGCACATACAGAATATATTATTAACAAATGCGAAAAAGGTATTAATGCACTTAGAGCTTTGTCCGGGGTGTGGTGGGGCTCACACCCATATTCTCAAAAACTACTGTACCAGGCTTTGATTCGTAGCCACATCGATTATGGCTTTTTTGTTCTTGACCCCTGTAATAAAGCCGCCTCAGAAAAATTAAATAAAATTCAGTATAAATGCCTTCGTATTATTTTAGGGGCAATGAGGTCTTCTCCTACCAACGCACTTCAAGTTGAATGTGTTGATCCTCCTTACCCAATACGCCGACAATTCCTTTCCGATCGTTTTGTTTGCAAACTTTTACAGCTGTCATCCCATCCTTTAGTATCCCGCCTATCCCAGCTATCTGAACTTGTTTCTGATAATCCAAACATATCGTGCTTGTTAGATAGCTTCCTGAAATTTACCAGACTTCCAAATCCTGCCACCTGTTTTACAAGAAATCCTCTTTATTCCATCCCCTTCCGTGCTTTAACCTACTCCCCTCCTATACTCACAAATCTTGGTCTAGTTAAAGGCTCACTGGACACCAACACAGAATTTCAATCCTACATCCATCTCAATTGGTATAATCATATTCTCATCTACACTGACGCATCTAAACTTACTAAGGATGGTTGTGTTGGTGCAGCGTGTTGGATTCCCAAATTTAAAATTACATTACAGTTTAAATGCCCCCCCCTTACATCGGTGTTTACAGGTGAGGCTGTTGCTATTTTAGAAGCAATCCTGTTTGCCCGCTCCCATGACTTTCGACAGACTGTTATTTTTACTGACTCTCTCAGTTGTCTACTGGCCATTAAAGAGAATCCTTTTCGTAGCAGGAAAAGATATTGCATTATTTTAAGGATCCGCGAAGCTTTATTCTCATGCCATCGGGAAGGATTATCAGTCTTATTAGTTTGGATTCCTAGCCACTCTGGTATTGCAGGAAATGAATCCGCAGACTCGTGTGCGAAGAGTGCTATTGCTTGTGGCACTTTAGAACATTACCACAATTCGGCCCAAGATTTGTTGTCACTTGCAAATACTCGTTTGGACTTGTCTTGGAATAATTACTGGAAGTCATTAAAATCTTATAAGGGTAAATTTTATGCAACCATACAACCTGATATTCCAAGGCGACCTTGGTTTTTCAATCAAAAATTTACTGAACGGAGAATTATAACTACAATCTGTCGCTTGCGTCTTGGGCATGCATGTACTCCAGTGCATCTGGCCAAGATCAGGGTCAGGGACCATTCACTTTGCGAATGTGGCCTGGACGAAGGTTCTGTTTCCCATATCCTTTTCTCCTGTCCTAAATTACTTCACCCTATCTATGATGTCCTCCCCCATAAAGTCCCTCGTCCCCTTAATGTTCAGTGTGTGTTATCGTTTGTGTTTAGTCCCCTTTGTACATTCTTATGTAAATATATTAGACATAATAAAATTAAATTGTGAACTAACCTAGGTATAGATTATACTAACACTGTTTGTTGTAGATTTACTTTATTTTAGTTTGTGATGTCATGTTTTTAATTTTTTTTCTTTCAGGTGGTGGTATATCTAATTAGACCTTCTATTTTTATACGTTTTATTCAGTCTTTTAAGTGTTATTTTCTTTTGTTTTTAATTTACCAATCTTCATCGTGTCTTCTCCATTCTACGTGACATTGGCGAAATAAACTGTGCTCTACTGGCACGCCTAAAAGCCATAAAATAAGAAACAGAACAGATGTATTTTAAAAGGTTTGTGTGGGTGAAAAGTATTATAAGAGTACTAAAAAAACAAAAACACTCTTCCAATGTGCTTTAAATTTTAAGACATATCGCTCGTATCCGTCAAAATTACCCAGATTGACTGTAATCTTTCAAATTATTTATTCTATTATTAATAGTTATATTATACTGATATCTTGCATGGTGCAAAAATTTCGGCTGACGCGGATTAAAAGTATACTCGCAGTAAAGATGATATTCTTTTTTCTTTATACAAGAATAATAAATAAGATACAAGCAATTAGTGATAGTAAAAAAATCTTTCAGTAAATTAATATTTTTAACTTTGAAACGTTCATCAACGTTACTAGATGGAATTAAGTGAAGACTTAACAAAAAATCATAAATGGTAAAGCTGCTTTAGGCTCATATTGGAAAAATCCAAAATTAATAAGATTTTTTCATTCATCACTTATATGACAATTTATATAATTTTTAGGCAAAATATATAATTTTTAGGCATTATAAATATTAACTTATGTAAAATCTTTGGATTATCTTGTCTTCAACATTGAATACGTACATTTAATTGAAGTTTGGTCAATATTTACACTCTATGAATCATTAAATTGTTCCCTAAATGTGTCAGTAGTTTATTAGAGTTATCTAATTAGTTGCTTTGAGGACAGACAATTTAATTTACTTTACATGAAGTTGAATAAAAACAAAATGTACCATATAAAATATTAAATATTAGACTTGCAATGAATATTCAGCACATTCGGCAGATTCTAAATACTTAAATAATACTTTTTGTTGGAATGAGATTTTGAACTGATGAAAATATTATAAGAAATTATTAATTCTTTTCATAATATATTTTTAATTCATATTGTATAAATATTATAGTAGTCATTGGTGCATAATCATCTCTTGTATAACAAATCTCTTGATGCTTGCTGAATATTTGGTATTTTGTAAATGGATGAATATATTATTCATTGCAAGCCAACTAAATATTGCCAATATTTAATAGCCAATAAGGCCACTTATAATAGTAAAAAAAAAAACAAAAACTACTTACATTCAGTGATAAAAAAGTTCAGTAAAGTCAATGCAACTGTGTGTCCAGAGAACATGTAGTCCCCACATGTGCGTACTCCTCGTACAGACATGCCTGCACCACTCCAAATGTCATATGCCTGCCGAAGCCTTCGACCCCACACAGTAAGGTCATCAGCAGGGGGGTAAAACCGAGGCTCACATTTTAAATGTGATCCTGGTACTGATAATGATGTTATCAACATAGTGAAACAGCGCAATAGAAATACTGTCCCAGCCAATGCAAAGAATCTCCTCAAAATTATGAATCTGACAAATGATATAATTTTTAAAACTAGCTGGTAATAAAATTACTCTTAAAAATTAATTTATGCAAGTTGATGAAAAATATTTCTTTGATATTTCAAAAACTATATGCCTCTTTTATTTCATCAAATTTTTATGTGTTGTATTATGTTAATAATCTTATTTCCATTGAACTTAAATTTCCAGTTCCTCTACAGGGAAATTGTAAATGCATATTGTATAGTTATAAATTGTTGACACAAAGTTCACGTTGAAGATAAATAGTAAAGATGACTTATGTATATTGAACAAAAGACAAATAATGACTTCCAAAGACACAAAGAAAAAATATAAAGTGTACATAAACAAAAGAATGTACGATTTTGTAATCACTGACACAATTATGATAAGCATTTATGTGTGAATATTTTCATTTTAATCAACACTTAAATAGACTAGAATGTTTTTTTTTGCTTAAAATAGAAAAGTTATGAATAAAGATTAATTAAACTTACCTATGTTTATGGAAGAACAATACTACAAGCCATATAGCCATAAGAAATGAACCTGTTATTTCACACATGTCAAAGGCCCAGGGTATGTGGGGCACATTGTCGAGAAAGAGATCAGGCAGTGGAGGATATTTTTTCATATCTGGCACTTTATCATGAACAATAACCATCACTACAGCAGTAACCCAAGTCACCAGAAATACATAACCTGAGATAAAGTGATACACATTTTAATCCCCATTTATTTATTTTAATTTATAATGCCTTATAAAGGTAAATAAAATATAATTTGTTTTTACTATATAATCATATTATTATTACATGTTAAAAACTTACCTAAAGCTATAGCAGTTTTCCACACTTCAGGTTTAAGCTTTGAAGCCTTAACATCTGTACTAAAAGTTGAGGGGCATTCTGAATTTCTCTCATATAGTTCATTTTGCAATTGATTATGGAGATTATAGCTCAAATGTGATAAATTGGTACCAACAAAATTAATATTAGTTGCAGGATTATTTAATGTTTGATCTTCACATAAACCAAGTTCATACATTGCATTTCGATTGTTTCTTTGTAATTTTTTCACTAATAAAATAAACCTTTTCCTTTCTCCCAATTTTAGCTGATCAAAAGGATAGTCGTAAAAATCTCGGTCTACAAAAGATAGGAGACACTGTCCGTCTATGTCTTGAGATTTACATATATCTATTATAAAGCTGGAAATCTTCTCTTTATGTAATGTTTCTAAAACTTCTTTGTTGCTCCACTTAATAATATCCACATCCATTTTTTGGATTACGATCGCACGCACTATTTATGAAAGTAATTGTACATATAAATAATATTGTTAAAACTATCGTTTAAACTAATATCATAGGGTGAAATCTTTGGTTTACATAAACATATTGTTGATTTTACTGTCACTCTTAATTTCTCTTAACACCGATCTGCGCGAAACTCAGATTAATAATATGATCCGATATTCATGTACAGTGCATAATGTCACTGTGACAGCACACCAATGTTATGATTTTTAATATGACAGTGACGTTATCGATTTGACAAGTGATAAATATTGGAAACCCGGAAAATTAAAAAAATAATTTTCAGCGAGACTCGACTTAAAAATGGCATCGAAGAACTCGACAAAAATGAAAAAATATCAATGTAGTGGTTTGTTATATGTATATAATAGGCTATTATTAGTAATCAAGTTTTAATACCATTAAATGTGACATTCTGAAAATGCAATAAATAAAATAAAAATCTAGTTCCCGTCGTTTTTCACTTGTTTTTAAAAAGCAAAATGAAAATATGTGACGAAGAAACTCGGTGCATTTTAAAGTTTTAAAAGGTAACAACGAACGCCGCGAAAAAAAATGTGCGGTTTACGGTCCTAATGTGGTATCAATAAGAGTAGCACAAATGTGGTTCAAGCGTTTCAAGTCTGGAAATTTTAGTGTCAAAGATTAAATATAATGAAATATTTTCCTTTATACAATACAAAAATACTTTTGTCTCGACTTAATATTAAGATTTTCTTATTATTAAATTATTATCTTAAATTATAGTTTTTGATTAAAGTTTCATTATTGTAATAATATTATTACAATAATGAAACTTTAATCAAAAACAACAGATAAACAAACGCTTTGCCATATTTTGCCAAAAGAAAGGATATGTTAATTTACTTTTACCTTTATACAAATTATTAAAAAAATCAAATCCTTAATACGTACAAATGGATACTTTCCCTTCACTGTGTTTAAATTATTAACATTTATTATACAGATATTATAAACAATTTCCCCATTGAGATTTGAATTAATAAGGATTGTGAAGCTATGGGGGTTAAACTTTAATGAACATCGCAAAAATTTACAAATTCAGAATTGAATTTAATTTTGATAAAAATAGTGTCGTCGTATAAAATAGTAATAAATTTATTATTATTATGCCGTATCACGCATGTAGCAGGGTACTGGGTATGTAGAGAGAACCCAGTGTTAATTGAAGGAACTCAATGTCGCTTTTCCCCCCAAATGGTAATCGAACCCATAACCGTGTCGTCTGGAGTCACATTTTTTTTATGGAAAAGGACAAGGCAAACGAGCGTGACATGGAAACACTGCCGCGGGTATGAAATTCCACAGATCCGTGGCGCGTGGGAGGACGTTCCTACGCAACCGCACAGTAGTGGATTGTCATGTATCCAGGTAGTGTGAATGATATTTTAGCTTGTGACCTACTGCACAGTTAGAACATTCCCAGCCCAGAATTATAAATAACGTGTATTGTGTAAATAAAACAATATTAAATTCAAAATAAAAATGTAATACGGTTAGTTAAAGAGAAAAAAAATATGTTAATAATCGTAATGTGTTATCATTATAACAACAAGAATTAAAAATAATGAAAAGAATTAACGGAAAATAACACTTGAAATGTAAACCAGTACACAATTGTCTTTATGTTCAATTAAGCATAAACCAACAATAACATTATAATCATAATGGTCATGAAAACAATTTGCAACATTAAGTAAAATGTTAATATTATAATTCTTAATAATATAAAAAAATAGTATTTATTGTGATTAAATTTAACAAATTAAAAATGTAATATTGCTGCCGATTGAACAAATTAATTTAATCGTCAGCAGTATTGCAGTTTTAAATTAATTTTAAAAATAATAATGATATAGTAGGTTATAGCTAAAATATGGCTGAAAAAAATTAAAGACGTTAATATCTACAGTTTAGTAGATCTCTTGAAAAATGTTTCCTTTTTATCTGTATATGAATTTCATCTGCACTAAGTACTTGACATTAACTTGCGCCACATCATATACGATAAATCTGAGGTACTATGTTAAGGAAATATATTTATTTTATTTTAGAAACTTGTTAAAAATTTTAACATTGAGAGATTTATTCTTAAAGACTGCCCATTGGCTATTATCCTAGTATCTCACAAGAGGCGTGGGTTCGAGTCCTACTATGTTCAAATTTCAAAATATTTTCCTATCCTTAGCATGGAATAACACTTAAAAAATTCTGTTCATAATCATCATTTTGTTTAAAGGCTTATTTATAACAAAAAAAACTAATAATAAATTATAATATGGATATAAGCAGCATGTGCTGCTTGTGTTGGGTGATGATGGCATGTTTTTATTTTTTATTTTATCTAAATGAACCAATTTGGTATTAACTTTATATTCTAAAATGGTAATCACACTAAAAAATTACCCTCCTATCTGGTAGTCATACGCCAATCTCTTTACAATTTTATATTTTCTGTTTATCATATAAATCTTTGAAAGAGTGTAGGGGAGACGAAAGGAAGGATATCCCGAAATCACAATAGGAACAGAAAATATTATAAATTTACCCTAACAACAAGTCTTATAAATAAATAAAAAATTTAACATAAAGATTCGAACTTACCCAGGAAATGGCCAGGAATTTAGAGTAAAATTGTACGCGGTAAAGTTAAGAGATAGGTATAAAAGCGTAATCTGACTATAGTTTGCTAAAAGATCAAGACCGGCTTGGATCTATCATCAGTTCATTTCTAGAATATACTTTGAAGATGGCACAAGTAGAATTTGGTAAAGGTGTCGAGCAGAGCTTGGATAGTGGCAGTGAGCGTGGGTCACTGCTCCGAGATTTTCACCCTGCCACGACACCCTCACACACTATCCTCACAATGCTAAATAGTTTCTTCTCTCTTCTATATAATAAAAAAGGATACTCATTATACAGTAAGTAGGCGTTATTGTCATGTGTGGTTGGTTTGCCCAGTGGCACCGTGACGTCGCCAACTGTCCGTGCCTGCTCCGGGTCGGGCTGGGTACGTCCTATACCCCATACTGAATGTTTGTCAGCTGGCAACTTTGTCACATACTCTGCTTTCATACATTCCTTCCTGTAAAAAAAATTGAAATTATAAATAAATTACAGCTTCACGCTGTATCCCGCACACAGCAGGGTAGCCAGAAGGACCTAGGACCAAGGAACCTAGTGTAAAAACACTCCATTCCCCAATTTCCAACGAATTCTGAAGGCATTGCGTGTTGAGTGGCTGAACTCAACGCCGCGCTTTGCCTCGAAGAACACCAGAGCGAAGAAGCGAAAATATATCTTTTATGTCCTCGGGTGGGGATCGAACTCACAACCAGCCGATTTTACAAGAATGGTCTCAAATTATATTTTTAGTTGTAGAATATAATTATTTTTTTGGTTTCAAGCACTGGAGACCCTGTTGAATAGCGGAACGCCACATTGGCATACCATTACGGGGAAACTAAACCAATTAAATAAGACATAGTATAAAATTGAGGATTGGATCCACCTACTAGTGTGTGTAGATAAATTTGTACTCAACTGTACAATCCAAACATATTGTTTTTACTATTCATTTATAACACTGAATACAAGTCAATAATACAAAGAAGAAATATATTATAATGCATAAAATAACGGTAGAATTTTCAGACTTTATTGTAAATAAACAATACTAACATATTTCCAAGAGCGACATCGCTAAGTAACATTAAACCGACATTATTCCTTCTATCGGTACAACAATAATTCGCAGATTTCGACACCATATCCGCAAAATATATTCCTTTTCCGAACATGTAACCCGTGACTGGGGCTTCTGGAGGCGCTATACGAAGACCTGTTAAATAATATTATAAATTATTATTAGATTTCTAGATTTTCGTTTCGTCGTTTTCGGAAAGGCAGATACCTCTTTTCACCCAATTTTCGAGACTTGGTAGGAGGAAGTGTTAGGAGGCGGAACTCAACGTCGCGCTTTGTCTCGATACCAGGAATTGAAAATAATTAATTTAATCCAGTGGAATCGAACCCAAAACCTAACCGAAAGAGCTAGATGTTTTGCCGTGAAGCCACAATGACCTCAATAAATTGGTTAGTAATAATATTTTTTTACACTTATAACCAAATTGGATTTTTTGTGGGACTCGAACTATAGGATCAATCTTATCTTTATATTTTTTTAGATATAATTTTACTTACATAATATTATACTTTTAAAATATCCCGCAAAACTTTAATAAAAACATTTTATTGTACACAATAATAGATATTTTTCATAAATATGAAGGTGGTACCTTGTGAAAGTATTCCTGCAAAATTGGTGGTTCTTGAACCATGCCATAATAATCTTCTGTTGTGAAGTTTCTTGAATGGCTTAAAACGTTTTTCTTCACCTTCACGAACCACTTTAAATACCTGTATAACAATATTTCATAAAAAATGTTATAATGACAATTTTTTTTTTTCATTTTTATATAACAAAAAGTAGGAAGGTCAGTTTATGTAGTTTGTAGCTGGCGCTTGTAAAATCAATTCTTTAGGCAAATTACCGGAATAATAGAATACCTTTTCATTTGGAATAATTTATTTATATAAGACTTATGCGTGTAGATATCACTATTTTACTTAAAAGCAAACAAAACATAAATATGTAAATAACATACAATCTCACACACAAAATATTTCATAGTGATATTATTATATATTTTTAACATTTTTGAAATGTTATTATTCCACACTTAGGAAAGAAAAATAACTATTTAGAAAACTGAATAATTAAAAATCGAAAATCTCAATCTAAATAATTATTTCTGATATGATTATCTTTGTTTACCCCAATAGAGACAAAAGTTGAGACTCCATAAAAAAAAGTAATTTCTTAAATATTAGCATAAATCTATAATTATTAAAAAACGAGTCCGTCATGGTCCAGCGGGACTATCAACTGTAAACGCGATGGTTGTGGGTTCGTTCACCATTCGCTAGAATAAATTATATTCCTTTTGTCGCTCCGGTAACAAGAAAATAGGTCCCGCTACTCAGAAAGAAATATCTCCTTTAAAAAAATGGACGCCCCTAGAATGACGTAATAAAATGACATTTATAGTATCTATGAATTATAGTTATTTCTTATAAATACTTACCTCTTCAACTTCCAGCGTGTAGAATGTATGTGTGGTTGCGTGCGTGTTACGTGTATACTCAACTACCATTTGGAACTCATCAGAGTTTTTATCCAGTGGAACGATTTCTGCTTTTAATTTGCGATAGTGAGACTCTATTGGTACCATGTCGTCGCTCTTATCTGATGATAATTAAATATATTTAATAGTATCTTTTTAGTTTTATATGTATAACTTAGTAACAAGACACTGTTCTCCAATTTCTGCTCTAAATTTTAGAGAAAACTGTGGACACTTGTTTATGTATTTTATTTACTAAGTCTAGGGTAAATAGAATATTTTCAAATACTGTTTGGATGTGAAACCCATTATCCACTGCGTATACAGTCAGTCACTTCAAATGTACAGAGATCTCCACTTTTTTTTTTGTAGGATAATTAATGAACGACTTTTGTGCAGTAATCAGGTTTGTGGGTATAGTTAATGAAAAATATAATAGTACAATATTTGAAAAATGAATAATAAGTAATCATATTTGGCTTAGTTATATTATGTATTATAAGGTTTCTACGTATACGATATAAAATAAGGTTTTTTTTTACATTTTCGAATAGTATAAAAATGTACATAGCGAAAAAACAAAAAAACAGATTTTGCATGTTTACACTCTAAGCTCACAACATGATGGTTTTGGGTTCAATCTCTTCTGGATCGAATATTATCATTTACCTTTTCTGGGAAGACAAAGTGCAGCAATGAGTTCTGACGGACTATGTCTTATGAAGAGAGCGGAAAAGAAGAAAGCGGCGACAGAGTATTATAACCGTAACCTCTGTCCAACTTGCTATATGGTAGATGAAGCAAAACACTAAGATAAATATTAATTATATTTGTATTTACCTGTCTTAAGCAAGCTATAGGCGATTTCTATCTCCAGTAAATTATCTAACATTTCGGTTTTGGTTTTGATAGACTCCACATTATCAAGAAGTGGAGGATTATCAGTGCCAAAGCTATGTGGAACTAATGTGTAAAACCTAAAATTTTATAAAATATGCTTTTTATTAGCTTTTTTTGGAATTTAATAAAGACTTTTTTTAGTCTTTTGAATCTTTTAAATCTTTTGTCAATGTTAATACAGATAAATAATTATATATGAGTATAAAATAGATCAATAGATATATTTCTCTACACTTAAAAAATGTTATTAAGATTTCTTTAATTTACTATATCTACTTAAAAAATAATAATTAAAAAAAAGAACCTGTTTGTTGCATCAATAATTTTGTTTTCATTACCAGAGTTATTTTCCAGCAACTTAAGTAGCTCTGAGAGTACACTATAACCTGCTTTAATTTGTTTCTTAGACAGCTTTCCTAGTGGCATTTTTTCTGTATCAAGCTAAAATAAAAATAAATATATCTTTTATTAGAATAATCTTTGTTTAGCAATCATCAAATCAAAAAAATAATAAATTATCTTTATTTTGTTGCTTTGGTAACAAGATAAAGTTAGTGAGTGACATGAAAATTAGGCAGTAATGTTTTAACAGTGTCTTAGCACTAGGTTTCCTCCACCTACCTCACAAAATGTGAGATACAGCATGAAGCTATGACAGTCAATTACCTCAAATTTCCAAAAGAGTTTTCTTCATAGTATCTATATCAAATATTTTCTGCATAAGTTTCTGTACGGGCATGGCCAGTGAACATTGTATGTCTGTTTCTAATTTTGACGTTTCTTCGTCGCCATAGTCCAGGTCAATTGGATAGTAACATTCTGGCATCTAAAATGTATGGTATAGTAATTATATTTACTTAAAATATAGTATTTGAAATCTAATGGTAAAGTTATGGCCTCATACAACAAAATGGACCATAAAAATTAAAAAAAAATGTATTCAAACCACTAGTTCCCGAGATTATCATGTTCAACTAAATAAACTTTTCAGCTTTTTTATATTAAGTATAGACTAATAATTTTACTTTGACAAAGTTGTGACGTTCGCTCCATGGATTTTGTGTCCTTTCCATATAAAGATTTTCGAATTTGTCAATTGCTTTATCGAGGGTGCTACATTCTTCTACTTTACTGCCTCCTATAGGTGTACCAATTCTTCCCCAAGCACGGAACAGCCAAAATCTAAATAAATTAAAAAATATATATGCATTGTTAGCAAATAAACATGAAAAAAATATAAGAATTACTATTGGGTGTTACATATATATTGCAATTATGTAGAATCTCTTTTTTCCCCAAGCACGGAACAGCCAAAATCTAAATAAATTAAAAAATATATATGCATTGTTAGCAAATAAACATTAAAAAAATATAAGAATTACTATTGGGTGTTACATATATATTGCAATTATGTAGAATCTCTTTTTCCGAATTATATAAATACTTGCGAAAGGTCAAAAGAAGGATCTCCCGGAGGGCATGTATGAAGAGGTTGATGACAGTGGACGAGGCGAAAGAGGTATGCAGAGACCGTAGCGTTTGGCGCTCCGTTCTCTCTGACTACCCCGCAAGGGATAAAGCGTGAAGCTGTGTTGTGTTGTTGTTGTGCTTTCCGAATAATTTAGAAACATACGAGAGACGATATGTGTTTTTTAGCTTGTTTTTTAAAACGTTTTAATAATTCACAAGGTAGTTAATGTTTTTTATCTATATTATATTGTTTCGATTCAAGCATTATAATCTAATTCTAATTTGATCACTAGTTCTTTGGTTGATGTATTTTGAGACCATGCTTGCGCAATGCATCAACATTCTCACTTATGGAAATTAATTATCTCCCTTTGATAACAGGACTCGGATTCTACGCGAGAACGGAAAACATTAGGTTTTGTCGTACGAAATATTAGGTAGTGTCGTAGAAAATTTAAGAGAAAATATTCTTATTTATAGTATACATATATTAATATTCAACAATATAATACTGACTTATTTTTATTATCGGCACGCAGCACCTGTAGTTGTAGAAAGAATTCTTTCCAGCGACTACGTCAGTCTTTCCGAGCACTACGGTATATTTATTACCATCACGGTCTTGATACACGTGAGCTTCGTTCTGAAGATTCGAATCTGGATCAACTGCTGTACCACCTTGATAGCAATTATATATATAAAGTTTTAGTTTTTAGACTTATATATTTTTAAATTATACGTACTGTTATATACTGGCAGTGATAACAAAGTTAAAAAACGACTATTACATTTTTTTTATTTGGGCTATGGAAACGTAGTTTTTTTAACTCGATGAGAATTTAGTGCCAAGATACTTTGCATACCGTAGTCGACTTTAGGCTAGAACTAGAGACATTCATTTACCAAAGCAGAGAATTAATAATAAATCCATCAAGTGAGGATCGAACCTACGACTACGTGTAATCAGGCATGTCATCACGAAAAGATCACTTATGATGATATTACTTAAAATTAACAAAAAAGTATTTGTAATATAAATTATACTTATAATAATATAAATATAAAGAATATTATTAAGAAAATAAAACTAATTACCTTTAATTTTTAATTTTGTTGTAGTTGATTTAGATTTTGCGTACATACTTCCAGATTTTTGTATGGACTTTCCATCCATGACATCTTGGGGAACTCGTACAGTTGGCTATTTTACAAGAAATAATTAAAATACAAAAAAAATAAAATAAAATTATAATAAGTAAGTGATGAAGAGGCCGGTCGTGGCGCAACGGCGCGAGGTGTGACTGCAAAACCGACTGGTTGTGGGTTCGATTCCCACTGGAGGAGATGAAATTTACTTAAATTTATATTTCCATTTCTTCGCTCTGGTATCGAGATTAAGCGCGGCGTTGAGTTCTGCCACTCAACACGCAATGTCTCCAGAAGTAGGCAGGAAGTGGGGAACGGAGTGTCTTAACACTAGGTTCTCTCTGCCTACCCTGCTGTGTGCGGGATAAAGCGTGAAGCTAATTTAATTTTTTTTAAGTGATGAATACTTACATCTGATCCCCAATCCGCAATGTTATTTTCTTTTATCAGTTGAAGTGTCTTTGCAATGCTCCCAGTTTTTGGATCAATCAAATCAAAGAATGTTTCCTCTACAACCTATAATAAGATTAATATATATCATTCGAGGCCAGTCGTGGCGCAGCGGCGGTGTGACTGTAAAACCGACTAGTTGTTGGTTCGATCCCTACTTGAGGAGATGAAATATTTACTTAAATTTATATTTCCATTTCTTCGTTCTGGTATCGAGGTTAAGCGCGGCGTTGAGTTCTGACACTCAACGGCTCCAGATTTCGGCAGAAAGTGGGGAACGGAGTGTCTTAACACTAGGTTCCCTCTGCCTACCCTGCAATGTGCGGGATACAGCGTGAAGCTGATTTATGTTTATTTATTTATTTTATTCAAATTCCTAGCTGCTACGGAGTTTGACCCGTGGTCAAATGCCATGGTTTATGAGACATACACACAGCCTAAGCGTTTGTATTGTAAAAATTCAACTGTTATTTAAAAAACAATCTCACACATTTGATATAACATATTATAATGTTCTTTATACATACTATAATATCACTTTCTTGTATTTGCTGCATCTTAATGTTCATTTTTTCTATTTCTTTTGTAGAGGAAACTACTGCGGCTAGTGTGTCTGTCAGTTGGTTTACTACGAGACCACCAAGTTTCAAAATCCTATGCTTTATATCTTCCTTGGATGACTTAAATTTACCATATATAAAGAATTGAAGATTTTTCAATGGTGGTATAGGTATTGAAGAATGAGAGCTACAACATTTTTAAAATTATACGTCGGATTAGAGAGTAAGCTTTTAAATCTGTTTTTAAGTGAAACATAATGAGACATCCATTATATTCACGCTGTATCCCACACACAGCAGGGTAGGCAGTGGGAACCTAGTGTAAAGACACTCCCTTCCCCACTTTCTGCCTTATTCTGGAGGCATTGCGTGTTGAGTGGCAGAACTCAACGCCGCGAGACATACATTATGTTTCACGTTAAATAAACTTTTACATTTATAATATTAGTAGGACTATAATTAGTAGGATATATTGGTCAGTAATATGTTTAGTTAGCAGTTTTACGCTTATTGTCGTTAATCAGAATGGAAGAGGGAGCCTAAGGTTAAGACATTTCGTTCTTCACTTTCCGCCCAATTATCGAGGCATAGTTTAATGTCGAAACTCAACGAAGCAAAGAAGAAATATTCATTAGTTTCATCTACTTTTATTTTTATATTTCTATTACACATTATAGAAAACTATATTTTTTTTGCATGCAGTGTTTACCCCAAATTTGATTTGAGCCTCGAGGCTTCGCCTGCTTTAGCTACTGAATTATTAACTTAATACACTGAAATACGTCCCTGTTTTAATATATAAGGTACGAGTATGTTTGCAAAGCACTTAAGATTACTAATGTGAAAATTATTAAAACTTTAGGGTTGAAAGTCGTAGTTCCAATAAGGATGTTCCAATCTAAAAATATTTAAACAAACGACACAAACAACAAATAAATACGAAAACGAAATAAATTATAAAGAAAAGACTATCTACTATTCTCTTAACTAAGAATACTTAAACAAAAGACACATTATAATTTTTAAAATTTTTAATTTGTTATTCCACATATAGGAAAAAAGAATACTTATTAAGAAAACGTAATAAAATTGGAACTTAGCGGGACTCGAACCTGCGCCTTCTGGAAACCGACCGGAAAATATATTTTGTAGGTATATTTTTTTTATTTATTTATAGCACGTATGTGCCGTTTTGATCGATGACTTGTTGCCATCTTATGGGTAGCATCACTTTGTTCTGCGTCAGGGCGGGCTTTGGCACGGTCTGTGGGGCTTGTCCATACTTCGACCGTGATCTTTTCCGCAAATTCTTATCGTAAGTCACCCATTCATTACCCGTAATCAACTGTTTAAGAAATGTTTCGGAATTGTGTTGTCGTTTTAACAAAGAAAGACAAATGAAAACACGTTGCATTAGGTTTCTCTCAGTGAGATCATGTGGTATCCAAATGTCAAGTTTTTTCTTGCACCCAGACTTTAGTAAATGACGTAAAACTGTTTTATGATCAACATCCACTGTGACCGGGTGTCCCGAGCGAGCCTCATCTTTCACACAAAATTTTTCAGACTTGAAACGCTTAAACCACATTTGTGCTGGTTTTGTTGGTACCGCGTTAGGTCCGTAAACCGCACAAAAAATATTCGCGGCGTTCGTCGCATTTTTTTTTGAAATAAAACTTTAAAATGTACCGAATTTCTTCGTTATATACGTTCATTTTGCTTGCTTGGAAAACAATTGAAAAATGGGTGGAACTAGTTTTTTTTTATTTATTGCATCTTTAGAATGTCACATTTGTATTAAAACCAGCCAGTTACATTAAGTACAGACAAAAAAATCAAAATACGAAAATAGGTTTGCCCCGACCTATTACGTGCAATCGCTTGTAAATCTGTTTTGCTATATAACCAGGCGCAGAATTGAAGCATCCTCTCATCCAGCTCCGTAGTAGCTCCGAACGGCATCAGGGCGTTGGCTCTCTGCCCGTGGTATCCAGCGGCATCTATCAATATGTGTGCTTCTTTGGGGGGCCCTTTGGTCCGAGGGAGATGTACCTGCCCTAGAGCAGGCACAGAGGGGGATGCCGTATTGGAAGGATTATCAAATGCCATCTGGGCAGTCAGCTCAGCCAGGTGAGAAGGCACGCGCGAGGCGCGTACTCCGTCGAGGAAGGCTGTTATTGCACTTTCGCTTTGATCGACACCATTATTATTCTGGCCACGCCCGCTCGCTAAACTGCTCGCTTCGTGGGTGGATGTGCTATTGGAGAAGTGGGAGGAATAACTTTTCGAACAGTCTAGCCACCGCGCTGAGGAGGGTAATAGGTCGGTAACCGTCAGGGCGTCGTAGGCTCTTCCCAGTCTTGGGCACCATGATGGCCATCGTTCTACGCCCGGGGAAAAGGAGTCAGACGGGTGCAGTGGATGTGCTATTATTAGCAAAACGTCGCGGGGGGACGCGTGGCGAGCGACGAGGCTTTCCATAGCAAGGATTTTTTAGTATCGTAATTTTAAATCTGTATTATTAATCTTCTCAAGTATTTATTAAAATGAAAAACAGTAAAGGACATTTTGATCTACATAAAATGGCTAAGGTAATTAATAATTATATTAGTTACCTTATTAATAAGTATATACTTATTTATATGCTAAGAGTAAGTCGGTACAGCTGTTTATAGCCGACGTGATGTGTCAACAATTATATACGTTTTTCTCTAACATTATTTTTAATTTCGAAATAGTATAAAGAGCAAATTTATTTTTTTTACATTATTATTATGGACAAACATCGAGGGATGTTATGATGGGATGAGGCAGACAATAAAAAAATATACTCAAATTACTATTTTTAGACAGAAATATGCTCACTATACGTTATACTTAAAAGATACGAATATGCTATTGCAGATTTTTTTTAGATCTTATTAAGAGGAACAATACTCCAGTATATTATTTTCGTGTAGTACTTAGCATTAAAGTAGCGCATGCGCGATAATGTCTCAACGGGTAGGACTATATACACATTTATCGTATTGATATCAAATTACATGACAATATAATAAATAAACTATATATAAACCTTCCTGGAGAAATACACTACCTAGTGGTGAAAGCCGCATTAAAAGCCGTTGGGTGGTATAGAAGAAGACTAATTAGAAAGGCACAGAGGCGGAAGGCGACTTAATTTTATACTATATAGAGATTATAGACATAGGTAAATGGAATAAAAATATAAATTAAGGAATGAGTAAACGAGTACGTAAAGGAGTAAGTGAGAGAAAGAATAAATAAATAAGTAGATAATTATTATAACTTACCTTTCAGGTTCTTCCTTTTTTATTACAACGGTAGTAGGCGGTGGTTCACTCTCAAATATACGATCGCTACATTTTGATTTAAAACCTTTAAATGGCTTAACATCTTTATATTCCTTAGGAATATTCATTGGAACTCGTTTTGGAATTTTCACAGTGTATCTACATTTGGACCATTCACTTATGTTACCTGGTTAAGAAGAAAATTGTTTTCAATAAAATGTTATCTATACTTGTAATGCAATTTTAGCTGATTGGTGTCCTGTTGTTGGTGTATTTTATTGGTTGGCTGGTTTTTGTATTTTGTTTATTTTATTTTTTCGTTCATAAATAAAACAATAATATTAATATATAGTAGGCTGGAACTCAAAATTTTTATGGTTGTGTATCCAAGTGGTAAAACAGGATCTTATTACTTAGATTCGGTCCGTCCATCTGGTTGTCTGTCTTTCCGTCTGTTACCAGGCTTTATGTTATGGACCGTGACAGTTGAAATTTACACAAATTATGTATTTCTGTTGCTTTTATAACAACAAATACTAAAAAACCGACTAAAAACAATATTTAGGAGGGTTTTTTTACTAATCATTTTGACTATAGTCTGTAAGCTGATGATTTTAATAGGACAAGAAAATATTCCAGGTGTAAATAATTGTTTATTTCAAGATGGCGACGACGCAAGCGGGTTAGTTATAAATATTTTTATAAGTAACAAGCGGACCCGTGCGGTATCGCCTGCTTATATTATACGAATGCTTACTTAATATATATTATTAATCTTATTAAAGTAATCTAAGTCTATCCCAAGACCCTCAAGTATCTCTATATGTATATTTTATCACAATTGGATCAGCAGTTTGGCCATGATTACTACACAGACAGACAGAGTTACTATCGGATTTATAATATAGGTACAGATTAGTATAAAAATATTGAAATCCATGACACAAAAAAAAATTATAGTGGTATAGGGCTATCAGATTTCTTCTTACTGTTACATGTTATCATACTAAATAAATCACATACCAGTACACTTATAATAAAATGTATCTAATTCAAGCTGGCCTTTGCAATCTGGACATGGCAATGGAACACCAAATGTCATTATATCAGCTAAAAGATCCAAAGACTGTAAAAAAATAAGTATATTAAATATAATAGGAGCCATATTGGTGCAGTGGCATACGTGTGACTGTAAACGCGAAGATTGTGGGTTCGATTCCCACACCGGGAAAATAATTACTTAATATTTTCAATTTGAGGCCAGTCGTGACGCAGCGGCACGAGGTGTGACTGTAAAACCGACTGGTTGTGGATTCGATCCCCACTCAAGGAGATGAAATATTTACTTAAATTTATATTTTCATTTCTTCGCTCTGGTGTCGTTGCGCGTTTAAGCGCGGCGTTGAGTTCTGCCACTGAACACGCAATGCCTGCAGAATTCGGCAGAAAGTGGGGAACGGAGTGTCCTAACACTAAGTTCCCTCTGCGTACCCTGCTGTGTGCGGGATACAGCATGAAGCTGATTGATTTTATTTTTTAATATTTTCAATTCGTCACTCTGGTAAAAAGACAAAGCACGGCGCTAATATAAAGCATATTTTTTTACACAAAATGCTTAAATATTTAAGATGCCACCATATGGTAATTGAAGTCTCTGATAACTGAAAATTCCACAGATTTAGGATAGAATACTTTTAGAATAATGTGTGACATATCAATTATTCTCAATTCTGCTGTGAAATATCATAGTGAAAAATGAAGTGCCTCATCACACTTTTTGCCCACCTATCTACCCAAGTGCAAAAGAAAAAACAAAACTAAAGAAAAAGTAAAGAAATCTAATATATTTTTTTAACGTTTACCTCATCACGGGTACCAGCATTTAATGCATTTTGATCAAGAATATCGTTTATATCTTGTTTAGACAATTCAGTGAGTGCACTCCTGTATTTGTGGAATGTTTTATTTTGTTTCTCTATTTTCTTTTGCAACTCCTTCTCAGCTTTAACTTCTTTCTCGTCTTTTGGTTCTAATTTCATTTTTTTTACTTCCACTTCATCTGGTTTTGATGCTCTAATATTATATTGTTGACATTATAAATAAATTCATTTCATGAGACCGTCGTGGAGCAGGGAAACTAGCGTGCGAATGTAAACGCGACACGTTATGGCTTCGATTCCCACCCGAGGAAATATAATATTTAATATTTTTGTTTTCTTCGCTTTGGCAACAAGGCAAAGCGCAGCTTTAATTGCTGCCACTCAACACGAAATGCCTACAGAATGTAGCAAAGAGTGGGGAACGAAAGTGACTTAAATGGGAACGAAGCATCTGAACCCTAGGTTCCCTCTGCCTACCATGCTATTTGCGGGATACAGCGTGAAAGTTGTGAAAAGTCTATTCAAAATAAACAAAGCAAATAGTAAAAAGACGTCGTCGCGCAGATGCAGTTTCTGATTGTAATCTGCTGTTGTCTAAGTTCAATTCCCATTTGGAGGAATGAATTATTTTCATGTCCTCGGTCTGGTTTCTTTAAAAAAAAAAAGAATAAAATTAGGGGGATTGAACTTATGATGAATTCAGCATAAAGTTAAGAAAATCATAAAAAATATGCATTAATTTTTTTATGTAATTATTAACTTTCATAAATTTAGTCAAAGACTTAATAAAGTATACTTATATACATACATACACACATACTTAGCTTCACACTTAAAGTAATATAATATTAAAATACATGAGTATATGTCTTACATACTTTACAGTGTCTTTGACTATTGTCTGATCCTCCTTTTTAAGGCTCTTAAATCCTGGCAGATCTTCTCCACCAGCCAAGAATAAGTATTCATTTTTCTTTTCAGCAAAACAATTGACGTGGTGCCATTTGGGATGATCACCATACTTAGGATCATACTCTACTTTAGATATTCTTACTTCTCCCTGAAACATTAAATAGAAAAATATTTTTATTTCCTACAATAAATAAGTCAATTTAATACAAGAAAAAACCAGTCAAGTGCGAGTCGGACTCGCTCACCGTCCCGTTTCCGTGTTTGTAAAATTTTCTGATTCCCTTCAATGAGAAGCATATCTTATAAAAGCTGACAAACTACGACAGTACGAGAGAGTATGGATTTCTTTTGTAAGAAATAAAACAACTACATTTGTGTAATTGTTTTATTTCATACAAAATCTTGCCAAATGTCATTGTAGGATTGCTGACTAACCCAACCATAAAAACTATACACCTTTTGTCACGTAGCAGCTTTGGAATCAGATATTTTTGTTGAAAAAAATATAAAAATTTCTTCAAAATGCATAACTTTTTAACCGACTTCCGTGAGGAGGAGGTTATCATTTCGACTTTCGACTTTAGGTGCTGATTGTAAAAATAATAATATTATAGATAAACTCTATAAATGTTAGTTTAATATTAAATTACCTTACAAATTTTAATATCACAGTGTTTACATGTAGCTCTGCTAGATTTAGAATATTCTATTGAATAGTTTGAAAGTGCTGCCTTATCAGAATTGTCTCTTTTTGTACCTTTGCCTTTCTTGCCCTTTTCAGCTGGCATTACAATGCCAGATGAACCACCTGAAACATTTTTTTATGTTTATGTGTTATTTTTATAATTGTCGAGGCATATCATGGCGGTACTCTATGCCATGCAAGGAAATAATTCATACCCCAGAAGGTGAATGGAACCCACACCATTTGTGTTTACGGTCAGACATTGCACTGTACCACAATGATCTTTTATATTTAATATTAATACTGTGAAGTATCAGGAACAAATATATATTTCTTTGTAATTTACTTTAATTATGAATAATAAACAGCTGTAGTTATAAATTGGAAAAATATATAGTTCCATAGTTGAAATCAGTATTGAATATAATGTATATTCAAATTGAGTGATTCACATTCATTAAACAACATTTTCTTGATCAAGGACCACTTTTATATCATTCTTGGTAGCAGGGACCACTATGCGTGTAGGTATAATAAAAACTAAGTGTGATAATCAAATAGAAACTTTGTCACACCATCCCCAGTCATAAAATTTAAATCGTTCGCAGACCATATTTAGGCTTCTGCGGACCACCAGTGGTTCTGCCGACCACTGGTTGGGAACCAATGCTCTAGTGCATCAAGTAGCTTTGCAATAAGTAGAGGAGAAAGTGTGATAAAACAGGTTATTTCTGTCTACCTTACTATATGCAGAATTAGAAGAAGATAAAAAGACCGTCACTATTATACAGGGTGGAAGAGGCAGCGCTCCATTTACGGAAACAGCATATAGGGTAAAATATTTCAAACCTATACCTAAAGAAATTAATTAAGATGCCTCAACAGTTTGGACGTAGGATTTTTTTTTCATTTCACGATTTTTATCCATACTTGTATTTCGTGTGTCGCAATTACGTATAGATCCTAATAACATAAACACTTACTACTAAAGTTTAAACAACTTTGAACTTTATCGCCAATAAATACGACTCGATTTCGAAATAAGGCGTGTGCGGCGGTGTTCCTTTGATAGGTTTATGTGTGCGTGCGCCATCCTTACAAATGGCGTTTTGTTTTAAAATGACAATTTTATTATTTATTTTGTTTGAAAAAAAAACTTTTTCATTTTTGGGAATTTATTTTTTTCTGAATTATATTAGGCTTTTATAGAGTAGTTAAAACTGTGGTTTCATTAAATGTTGTGCTGACACTTCCACCCTGTATATGTTGGACAATTGTGTTTTTCAAATAGTGATGATCTCTAAGAGGTAGCATTAGAAATGCTACACACACAAAAACACAAAATTTTATGTAGAATTCTTATCAATGTGCGATATATGCATGAGGCTAATGACCATCTCACTGATTTATATTATAAAATTTTATAAGTAAATGTATCATCTTTTACTTATTATCCTTCTTTATATATATATTTTTTAAAACTTACCTAACTTGCTTTTGATTCTAGTTTGGTCATCATGTTTCAACTTATTAAAATTTGCTATTTCAGCAATACTTTGTGGACATTTTTTCTTGAAAAAACAATCTTCATGGTGCCAATTAGGTTGTTTCCCATCATGGAATGCAGACTAAAAATTCAATTTTGATACAATTTATATTACCATTCAAATGCCTCTTTTTTCTTATTTGTCTTTAGTGAAATTGAGTGAAATGCTTATATGAAATGATTAATGTCTCAACATTCATACTTACAAACTTCAACTCATTAATTCATATCAATAACTTTTTATTAGGACATAAAACAACTTTATAAGGTCCCTTTCATATTTTTGTCTTAGATTAGATAAAAATAATTACTGAGGCTAACTTCTATTTACTATATTTCAATGTAAAAATATAAGAAGAAGATTTTGCTATTAAATAATAAAATCACATTTACTCAAAATTAATTCATCATTGATCTAACCACCAGCTATTTAATGTGTTTATTTAATGTTAAATATATATATTTTTTATTGTTATCATATTATGGCTGCTAATTAAGCCTTAAGCAAAGTGAAATTTTATTATAGCTGGATTTTGTTTGTAGGTATAAAATTCTATGTATAAATTAATACATTAAGCGTCAATCACTTTATTTAGTTTCACACTATTTTACAAACAATTCTGTGTGTATGTATGTATATAAGTTCCATATTTTGGAATTATATTATCTACATCACCTTAAACTAATAACTATGTATCATTTAAAGTTTTAATGTTTATGTATTTTTTATACTTATATATTACAAATATAGAGAAGGGATAAAGGAACATATTTAAAACTGTTGGCAAATATATTTTTTATTTTGTAATGTACTAGGTATGATTTCTAATATAACAATGAAGTTCTAGAATTGCACCAACAAATTAGAAACATTAATTAAATATTATGATTAGTAAACATTTAATACGTATAATATGTCTGTTATACTTTTATAATAAGTGTCACATTTTAATTGTGAAAACTTACCTGTACCATTATAGCTACTCGTAATTCGCCCTGATCAATTTTGTTTTTACATGCCTTACATGATGCTCTACCAGATTTAGCATATTCTACTTGGTAAGGTAGATCAGTCATATTTATTACTATTAACAATTTCTAAGCTTGTCTCAACATGTACAGTTGAACACACGATTCAAAGCTGTGATTCAAAGCGGTAATTCATTAATAAATGTCAAGACTAGGGATGCCCGATGATGATCGTTTTGCGATGTTATAATAAAATATCGACGTTTTAACATCGATGTTGCATTAAATAAAACATTGTAACATCGATGTCAGCAGGGACTCATAACCTTTTAAGGTAAAAAAGGAACCCTTATTGAATCACTTTGTTGTCCGTCCGTTGGTCTGTCTGTCAAAAGCCTTTAGCTGAAGAACATTTGAAGATATCGAGTTGAAATTTAATCCATATACTCAGATCTAAGGTCACATGATTTCCTGACAGAAATATGGCAACACTATAAAGGAAATCAAAATTAATAAGATACTTTCGAATGACCTAGAATTATGAAATTTCGCAGCTAGCATATAAAATAATAATCTCAAAATATAATAATTTTAAAAGCGGGGCAAGATTTGGTATTATAGCTGCTAGCTCAAGTGAGGTATCAGATGAATAGGGTCTGGCTAAGCTGAGCCTGAATTTTAGAAAAAGCTTGAGACTTTCGATCATTGTACAGAACCTTCTGTGGGCTAGCCCGATTTTTATTTATTTTGCTTGTCCGGTTTTATAATTATTGATGACGATATGTACAAAAAAAATATCAATGTTGGCTGACATCGATTTTGGCTAACAGCGATGTTTTTCTTTCGATTTTTATCGAACATCGATGTCAACATCGATTTTTTTAGCATCGGGCATCCCTAGTATATGTTCCTTGATGTCAAGTAAACAAAACGAAGTTGCTACTATTTATTAAAATGATCAATAACATACGCTAGATTATATTTTTAAGTGTTCTTCCAAACAACTCCGTACGTTTACAATAAACATTCATGGTATACCGTTTTTCGGTAAATGTCTATGTTAAAAAACATCAATCGATTGACAGGCTCAGCAGTCAGCTGTCACCGGTCTTTCTATAAAAGTCATGACATAAGGACTTCATTGAATCCGAGTTTATTTATTGGTGTTGTTGATCATTTAAGTGTTATTTTATTTTATATTTCTTGTTTTATTCTCATAAGAAAATGAGCAATAGAAAGGAGAGCTTGAAAAAATCTCTTGGTATCACAGAGTATCCTTGGAGTTCTGGTAGGTACATTTGTATACATATCTATCACTTATAATTTAAGAGAAAATGTCTTGTAATGTATTAAAAAAAATAAAATGTCTTTTCTACAATATAGAAAGAAATATATGCTTTGATTTACATTTTGTAGAGGTGATTCTTACATTTGTTTATATACTACCTGTAAATATAAGTTTGTATTGTACCCTCCATTTTGAGATAAAAAATTCTTAAGACTTTGAATGGCTATCTGTCAGCAGTGAGTTATTTTATTTAATCACAGACAGTACGTTTAATATTGTGAATAGAGTAATTTCTAGGATTACATGAATAAATTATTGAGTTATTCTGAAAGAATAGATAGTGCATGTATGTATATAGGCAAGTATATAGCCTTACTAATGGCTTCTATTGACATTTTAAAATAAAGATTTTCTAAACCTACATTACATATCACATAGTGCCCCTTACTTCAGACTTGCTTGCTCACACTACAAGTTTATAGCAGACATTTAAAATAAATTTAGATAATGTTGCAACATTTAAGATTAAATAATGCATACATTTAAATTTAGATAATGTTGCAACTTGCAAACAATTACAATTATAGATGATGAAGATAATCCACGAACTAATCAAGAGCAGCCACCTGCAAGCAGAAGATATCTTGAAAGTGATACTCCTGTATCTGGATCCAGTGGTAGGTCAATAAATAGGATAGAACTATATTTAAAGAAAGTTTTACTGGGTACCAATAAAGTTTTAGATAGAAATCTCATAATTAATGATTCTTTGTAATTTTATTCCAATTCATCAACAACTAATGTGATAGATAACAATCACCCAACATATATTTTTTGCATTGCTGCTGTTGTTGACATAACAGCAACAATGCAAAAAATATATTTTTTTGTTTCATTACTACTACTACATAAATTATGGAATATTTTTTATTTAATAATTCTAGCAAAAGTAATAAAATAGAATAAGAAAAAGAATAGCAGAAGAAAAATAAATATATATATTTAAGTCCATAGTGATAAACCTAAATAAATGGATAAATTAGTGGCTAAAGCAGCATGACAGCTTTCTTTCAAGGACATATAAAAGTAGTTTAAACTAACCTCTTCTGAATCTGTTAAAATATAATACAGCTGTTTTTTTTATAATATTTGTATAATGTAGGTGTAGGCACATCTTCATCTGCCATTTCACCGACAAGAAGAAATCCAACACGATTGGAGCGGGACTTGTACTGGTCTCTGCAGAATAATCCAAGTATAATAAATGTACCAGTTCCTCCTTCACGGTAAATATATATATATATTATCTTATTTATCTTGCTGGGTACCTCAAACACAACAATTGTGGGTACGATGACATTCCCACGTGTGGGAATGTAAACCTTCTGCTGCTGCGTAAACAGTTTATTAAGCAAGTTCTCAGGAGAGGAAAGAAACCTCTATTAAACATTACGAATATCCGTACATATATTATTAGAAGATTTTTACAATTTCTTCTATATGAAATAGGATAATGGTTGCTTTATACTTTTTTACAATTTCGAATGGTGTAAAAATATACAAGTTCATAACGACAAAAAACTGATTTAGCAAGTTCATACTCTTCAAGTTTATACTAGCCTGTTGGCTAAAAGCATATTGCCCTTCCTTATCTACCTTCAAATGTGCACAAGTTGTCTTTTCATGTTTCAGTATAGTAATATTTTTATGTGTAATTCTTTACAATAAAACATGTTTATACATAGTGGAGCATGTAGCTTAGTTTATATTAATTACAGATCTCGCAATCCCAATATACTGGCATTTACGAGACTGACGCCAAATTTAGAAGATATATTTTGGCCAACATGTAAGTCTATTAATTTAATAACAAAATAAATTATAAACATTCCATTATAACAATGTATACTTCCTTAGATTTGTAACTGCTGAACTGCGCCATTCATTTACATAAAATATAATATATTTGCTAAATACAAATGTGCGTATATATTTATTTTTTTATTTCAATGAATTCATAATTTTATTTTTAGCTAGCGAAGACAATTCGACGACTAATGAAGAAGCGGTGCCTGGCAGACGGCGAAATCTTGACAGCGACAATACACAACCGACTGGTATTTTTTTTAATTTATTAATTTAATTTTTATACATATACTGTATTGTATAATAAAGAAAAGTTTATATTTTTTGACTATTTTTATCAAATAAAATCAAAAACTCCTAGACTGATTTCAGAATTTTTTTCACATTAGAATGCCATATTATTTAATTTTATTTTTTTGCTATTTTTATCAAATAACATCATAAACTTCTAGTTTGATTTCAGATATTTTTTCACATTCGTATGCTACATTATCTTGAGTAATATAGGCTATGTTGATTACTATTGACCGTTACTCACCGTATATTTTTTAACGCGATATCCATAGATTTCGGCATTTTTTATATCTTATCCGGTAATCGACATTCACGAAGGTAATAAATAATCCTGGTGGCATTGTGTGTCGGGTGGAGAAATTTAGGGTGGCACTTTGCCTCGACACCAGAGCGAAAAAATGACAATACAAAATATTTAATTTCCTCGAATGGAAATTGAACCCACAATCTGTCGCGTTTACAGTCACACTCTAGTTCCTCTGCGCCACGACTATTCTTTTATTGTATTATACTTTATAATAATTACAGCAGAAAATACATCTAATTTCTGTCCTACACGAAGAAATCAACCAGAAATGGAACGAACATACTGGTCTGAGAGCAATCAAAATAACGATTCGGGTCCTTCACGGTAAATATCTATGTACCTTATATATAAATAATATATGTTATTTATGTAACTTATTTTTTTTCAGATTAAAGCTCTGTATTTTACATAGCACCGAAGCAGGTGCTTCGGTTTATCCCACTTTCCGAGACATTTTGTGTTGAGTGACGGGATTCGACGACATACCATTGTATGGTCATTCCCCAAAGTTGGAAATCGAACCCACATCCATCGCATTTATAACCAGACACTGGGCCTAATTTTACTTAAATAGCATATTAATGTTCTATGTTACCATTTTATAATAAAGTTCTTTCTCATAGATCTCGAGATCAGCCAGGAGCTCGTGATTTAAGACTAATGCAAGCTATCAACAGACTGACGCGCAATTTTCGTCCACAATTTGTACAGCGCGGTATGTTTATATTGTTTTTTTTTTATTAGCTTTACGCTTTGCCTCGCCCAGTAGGGTAGTCAGAGAGAAACACGTGTCAAGACACTCGGTTCTTTGGTTTCCGTCTAATTAACAAAAAAAAATTGGGAAGTGGTGGAATCAACGCCGCAACTTTCGCTCGAGTGGGACAATTAAAATAATCAAAATTTAATTAGGTTGGATCAAAAGTTTTGATTCAGAACAGCAAATATCATGTTAAAAGTCAGATGCTGTCCCGCTGCGCCACGATGGCCTCGGCCCTCACTATTCTATAGGCATCTCTTTATTAATGTAAGAAGAGCTTACAACAATAATTTGCCAGATTTGCTTGTAAATTTACGCACATTTTTGGAGCTAACGATGACATAATATTTATCCCTAAATATTCTTACCAAAATCACTAGTACAAAGACGATTTCGTTTTAAGCGTATTTTTAAACAAATTTATAGACTTGCAATGAATATTTATTTATATAGAATACTAACGGACCCGCGCGGCTTCGCTCGCTTGAACTGTACGAATATAAAATTATTTTCAATTTTCAATAGGAATAGTAATGATGAATGAAAGTAGACATAAGTAAGGGAAATAAAATTCTTAATATAAAAATATACCTATTTTTTAAATTAACAAAAATTAGAAATAAACGTAGTTACGTTTATTTCGTTGTTAAGGAAATTATTAATATTTTTATAAATAGTTTAACTGAATCTAGACAAACCCAGCTGTTTTATTAATATTATTTACCTAAAATAATAAAAACATCAAAATTAAAAGTAACACGAAATATAACGCCAGAATAAAACAAGACAAAATAAGTTTAATAAATTTCTAAAACTAGTCTCATCTAAAAGTAGGCTAGGTCATTTTGAATCAGTGATATCTCCTACAGTGTTTATTATATATAGTAAAGTACTTTACTAATCGAGACGAAATACCGAAAGTGTATACATATTATATTTATTTTATCTATATATATAAAAGTACTTGTGCTGACTGACTGAGGTAAGACGCACGCAGAGCCGTAACCGCTGATGGTAGAAACGTGAAATTTGGGCAGATGTTTATTTTCATATTCTAGACATCCACTAAGAAGGGAATTTAAAAAATTTTAACCCTAAAGGGATGAAATAGAGGTTAAAAGTTTGTATGAAAAAAAAAAAAAAATCTGTACCGATTTTTATATAATTTGAAATTCATACTCTTAAAAATATTTCATTGAACACGTATTTCATGGTTTTTAAGAATTCACCCCTAAGGGTTCAAATAAGGGGTTGAAAGTTTATATGGAAAAATCTTTAAATTGCCACCGATTTTTATAAAAATTTAAATTCAGACTGTTAAAAATATTTTATTGAACGTGGTTTTTTTAGAATTCACTCCTAATAAGCGGGCGAAGACGCGCGCGCCCTCTAGTTTTTAATAAGAATTAAATTACAGAAAATATATTAACAATAACCAGATAAATTTAAATTTAAATTAAATATATTAAAATGCTTACACGCTGTATCTCGCACACAGCAGGGTAGGCAGAGGGAACCTAGTGCTAAGACACTCCGTTCCTCATTTTCTGCCGAATTCTGGAGGCATTGCGTGTTGAGTGGCAGTGGCAGAACTCGACTCCGCGCTTAACCTCGACACCAGAGCGAAGAAATCCATCCCTATATTATAAATTCGAAAGTAACTCTGTCTGTCTGTCTGTCTTTTACGCAATCAGGGCCAAACCGCTAATTCAATTGTGATAAAATACTCATATAGAGGTACTTGAGGGTCTTCGGATGAACATAGGTTACTTTTTTTTCTCATATTTGTAATATTGTCGATATATACTAATATATTAAAATACTTTTTCATTTGACAGGCAATTTATTCCACCATGTTAATAACAACCGACCGTTGCTAAGCAACGGTTTGCAAAGTTTATTTGTTGTTATAAGAATACGTCACCCAAAATGAGCTTGCTTAACACATACATGGCGTGCGCTGACTGAACCTTTATGAGATACATAAAAATAATGTTTTACAAAAATATTGTTCTTTAAATAATGTTTTAAAAAAGTCCGCGATACATATACCATGTTTATCTCTGAAGGTTGAGCAAAGTAAGACTGTAACAACAAGTAACTATTTTAATTAATTTACTTTATACTTATTTAGAAAACGTATAAAAATTTGCCGACCAGGTCGGTTTCCAGGAGGCGCGGGTTCGAGTCCCGCTGCGTTCAAATTTTTATACGTTTTCTAAATAAGTATTTTTCTTTCCTAAGTGTGGAATAACACTTTAAAAATGTTTAAAAATAATTTACTTTATATTTATCGGGTTTTTGTTGTATGTATTTTCTATAATTTGATATTGATCCTTATGAAAATGAATATAATAAGCACTTTTAGCATTTTATCTAGATTGAAATTACAGTTTACTGTATAGCATTCTAATAAATAATTAAGGAGATGTCACTGACTCGAAATGACCTAGCCTATGAGCGGCATAGTATGACCGACGCGAACGGGCAGATGATTTTGACGGTTTTGTAAATTTTCATACATTTTCGAACTACTGTTAATTTTTATGTAATTATTTGCTGTTTATAATTAATTTATACTTTTCTTTGGTTCTTCGCTTATTCGAATATTAGTTAGATTTTCATTAATTTCTTGGTGTGGTGTAAGCTGCGCCCCTGCGCGGCATCGGAATTGAAATGAGGCCGGTCGTGGCGCAGCGGCTCGAGGTGTGACTGCAAAACGGACTGGTTGTGGGTTCGATCCCCACTCGAGGAGATGAAATATTTACTTAAATTTATATTTCCATGTTCCCTCTGCCTACCCTGCCGTGTGCGGGATACAGCGTGAAGCTAAAAAAAAAAGAAGAGAATTGTTGGTTATTTCATCTCGGTTGGGTGGTTATCTATACAGTTGTTATACACTTAATAAATTGTGGTTTTAGTTTTTTGTGATTTTATTTGATATTGCTCGCAAAATTTATCATATTTAATGTAGATAGGACTTCAGTTATTTCATATAGTATCTATGTACGCGCGCGAGGAAAACGAGTAAAAATATTATTCCCGGGTAAACCAGTAAAATCGATCACTGAAAGTCTAACAGTTCTAACTGAACTGGATTCTAAATATTAGCTCGGGAAATAGAAAGACAGACAGAGACAAATATATATATATATATATATATATATATATATATATATATATATATATATATATATATATATATATATATATATATATATATATATATATATATATATATATAATTGTATTTGAGTATTATATAAATAACCACATGTACTTGCAAAAACATAGCACAACACATTTAGTTTTAATTCTTTTAAATATTTATTTTACTTTGACAATATTAATAATGTATTTTGTTTAGTTTTTTTACTAATATTTTACTATGGTTACGTTTACTTATATTTTTTTCATTAAAATTAATTAGATATTTTCAAAAACAATTTTCTAAATATATCTAATAAGCATTCGTAAAGATTAAGCGGGCGAAGCCGCGTCCGGGTCCGCTAGTGGAAATATAAATTTAAGTAAATATTTCATCTCCTCGAGTGGGGATCGAACCCATAACCAGTCGGTTTTACAGTCACACTTCGTGCCGCTGCGCCACGACTGGCCTCAAGTTACTGGCGGTTACTGTGGCTCCATCTTCTAATATATACATATACCATCGCGGACATCTTATAGGTTTTTTAAAGGACAATCTCATAAGGTTGAGCCAGCGCAAGCCTTGTAAGTGTTCAAGATGCCCACTTTCGGCGACCTTTTCTTAAAATATCGAAATTTTTGGAGAAACTAAAAAAAAAGAAAAAAGGTAGCCTATATTCATCCCAAGACAGCAAGTAGGTGGTATCTTTATATGAAAATTTATCACAATCAGTTCAGCGGTTTGGCCGTGATCACGTTACAGACAGACAGAGTTACTTTAGAATTAATAATATTGAGAAGGATAATTTTTATATATTTTTTTTGTTTGTCCAATATTCGATATTCAGTGTATAACCGAAACTACTATTCGTTGCAAGCCTACAACTTTATAATTATTATACTATAGGAGGGGCATCTCGTAATGTAGTGTTTAATCCATCAATGCAAACGAATGTGACAGCAGCGTTAGGAACCATTCGTATCAGAAGACGGCCTTCCCATCGAGCACCACTCCCTTCTGCTAGAAGCAGTAGTACGTATTATTATTATTTTTTAGACTCCGTTCCCATTAGGAAATTTCTGTTTGTTGACTCGTTACCAGAGCGAAGAAATGCAAATATTTAATATTTCATTTCGTTGAGTGGGAATCGAACCCACAATCTGTCCATATAGACTACTCTATACGTATTCGTCAAATCAACCACAGTTTGTATAACAGCACGCTAAGAGACTGAGGGCGCGTTCGTAGACAAAATGGCATGGCATTAACATTCACACTTGATATTGGCCGTCAGGTGTATGTACTACAAGTAGAAGTCTGCCCTGTACCAGATAAAACAATAACATTATTATTCCTTTTCCCGAACCATTAATTTTCTCTACATGCCAAATTTCAAGTTTTTAGTTGTGGTTGTCTATCGGTAACTCAAAGAGTATCGGAAGATTTTTTTAAAATATTATTGATTATTGATTCTAAATTTATGAAAAACATATTTATTTAACTCAGTTATACCTCCTGTAATGGACGAGGAAAGCTCCTCATCTACCCGCAATAATCACGAACAAGCACAAAATACTGAACAGGAACAAAACTCTGATGATGGTTGGTTTGATTTAGTATAATTTATTCAGCTTAGTTAATTAATTGCTTCCTTCTATTTTAGTAATAAATGTTGGAATTTAAAATTATCTTTTTTTTATTTGCATTGCTCGTTTGCTATGAACTTGTATGTGGTACTTTTTTAAATTTCTTTTAAAGAATACTTTTTGTAATTTTATAACAGACTATAAGGAATGTCATGTCGACATTTGTCAGAAGTGTGCCCTATATTTGAAATATTTTAAATTAGATTTCACTTTTTTTTTATTGTATTTCTTTCTAGATTCAGATCCACCCGTGCGATCAACATTCGTCATTGAAGAAAATAATGTAAATAATAATGAAAATATTGAAGAAAACAATGATGATAGTAATACTCAGGAACCAGAAAGTATGGAGAGTATGTTATCCCACCTTTTATAATTCATCTGATAAGTAAATTTTTTAACGTCCCGCTTGAGCTAGAGCGAGGAAAGTAAGTCAGTACCCCAATTAGAATAGACTTTGCAACCAGCGCGCTTACAGTCAGCCGTTGTGCCGCCATTACGGCCAAATAATAGTTAAATTTGTTAGCCAGCAGGATAATTAAAATATCTAATATCGCTTTGTAAGAGCAAGAGCATATGTGAGTATTTTTTTAATGAGAATAAAATTATTATAAATAACACATTTTATAGTATGTCATAGAAAAGATATGTTACAAATATTATAATGAAATCACTTATTCTTTCGTACTTAGTTTATATATATTCTAAATACAATTCTCAATTATGATGGTACATATATAAGTACAATATATAAGTACATTTAATGTATTGAAATAAAAATGTTATGTAAATTAATTAATAATTAAGATGATTTTATGTAATGTCGGTTGTGGTTTAACAAGTAATATAAATATATGTTTAACAGTGGATGTATCAGAAAGTGTACAGTTAGAGGAAGATGTGGTGGAAGTGGACGGTGGCGAGGAAATCCACGAGGACGACAACGATAATGAAAATGATGTAGAAGTACTGCCTGAAAATGAAAATGAACCTGAGGTACAGTAATTGAGTAATAGCAATTGAATTATTAGCCTTCATTGTTTGAGCTCATGTAATTTAACATACAGGCGAGGGATGGACAAGGCCTGCTCGTCCTGAAGTTAGGTTTTCTGAACTTTTGCAGATTATTCACTCGAGAAGTCAAGATAAAAATTAAAATTAATGTCATTCAATTTCAAGGACAACCAGACATAAAACATAAATGAATAGGCTTTCGAAAAAATAAACTTTATAAAGCTTTACGTAAAATATTACTTAGATACATTTTATTAAAAATTAGTCTGAATTTGTTAGTTTTCATTTTATTATGTTTCATAGGAGCCATCAGCCCAAAGTCCTCCACCACAATCATCACAAACAGTTAAAAGAAGACGACAAAGTAAGTAATTATAAATATATTATGAGAATTCGTGTATATTATATTAAATCTTTATTTATTCAGTAACGTAACCACCTACCTTATGCACCGAGAAGAGCATTATATCTTCCTGGGACATAGTGCGGCAACTTCGGTTTATATATTCTGATTGACCAAGAACACGCTGGCCAACTTTGCCTAAGTTTTAGTAGTATAAGCCTATATAAATCTCATGTATTAATTGACAAAAAAAGTATTGTTTTTCTTTGAAAAACATTAAGTATATTTAAATTATTAAAATATAATATTCGATTAATTTAACAGTAATATTAGGTATTACTTTTTTTCCTAGTGTATATATATTATGTATATTTTAATTATAATATATATATATATATATATACATATATATATTTCCTATCGATGATCACATGTATTTTTGGTGTACTTATTATTCAGTTTTTTATGTTCCTTTTTACCATAGTCAATATTTATTATTATTATTTTTAATTTGTGATTTTTGCTACATACTATATATGTATAATACATACTATATATATATATATATATATATATATATATATATATATATATATATATATATATATATATATATATATATATATAATGTGTAGATACGAAGTAGCTTTATTTTAATTTTGTCTTTTTTTTTTTATTATAGTTTTTTTTTTGTTTGTGTAAGTAGTCTGAGGTTGCAAGATTGTTTTTTTTATTATTACTGGTGTCTGCTGTAAGGTACATTGTAAGTAATATCCTACCGCTTTATTATCATTTTTCTGTTACTGCTGGTGGTGAAGGGTGAATAATGTCATCTGTGCACATTTTATTGTATATTTTTAGTTGGTATATTAATTGTATTATATAAATTTGTATTTATATTTATATTATTATTATTTTTTTATTATTTATTTAATAGTATATGTAATATGTATGACAATAATTCTTCATCTAACTCAAACGACGATTCATTTTGTTCTTTATCATCCTCATCTGAAATCTCTCCAATCTACTTGTCGACACATTTTCCAATTTTCCTAAGAATTTCAATGTGTACAACCTACACATCAATGCCCAAAGCGTTCCTGCACATTTTCCTGATTTATTAGCTTCCTTTGATTGTGACCACGTGCATGCGATTTTAATTTCTGAAACTTTCCTTAAACCCTGCCTTCCTACCTCCTCCTTCTCTATACCTAACTTCCATATCATACGTAATGACCGTACAGGTAAGGGTGGTGGTGGTGTAGCCATCTACATACGCAACCACATACCTTTCACAATTGTTAGTAAGTCTCCATCGCAATACTCTGAAACTGCTGAACATATTTTTATTGAAATTTTACTTGGTCGATTAAAGGTATTACTTGGGGTTTTCGATAGCCCTTCACTACATATAAACTATTTTCACACTTTGGAGACCTTATTGGAGAAACATGTGCCAAGCGTAGATCACATAATAATTCTTGGAGACTTTAATACCTGTATTATTAAAAACGATTTACGTGCAAAACAACTTCTTAACATCATTAATAGCTCGAACTTAAAATTACTTCCTACAAATCCTACACATTATTTTCCGAATTGTGCCCCGTCCCAACTTGATCTTATGATTGTTTCCTCTGTTGACCATGTAATGACCCACGGCCAACTTCCTGCTGACGTCTTTTCCTACCATGATTTAATGTATTTGTCCTATAATGTTCGTCCCCCTAAGCTCAAACCATCTGTCGTCATGCGACGCTGTTTTAAAAAATTTAATAATGACGAATTCTTGGTTGATCTCAATGACATCGACTGGAACGTCATTTTTAGCGCAACAACCATCGATGACAAGTTGGAGATATTTAATTCTATTTTAACTGAGCTCTATGACAAGCACGCTCCTTTTCGGCCAATTAAATTAAAACACTTACCCGCTCCATGGCTTACGCCAGATATTAAGGCACTGATGACTAAAAGAAATGTGGCGAAATCCAAATATAAGCATAATCCCCACTGATCATAATCTTTTAAGGTATAAGAGCTTGCGTAACCGATGTAGCAGAGTTTGCAGGGATGCGCAACGTAATTACGTTGATGTGAGCTTACAAAACTTAAGCCCACGTAAGTTGTGGAAATTTCTGGAATCGCTAGGCATTGGCCGGCAACGTAAGGATTTGAATTGCAATCTAGACGTTGATGCCTTGTATAAGCACTTTGTCTCGATAACACCTATGGACAACAAAATTAAGGCAAATACATTGAGTTATATCAACTCCTTGCCGTCTCCCACAATCGTTCCTTTTAACTTTGCTCCTATAACCCCATCCCAGGTAAGAAACAGTATCCTAGCCATCAAATCTGATGCCTCTGGTTATGATGGCATCAACCGCAAAATGATTATTTTGCCCTTGGAAGTTTTAGCACCAGTTATTACCCATATTTTAAATTTTTCTATTTCCCATAACACCTTTCCCAGTATGTGGCGTATTGCCCGCATAATTCCCATACCCAAAACCAAAGATCCAAAATCCTTCTCCCACTACCGTCCTATCTCTATACTTTCCTTCTTGTCAAAGGTCTTGGAACGTATTGTTTTTCAGCAACTAAATCAGTATCTGTTAGACAATCATATTTTATCCGAGTTCCAGTCTGGATTCCGTAACGGCCATAGCACAGTCACTACTTTGATCAAAGTTTGTGACGATATAAGATATAATATGGACAAACAAAATCTTACTGTCATTGCTTTGCTGGACTTTAGTAACGCCTTTAATACCGTTGATACTGATCTCTTAGTTGCTGTTCTGCAATCAATAAATATCTCTCCTGAAGCCACTGAGTGGTTCAGAACCTTTTATATGATCGGCGACAGTACGTTCAAGCCAATGACAAGTCATCTTCCTTTTGCTCTCCTTCCGCTGGTGTTCCCCAAGGTGTCCTCATTCTCCATTTTTATTAATTCCATTTCCCAAAACAGGAAAAAAAAAAGGAAGAGGATATCTCTTCCTTTCATCTATATGCTGACGACCTTCAAATTTACTTAGCCGCTCCGTTGGATGATATTAGTGAGGCTATTCAAAAGCTCAACGAAGATTTGCAGAATGTTAGTAGGTGGAGCAAATCTTTCGGCTAAACTGTCAATCCTGCCAAGTCACAGGTCAGTATTAATGGTAGCTCTAAGCAATTAAAAAAACTTGACCAGAATAGCCTACTATCCAGTTTGACGGCGTCGATTTGAGCCTGAGTCCATCTATAAAGAACCTTGGCATTATAGACAATTCCCTATCTTGGTCAGTACAGATAGCTGAGGTTAGCCGTAAATTATTTGCCACGATCGGATCGCTCAAACGATGGAAATATTTTCTACCTGTAAAGACCAAAACTGTTCTAGCTCATTCACTACTGTTACCGATTTTAGACTACGCTGACTAGTGTTACCCAGACTTATCTGAGGAACAATTAAATAAACTAGAGCGTTTACAAAATATTTGCATTAGATTTATCTTCGGTTTACGTAAATTTGATCATATTTCTGAACATCGTCGTCAGCTTGGATGGCTTCCTATCCGGTATCGCCGAAATTTCCACATGTTGACTCTCCTCTATTCCATCCTCTACAACTCTCTTTCTCCCTCATATTTAAAAGATCGATTCTGTTACCTAGGTTCCGATTCACTTCTTTGCCTCCACCTTAGATCCCGTTGTGATAATCTCTTTAAATTACCAACTTCCCATACGCTATTCTATTCCAAGTCTTTCACTGTGAAATCTGCGATTCTTTGGAATGAACTTCCTACAGAAGTTCGACATTCCAAATCCCTTTACACTTTTAAAAAACGTCTAAAAGAATATTTATTTAAGTTAGAATAGTATTTTATCCTTATCTATTTAATATTATGTATATATTTTTACACACGTTTAAGTATGTATGTATATGTATGTATATATATGTATGTATATATGTGTAAGTATATATTGTTTTTTGATGTATGTATGTATGTGTATAGTATATAAACATTAAACATATTTTATGTAAGTTTATTATATATTGTTGATTTATATTATTATATATCTAATTTGATTTAAAATTTGCACCGAGACGTTGTCCCCCTTTTCCTCATTACAACTTATCCGTAATGTTTCAAAGGTTGTCTGGTAGAGATTGCTTAAAGCAATAAGACCGCCTTTGCATACGTGTTTTATTTATTTTTTTATTTATGTTGTTAATTTTTATATACTTATTTGTTTTATGTGTGCAATAAAGTTTATTCTATTCTATTCTATTCTACTTTATATGAAACTTTATATGTTCACTTATAAAAAGTATCGAAAAAACGATGACAATGCTTATTAAAATTTTGTAATAAAAACCACGACATAAATAACTTTACAATAACGACAACATTGCACCTCAATATCTTACATTTACCTAATTTACCGACATTAAATATTAGTAGTTTTATATAGTAAATTTATCAGGCAATCGAACCATATTAATCAAAAAGTAGATAGATGAATTTTGCATTTATGGGCACGTACCACCATACAATGATCCCATAGTTCTGTTGAGCTATACCGTATATAAATAAATAATATTTAATATTATTTAAGTATTTTTAGCGAAAACGCGTTGGTTATTTTAGTATGGTTATCTATACTGTTTCACACTTAATTATATTTATTCTTATTTATTCATTTATTGGAATTTTTTCTCGCAAAAGTTGTCGTATTTAATAGAAAGATATATAGTTATTTCACATCCGTCCAGGTAAACCCTTTTCCCACATAAATTTCGATTCCCAAAAAAAATAGGGTAAATAAAATCGATTATATGTTGCTCCACAAACCCCTGAATCTTTTATTGATACATTGCAAGCACTACGTGGCTGCTTGAGTGAGTGTCAACTTACATTGAGAGGGTGTACTTACATTGGAAAATTCTAATCTTAAAATCTCGGTGTATTTATCTCGGTTTTTTTCTATAATCATAAAAAATCACAATTTAACAAACAATATCAATCAACAAACCATCGAGAACTACCGATTTAACCATTTCAATATAACATTTCAACATAATTATTTTAGCAAGTAGCAAATTTTGTCGAACAATATACTTTAAATTGATATAAGTTTTTTTTATTTATGAACCGATTGTAATAAAACTAACATTAAATGCGAAAGCAAGCTTGCTAGAATCCAGTACTGAAACTGCATTTATTCTGTTTTTGAGATTAGAGTAAACAAACGCACAGACAGACAAAAAAACACATTTCTTTTGGGTTCTATCTATTACATTGATAAATGTCCCAGTAACATTTTTTCTGATATATCTTCCATGTACAGACACTGATCAGTTACGATTTTATAATAAGTATAGACATAAGTATAAATTGCGTTAATTTATTTATTTATTGATTTTACAGCTCGTGAGAATGTAGAGCCGGAGACGGTCAAAGAGTTTAATCAGGTGAGCTTATTACATATTTATAGTTAAGTAATTTTATTTTGTAATTTTTGATTTGTTAATGTAATTTGGGATGTTAAAAAAAACATTAATTAATGTTTCGTGTATTCAATTTAAGTAAATATTTATATTGATTGTAATTTATTTTAGAAAGCTATTGCATTGCCAATCAAACCCAATCTTTCCTACTTCTGTGAAATGTGTAGAATAGAAACTAGGTATACTCTGAAACTAGGTTCTCTGCCATTTTTAAGAGCAAAATAATGTGCATGTAAAAAAGAGAATTTTCTTTTTATATGAAGAAATTTTAAGTTAATATATATAGCCCATTTTATATCAATTAAGAATAAATAAGAAATTATTAAAATATAATAATTTAACAATTTTGAGGATATTATGGTGCAATGTGATACCCATTCGTTAATGTTTGATTGTGTTTGATTTCCACTTAGGGATTTAATTACATTGGAATTATAACCAAGCAGCCAATAAGGTGTACGCGTAAAAGAAAAACAGATACATAGTGTCTAAAATTTTAATATTAAATTAAAATAATCCAATAAACAAAATATTCTTCTAGAAACGCTGGATGCCATGTTACTCCACTGTGATATCGGTTGGTCTTTTGAATAAATGCACTAACAATGGTAATAATTAATAAACAAAGGTTGTGTTGATTGTTGACACTTTGGTTATAAGACTGTAAGACATCATATTAAGGCGGCTATTTTATCTCATATTTAAAATAGATAAAAAATGTAGAGTTTGATATGAATATAATAAGATATAAGTAAGACTGTGTGCCCGTGGTCAGTGTCTGCTGGGCCTGCTGGAGTGCCCGGTGTGCCTGGAGTGCATGGAGCCGCCCATGTCGCAGTGCCGGCGCGGCCACCTGGTGTGCGGGCGCTGCCGCGCGCGCCTCGCCGCCTGCCCCGTGTGCCGCACCGCCTTCTCGTCCGTGCGCAACCGCGCCATGGAGGCCGTGGCCGAGCTGCTGCGCTACCCGTGCCGCCACGACTGCGGCCGCCTCGCGCCGCTGCGGCGCCGCGCCGCGCACGAGGCCAGCTGCGCCGCGCGCCGCTACCGCTGCCCCGCCGCGCCCTGCGCCGCGCGCGCGCCGCTGCCGCTGCCCGGCCTCGCCGCGCACGCGCGCGCCGACCACCTGCCGATGCTGAAACTGGGACGCAAACACAAATTCTCAGTACGAGTCAATACGACGCACTTCGACAATTGGTTCGTGATGGTCGCCCGCGACATGTTCCACTTGCGCATCGACGTCGACATACGCACGTGGGGCGTGGTCGTGTACGTGGCATACATTGGACCTAAATGTAACGCTAGTCGTTTCGTTTACGAGGTGAGTTCATGTAATGATTGACTTTACTGTTTTTTATCGTGTGTCCAGTACATTTGACAAACCGTGGCCACTCTGAAGACACCTTTGCTGTAAATGTCTGTGCAGATTCTATTTTATACTTATATATTAAATACTTCTTTTTATTATTCTGTGTCCATGTACTTCTACTTAACTAAGTTGATGTTTCATTAGTGCCCTTTTATATTAAAGACACTAGTAAATGTTAAAAAGTGGAATTATTCTAATATTCGGTTACATACATGGGGTGTGGTCGCACATGCATCGTATATTAGATCTAGTCGTTTTATTTATATATTCTATGTACAGATATTTTTTTAACTGTTTGATTATAGTGTAGATTTTAGATGGTATCCCATTATTTTATTTTTAAAACAGCTTCCTGCTTTTTCCTATATAGCAGAGTAGCAAAGGGAAAACTGAGTATTAAGACACTTCGTTCCCCACTTTTCGACAAATTTTCGAGACGTTGCTTGTTGAGTGAGCGTGAGTGAGCTTAATGAATAAAGAGTAGGGGAGAGGGGGGCACATTCGAACGATTTTTAAACTTTGTGTCATATCTAAAAATTCTACACTTTTTAACTTCTTTACTATTTCACAATGCTTAGTTCAACTATTGTGCCACACAATCGTAGCATCGTATGTAGAAAAATATATAAGGTAAAGGTGCAATATCAACTTTAGTAGCAGTAGTCAAATGTTCAAAGCTGCCCCCCTTGCGGGGTAGCTTTGAACATATATGGGGCAGTTTTGAACTATCATCGAATTCAATGAAATTAAAAGGCTTATCAAACTTTTAAGTAACTTTATTAATAAACTTAACATTAGAAACGATGGAGATCAAATATCAGTACCATGTTAACTTAAAAAAATAATATACCTAGTTTAATATTGCGATTGTACTAGTACTAGTGTTAAATAACTTTAATATTATTAATAAGCTTTAAAAACGAACAAACAAAAAAGTAGCTTTGGCTTCCTAGAAGTAATGAACATTATGGGATCAATCATAGAATAAATCTAATATTATGAAAATAAAACAAAATATTTTTTAAATAAACAGTTTAATACCCTAATTTGAACTTAGAAAAAATAAATTTAAAGGAAAACATGGATGTAGTATGTGACGTAACCAAGAACTGAAATTGGGGGAAGTATAGTGGAAGTAAGAAATAAAAATCAGCTTCACGTTTTATCCCGCATACAGCACGGTAGGCAGAGGAAACCTAGTGTTAAGACACTCCGTTCCCCACTTTCTGCCGAATTCTGGAGGCATTGCGTGTTGAACTCAATTAAATAAATATAAATATATAATAAATTTAAGTAAATATTTCATCTCCTCGAGTGGAGATCGAACCCACAACCAGTCGGTTGTATAGTCACACTTCGTGCCGCTGCGCCGTGACTGGCCTCAAGTCTAGTCTACGTAAGACTTTTGAAAAACTAACGTAGCACTTGTCCTCTTTCTTAAGAAAGAAAAAAAAATACAAGCCACTTTTTTATTATTCACAGATGATGAGACATTCGCTAAAACGAAGTCTCCAATATTTATTAAGTTGTAATCTAATTCCATTTCGTAGTCTTCATACGCACAGATTTCAATATCTTCATTCTCTTCACAGTAAATTGTCACTTCTTCTTCTGATTCCAAATGCATTTTTGAGTCGGTTTCTTGTGAAGAAAAGTTAATTATAGTTTTGATTTTCTTTCGCGGTATTTTTTTACATATAATAATATTCAAAACTGCCCCCTTTATTTTGTTCAAAGCTGCCTCAGTGGTAATTAAAAAATTACAAACTTTTTTTTTCAAGTAAATGTTTCAAAATTGTGGTGATTTCTAGTTTATTGCATGATATATGGAACATTCTAACTAAAAGAGGAAAAAAAAAACCATATACCTTGAATTGGATCCCTGCGATCCTTACGCGTTTATTTAAAAATGCATAAAATTTTACTGAAAAACAAACACTCCTCGTAACTCAACAACTGGTTCTCATATATCAGCGGTGACAAGTGACACGTGTGCAGATTGGTGCTGTCACTACTCAAAAAAAATCTACCAAAATTTCTTTTTAAAATAGCTCTGTTAACACATATTTTCAAAGGTGCCCCTGTTCAAAGCTACCCCCCTCTCCCCTATATACTTTATCATTTCCTAAACAGGTGACGGTGACGGGCGAACATAACAACAGAAAGCTAGTCTACACGAGAGCTACACACAGCGACCTTGAAAGCTCATCACTCAACGTAAGCCGCCAAGATTGTTTCCACTTGCCCTTGGACCAGGCCCATAACTTCCTAAAACTGAGAAGAATTAAACATAACACTTGTGAACTCGACAAGTTCTTAGATTTCACAGTGGATATTAGTAAATGCGAAGAGCCTGTAGAAAGTATGACGGACGAACCGGATTCTTGATTAGAGTGTGTGGTGTACGTTAGCGAGGGCCGCATCGTCAGATACGAGACGCACGGCATTCCTGACGCGCCTGAAACCCAGTGAAGGACTTGCATGTTCAGAAATAACCGGTCAAGTGGGAGTCGGACTCGCGCACCGAGGGTTCCGTGCCAGTTTCATGGTTACAAGTCAACGGAATGTAAGAACAGCTTATAAAAGTTGATAAAGTTAATTTTGCGGGGGCGTTTGCACTAATTTTGTATGTAATGAACTGCAATATAACTTTGTAATGGGATTTTTTTTTTCATTAAAATACAAATACATTCCTTTTTTTCCTTTATTTGTATTGTAAGACTTAATTTTTCGATGACTTAGATGCTTTGCTTTTTCTCATGGCTCTGGGCTTCAAAAATATGTTTTTAACAGACAGACATTTTACACACAGAAAGGCCAACATGGTGCGGAACTCTAAAAATGCATTTCTTAAACATTTTATTCTTATAACTCCATATTATGATGTATTTAATAGGTTTTAATATGTAGCTTTTCTATTTAGGCGTGGATCGCCGATATAATGTGATAATGTATCATCATATAGCTTTGGCGAATTCTTAAAATTATGCTTAATGTTTGTTAAATTAGTAAAACTTTGTTGTATTCTATTTTAATCGCCATAATGTATATTGTACTACTCTTCGTATATTAAATATTAAATTTTTATTATCTCTTATCATATACTTCTACTAGAGTAAAATGATCTTTTATTAGCGCTCCTTTATGTTATTTATATAAATGTTGCTTTAATACGTAATAGTTATATTGAATTATGGAAAATTAATTAAGTCTTCTCTTTTTTACATTTTTATATGTATGTATTCAAAACGCCTTAAGGTGGTAAATGGATGTTTTAACGGAGTAAATACTTATTTCTAAGTAACATAATATTTTTATATTACATATATATGTATTCTTATATGCGGTTAAATGCGATTAAATTTAATTATTATGTAATTGTATCTCTAACTTGATTGATATTATTAGTATTTTATTATATAAACTCTGTATATTAGTATGATGCGGCGTTGAGTTCTGCCACTCAACACGCAAATGCCTCCGGAATTCGGCAGAAAGTGAGTGTCTTAACACTAGGTTCCCTCTGCCTACCCTGCTGTATGTGGGCGTAAGCGTAAAGCTGATTTATTTATTTATATTAGTATGATAAGTATGTCTGACTTTAAAATGTAAAAATCTTTACATTATATGTAAAAAGGCTGAGAGGACTTATTATATAGTTTTTTCTCCACTTTCCGCCTATTTTTAGTCACCAATGCCACACTTTGTTTAATAAAATTGAAAATATTTTAATTTTAAACATTTCTTCGAAAGAATTTCACAAAAGTCCACAAGTGTTACACAAAGTCCACAAGTCAGACATTTGGTGTATAATCCGAAAATATATAATAAGGACAATAAGAATTGTATAGTGTATCTTATTACGTATTAGGCATTATATATAGGAATCATTATATAGTATCGTCAAGGGTATAGAGCAGTGATTCTCAACCTTTTTTTTGTTGCGGCACATATTTAACGATTTCAAAATTTGGCGGCTTACAAAGAAAATTTGGCGGCACACAAAGAAAATTTGGCGGCACACAGAGAAATTATTTACTATAACACACTGCATAAATAGTTTATGACAAAAAAATTAAATATACGAATTTATTTTTTTGTGGATTTAAATATATATTCATGTTAAAAATATTTTAATTTTTAAATGATATAATTTAATTATATTAACATTATTATATATTTGCAAAATTTGGCGGCACACTTTTGAAATTTGGCACACAAAAGTGCCGCGGCACAGTGGTTGAGAATCACTGGTATAGAGGCTTAAAATACTGGTGAAGTTGTCGTATTATATAAAACTATTATCTGAAGTATAGACTGATATTGCCTTTATTAACACTCGATAGAAAGCTAGAAGTTACCGTTCGTTTTTCCTACCCAAATAAATAAGTCATAGTTGTAAAATATTTGTTTCTGTAACTTATTTCAAAATAAATACAAATAGAATTGAAATATCTTATTTTAGTTTTACTTTTTTAAAAATATTTGTTAATTATTCATAACTTTTTAAATAATATTTGTCATTTGTTAATTCTCTTTTGTATGAATTGCTATTATTGTGTTTTTTAAACTAATATTGTAAAATGTTTTTGGAGATCACAATTCAATTTTGCTACTTATTTTAAATTTGTTTTCATTGGAGTGAAAAAGAATAATATTAATCTAGTTTCGATCAATTTTAAATATCGATTAATTAGTAGTTTACTGACATTGTGGTTATTAGAAATTGATAAATATATCTTTTGAAGAACCTAAGGAGTTAGAAGTTCATATTCGCAATGCAACATATTATATATATATTTTTTAAAATTACTTTTTTTATTTTATTTACTCAGTTAATTGTGTTTAAAAGATTCAAACATATCATATATTAAGTTTTATATCTGTGATTTTTGGTTATTAATTGCATTAGCGACGTCTTTTGCGGCCCTCGCAACGTTTTTTTTAACTTTTACTAAGTTCCTGCATTATGCGGCAACTAATTATAAGTACCTTATCTAAATATTTTTATAATAATATAAGGTTAAAGTGATTATGTATGTCACGACCATAAAATAAAATAAAGGTATTTAAATATATTTATCATTTTTATTTCAAATCTTAAAACTAAACACTAAATGAATTACTATTTGCGTGATATGTCCATTTACAAACAAATGGGGCTTACGGAATTTTTGTTAATAAATTTAGATACAAAATAAAAATTTGCTCCGTGTATTACTACATTTTTAGTTGTATTTTTTGTCTATTATACAATTATTTCTGCATTGTTAATATTGGTCACTATAATGTCATGCACCCTTTTCGATCTTCTACAGAAATTAGTATATACAAAACTAAAAACTTATTAAATTTAATTATCACATTGATTTGCCAACCTAACATTTATTAATATTTAAGATGCTATATTAATATAATTCAACACTACAGTAATGTAGTGCAGTAACTACTTACACTTTTGCATCATACACAATCATAAATAAAGCAAACAAGAAAAAAAAACTATTCAAAGAGGCAAACAATACCATTTTTTTCATCATCATATTAAATAAAAAAAATAATTTATAAAGACATGTTTTTTTTTTTATTTACAAAATGGTAAACAATTTCACATTGTATCCCGCATATAGCAGGTATGCTGAGGAAAGATACATTTCTCCGCCCAATTTACCGGTCATTGCGTGTTGAGTGACGGAACTCAACGCTGAACTTTGTCTACCATTCCCCCGCGTGCGGATCGTACCCACAGCCGTCGCGTTGTACACGGTGCTCAAGCCACCATCTGCTTAGAGGCGAGCGACTGCCGCGCGTACTCCGTTCCGATGAGGCCGCGACACGCCAATGAGAATTCTTGCACGCTTTCTAATAGCCGCCTTTTGCTTTTCTTTTCTCTAAAAAATAAATATATCATGAGAAATATTTTATTTAAGTGGTAAACGTTGTAATTGAATTTATGAAAGTATTGTAGGAATTTTAAACCATAACAGGCCAACATAAGATCCTTATGGGAGTTTGACATTTTATGTCGTTTTCTTCTTTTATTATTTTGTATTTTTCCTTTTGTTTTTTGCTGTTGCTTGTAATAAATATTGTAAATATGATAGTGGACTTACTTAAGCACAGCCTGTATAAACTTCTGTTTATGCGCATCCGTAGCGTGCGCGGAGGGGAACCCCGCACGTGCTAACGCGTCTCTTAACCACGCACCGAACTCCCCTCCCGCGTTGTTTTCCCCTTCGCCCCATTGTGCGCGGTTTAACGCCAGTAATAGTTCTGCTAAAGGCTCCATTTGATTGCGAGGTGTTGCGCCACCTATACATAAAAACGTGGAATAAAACAGTCCAATTTTTCCATCCATTTTTTCTTTTTTGTTATTAAAATGATTTAACACATTCGGTGCTGCGTCGTATTTGTATAAAGATAAATAAGATTTTCCAAAATTAAATTAAAAATTAAATCAGCTTCACGCTGTATCACACAGCAGCGTAGGCACAGGGAACCTAGTGTTAAGACACTCCGTTCTCCACTTTCTGCCGATTTCTGGAGGCATTGCGTGTTGAGTGGTAGAACTCAACGCCGCGCTTAACCTCGACACCAGAGCGAAGAAATGGAAATATAAATTTAAGTAAATATTTCATCACCTCGAGTGGGGATCGAACCCACAACCAGTCGGTTTTACAGTCACACCTCGTGCCGCTGCGTCACGACTGGCCTGGATTTTCCAAAGTTAAATAAATTTAACAAAACAATCATTGGCTTATAAATAAAAAATAAACAATATCAAAAACATACTCTTTAATTTTTATGAGTAAACTATATAAAATTGTACAACACAATTATGTTAATTACTACATATTACTAAAAAGTTTTTCAATTTCTCTACAATGAAACAAAACATACCAATACAAGACAGAGCGGTGTGCGTAAGATTCGGCGCACAACGCTGCAGGGCGCCGGCGCGGCGCTGCGCCAGCGCCGACAGCCACGCGCACGCCGCGCCCGCCGCGCGCGCCTCCCACACGCGCACGCAACTACACGCTGGAGTTATTTTATCTTAATGTATTTATATAATGTTTCGAATATTGAAAGAAAGCGTAGAACCGAGTGTCAAATAACAAATAAATAAATTAAAATAACTAACCCAAATCGACCAAATCTGGCAACAAGTCTTCCAACCAATCGATCGACTGAGCTTGTTTCTTAGTTAAGGCTACAAGTAATGTAAACAAGGCTTCGGCGAGGTCTGGCGCGGCACATGTAGGGGAGGGGGAGGAAGGGGGAGATACGGCACGCGCACTGCTCAGTACACCCGCACGCACGAGACGACACGCCCCGTTCCATTCGTTGCCTACGAGTACTGTTACCTGCAATATATTATATTACACCAATAAGAAGAGTAGGTCGTGAAATTTTATGAGATCATATGAAAGGAAATCTCAAATAAAAAATAACTCTAGCGTATTCAGTAAATATTTTAAAAATATAAAAAAAATGAATTGCTAAGAGATAACAATAATTACTAAACGGAAAAAATTACTTTAACTCACTAATTTAATAACTTCCAGGCCGACAGGGCATGGTTCTATTTCAAAACCGGCTATAGTCAAGTCTGCAATATCTTCTATTAGTGTTATAATGTCACCCATCATTGCTGATACAGTGTGCTTCAACACTTGGAACACTGGCTGAAAAAATTACATATATTGAATGAGATGATAAATTATGTGCAAAAACCCTTAAGATCTATATATGTATAGGATCATATTGTTGTCTATCTGTATGCCTGCAAGTCTGTCAATTCGTGGAGGTTTCGAATGGTTTCGAGAAATCGATTCCTGTTTGAAGGAATGTTAACATATCAAATATTGACTGAATGGATTTAATAATGAAATAATGCCTGTAAAGTGTAGAAATATGCAAGCATAACCTGCGGCATCCTGGCGGTGGCCAGCATGAGCACGAGCGCGGGGTGCAGCGTGCGGTAGAGCGCGGCGGCGAGGTGCGCGCTGGCGCCCAGCGCGCCCATCAGCGCTATCACCTCGGACGCGCACACTGTACCGCCCTCGCCTATCTGTAGGGAGCGTTAGGGGACCACCGTAACAACAAAACAACTATTTATATATGTTCCTTCCAACAGGGCATCCATAACTTATGTCACACGAATTCCATTATATCTGCTCCTTCCACGTCCTTGTAATTACTTGTTAAACATAAGAGAATCTCCCTTCCTATTGTAATGGCATATATTTCTGTAGTTTCACACGTAGAAAATATTAAATTGTGACAGTAGCATGTCACGAAAATTAGAAATCCTCTTCATCCCTTCTTGTGACGTAATTTATGGTTGGTTCGTAATATGTATGGTTGTATGAAAAAAATGGTAAATATTGTAAAAAAATTATATAGAAATACGTAATACACAGTTTTTTATCTTTTTGTAATCAATTAGGTTAAATTTATTTATTATGAATGTTGATTTTTTTTATGCATGTAGACTTAGATTATAGTGTTATAGATAAGTTGGCTACTGGCAACTGAAATGAATAACCGGACTCTCTTAAGGAAATATTGTATAAATATAGAAATATATGTATACAGAGTGTTTTTGTCATCACCAGTCTTATTTTGATAGCAGGGAAAGCCTACCAATGGCTTCTCCTTTCCCACAACTAATAGAAACCCAAATACTAAATGACTTGCACCTGATTAACAAGCTTCTCCCGCAATGTAACAGCTAGGTCCCGCAGCAGCGGCGCGGCGCGGTCGGGCGCGCTGGCCGCCAGCGCCGCGCCCGCCGCGCTCAGCAGCTGACGACGCGACCACGCGTCCACACCTGTACTGCCACACTGTCAAACAAAATATATACCACGTATAATCATACACAGCTACATATGTCACAAACAACAAGACAGCTGACACCTTTACAAGAATGTAAAAAACAGCTATACGTGCTGCAGAGAACACAGAAGCAGCTAAATATGGGTCCCGGGCACTAAGCGTTGGCGCAATGAAAGTAGATCTTAAAAAAGGTACCATCACGAACGTACTGGGATGTATTCTAGCCTCAGCAAAGCACAACGTAGGTGTGTACGAAGATCGAGGACATTTGGCTTTCTTAAGGGCAAGGAAAAAAAGTGACAGAAGGCTTTGTATACAAGGATGACAGGTCAACAGGAGAAAATTCCCCACCCAGGTACACAATATCTTCGGACAAACTATCTATTTTCGGAAAAAAGGTAGCGTTGGAATAAAGGTTATTTAACACCGTGCTCACCTTTCAAACCTCCAACAATCCAACCAGCATTTAGAAGCATTAGGAGCCACCAATTGGGACATACAATGGGTAAATGGCGTTCCTGACTACGGTAAGTCCATCTGGTTGGTCAACAATTTCGTCAACGACAGTGATCTGACAGGAAATATGAAGGAACCGAGGACCTCAGGACTTAGATCACTTTTAGTTGCACCAGACACGCAAAAATCAAAGTCCACTCGATCTGCAGAGTTGCAGAAAAGCCCGTAAAATTTATCGTGGAAGAGGCCATAATGAACCATTTCGGGGCAATCGTAATGGCGGCCATATTATCAAAGGCCAAGATACGTACACTGATTAGGGACATAAGCCAATTACTCCTTAATCGACAGATAAAACCTCTTCCAAATGCACTATATCGGCCCAAACCACGTGACGGCCATCGTTTAAGAGATAGCGAGATCCTATATATGTCCACTGGATGTGACATATCCTCAATACTCTGCACTTGGTCCGTACACAAGCAGAAAAAGCCGACCTTATCAGGAAAGGATTTCAGGGACTTACATACGACTCGGTAATAACCATTCAAACTAAGGCCATTAAGATCGCCCTACACGAGAGTATATCACACGCTGTCGTAGCCTTAATAAGACACACAAGGATGCATCTACTACACTGACGCCGAGGAAGACGCTATCGGTAGGTTCATTTGGGCAAATGAAAGTTCCGTGACTGATATAGTAGAATACAGTATAAAAAGGCTATTTCTTACAGAGATGAGGAGGCAATAAAAATATTACATAAACAATTAATTGCACCACAAGCGACATGATCAACAGTCACTAAACTAGAATATTGACAAAGAAACGCAAAACATTCAAAATATAAATGTTCACTTCACATTTCAAAAAGAAATCTAAATTTAAATAACCAATCAAGAACAAAAAAGGCACTGTGGCCTGTTCCTTTTTATCTAAAATAGCCTCATATCATTTTTTTATCTGTGATCATTATAGTAAGGGAGCTATGGGGGTAGCAACCATTAACGTTAAAGTTTATTTTCTCGTTATCTATTGGAGATATTTTTGTTTATATTTCAATGGCTAATAACCATTCTAACAAAAAAATATGGTGTGACGCTATTTCGGATAAAAAACACTTTCTCTATAATTCGTATCCGAAATTAACCGAGACTAAAATATAAACAAAAGCGAAGTCGATATATGTGTTCTTCTTATTTCCTATTTATTAACTCAAATGTTACCGTTATAGTATAATAATACTGAATCTCAAAACAACAAAGCGTTTTTTAATTAACCACGATAAGGAAACGAGGCGAATATAAATATGAATAATAATCTGAGCGGTAAGCTCATCGAGTACTACACCTGCGCCTGCGCCACCCTCACGATGTCGTCGACCAGCTCGGCGGCGGGCGCGCTGCAGTCCAGGCACAGGCGGCGCAGCGCCAGCGCGGCCGGCGCGGCGCTGCGCCCCAGCGCGCCGCCCGCCGCGCGCACCGCCGCGCGCGCCAGCGCCGCCCGCCCCGGCGCCGCGCCCAGCCACGACGCGTACGCGCCTGGGGAATATATCACGCATTTAGTTGTGATCTCTCCACACTGCCCTCCCTCTGACTACTAAAAATACAACTCACCGAGACAATCCAGCGCCGTGTGCAGCACACGAGCGTCCTCACTCAGATCGGCCACGCAGTGCAGGGCGTGGTGCAGCAAGGCGGCGGGCGCCGCGGCCTGGCCGGCCGCGTCCGCCAGCGCGAGGCACACGTGCAGGGCGGCCTCGCGCGCGGCGGCGCGGTTGCCGGCGCCCGTCAGCGGAGTGGCCGCCCCGCCCGTGTACACGTTCTCCACTAGCGACCAGCACGATTCGCCGAGGAACATGTAGCAGTACATCTGACGTAATTTCATACACATTAAAAGGTCTTGATATTTATTTTTTATTAAATTACGTATTAATAAAATTGCACTATGCCTTAATAAAATTGAAAATTTTGCAGGATTAAATGTTTTAGAAAATATAAAAAGGGAACAGTAATCGATGAAGTGAATAAAAATGCAATAATTGTTCATTAATAACAATTATTATGGTCGTTCGCTCCGACTGTCCCTTTAGGGATAAACCGTGAAAGCTAAGTTAAGGTAATGATAAGTTTCAAATGATCTTTGAAGATACCTAACTGGACTTCATCTCCGTGTTATATTAGTACTGCTAAAAATTCACCATTTAAATTATTAACATAAATATAACTGATATTCGTTTACCACAATATCAGCAACGTCTTGTCTATAGCACCGTAGTAATTCCTGATCGTCTTTAGAAAGTGCTGACCCCGGGGGCATCTCGGATTTCTTCACCAACGTCAAGAGAAGTTGCGTAAAAACTTCACGCCACACTGGATTTATTTCCACATTGGCATTTAATATTTCGTCCTTTAATAAATAAAATAAATGATTGATTAATAAAATTTGTTATTATCCATCTGTATAAATATTTACGGTCGTGGCGCAGCGGCACGAGGTGTGACTGCAAAACCGACTGGTTGTGGGTTCGATCCCCACTCGAGGAGATGAAATATTTACTTAAATTTATATTTTCATTTCTTCGCTCTGGTGTCGAGGTTAAGCGCGGCGTTGAGTTCTGCCACTCAACACGCAATGCCTCCAGAATTCGGCAGAAAGTGGGGAATGGAGTGTCTTAACACTAGGTTCCCTCTGCCTACCCTGCTGTGTGCGGGATACAGCGTGAAGCTAATTTAATTTAATTTTTATTAATATTTATTATATAATTTGAATAAATATTACTTCTTTCTTTAAATATTATGTTGTTAATGCCTCAATAGTTAAAAAATAGGCTAGTCGTGGCGCAGCGGCACGAGGTGTGACTGTAAAATCGACTGGTTGTGGGTTCGATCCCCACTTGAGGAGATGAAATATTTACTTAAATTTATATTTCCATTTCTTCGCTCTGGTGTCGAGGTTAAGCGCGTCGTTGAGTTCTGCCCCTCAACACGCAATGCCTCCAGAATTCGGCAGAAAGTGTGGAACGGAGTGTCTTAACACTAAGTTCCCTCTGCCTACCCTGCTGTGTGCGTTATATAGCGTGAAGCTGATTTAATTGTTTTGATTTTGATTTTTAGTTAAAAAATATAGTTTTTAAAAAACACGCTTTTGTGAAAAAATGAACTAAAAAGTTAAACAATTACAGTATACATTGTAAAATAATAATTTACTTTATTTAATATAAGACCACATTAATATTATTTAGTATAATAAATAAATCAATGTATTGCAATGTAAAAAAGCTATATACTGTACTATAATTATTTATCACCTGTTAATATACATTTTTACAAAAGCGTATTTGATATGGTATTAGTACAATTTCTTGATGATGATGATGATAGAAAATTTAAATCATCAACGATTAGGAGTTAGGGGACAATCTTTTAAATATTATAGGAACCTATGGAGTGCTAGTTGTAGAGAGAACCTATACTGTACTATCAAGTTACTCGGGTAAATTGATTATTGTAGGTTCCTCATCACTTCTAATGGTTAAGATGTGTCTTTGTACTTGCCCATATTTACTTGTATATTATGTAAAGATAAAAAATGAACTGAATGACACCGTAGCTATTACTTGGAGAGCCGATGAAGTTGTTAAAACTAATTCCGATAACTTTAATTTTTAACCGAATTCGAAAAGAAGGACCTCAATGTTTTTTGAAGAAGTCAACAAAATAAAAATATACACATATATATAAAGACGATGTTTTGGTTTATTTTAATTAAATTTGGGATTTTTTGGCATCAACGAGCAAAAAATTTTAAATTAATGTTATATATATATATATATATATATATATATATATATATATATATTAAAATTAATCGACTTCTAAACTATACTTATATGCACAAACTGAATTGTACAAATTAATATTTTAATTACTTAAAAGTAAATAAAATTGAAATTATTGATTGTTGTTGATGTTCTTTACCATAATCTATAAAAACGGTATAAAACCACGTTTGTTCTATAGGAGCCTCCTTAAATATTGTTTTTTAGTATTTGTTGTAATAGCTGCAACAGAAATACATCGTATGTGAAAATTTTTCCCTGTCCAACAACTTGGCGACAGACGCACATTAACATTTAAACATTTTTTACATTCTCTAAAAAAATGTTTAATAGTCTAATTTCTGCCTACTAACCTGTAAAGTATACCAAATGCCGAACACAAGATTCGACCGCGTCTCGTGCAGTGGGTAGTGTCCGGGCGCGGCCTGCGCGGCCAGCAACAGCTCCAACACACTCCTGGCGGCCTGGTCGCGCTCGGCCGGCGACTCCACGGCGCGCACTATCTCGCGAGAGTGGCACTCGCTTATTGAAACGCAACACGTTATTAGAGCTGAGAGGAGCTCCTGTAAGCAAATCATTTGAAAATTGTGTATACGAATTGTATACATTTGTTTATACTTTTAAAATGCTTCGTAAAGAATTCCAAATAAACTTACTTCATTAATAGAATTAGGCACGTTATTAGCATTAAACAGCGGCGTGGCTAGCTCAGAGACACTGGCCAGGAGGTCCCTGGCCGCGCCCGGGTGGCGGCAGGCGCCGCCCGCCGTGCCCGCCGCGCGCACCGCCGACAGGCACGCCTCGCACGCTTCGAGCGCTGTGTCGCTCACGGCTTCGTTCCATCTGTGGATACAGCGGTCGTATGAGGTGGTGGTGGAGTTTGTATAATGAAAAAACTTATAAGTGCTTGTATAATTTTAAATGCTAGTTTAAGCAAGGTCTGCGGCCCCCACGGTAAGCTTGTTGTAGGAACACACAAGTATACAATTACGTTAGTGTACACATGATATGTCATACTCAGCAGCAGTCACCCACCCTTGCTGTACAATGTAGAATATTAGTAAAGTTTTTTGTTTTAGTATCACCGGCAGGGTTTAGGCTTCATTTTCTGAAAAAAAAAAGGTGAGACATTGCGTGCAAAGTAGCGGAATTTAACGCCGTGCTTTGTTTTGTTGCCACAACGAGGAAATTATAATACTTCTTGCCACTAAATTCATTCAATCCACAAGTGCTGTGTTGACAGTCAGACAATTATTTTCTGAAATTAATTTACTTGTTGCACCATGTTTAATAAAAAAAAGGTCGTGTAATGGAAACCTGTATGATTGCAAGTATATTTTGTATGTCATATAAAAATAATAATCATATTAATAATTTTTACAGTGTTATTCACAAACTTAGGATAAACATTTTTTTTTAAATAGCTAGATTAAGCCTGTGCTATTTTAAAAATCTTCTGTGCTACTTATAGAAATACTAACTACAAATATAATTTGTGACAAGCATATATATAATCAGTTATTTGTCAATGGTTCTATCACAAGGTAAGATATTTACATTCAAAAATATTTCTTCAATCAGGTAAAATTAATAAATGCACCATCCTATATTACTTTTTATATGTAACATTCCTAAAATAACCAACAATTTTAAGTTGAAAATGTCTTCTAAACTATAGAAGAGTTTCCTCTGATTATTCTATTAAATTTGAGAAATATGCGAAGTAAAAATATTTAGTTATAATCCATGTCTTCAGTTCTTTGTAATAATGTAACACACCTGCATATAACATGAACAGCGGCCAACAGGGTGCGGTATAATGGGGCACGTTCGGGTAGTGTAGTGGCACAGTCTACCGCATCCTCCTCTCCTAGGGTGAGCCAACTTGCGGCACACATTGCCGCTATAGTCCATGATTGTATTGTATCGTCAGATGGTGGGTCTTTACTGTAGTCACTGAAAGTGATATAAAAAATATAGCAGTAAATAATTATATATTTAAATAAATTGATAGCTTTTAGGCTACTTCTCTCACAACTTTATATATATATATATATATGTTGTTATAACATTATGCTAGCTTATTACAGTTAACTTTACCATCTGCATGCCTTGCTCCAATGATAAACACGTAGTTTCTGAATGACAATTTTTGTATTACAGCATTTGGGATAGATACTCCCTTATATATGACATTTTGAATTTGGGAATCCCAATCTCAGCATCAAGAAAACTGAATGAAAACTGAATGTGAAACCAAAAGCAGTATTGAGTTTCAACATACACACAACATCGCAAATTGAGCAGTAAGTGGAGAATCAACCTGACATTAAAATCTCTGTGACTACACTGCTATGAAGGAGAATGTGTGAAGCTTTTTTAATATTTAAAAAAATATTTACTATTTTTATTATGTCACAAACTAACTTATAAACACTCTGTAGATATCTTAGCATGTCATCCAAAACCATTTTGCTTGCTTGATTTAATGCTGCACGATTTTTTTGGCGCAAGGTTGTACCCATTGTCATACTGTTATACTGAAAATAATTACGAAATATAAAAATCAATTCAACAAGACATTTTTGCACTTTAAAATTACTCATATGAGGTTATTAAATAAACAAAATAAAAATTAAATTACTTACTATTTATTTGTATATTTTTTTCTTTTTAAATTAATGTTATATTACAAATTAGTACCACAATCTACTGTAGATACAGAAATAAAATCAATAATAATGTATTTTTTTTTATTTTCTGTATAATTATAACTTAATTGTACTTACTTCTTCAGGTATCACAGTAAGTACTTCCAGTAAAAGTGATGTGTTTTCAGCTGCTGAAAGTGGTCTTAAAGTATCTGCTAAATCTACAGAGCCTTGTTGTAAAATAAATGCTGCTAGCTGGAAGGACAATACCATAAAAAATCAATTAAATTTAAAATTGAAAAAAGTGCTACATAAGAAATTTATATTACTTACACTTATACATAATCTGTTAGTAACTATTTTAGGACCTTTGGAGTAACCAATAACAGCCTGTAATAATTTTTCCTTTAATTGTGGATACATTTCTGGAGGTACCTCATTCCAGCATCTCAAAATTTTTGTATGTAAAGTTGTTGCAGCATAAAATTGTATTTCTGTGCCCTACAAAATATTGTGGTTATAAATAAATATGACATATCTCTTACTCTTAACTTATTAATATTTTATCTGCTTTGTCTATATGAGAAATAAATATTAATGACAATGATAGTAAAATAATATTTCATATACATTATTATTTAGTCAATAATAAAGTTAATTTATGGAAAAGCAGGAACATTACCTTGCTGGGCTGAAGTAAATCCCAAACAAATGTCCAGGCTTCTGATACACGTTGCGCTGCTGTAAGCCAAGCATGAGCTTTTGCCCGATCTTCTTGTTCGCCGTTATAAAATACTGAAACCGCATATTCTAAATTTTGAGCTGTATACTCCATTATTATAAGACTTTTTCAATCCTTTTACACTTAAAGCATTATCACTAATTGATAAACATTTGGAATTTTTAAAGAATTAATAAACGTTAAAGGTGATGTCTTAAGACTAGTATCAGTTATAATATATTTTTTAATTAAATAGCCACTCTTAAAATATGGATAAATAGCGAATATTCACTTGTCAATAATGTATTTGATATTACAATTGACACATAAATGCCAAGATTCTTATGACATTAACAATACTATGTTGCAAGGAACATATTGAAACGTAATAGCCCGTTCGGCATTTATACTTTTGTGAGGGCTTGCCGAGCTTGGACCTGTGTCAGATTTTAAACACAGATCAAAAGGAGTCCTTACGGCAAACGCTAGCAAGACGCTTACACGTTGGCGCATATTCAGTCTGAATTCGTATCGAAAGGATGTGTTTTGCTGTGCGATATTATAATAAATTACATACAAATAAATAATAGGGAATTACACTATCTACTTATTTAGAAAACGTATAAAAATTTTAAAGTTGCGAGACTTGAACCCGCGCTTCCTGGTAACCGACCAGGTTTATTACCGATTATGTTTATTGTTAGTGTATTATTTCATTGTTAATTAGGAATAAATAAAAATTCAAAACCATATTAAGTACATACGTATATATAAGTTTATTTCAATATGAAAATTAAATTTATAAGTATATATAAATTTAATATGCAAATTAATATGTATGTAATATTTGTAGGACAGTAATATCAAAATATTACTTGTTTCATGCTTTTTTACTAATATATACTATAAACTGATATTGATTGATTTTTTACCGAATTTTTAGCTTCCCTTGTTTTTTTGTAATGTATAACGTCAAGCCTAACGCATTTGAGTTGAAATAATTTCGACACCCTCATCGGTCATGCATGCAAGTCAGGAACATACAAGCGTATAGATGGAAACCAAGGGTTTGTGAAGATTTGGCGCTTGCAGTGCTTGCCGAGCAATGACAAGCGTATAAGCCACGTATAAAGCCTAGTCAATATTATACTAGTATTTTATAGCTAAAAAACGCGCTACTGCTAAAAAATCGTTCGCACTCTGCACAAGTACAGTATACAAAAGGGCGGTATTTTGCAAGATGATGAGCCCACAATACAATAATTAAAAGAAAATTAATAAACTAATCGTAACGAGTATTTTAGAAGACGTAAATGAGGAAACTTGTATATTTAATAAAATTTTAAAATTATTTGAAACTAATTTTAAAGTAAAATTTTTACATTTTTACTAATTTGAAAGCTTCAGACCTGTTTACTGTGTGTGTAGTCACAGTCAGTGGACCAGTGGGTACAGACGGATGGACGGTAGGGTGGTACTCTCCCGAAAAAACGTAGATTGAAATGGATCTACTCAACTAAACTACGTACTAAGCTTCTCAACTCGTGCTTAGACCCATTTAGCTACTAAATTATTCGCTACTAAAATACTAACATAATGAGAATTAGACTTTAAATTAGAGAGACGAAACATGTATTTTTTGTGACATACACAATTTTTTATTAAAAATATAAAAAAGTGACTGGAAAACGTATTTTTTATATTCTTTTCTAAATAAAAATCTATGGCTTAACTTCCCAGATAGTAATGAATTAATAAACAATGTGTAAGTTTTACACATAAAATCAGAAACTGATAAGTGAAATGAGGAACATCCCAAAATCTAACGCGTTACGTTGGGTTTGGCTCGAGTTCGGAAAAAAAAACAGAGAACGTTCGATTCCCTCTACCTAGTGATTTGTAGAAAAAAATGTAGAGTAATAATAATGTAATAAAGTAGAGTATATATTTGTTTTACTTTTTTAACTTATATGACCTTCAAGAATTGATAAAATAAATAGTTATTATTATGTGAGGCCATCGTGGCCTAGGGGCACTAGGGTGTGACTGTAACGCAATAATTGTGGGTTTCATCCTCAGTCGAGGAGATTAAATATTTATTTAAATATGTTCCCATATCTATACTCTGGTGTCGAGGCAAAGCGCGGCATCGAGTTCCGCCACTCGACACGCAATGCCTCCAAAATTTGGCGAAAAGTAGGGTATTAAGACACTCCGTACCCCACTTGTTGAGTTTTTCTAGGCATTGATTGTTGAATGGTTGTGCTCAAATTTGGGCTTCTGCCTTGGTGCCAAAGTCGCGTTACTGTCACACTTTTGAGGGCCACACGCGCCACGTCGGTCTCAAATTACTAACCATGTTTATATTTTTCCATCATAACGGTACCGTACCATAGCGTAGGTACAAAATACGTAGGTATGGTTCCTAGGTATAATATAAAAAGTAAATTATATTAACTTTTTTTACTCTGTGTTGACCTGAAGTGCAGGCTGGTAATATTAAAATTTGAAATTTGTTAGCTGTCACTTTTGCGAATTTCGATAGCTGTCACGGAATTGTTGATATCAGTGTTCAAATTTAAACTTTGTTATTGTATTATATCTTAAAATGAAAATCGAAGAGGTAAAGAGCACTGCGAAAACTCAAAGAATATCAGCACACAGCCATATAAAAGGCTTAGGCTTAGATGAAAATGGAGTTCCAATTCAAATGGCAGCCGGTCTCGTGGGCCAAGAAGCAGCACGAGAGGTAAGCATTAAGAAGTTTTATAGTTTGAAGCATGCTATACACATGATATCTGTGTAGGAATAGCTCATTCAACCCGATTTAATCTATTTATGCTTAGCATCTAATACGAAATATTGATAAAACATTTAGGTTAATTTACATGGTTGCTATGGAGTTTAGAAGCTTTTTTGCTTAAATGAATTTGAAACATGTCTATTTGATACACCGTTTAACGCATTATTAAAAGATACATATTTTTCTGTACAGGCAGCTGGCATTGTCGTCGATATGATTAGAAGTAAGAAAATGGCTGGTCGAGCTCTTTTACTTGCTGGACCCCCGGGCACCGGAAAAACTGCTATAGCCCTAGCAATTGCACAAGAGCTGGGAAATAAGGTAAAAATAAATATTTACTCTGTCTTATTTTATTTTTTTAAACCCCTCCCACCCTCTTTGATTTATTTTACCTTTAGGTATAAAATAGATAAGGTATGCTGATAATATTTGAAATAGCTATTAAATTATTTTACACAGGGATGTTAAGGATGTAAAATTTTAAAAACACTTAGAAAATATATAAAAATTTGAATGTAGTGGAATTTCAACTTGCTATTCTTGGAAACCGTCCAATGGATGAACAGACAGAGTGGGTTCAAATCACGCTACATTCAAATTTTGATATATTTTCTATAATAGTATTTTTCTTTCCTAAGTATGGATTAACACTTTAAATATATAAAAATTTGAATGTAGTGGAATTTCAACTTGCAATTCTTGGAAACCGTCCAATGGATGAACAGACAGAGTGGGTTCAAATCACGCTACATTCAAATTTTGATATATTTTCTATAATAGTATTTTTCTTTCCTAAGTATGGATTAACACTTTAAAAAGGTTAAAAATGTATAATTTCAGTTTGGAATATGAATATAAGAAAAACACTTAATCATGTTTGGTTTTGGTAATAGAAATAAAATAAAATCCATATAATTTCCATTACTGATATTAGATGTTATTGTTTGGGATTTAGAATTGGGTATTGGGAAATTCTTTTATAAAATCAGTTGTATTTTATATTCCCTTAATAGTGGCAGTTGCTTTGTTGCTTGTGATTTATCTGGTACAAAAAGATCTTCTTATACATAACACATCTCATTAAGACTGCATCTATCTATCCAAAATTATACATTTTTTTTGTTTATATTTAGGTACCTTTTTGCCCAATGGTTGGCAGTGAAGTGTATAGTACAGAGATTAAAAAAACAGAAGTCCTGATGGAAAATTTCCGCCGAGCTATTGGCTTGCGTATTAGAGAAACAAAAGAAGTCTACGAAGGAGAAGTTACTGAACTTACACCAGTTGAAACTGAAAATCCAGCTGGAGGTAACCTTAGTATAAACTTACTTAGCAATATGCTTAGATTTCTTAGTTTCATGCTGTGTTCCATATATAGCAGGATTGGCAGATGGAACCTAGTGTTCAAACGCTGTTCTGACTTTCCACCTAATTTTCAAGAAAATAGCGTTATGTGGTAAAACTTAGTACCACATTAATTATCATATGAAAATAATTCATGAATGATAATCAAACCCTAATTTACTTAACTTTTTATATATATTCAAGGTTATGGAAAAACAGTTTCACATGTAATTATTGGCTTGAAAACGGCAAAAGGTACAAAACAGCTGAAACTTGATCCAACAATTTATGAATCACTTCAAAAGGAAAAAGTGGAAGTGGGTGATGTAATTTACATAGAAGCAAACTCAGGTGCTGTCAAAAGGCAAGGCAGAAGTGATACTTTTGCTACTGAATTTGATTTAGAGGTAATTTGTTTGTATGAATCTTGTAAATTATTGAAATTATTATATTACTCATTTTTTAAGTGTTATGCTTGATCTTACATATAGCAGTCAAGGCAAAGAGAACCAAATTGCAATTTCTTTTTAAATTATTAATAAAATTATGTATTTTTCACATTTGTAAAGTGTTATTAGGAAAGAAAAATACCTTAAGTATTTGTATTTTGTATTAAGTATTTTCCTTTCCTAAGTGTGGATTAACACTTTAAAAAATGTTAGAAAAATATTTATTTTAAGATACACATTTCCTAAAATAAGTAGCGACAATTATGTTTTAAAATAAATAATAAAATGTACAATATACTTGGAAAATGTTTTACCATACATTAGTTTACATAGTTAAACAAAAAAACTGCATAACATAAAATTTTGACAATATCTTTTATTAACAGAAAAAAACTTTTCCCATTATACCTAGTATTAAAAGTTTCTGTTATCCACTTTCCATAAATGTTAAAACAATGCATGTTGAGTGGCAGTACTCAAAGCCACATTTTGTCTATAACCATTTCTCTGAGGGAATAAACTTGTAACCATCACATTTATACTTTACAATGGCAGTTGTTTGTATTTATAAATATTTTTTACAATATAAATCTACATATACATTTCTGACTAAATATAATAATTTAAATCATTTTGTATATTCTAGGCAGAGGAATATGTACCCTTGCCAAAAGGTGATGTTCATAAAAAGAAAGAAGTTGTACAAGATGTCACCTTGCATGATTTAGACTCGGCTAACGCAAGACCTCAAGGGGGACATGATATCATGTCTATGATGGGACAGCTAATGAAGCCTAAGAAAACTGAAATAACAGGTGTGTTGAAAATTTATTATAGCTTAAGTGGGGTAGGGCGGAGAAAATTAAATGTCATGACACTAAGAAGAGGGAACCAAGTGTTAAGACACTTTGTACCCCTTTTCTGCCCAATTTTCGAGACATGAGAAAATCACAGCCACCCTCCTATGTTATAGAGAGGGTGATAATTTTATTTTTTTTCAAAAATTCATTTCCTGTATTTGGAGTGGAAATGAGTATGGGCACTTATCCACAATTCACAGACACTGATTGCCACTGTGCCATGATGGCCTCAATTTCAAAAGTTATAGTAGTTATTATACTTTGTACCATACATATTGTTAGTACTGGTATGTTGTTAAGAACTTTAAGTGTGAGTGCATTAGCAATGGCTACATTTGATTCAAATCTTTTTACAGTTGTTTTTATCTTCACCACTTTAAATGAAAACACAGTTTTAACTACTATTTTAAGCCTAATACAATAAAAACAAAAGAAATATTTTAAATATTTTTAAAGTGCTAATCCACACTTAGGAAAGAAAAAACGTAGCGGGACTCGAACCCGCGCCTCCTGGAAACGGACCAGGACCTACAGGAGGCGCGGGTTCGAGTCCCGCTACGTTTAATTTTTTTACGTTTTCTAAATAAGTAAAAGAAATATTGTCAAAAATTAAAAACAGTTTTTCTCAAACAAAATGAATAATAAAATTATCTTTCTGAAATTAAACGCTATTTGTTAAGAATGACGCACACAGACACTAAGCTATTAAAGCGACAACATCGCACACGCGTCATTCACGAAATCGAGTCGCAGGAAATGGAGGTGTAGTTAAACGTAAACAACGTTCACCAATGGTTTATTATAGAAAAATAGATAATCGCGTAAAATAGAACGGGAGGTATCCCTTTCTCATTCGGATATGTTTTTTAATAATGAAAAGTGGTAGATTGGCAATGTTTAGTAATATTTTTGTAGTAGTCTCTGCTTACGTTATTGGTATCTATTCGTAACCGCCTCACACGTAATACAAATCTCGATATTTTTTTAGGTATGGGTTTAAAATATTTTACGATATATGCTGCCGTAGAAAGAGCGCAGACGTTTCCACTCTGTATAATAATATTTTCAATTTAATCGTAACCAGAAAATTGAAAATAATTTGGAATGAAATGGAACCCACAACAAGTTTGTTTACAGCTAAACACTTCCAGACATTACCATGATTGGTAAACATTTCTACTAAATGCTTTTATAATTAGTAATTAAATGAAACTAATTAACCCACATTTTAAATTATAAATATTTTTTATTTAGATAAATTGAGAAAAGAAATAAATAAAGTTGTGAATAAATACATTGACCAAGGAATAGCAGAGTTAGTTCCAGGAGTATTGTTCATTGATGAGGTATGTATATTGTATATACATATGAATATAGACCTGTATTAAATAACTGTATATATATCCCTGCAGATGTTACCCTTTGTGGAAATCAATACTTGGATACTTAAAATATAATAATGATTGTCATTATTATATTTTAAGTACCCAAGTATTATTTGATTCACTTCCTGATTTCTTATAGTTTACCTTGTGAATTAACACTACCTGTTTCAATTATATTTTCAAATCATTCCAGGGTGCCATTGCAATATTTTTTATCCAAATCAGTCCACTTGTTTAAGAGGAGTAGGCTTCGCATTTGAATCCGTATATAGCATCGAAATGCAGAGACAATCAAATGTCATGATACAGTTTTCAACTTGCTATCCAAATTTAAAACATCGAGTGTAACATGGCGACTCAACAACAACGCACTTTGTTTTGCCATAGTGGGAAAAGAAAAAAATCATTTCCTCCAGTGGGGATCGAACCCACTACTGTGGTTATGATGAGACTTCTCAATGCGCCGTGAAGGCCTCATTTAATATTTATATTTTATTCTATATTACAGATACATATGCTAGACTTAGAAACATTCACATATTTGCATCGGGCTTTAGAATCAGCCATAGCTCCCATAGTAATTTTTGCAACTAATAGAGGGAAATGTCAAATCAGGTTAGTGTTATTTTATGTATATAATTAATTTAAAAAAATATGATGTTTGAAAAATATATTTAATTGTATTTGTGTAAGCAGAGGAAACCTAGTATTAAGAAACTCGTTTACCACTCACTATGAGTGGGAGGAACTCATCATCGATGTTTGACCAGTTTTCAGAGCAAGGAAATAAAAATAATATACATCCCGCGAGTGGGAGTCGAACCCACTAACGTCACATTTACAGTCAGGCGCTCTACCGCTGTGCCACGACAGCTGAATTAATAATTATGTATATTTATATTTTTTTTTTTTCAGAGGGACAGAGGACATTATCTCACCACATGGTATTCCATTAGATTTGCTAGATAGACTCTTAATAATTCGCACATTGCCTTACAATAAAGCAGAACTTCTACAGGTAACAAATATTTATTAGAATTTTAATAGATGTTTATTTTTAATTTATTTTTTATAAAAAAATATAATTTTGTTCTTTAAATATATTAATATGCGTTTTAGATATTAAAATTACGTGCAGCAACGGAAGGTATAGCTATAGAAGATGAAGCGTTGACTGCATTGTCTGAAGTTGGTGCTAACAGTACGCTCAGGTAAGATATTGAGGATTCATTGTTGTGGTTTTAGTATGTTAGTTACTCTAGGACATTGAAACTTTTTTTGTGCGTAAGCAGAAAATAAAATTAATTGTAAAGTTGATTGAGCTATTTTGGTACTTTTAAAGAAATGTCCCTGGTATCTTTCTTTATTAAAAGCCACAAGGCACATTCTATAAATTTATCTCCATCTAATTAGTATTAGGGAAAAAATATATTTAAAATATTTCCGGTATATTACATTATATATGTAAATTATGGTCGTCTTAGTAGAATATGAGATGAGTGGTTATATTTTGAACATATTGGAATTGTCATGCAACATAAAATTTTATTATTACTTACAAATGAAGCTATTACATTGCAACTTTTTAGGACATACATAAAACCCTGAAGCTATGTTCTTGCAATGGCACAAAACATTAAGTCAAAATATTGATAAATTCATCATGTGTCTAAAGTATGTCTATGATGTCTACAATAAGTTATTTCTATGTAATTACTTTTATTTTAATATACCGTATTCATACACACACAGGTACGCAGCACAGCTTCTAACGCCCGCGGCGCTGGCAGCCCGCGCCGAGGGTGCGACTCGTATCGCGCCACAGCACATACGAGCAGTACACACACTATTTTTGGACGCTAAATCATCGGCCCGTATTCTAACACAGCATTCTGATAAATATATGAAGTAGTTAACTTTATTGTTAACTTCAAGCGCCTCTTTATATGCTCGATGTTTCATTATTGTTCATTTACCTTCCCACTGTATCCCGCATATAGCAGGGTAGGGTAGAGGAAACTTAGTGTTAAAACACTGAGTTACCCAATTTTCACTCTATTTTTGGAATATTGTGGATATTTGCGGAACTCAAAGCCGCGCTTTGTCTTGTCCCAATGAGGAAAAAAAAATAATTCACCTCCCAACGAACATCGAACCCACAACCTTTTAGTTAGCTATTATACATTGGACTTTTAAAGTGTGTATTAAAATATTCCTATATTTGCTGGGTGTCAAAAAATCATTTAATTTTGTAACATAATTATGATATAATATTGAGTGTATATAAACTAAGCGCTGTTTTCTCATGTCTTTAATTTTTTTATTGGTATGTGTATTGTACTTGAATGGATAAAAATTTTAGTTAAGTGTGCATTCATAGGTAGTTTTTAATTCAATCAATAAATATTGTTATATTTTTTTTCTAAGCGATTATAATTGGTTTTCATTAGTCAGCTTCACGCTGTATCCCGCACACAGCAGGGTAAATAGAGGGAACCTAGTGTTAAGATACTCCATTCCCTACTTTCCACCGAGTTCTGAAGGCATTGCGTGTGGTGTGGCAGAACTCAAAGCCGCGCTTTGCCGCGATACCATAGCAAAGAAATGAAAATATAAATGTAAATCAATATATCATTTCTCCGAATGAGGATCGAACCCACAACCAGTCGATTTTACAGTCACACTGTGCCACTGGGCTACGACTGGCCTTTTCTTTAGTGTTATTTTTAAAATTACAATAGTTAATACTTTTAAGTACTGTGTGTTAATGTATTTTCGACGGGTCACAGCCGCCCTGAAATTAAGTTTTCTGAACTTTTGCGCATTGTTCAGTCGGTAAGAAAATCAAAAGTAATAAAGGTCCCAAAATAAAATATTTGCAACAATCTCCACCAAGCTTCAGGGCGGCCATAACTCGCCGACCGTACTGTAACTATTTTGCCTTCTTTGCTTTTTTAATCAGTAAATAGTTTTCGTTTTGATTTCAATACGAAGTGCCTAAGCATAGCCTATAATACAATGAAGTGAGATAAGTTTTAAGTTCATAAATACTGTTAGGTTACTCATGACAATTTTTGTGGATTATTATAAAGGAAAAGAAAAACAATTAGCAATAAATAACTTTTTAATAAAAATGAGATGCCTCTTATTCTACACCTAAAGCTATATAAAAAACGTATGTACATCATAATTTTTTATTTAGTCATATTTTTTTTTAATATTAGATAATTTTGACACTTGGTTAGTTTCCGAAAATTTATTAAAACTTCTTATATGGGATTTAATTACAAGTAAATTCAACTTACTGAAGACTGCAAAATCTTCATTAAAATAATATTTACATTTTTAAAATCTTTAATCACTTAAATCTACTGAATTTGTCAAATTCAAATTGATTTCACGTTTTGTTCGATTTTCTTTTATCTAGATTTGAAATTGGATTATAATGAGAGTCGGGAGATACTGTGGAGGAGGTCTGACTTGAATGAAAGGGATTTTCGGTGGAAACCGGCGGAGTAAATGTAGGCAGATCTACCCTGACGCCAGCTGGTCCGGCTGTATGTCTGTATAGTGCTTCAAATTGCATTTCCTCAGAGATTGTGTGTGACTTGATTTTTCTTTCATCACGAGCGTTAATTGGATAAACAATTAAAATTTTTTCCCCCTTACTGCGTAAAGCAACCGGCGGAAGCGCAGTGCTCGTAGACGCGGAGGGACCTTCCACTACCTGTAACATTTCAACTGGCGCAGGTCGTAACGCCTCTGTCGTAGTTGTGATGGTAGTCGTAGTAGATGGTGTCGTTGTTGTAGATGAAGTAGTTGTGGAAATGACGACTGGTATGTCAGGCTCCTCAGGAGTCTCGAATTCACGCTTCTCCCCCGGCGGACCCATTATCCTAAGCGATTCAATCTTCATTTCTAAAGTAGGAGTAGGAATAGGGACAGAATTAGTTACATTTATTTCTTCTGTAGGTATGTACCTTGCTACTGTTTTAGGAACTTCACGAGAGCCAAATAAAGGTAAACGCGGGGCATATGCAGAGACTAGGGGTAAGAGTGTATCTCTTGCGTAACGTTCGGCTCTTGAGATGAAAGAAGCCAGACGTGCCGGTAAGAATTGTACGGCAAAACTTGTTTCTTCCTTTTCAGCTCGTTCGTCCCATGGTACATCATTAGCAATTGTAGACACATCGTAGTTTTTTGGTTTTCGTGATGGAGCTTGTGTAGTACGCGGAGGCTGGGTAGCGCGGAGTATTGGCTCTGATATTTCACGATGTTCATCAGGTGAATCTGCTCTTTGTCTTGGAGTTTTACGAGGTCGAGGACGTAGAATTGGTTCGGCAATTTCTATAACTCCACTGGCTGCCGTTTTTGTATTGGTCATACCGAATGCTCTACCAGTGTCGACTGTTTCCTCCCAGTCATAAGACTCGGCGACAAAAGGCCTTTGCTGCGGATCTTCGGGTAATTCATTATCTTGCGGGTCATCAGGAGGAGCGCTAGTTACATTTTCTAGATGAATAACTTCCTGCCCCAATAGAGTGCTATTAATCAGTTCTTCAACCTAGAAAAAAATATATATTCTTTAAATATAGAAAAAAAAACATGCATAACCAATTATAAGCAAAATATATTGATACCAATACACTAACTTCTTGAATTTGACAATCCCCGGGCTGCAATGGTAGTTGAGCCGACTCGTCGGATAGAAGTCGTAGGTTCTTACAGAATGATGAACTAATAGGAGAAATGGTTTTTAATCAATCTTATTTTATAGAGGTGAAAAAAAAATTAGGCTCGTCTCATAATTTCATGAAATACTCACGTCTTCCCAAAGCTGTCAGTAATGAGTAGCTTGTGCACGAGCAGCGCGCGCGCGCCGGCGCTGAGCCAGCCGTTGTAGGCGGCGTAGTGCACGGAGGCGCGCAGCGGCACGCCCAGCGCGGGGTGCGGCACCAGCACGCGCCCGAAGCGCACGTTGCGGTCGCTGGCCTCGCGCCTGAGGGACAACACACCAATATATAAAACAACAAATTAAAATATACTAAGGTAACGGCAAGGTCTGTAGGTAGGTGTTTTTTATTTAAATTAAATAAAGAGGGGACAGTGTTAAGACACCCAGTTCCTCACTTTCCGCCGAATTCTGGAGCCTTGTGTGTCAAGTGGCGGAACTCAACGCCGCGCTTTGCCTCAAAGAAATGAAAATATAAATTTAAATAAATATTTCATTTCGTCAAGTAGGTATAGAACCCACATTCAGTCGATTTTACAGTCGCACATTGTGCCCCTGCGCCACGATCGGCCATTTTATTTGAAATTATCAATATTTAATTTAAAATTAACAAAGGTACATTCCTTCTTAATTCATTAAGACAAACGTGTTATTTATCATGTTTAGCGTATTTATTTAGTATAAAATAAAGTTACCTACCTTTTTTTTGGTTTGACATGAACGTATGTCGTCGTAAAACATAACCCTACCTCGTCTGCATAAACAAAAAAGATAAAATATATGAAGTATCTTACTTGGTCATAGGAAAAGATTCATTTAACCCTGAATCCCCATGTAGAGTGAGGGTCACTCGACCGTAGTTTGGTTTTTGGCCTACTTCACTAGCTCCCCACAAGGCCACGTGGTATTGATGTGCTAAAATAAAAAAAAACAACTTGATTAATTACTTAAATTTTATTAATACGCATAAATAATATGTATCTTGAAGTAATTATTATTATTTTAAGCTGAACATTGGTTTTTAGACAAAATGCACTCAAATGTACAAACATTTTTAACTACCACATTTTTATAATTAAACAGGTTTTAGCATTAAATTATTTATACCAATTATTTGTACAAAATGTGTCTATCGCAGTGTAGTAGAAATATATGTCGGTATGCGCATTTGGCAAGTTTGAGCTAAACATATCACCCAACATGGAAAATTTCAATAATGGTTGGTAAATGACTTTTTTCCATTTAATAATATGAAGAGAAGGAACAATACGTATTATATAACACCGTGTAAGGCTACTGTCTGTAAGAAACTGATATAACGTATCAAATTATACATACCACAGAAAGGCTCTTCCTCTCTCGTGAGAAGGTACAATTGTCCACGTCCGAGAGAACGGTCGGCGTAGTAACCCATATTGCCACAACGATGGTCGCCATCACAAGGAAAACACCGACCCTAAAATATAGGTTATTAAATTCCTTAATATCCATTGGGCCATCGTATTAAGGATTATAAGTAGCGGTATTAAAAATGGTGTCTTTTGAGCCATATATGAAACGTTAAGGCGCTTTATTAAACATTTATGTATATCAGTGTTAAATTTTAATATGGTTCTTGTAACTGCAGTTAAAACTTGAAAGCTTTCTTTGTAGGAAATTTTACGATGTATTTTTTTTAGTTTCACGCTTTATTCCACACTTAGCAGGGTAGGCAAAGGGAACCTGGGAAACTAGTGTTAAGACATCCCGTTTCTATTAAGACACTACCGTTCCCCTTTCTTCGCTAAATTCTAGAGGCAATAGGTGTTAAGTGGCGGAACTCAACGAAAATATTAAATATTTCATTTCTTGGAGTAGGAATTGATCCCACACTTGTCACGCTTATAGTCCACACGCTTGTGCCCATGCGCCACGACTGGCCGCAAAAGTTTTGTTATCCAAAAAGCATTTAAAACAATAAAATATGAAATTCATTAAATAAATAACAAAATAATTACAAAATCTTACTTCCAAGAAAGTATCATAATCAGTGCAGGGAAACGCTGGAAAGTGACACTTAGGCGAAACAGAATCAGTGAAGAATTTGTATGCTCGACGATGATTGCACAATGATCGTCCTTCTGGAGACGCGCCGGCCCATGGCAAAACAAGATCCGAAACTGCACCGACGAACCTGATATTTAAGATTATATTTTATAATAATATACATTTGTAACTTATAGTGAATATACTCGTGAGTGTATTTTATGAGGGAGATTATAGATGATGTGCCGTCTTCAACGAAATCGCCATCAGTTGTGGAAATGACTTAAATTCGGCGATGAGTGAAGGCTTTCTCCGTAAATCTAAGGGTGCGGCAAGGTACAGCATTTTAAGTTCAATTAAAATTGAATATAAATAATTTTGATTAAATAATCATTATCAATTATTTTAAAAAAAATATAATTTTGATTAAAAGTACGTAGGGTACATTGACCCCCATGGCTAACCATATATCGTGTACTAAAAGACAAAAATTATACTTTTCAAAAATTATACTTTTTCTATACCATGAATATCCCCGAGTGAGATTTGAAGCTACAGCCATAGCATACTATTATGCTTTTCTCAACTGTACCACGATGGTTTTACATATCTGGCTCTGTTAAGATAACATATAAGTATAATACATAAGTAACTCACAGATTAGAACAGCCATGTTGCACTCGGCCGCCGTTGGGGTAGAAGTCGACGTGTCCGAGAGGCTGCGCGGCGCCGAGCCCGCCGAGTATTAACGTCTCACCGTTTGAATGTATCACATCTACAAACTTTGCATCAGTTTTGTCCAATCGTGCTCTCGGGTCTTGAAATTCGAATAGAGGTCCGGCTGGATCCAAACCTAAATGAAATTTGTTTATTTTGAACATAATATTTTTTTTATTAATAATGAAATATTTTGTTTTTTTTAAAACAAATAATAAATATAATGAAAATACGAGCTTTTGTAAAAACCCTAAGCGTATTAGGTAAAAACCTATAGTAATTGGAGCTTTACTCCATCTAAGTACAGGTAGATGGCAAAATATTATAATCTAAAATATATCCCATCAGAAATATAAATGTGAATGTTTCTGATGAGATATATTTACAGAGCCAAGTTTGATGTTACGTAATGCGTCCTCCTTGACTTTACCAACAAAAGAATGGGAGATCTATATGGATCCCGAGTGAACATTCTGTGTTCACTTTCACAGAATTCAAGTTCTAATTTTAACTTGGCTATTTTTTACCACCAGACACCAAAGTATATAATAGTCCAGTACAAGCTGGAAGTACACAAACTTGCAAATGTTAGAATAAAAAAAAATGAGTAAAATTTAGATTTCTTCTAAGTCACCTACGAATGTGTTAAGTTTTTGATCCATAAATATATCTAACGTTTCTGCTACATAATAAAATACTAGTTTTTAAACGTTAATATATATTGATATATTAACGATTGAATTAAACTGTTGAAATATACATCACAATCTAGAGGGTTTTAATAAATGTGCTAAATTTCATTCATGTAGACTGATTGGTATATCGGTCATGAAGGGCTAGGTAGTAGCTAGAAATGTTTCTTTGAAAAGTACACATTGCGATTCCCAGATTTTTAACTTGGCTGAACGCGCTGGCGAGTGTCTTGATATGATATGTTAATATATCACATCTTGTAATATCATATAAGAAATATAACAATTGATAACTATAATACCTGTTATACGACTAATATTTCTCAATTCAGATCCGGCAAATCCTGCTACATGCGCTCCCAAGCTAAACCCAATCAAATGGACGTCCTCAAATCGCAGATCTATATGTTGAGTCAAACCTGTTAAGCATTCACTTCGTTAAAAATTTGTAACTAGCATTTTAATAATGAATACAGCGACCAAGTAAATTAAAGCTAACAAGAATATTTCCATGTACACTGCATTCGTTAAATAAGTAGTTTACCTTGTAGCAGCATTGCCAACTGTTTGCCCACAAGTCTCGTATTAGCTGCTGCTCGAAGGTAATTTGGCATAGTAGCACCGCCTTCCCAGTCTACGCAAATTACGTTGCATTCTTCCTATAAGAAATATACATAGTTTCTATTGATATTGACGAGTTACGCTTAAAGTTACGCACGAGAAGCAATTATGATATTTTGTAAAACATGCATTTCTATTTCTAATAAGTGAAGATTAGCATACCACTGCCATTAAGGCGGAGCGCATCTCGTACACCCATACATTATCACAGTTTGAGCCGAAGCCGTGCACGATGACGCGTGTGGGTCGGACGGTGTCGAAGGCGCGCGCGGCCCAGCTCCACGCTGCCGACATGTTGCTCGCCGGGACAGCTATAAGTGGTTGGTCTCCTCTAAAATAAAAAAATAAATAAACAGGCAATGTTTATTACACATAATATTACGTTGATTAGATAGATCTTAAATATTGCGCAATTAGTAGATACTTATAATAAAACAAAATCTAAGCTTTCAGCTTCATATTGATCATGCATATAGCATAACAGGATAATCAGTTAGAATCCGATGTCGAGTCACTTCGTTCTCAGTATTCCCCACGAATTCGAGCTTCGGTGGAACTAAACGCCGTACTTTTTCTTGCCAAATTGGGAGAGACAAATCATTCCTCTGAGTAGGGATCGAAGCTACACAATGTTCAAAGTCAGACAACACCACACTGCGCCAAGATGGCCACTTAATTTTTGCATCAATTTTCTCTCATGTGAAAATATTTTACATTTTTTGAAAGGAAAATGGTGTATATCATCATCTGTTATGATAATTTTAGAACTTAAAGTTAGAAAAGTTTAATAGAAATAAGTAGGTACTTGGTGTAAATTAACCACTACAGGCATCATAAATTATATAATCGTGGCAGTAACAAATTATTTTCTAGCCTTCACCTCAATCTTTTTGATTACTGCATGACTTCACTGTACCAAAAATTCGACTGCATCCTGTTTCAATAAAAAGTAATTTGCCGAAAGTCTTTACGTAACCACTTATGCAAATTCAACGCGGACTTATTTTCTTTTTTTATTATGTTCACAACGCAAGATGTTTTTCTAAATAAATAAATACATTGAAATTGTAAAATAAAAGCACTGTAAAGTAAATTTTGTTAAAAAGTAAACATAAAGACCTGCTCGTAGTAGAGTAGAGGAGAAAATGCGTTCCAACTTCTGACGGTGGACTTGGTAGCGTCTCCAAGTATGCAAATGGACCAGAATCCTCAAAGCAACCGAATTCTCCATAGCAAATGCTTCCTTGTGACCGTTTAATCCTTTAGGAAGAAATCAAAAATAGATTTCGTTATTAATTTCACTTAGATATAATTAATCTTAGCTTAAACCTTTGTATCAATCATCTTTTTTAAAAAAATATTATAATTGCCTACAAATGAATATTATATTATGTACGTATATATATATAATTTAAACTAATTACTATTCTAGAATAATTAACAAATCCTTAGATATCGAAAAATCTTGAACTACACCTTGACTTGCCTATAGTATATTTAAAATAATAATTAGCTTTTGCAACTTACGAATAACTTAATAGTGAATACGTGAATATTTTTAAGACATTTATGCATTTTAACGATTTTTTTTAATTTAATGTGAGATATATATATGCAAAAATCAGTAAAATACGCGTACATGGTTATGTTAGTAGTTATATAAAAACGGTTATCAAACACCTTAAGTAAAAATGAAATAGTGTATAATTCAGTTTTCTTTAAAACGAAGACTATATAATATCCGGCAAACAATTTTCCAGCTTCACGGTATATCCTATAGGTATATATAGCGTAATAGTAGTAGGAATGTTGTTTGATGACACTCCGTTCCCCGCTTTCTCATTATTTGAGAGGAGAGAACTTACCACCGCGCTTTGGATTGTTGAAGAACGATATAATGAAAATATTTCATACACCTGAGTGGGAAACGAACCCACAACTGTCGTGTTTACAGTCAGAAGTAGTCCCTCTGTACCACGATGTCCTTATAAGTAAAGTATGATTAATAATAATAATCAAATTAATGTTTCGCTTTTTGTCGAATCGCTTATATCTCGCTCCATTGCTAGATAGATAATAAATTTGCACAATAGAAAGTGTACATGGAGCTGAGAAGTGAAAGTTCTGATACTGCCTTTTAGTTTAATGCCCGAAATAAACGTTCGGCAAAATCCATATCGAAATTATTTTAAGAATCAAGTTTTTTTTATAGAGGTGAGTGAATTATGCTAAAGTTGTGCTGGTTAAAATAAAACCTATATATAGTATATTCCTATACATAATAACAAAACATTGAATTTAATAAGTGATGTAAAATTATATGAATGTACATTTCTAATCTTAATGATTTTAGACATGTCCTAATTCGTACAACATTTTACGTAAGTAATATCCACAACATAAAAACCTAGTGCGTGATCTTTTAATTTCCCACTGTTTCATGGAAGATCTCACGGCAGCCAGGAGCTCTGCATCGTGTCGCTCGTCCTCTAACTCCTGGGCAGCTGTTACCGGCCTCCCACCGCCTCTCCATGATTCCAATTCTGCATCTATTCAAAATAAACCACTTTATTTGGCCCTATTATAAAGCTATGTATAGATTTTACAAATATGTAGGTAAGTAACACTTATCTACTTTACACCTTATAAGTAGTAAATACTTTTATTAAAGTAAAGAATCTAATTACATTAAAATACGTTCTTATTTTTTTCTTTTATGTAGTTAGTATATTCTTAGAAAAGGAGAAATGTCAGCTTTCATCTGTGTTGAATAATGTTTGTCGTAAAACCGCCAACAAAGGTGCACATATTAAAATGTAAAGAGCGTAGACGGCACAAAGCAGGTAACCCAAATTGCGACCGTCTCCGGGTGAGCGGCTGTCGCCAGTCTTTGTCGGCCTTGATGTGGCGCTGTAGGGCAGTATCTCGTAGAAACGAGAAACGAGACCATTCCCATCATCGTGTATGGTGGGAAACTTAACGACTCTACATTCAATGTAGGTATATGGTGCGAGTTCATTGTATTTTTTTATTCTTTCTAAATAAGACACTCAATTTAGAATATGCAATACATATTTTTGTTTGTCAGGTTAATCAATTATAAACAAATTTCTGATGTCTGAACGTATGGTTTAGTTGATCAGAGCGCTTGGATGGTTTACAAAGCGGCGCGGTTGCAAATTCCGCTACGTTGAATATTTTATACGTTTTCTTAATAAAAATTTTGCTTTCCTAAGTGCAGAATAACACTTTAAAAATGTAAAAAAAACTGATTGTTACTTTATTTCGCTTTTATATTATATTTTTAATTGATGTTACTGGATAGCTACCAATATAACGATTTACTATTTTATGGTACTTACACTTAGCTAGGGTGAAGGAGGCAGCTACCAGTAGGAAGGCGAGCGACCGCCATACTTGCGGCGCCATCCACGCGGCGCGGCATTCACGGGCGTCTGTAAATTGCTTTCGTATTAATAAACTGTACAAAGCGCACCGATGCAATGTGATATAGTATTTATTGAAACTGGTTAGCTGACCGCATGACCAACGCCGTACTCATAATCGTTTCATGGAGAATATAAGCGCTTAAATTTTATTAAATACTTTACCACGGTGCTTATTACCAGTGGTTGTAAGTTTTATATTAGGCACTATAAAACACTTCACTTTCCTTTATATCTTGCCGAGCTTATAAATTGACTTGGCTACTATAAGATTTATATACCGATAGCAGCACCTTTTCTATGGATGGTGTCAGATTATAATAAACACCTATATATACCTATAATATTACTGTAGATACATTTAAAGGTGTAAGTAAATTTTTATATGAACACAAAATAGATACTAATTGATGCTTATCACAAACATTTATACTCGGGAGAAGTTGGATTCAATGTTGTGCTATTTTCACTAAGCATAATAAAATAATAGCAAGCATCCTTAAATCAGGCGAGAATAAATATTTATAGTTTTTGGAAACTACAATTAAGACACTTAAATCAGCTATACAAAGGTACATAAAATATCCCTAACTTCAGTCGTTTATGTCTTTTCATAGATATCATCGAAGACATATTGTATGCATATTCAATTTTTATTCCATGCTTTAATAAAAAGTAATTGTTATTACTGAGAGAAAGGTATGATACGAATAAGGCTAATAACCATGAACGAAATTTTCTAACGAGATTAATCTACATATTATATAGAATATTTAAGAATATTTGTTATTTTCCAATACTTTTTAAGAAAATATATTGCTAAAGCATTTCAATCTACTATATGTATATTTTATTTACTATATTTCCCAGTTTTTCGCCCACTTGTCGAGACGCTATGTGTTGAGTGTTTTTTACAAAAAATATTTAAATATAAATTATTCCTACGAGTGAGGATTGAACCCAAAATCGTCACGTTTACAGTCAGACGCTGTCGTACTGCGCCAAGACGGGCTCATTACCAAAGCAATGCTACCTAATGTTGTTTAATATTTGAAAACTGTTTGAATTTTCTGATTAAATATTCTAACTTATTTCATATTTGTTATTATAGGTACTATTTGAGGATAAATATATTTTATGTCAGTACATAGTAAATGTCTTTTAGAAAAACATTTATTTGAGGCCGGTCGTGGCGCAGCGGCACGAGGTGTGACTGCAAAACCGACTGGTTGTGGGTTCGATCCCCACTCGAGGAGATGAAATATTTACTTAAATTTATATTTCCATTTCTTCGCTCTGGTATCGAGGTTAAGCGCGGCGTTGAGTTCTGCCACTCAACACGCAATGCCTCCAGAATTCGGCAGAAAGTGGGGAACGGAGTGTCTTAATACTAGGTTCCCTCTGCCTACCCTGCTGTGTGCGGGATACAGCGTGAAGCTAATTTAATTTTTAATTTTATTTTATTTATTAAAAAGATGTCAGCATGTTAAACAGCACAAAGTGGAATATATAAATTTTAAGATTTTTTTAAACTAAATGAAATATAAAGAATGTCTTTTCAAAATTATTTTATAGTTCATGAAAGTTGCAATACATTTATCATTATATAGCTTTTCAATATTTTATTAAACTCCTATTGTTTAATTTTTTTTAATAAATGTTTATCCTGCTGGACTCAAAACGGAAAAAATATGTAGGCATTTTTATATTACTACACGTCGACCTCCTTACTCCTTATGTACAGGTACATAATGTGTTTTTATCATATTTTAACCTCGAAGCCTTGTTATATTTTTAAAAAGACTTTCATAAATAAAAAATAAATAATATTATATATATTTAATATGATAATGGTAAATTAAACAGTTAAATCGTAACCCGATCCGGCTGTGTGGATTCGGCATAAGATAAACAACAGAAACATATCCAATATGCCTCATTCTATTCTTCACCTTTACGTTAATTTTAGGAGTAATAGCATCCACGGAGGTCCTAACTTAACTAACTTAAAATAAAAACTCCTTTTAGGAGAAATAAGTCAAATGACGTATTCACTAAAAAACATTAACAATGTTACGATAAATATGCAAGTGAGTTCCGTCAGTGTTGCTTGTTAAGTATGAGAATGGAACAATGGTCGACTCGTTGGTTGTAACTGATTTCTAATAATTGTGAATTAGTATGTCTGAACAAACATATCGGTCAAAGTTAGTGACCCGTATTCAGTAAATTGGAATCATGTCATGCTTCGCTAGACATTGAGCGTAGCGTCGTCGTTACTGATAAAAAGTTTATTTCATTCTACTGTTTTTCCTTACATTTAATATTCTGATTGTCATATAACTAGGTAGTAGGTAGTTGCTCATAAATGTTATATATTAAACTTTGAGCGGTAGAGCACTGTCCCCTTTTATTTTAAACTAGCGGCCTGCTCGCGGCTTTGCCCGCTTGAATTACATGATTATTCATTTAAGAAATATAGATATTACAAACAGCCTTAATTATTATTTAATTGATTTGGATAAGTGGTCACGATATTATTTGTAAAATAACTTATATTAGCTCCTGTACAGTTTTTAAATTAGTAACATTATTAGTTAAATATATAATTGGTATACAGAATATACATAGAAAGCACGTTTTTAGGCATTTTTATATCATCTATAAAATAATCAACATTTTCGGGCAAGTTCAAGTCGTACTCATGCCCCGAGAGTTTTCGTACCAGTTTCATGAATGGAGATACACCAAAAGAATAACTAATTAAGTTGTCATTTTGTATCAATTTAAGTACAGATTAAAATTCGTACTTAGGGTCATACTCAGAAAAGTGGACATTTTCGAATTCGTAACGTAACTGATGAGTAACAATACTGATAATGTTTGTTACGAAACTGATGTCATAAGGCATTATTCACAACAAAATAAGGATGTTATATGAATAGAAGTAGATATTTTTTTTTGTAACAAATTAAAAATTTAAAGATTTAATCGTTGATTTAACAGATTATAAATTTAAGAAGAAAACATAACAAAGTGACAGTATTAACAATATAATAATGCTAGTTTGTAACGTAATAAACTTATATTTCTAGTTAGAGATCACAAAGTTAATGTTTAAATTAAGTATACTTTAAAAAATATCAAAATTTGAGTCGTTATGACTGGAATTACTATTTTTGTAAAATAAACATATATCGTGGGTAGGATCAATAATATGGAATGAGAAAGGATGTAATTGAATATCCGATAAATTAGTAACTTTGTGGGTTTTTATATTATCAGATGATACAGAGTTATTTTTTTTATTTACATAGAGACTATTGTCACTTTCCGCATAAACAACATCTTCATTAGTTTCAGATATACACTGATAGCTTTCCGAAAGATCAACAACAATTATTTTGTTTGTTTTATTGAAATAAAATATTTGTTTAAATAAAACAAACACTTAATATTGAAGTTTGCCAAAGGAAGTCGAAATACTACAGTGGAAACGGTTAAACCTTCTGAGATTAGTGTGAACAAACACATACACAAACAAGCAAACAGAAAAAAATATATATTTTATTCTTGGTTACTTTACGTTATGAAAAGCCACTATTTTTTTTTATGCCAGTAATATTTTTTTTCTTATATACATATCTTCCCTATACAAACACCGGTCCGTTACAATTTTATTATACATATAAATAATAAAACATTGGTAACGTAATTGTGAACTAGGCTTCATATTTCCTCAGTTTCGTTACGTAACGAAATATAACGAAATTGAGAATAAAATCTGAGAAATCCTAACTATTTTAAATATTTTCTTGTAAACCACGTGCTGTATGTACAAACACTGAATGTATTTCTTGAGATTTTGTAAAATGAAGCAAATAACATAAGCTAGAAAACGAAATAATAGCATAATTACCAAAATAAAACCCCGTTTATAACCCTGAGATGTAATTTTACGCATTCACTCAAAAACATTTGAACCTCTCGATTGCTGCGAAAACACTACTGGTTGTAGCTACGATAGCAATAACTTTTGCTATAATGTTGTCACAATAGAAAATAATAATAAATACCATTCAAAGTAAATGCGTTCATAATTTAATTGTATGTTACTAACCCTGAGTAACGAAAAGACAATATTTTGGGACAAATTTACTTAATTAATATATATTATTTATTAAATGATGTATCAATAAAAGTAGTTCTATTTGATATTATGAATATAGTAAAGTAATATAAACATAGCTGTAATCAAATAAAACCATAAACATTCGTAACAAACGACTTTTCAAAAAATAAAGTGACCAATGGGACACGAAAATTTGTATGGGAGCATTTTGAGAAGGTTTTTTGCAACTAAAAAAACATACTATTTTTAGCCATAATACACTTAAAATAATACAAAAATGCTTAAATTAATAAATAAATATATCTAAAATGGCAAAATATTTGACTTATCTATAAAATTGTATTTTTAAAGCGCATTCAAAGTAGCGGGACAAGAAAAGACACAAAATGTACACTTTTTCTGATTATGACCCACTTAATGGTTTTTTCTGTGACACAAATACAAATATCAATCAATGTCAATTTTTGAAAAATAATTTTGGAATTTTCCTTTATACGTGCCGTAAGTTTTAACTTCTTAACAAATTTCGAAATTGTATATCAACGGGAAGTACCCTATAGTTATGATAGAAAATGCGACAAAAAACAAAGCATAAACTCTCATATTTCATCGTCATTTGATTGCGATGATTTAGAAGATAGATTTTCATGCTCTAAGGGAATATAGACTTGAACATTGAGGTATCTAACCTTTAACCGATCTTGTACAAAATAGTCTTGACAGACGGACAGACGGACAAACAACAAAGTTATTTTATAAGAATTTTGAGGTATGTACCCTAAAATACCCTTGGCACATACATACATGCAACATACAGGTGCAATAGTGCAATGTCAGTACGTGTCGCTTGTAAGTTATGAAATAATACTGAGGGATATTTCTATAAAAAGTGTCAGAGCATTTTTTCTTGAGACACAATTTTTTAGAGGTTGCTACCAAAAGTGATTTTTTTATACGTTTCTTAAAAAAATATTAATAACATAATAATATTTCTTTGAATATTAAGTCATTCTTTATCACTGTGTTAAATAATTAAGAATTAAGCTAGACTGTTACGAAGGTAATCTTCACCACCAATTCAATGTAGTTTACTTTGTAGTTAGTACTATGAACAATTGTACTTTAAAAACGTAACGTATCTTGTGTAGTCAATAGATATCATTGCGTATGTTTCTTTGTTTTTTCAAATATAAATATCTTAAAAACTTTAAGTACATTATTTTTTGACAGAGTGTAACCTTTTCAAACTATATTTTTTTTATGTTTTTTATATTTATACTATATTTTACAGCGCCATCTATTAAGATCCCATCCCAGAGTATCAAGATTCGTTAGTACCTACTATTTTTGTCAATAAATAGCGTTACTTGTATCGATTTTTTAATATCTCAAATATTAACTTCTTGAAAACTTAAATACTTACTTATATCTTTTGATAGAGTGAAGCGATTACAATGAAATAAACACTATAAGCTACTTTGATTTATTTCTAATTTTTATGTATAAAAGTTGCTTAAATTTATTGTGTACTTTTTACGTGATACGTGTTCACATAAACAGACAAACAGACAAACAGACAAACAGATAAACAGACAAACAGACAAAAGTTCCAAAAATGTTGGAAATGGATTCTGTTAATTATCCTCTAACACCCTGGCTAATTCTTTTTTAAATATTTTCAATGTACAGAAACGACTTTTCTACAGATTTATTATAAGTATAGATTTATTTTTAACCTGCTATAATATAATATGATTTAGTAAATATAATATGCATAATTATATTTGTCATACACAATATTTCATATTGTTTCATTCATTATTACATGTACATACATGCTTATCTTTAACTATAACATTTTTATGACAAAACTAATTGGGCACCCACCACAAATGTTTGACAGCGGCTTTATTACACACACTTCCGTATAGTTTGTAGCGGAAACAATGATCATGATATTACGTACAGCGACCTCAATTGATGCGCTATTTCATATGAACACGGTGACATTGGCCCAAGCGAAGTATCTTAGTAGCACTTACAAAATATTATGTATGCTTATATATTTTAACGTCGTGACTCGCGAGACAAAAATAATTTATTACGCAAAATGAGCATTGAAAAAACACCTTATTTGGAATCAACAAAGCGTACAAAACGTTAACATTTTAAAGAGTAAATGACCTTTCTATGTGAATCTAGTGTAATTTAATAATTTAGAGCACTAAAGAGAAAGATTAGTATTTTTAATTATATATAATAGCTAATTACTGTAATTACTTAACTAATTTCCTGTAATTACCATTCGTGCGAGTATTTTGATTTAACGCAGCAGTCCGTAGACATATTGTTATGTATTTTTATATTAAAATTATGTATTTTATTACTCCATATATTAATTTTTGAATTTAGAATTTCACTGAGATAGAGAATATTGATTGCTTTTTGTGTTTGGAGTTTGCATTTTAAAGAAGACAGAAGTTATACTATAAACATTAGATAAATAATAACGGTAAAGATGATGATTCTTAGTCATTCACATATGATCTTTCTTGAAGTGATAATGATATATACTTTGTGAAAAATGTATAAAAATTTGAAAGTGATAGGATTTTAACCCGCGCCTCTCGTTAACCGACCAAGTACTCCAATCACCAAGCCATATGTTCTCATCAAGCTTAGAAATCTCGAAATTCTTATACGCCTGTTACAACTTATTTATGTTGTTTCCATGAGGCGCGAGTTCAAAACCCACTACGTTCAAATTCTTATACGTTTCTAAAAAAGTATTTCTCTTTAGGTACCAAACGTGGAAAAATATTAAAGATTTTAAAACTTTAAAAAGTTTAAAAATATTAAAGACAAAGGCTAATGGTATTGTTTTGTATAATATATTAACAATACCTGTAAACGCTAAAAGAGTAGACTGATAATTAAAGTGAGAACGGAGTTTTATTGTCACAGTAGCCGTGCTCCATAGTATATGAGTATATGGTATGTAAATCGAGTGGAAAGTTTCTTCGCTTTTTAATTGCTGTGAGAATTGTACCAACATATGTATATTTTGTTACGCATTAATCTCTGGTTTATTACCTTTTTTACTTTTTATGGCTGAGATTTTTAACGATAAGGCCTTATATTTTTTTAAATATTAATTTTGATTGTCCTTTTATAAGAATTGTTTACACAATTCCCTTGTGATAACCATCGATTTATCAATCAGACCCTTTCCCAATACACCACTGTAAATACTAACATACGAGTATATACCGTTAAAGTATTAAGATTGCTCTTTCTCTTTGTGATATATTCTTAAAAGAAATGTTTAATTAACTAAAACATTTCGAAATGTGACCAAATTGCCTTCAATTTCACTTGAATAGGCATGATTCGGCTGGTTCGATACACGGCAAGCACACTTTCACTTAAGTGAATAGTTCGGCGCATCTTGCGGACGACCTCTGCTACACGGCCGCTTTATGTCGTTCGAAAGCTCTATCAAGGCTGAAGGTTGAGACTAATTATATTTCTCAGTTCATAAATAAAATTAATAAGTTTCATTAGGCAATTTAAAACATTTTTACTCATAAATAAAACATAATTATGCTTCTGTTAAATTATTTTAAACGACTTCAAAAAAGGAAGTTATCAGTTTGATATGTATATTTGTAATATTGTTGGAATTGAATAATATAGCAGCACACGTGCTTGGAAGCCTAAATGGATCATCTTACTCAAGATGATCCATTAAAGCTTTCAAGCACGTGTGCTGAATTTGGTAACTCTATGTTTGTATTCTTTGTCCACGAATTTCTCTAAAACTAATCAAGATGATTCTTTTTAATTTTTGTTAAGTATACTTCAACTTATAAAACAGTACAAATTTCATAAAAATTTTGTGTGAAATTAAAACAACATAGATAAGTAGTGGAACATACATGTTCCAATATCATTTAAAAAAATCCCATAAGGGAATGGAAAAACAGCGGCTGCTACCTCTCAGTCTGCCGCAACTCGAGGGTTGCTAGGTTTAACCAGGTCATTTAATATTGATAATTTGCACTCATGTGTCTTTTAAGTGAATTATATATTAAATTAAAACTTATTCTTCTCTCAACATTATAACACATGGTTTCCTATAAAATAACTGCCGCAAGCAGAGGTTGCCATCATTTGAATTATTTTATTCCGGTTCCGGTTGACTATGAGAATAGATGATGAAATGCGCGGTAACAGAAACTCAACTTAAATTCAATCTTTACTCTGCCTGTTTATCTGTTAAATTATGATTTTAAGCATATTAACTACACACAGAAAACTACGTAAAGAAGAAATCATTCTTGTTTTTTCAGTTCAGTGATTATTTTACCAAAATTTACTCTTTTCTAAACACTAATATTTACTTAAATTATCACTTTAAAGCGTCTAAACCAGTGTTTCCCAACGTGGGGCCCCCACCCCACTGGGGGGCAATTTGATTGTTAAGGGGGGCAATTCCAGAATGAACTCGATACAACTTTAACCCAGTAGGAAGGAAGTCTAGCATCGGTGCCCATTTTAACAAAAAAAAAGGCAAATTCTTAAATAATTGCCGTAAATTATAATTAGGTATAATTTCGTTTGAAAAGATCAAAATAACAACTTGGTGATTGGAGTCTTCAAGGAGACCACAGGCCCATCGCAACGTAGTGTTTCACATCATTCAGTTGGTGTTCATTTGAAATAAGTGTTCGTCAAAGCTGTTGTAATAGTTCGTTGATTTAATATTCATATATATTATATATAACTGATAAGTATTTGATTTCATTTTTATTTATTTTAATTTTAAAACCATATCTTTGTCACATTGAATTAATTTTACCATATATTTTAATTTAAATTTAGAGGCCATGGTTGTAGGTTCGATATATAGCGCTAAGACACTCCTTTCCCTACTTTCCGCCGAATTCTGGAGGTGTAGCATGTTGAGTGACGAAACTCAATGATATAGATGTCGCGCTTTGTCATGCTAGAGCGGAGAAATGAAAATAATTTATTCTCCAATTGCTGGGGTTTAAGCGCAACGAAAGCAAACAACGATCGCGTTTTACTGTCATACATGTTCACACTCCACAGACACTTGCGCCACTAAAGTTAGTATGCTATACGGGTAATTGAACAGAGTACAATCATAACATAAATTATTGGGAGCTTAAATCTATGCTCTTTCAAACACACTTTAAAATATAGATTTTATACAAAATATTTTCTTTCTTATATATTATTCTGTCTCTTTCTTTTCTACAAAGTGACGCAAATCAAAGAAGTAGCGTTTATCTTTTTTGGTCCATTACCTAAAATATAGAAAATGTACATTTTCAATTAACATTAAGACAAAGTACGTGTAAAACTCTTAATTGTTTTGTAAATTTTGTGCCGTATAAAAGACTTCAACGAACTCTTGTTACGTAATATCGTTCTTAGCATATAATGCTTAGTCGTTTTGTTACATATAAAAATGTTAATGCATTTTATTACTCTTTTCTATTTGATACGTTATTTTTTGCAATGTGACTTTGAGTATTAGATTCGTGATTGCATTTAGTTAGTTTGCCATTATCAAAATATAAAAATAAAGTCGCTCGTGTGCATGTGCTGCGTACAATTGATGGGATTTTCCTATCTTTACAAATATATTTATTTTTTATTAAAATTGAAGTATTTAGTTACTTTATTACAAGTGCTAATAAGTACCTAGCCAAAGCCAAGCGCGGCGTTGTGTTCTGCCACTCAACACGCAATGCCTCCAGAATTCGGCAGAACACAGGGAACGGAGTGTCTTGTCTTAACACTAGGTTCCCTCTGCTTATCCTGCAGTCTGCGGTATACAGCGTAAAGCTGAGTAGTACATAAATACTTTACTTTTAATAAAAAAAAGTAATAGTAAAATGTTTAAATGGTAAAGCTGTGTAAAACTCATTATGCACAATATCAATTACCATGCATGTTAAGGAAGAAAAAATCTCAAAGTGAAACATTTTCACAACGTCTATTTAATATGGGAACTTATTTAAGTAAGTAACTCGGAAACTTCATTGTAACATTCGATTCAAGGCCAGTCGTGGCGCAGCGGCACGAAGTGTGACTGTAAAACCGACTGGTTGTGGATTCGATCCCCACTCGAGGAGATGAAATATTTACTTAAATTTATATTTCCATTTCTTCGCTCTGGTGTCGAGGCTAAGCGCGGCGTTGAGTTCTGCCACTCAATATTTTTTGCCTCCAGAATTCGGCAGAAAGTGGGGAACGGAGTGTCTTAACACTAGGTTCCCTCTGCCTACCCTGCTGTGTGCGGGATACAGCGTGAAGCTGATTTTTTTTTTTTTCATTGTAACATTATTTACATATGCAATAAATAATGTTTGATTTTACGTCTGTCATTATTTAAATATATTTAAACGGCGCTCTTAAATTATATAATGTTTTTATCTAACTTTATGTATCTCAACATATATTTATTTTCGTTGAGTAAAGAGAACCCGTCAGAAAATTAATAAATTACTGTAGTGTTAATTATACGCGTGTGTTAGTTGGTAAACAGTAACACTACATTTTGTCTACTTTATTTCTTTTCAAAATATTTCATACAATTCACAGGTAAAAATGGAACTCTTATAGTATCACTTTGTTATCCATCTGTTATTTATCTCAAGATTGCGAAGAGGTATCAAGCTGGAATTAATATAAATTATTCAGATCTACGGTCCCTTAAAACACACGTATTGAGTAGCGCTTTGTACTGCTACCAGAGAGAAAAGAAATGAAAATAATTCATTCCTCTTAGTGAAAACAGAACCCACAACCGTCGCGATTACAGACAGATGTTCCCAATCGAAAGTCCATTTCGACAATGAATATTCTGAAACGACACTTGTAAGTATATCTCATATTATAATTCAAAACTATAGGTAAAGCTTAATCCAGTCCAATCCAGATGCCAAGAGCGCTACAATGGAATCTAAAAATATTTTAAAATTAGCAATTATAATTATTAAATTTAAAAAAAATTATATAACGTTCGAGAACAAAATTTATATACGTACGGCTATCAAATATAGCTTACAATGTTTTTTTATAAAAAAAAAATAGGTCAGAGCCTAAGGATACACTAACCAAGGCACTTTACTGTTGCATTGCACTTTCGTAAACGCAACCCGATTGATAAATAAATCACGCGTTGTTTCAACACTATCGCCACTCGATTGTTCGACGTTACGCATGCGAATAAGTTGTTTTTTTTTTGTATTGGTACCACTGTTGCTGTTCCACAACAACAATGGATAAAATCATTTTTATCTCACTTCCCTACTTTGTCGTGGATAATTGCTGTATTCCGTATTTAAACTACACAAGTTAAAAAAAACTCACTATTACAAAGAGAAATTTTAAATTTAACCTATTTTTACTTACAAATAAAAAAAATATGTTAAGTTCGAGTCCGACTCACCCCCACTAAAGGGTTTGTATTGTAAAATATTTATATTTTAAGTTCTTACTTTGTGCCAAATTTGGCAGAAAGTACTCTAAAAAGATTATCATTCAATAAACTAGTTACGATTTTTTTTGGTTCCGTAGAAAAAAATAATTCCAAACTTATATGTTTAATTCATTTCATATAAAATGAGTGCATATGTCAACGTTTTACGGAAGCATTGGTGGTTTCATTTATACTATTATGTTTATAAACTTGGATTTACAAATATATTTTATATGTAACTACTACGTCGGAAATTTTGTGAATGATCAATACTTATTACGGATGGATAGCTTATGTTTACATGTGTGCGATGTTAATATTAAATAGCCATAAAAAATATGTTGAACTCATTACAATATTTTTTGTATGCAGTCAGCATTTGCTGCTTAATAGTATGATCTCATCTCAAATATATAGGTATCAACGAGGACAAGTTTGTCTTCATTACCTCGATAAGTTCTTATATTGCAAATTGGTGCCGTGAGATAATATTTGACAATAGAGGTAAAAGAAGTTGTGGACAGTCCTACTTGCAAGACAGTACCTACATATATATACAATCCTATTTTTTGTCTTATTCTCTCGATTTCCTCTTAGTAAACTATAAATAATAAAGAAAAAATAAACTATAAATAAATAAGGTAAACAGTTTGATGGTACTTAAAATTAAAACAAATCTGTTTAGTTATAGGTATATTTATTTTAGATAAGAAATGTATAAAAAGATACTTCGGTAATATTTTTTTTACTTACGAAGGAGAGTCTACGGAAGAACTACTTCTCTCCGTAGAGGACTCCCTCTACTCTCTCGACTAAAAATAAGTCTATAGGTTGATGTTACAGAATTTTTATAAATATTTTAATTAACAACGTATATAAATTGTATTTCCAACACAATAACAAAGGAAATACAATTTAAGTATGTAGTATTAAGATACATCCAAAATATTTGTAACATTATATTATCCTATGGATTTATTTTATAGGAATTTAAAAGTTTTTCCTTAATATTGTCTGCACAAAAGTGGCACTAAAAAGTGGCCATCATAAACTTTAGGATAGTGCGGATACCCCCACAAAAAAACTTGTTTTTATTATATATATATATATATATATATATATATATATATATATATATATATATATATATATAGTTTTTTACAAATAATATATTTTATAAGAAAAGTAAGGCTAAGATACTACGTGTTAACTCTCTGTTCACTAATACCTGTTAATATTGTATAATGTTTCTTTTTATTTAATTTCTCATGTAAATGACATTATCAAAATGAGAACAAAGATCCTTAAAACGAAGATAAAAAGTAGATACGACTGTTATGGTGTAGCACAATAAACACATATATAAAATGATTTCGACTAGGACGTACCATAGGACCACTAAATTGTCTTTGTTTACTTACACAAAATTAACGCAAACATAATATTATCTAGAGTAATTTAGTACTTTGCGTGCTTCTGTCTATTGCATGAACGTATTCAGCATAAATTAAATATACAACAAACCTTACAGTTACACTAACAGATCTCTGTTCTCTGGTAAAAAAATAGAGTCGTTCTTCTTTATCCACTCTAATGTTTCAGTATGTAATCCAAGAATGTCAAGCAATAAGACACAAAGAGTAACAGCAATCCAATGTAACACTGTGTAACACCGATTCGTTCTGTTTACTTTCGAATTATTAAACATAAAAAAAAATAAAAAAATAACATAGAGCGCACGGGGCAACGTCGCGACCGGGACTGCGCGCGCGCTGCCGGAGAAACTCGAGAGAAAAGTGCCTTCCCCCTACATGCATTGCGATTACATCAATGCTCTCTTTGACTGTATTGTTTATAATTTTAAGGCCATTTAATATTTAATAAGAAACTGTAAACCTGTTTAAAGTATAAGAAGTAGAAATTTAATTTATTTTTTGCTTTTAAGTAATTACATATATGTTGTTTTTTTGTGACTCTATATTATTCATTAACAACTACACCCTTATTTCAGCTTACAAGTGTTTTTAAGTTTAATCGTATATTTTCTGTGGAGAATATATTTTGTGTTGCTTGAAAAAAATATAATTAATTGTTTAAAGGTTTATATAAAAATATCCAAAAATAAAGCATGTTTTATTTAATGTTTATATAATGACTACTTCTTCTTCAATAACTTCTACATAACTATAAAATATTTTGTAGCCATATATATATATATATATATATATATATATATATATATATATATATATATATATATATATATATATATATATATAATACATACGTACATATGTACGTACCTTCATATATAAGAGCTTAAGAAACTTTCACACGGAAACTGTTTTAAATAATTAAGATTAATCAACATAGTCTACATAGTTTTATTATTTATATAAAATTTGACGTTTTACTTATAAGTCATTATAATATTAGAAGCATTAGATTAGGTTTAACATAGTTATCAAAAAAAGTCATAATTTATGTTGAATATCTTTTAACTACTGATATATTTTCATAATATTAACAATATGAGTACTCATGAGAAATATTTTTTTTTATGAAATGTTAACATTACAAAATTAGCGGAAAGTGGGAAACGGCGTGTATTAACACTATGTTCCCTCTGCCTACCCTGCTGTGTGCGGGATACAGCGTGAAGCTGATTTCTTTTTTATTTTCTAAATTACGTCATGCAATACCGTAGAAACGGAATAAATAAATAAAGTATTATCCAAAAAATATAGACTTTCCAATAAGATCTTTGTTTCTTTTGAAATCCTGTTCTGATTCATTTGTCACTACTGACGTCAATTTTTCATTAATGAATTATCTTATTATGTTAAAATCTTTTAAAACTAATGAATCATCATTGTACAGCAAAGCAACATGTGAATTTCTGCACGATTCTTTACACTTTCTATTTAATTTAGTTTGCATCTTAAACTTATTTAGCCATCAGCTTAATTACGTGAGTATGTAGACATTGCGTAAACAGGTTACACAAAGCCTTTAATATTCATAGCGCAGTTCCTTCCTGGTTGCTAAGTTACTGTTACATTCCGCTTACAGTATACATTATAGTAAGTAGATGATTTCATATCGATACAACTGTAATTGCGCAGTGGAAGTTGTAATTTTTTTTAATTCTTCAAAAGATTTAATTAAAATTACTTATAGCTAGGTAGATATATCTGTCTGCGGTTTCATCTTTTTAAATCTTACAGAAAAAATATTTAAAAAAAAAATTATAAGAAACAGAATATCTTGAAATATAACATGCTGATTAATATAGTATATTGATTTTAAAAAATCTACGTGTAACGTACCTACTTACGTACCGTAAATAATATGCTTAAATATTAATTTACGCGTTTAAGTATATAGAGTGTATTTATCATCACAACTTTAAATGAAACCACAGTTTTAATTACTCTATAAAAACCTAATACATTTAAAACAAAATAGATTTTTCCAAAAATGAAAAAGTGATTTTTTGAAACAAAATAATTAATAAAATTATCGTTATGAAATAAAACGCTATTTGTCAAGAAACTGATACAAATCTTTCAAAGCGATAACGCCGCACATGCCTCATTCACGAAATCGAGTCCTAGGTAATGGCGGCGATGTTGAATTGCGTAAAATATAAAGGGAGATATCCCTTTCTCGTTCTAGTATGTTTTTTGAGAATGAAAAGCGGCAGATCGGCAACGCTTAGTAGTATTTTTGTAGTAATAGGCGTTTACGTTATTGGTATTTTATTCGTAACTGCGTCACACGAAATGCAGTATGCATAAACATCGTGAAATGAAAAAAATGTCTACGTCTAAACTGTTGAGGTATCTTGATTATTTTTTTTATGTATGGGTTTGAAATATTTTACCCTATATACTGTTCCCGTAAGAGGAGCGCAGACGCTTCCACCATGTATGTATATATAAATATATATGCATGCAGATACGTAAATATTTAAAGCTTTTTGCTGTAGAGCTATTATAAGGAAGAAGTATATAGAATTATTATATGTATTAGAATTTTGATACATTGCGTATCGAGTGGCGGCACTCAACTTCGCGCTTTGACGCGTTACCAGAGCGTTAGGGTATATCTTCACCCCGTACCCCGCACACAGCAGAGTAGGCAGCGGGAACCTATAATTAAGCCCACAAAACAAACCCTATTCCCCAGTTAGTGTATAATCTGTTTTAGTTAATAGCCAAAGCCTAGACAGCATAGTTCGAAAGTTTTTTTATAGCAAAAAAATATTAGAATTGAAACTTCATTTGAAAAAATCAACACACGGAACTAAATATTTTATAATAATTTGTTATAATATGCAAGTTCAATTATACAAGAATGTCATTGAGAGTGTAATAAACGTTTCCCGTTTACTGCTGCAGATGCTTGCATCATTGCACAAGCACTTTCACCGCAGCCGCTAACAAGAGGTGCTAACGTGTACCGCACTATGACGCATAGTTACGTATGGCCTGGCTAAATTTGTAGTTTGTAGATACATAATTTTATATTACAGTGTTCTGTAATGTTTAAAAATAGTTTAAAAATACTATTTATACATATTTATTTGAAAACGTATAAAAAATTGAACATAATCAAAGTACGTAATCATTTGAACTTAAATCGTAAAAAGTTCAAATTTATTATACGTTTTCTAAATAAGTATTTTTCTTTCCTCAGTGTGGAATAACACTTTAATAATGTTTAAAAACTGTTTGTACATGTTTTTTTTCCCACAAAACACTAACTGTCCGAACAACTTTTAAGCTTAGGTATTTAACAAGAATGATAACAAGTTTGATTTTGTTAATTTAGCACTTTTTTCATATTATTCATGTTTTTTTTTCCTAATTTTTATTAATTTTTGCAAGTCTTGTGTGTCAAGTTTTTATGATATAGCGATGAAAATACGAGGAATGTTTCACCATTGCCAATAGATAGAGCCAATCTCATTAGTTTGGTATATGCAACTTCAACGCCATCTATAACCATTTTGCGGTACTATTGTTATTGTATTTAAAATATTCTTGACTTTACATAACTCGCGAGCTGATGCCATCTAGTAAACATTGAATTTTGTTATAAATCTCTAGTAGATGTCGTTACGGAGGGTTCATAAATTTACTTTCTAAAAATAACACTAGAGTTCGTTTAAAGCGCTATATTTAGTTTTTAGACATTTGACAAAAAAGATGGCAGCGAGTGCCGTCTGCTGTCCTACGGATTTATTGCGAAAATGGCGCATTATGTGATATTTTCACAATTTTTATCAATTAGAAGTGAAAAATTGTGTAGTGCTGCTTTGTGATGTTGTGTTATTGTACATGATTGACAGTGTTGCTCGTGTGATTATAAGACTTCCACATTCTTCAGGATATTGGATTACACATAAAATAAAGGTATTTAACTCCTACGCTTTAAATTTTACTATTGCAACCAAACTTTAAAACGATCCATATTCGTCAATATATACAAGTGACTGTATTGTGGTACCATTACATAAGAATAGGAGTACCATAAGGATTGGAACTTGTAATAGTTTTTATGATCGACGTTCATAAATATCATAAGTCCTAAGGTTCGTGGAATTTCTGTACGTGCTTTCAAGACAGAAGTCACGGTCGCTTTAGACGTTGAGAGCCTTTGCAAGCTTACATGACATCAGCAGGCGATACCAACTGCTGTAAACATTTAGGTGTGTGATTCATCAAACGTTATAATCGAGAATGTATTTTTAACATTTTATCGAAAATAACTTCTTTGAATTATTGTTACATATAGTCATATATATTTTTTAATTTAGCACAATTTTTATAAATAGAATATATATTTTATGAATATATATTAAATATTTAAGTTAAAGGTAATTATATATTACTATAATAAATAGAAATACATTTGGAAAAATATAAATTTGAAAATATATTTAACCTGCAACAAATAAGAAATGTTACAGCGAGGTTAAAAAGTGACAATACAATTTTTAATTCAAATGCTAAAAAGTGTCCTTGGCTAATTGTGAAGAAGTAACATTCTAATAATAAAATTGAAACTAGGTCTGTTTTTTGTTGTAGCTTCCTAAATCTCAGAATGCATGACATAGTTTTGTGATTGGGTCAAATTAATTGAGATCAGTGGATGAACTAAGTAAACATATTATTTGATTTATTAACTTATATTGTTTATAATTGAAGATATAGATTTTTTTATAAATATTATAACTAAAAATATATTTTTTTGAAATAACTCAATACAGACATTTTACTTGAATTATATTTTAATTAATAACATTATCATAGCTCAAAGGACAAACAAAGATTTAATTTTAATGTAAATAATGAATTTTATATTCTTTTTTTATTTAATAATTTTCAAAATATTATTGTAAAAGGAAAAAAATAATGATAGCTAATAATACCAATATTTTATTTACATTTCAGCAAAAAGACAAGAGTTAAAAAACTATGTATATTACACTTTTTGACTTTATTGATATGATAATCATGCTATTTTATCTGGGCATTTATTACAGACATTTTACATTCTTTTTAAAAATCTGTGAGACCATTGTGCACAATGGAACAGCATCTGTATGTAAAGGTGATGATGATGGATTAAAATCTTACTTAAGAAATGATTATTTTCAGTTCTACACTCTGATGCACAAAGGCAGCTCAAAAAATTTTACTCTTACAAAACAATTGAATAATATTATTTTCCTTATCCAAAATCACATTATAATGGACTCGCTTTCTAATTTAATAAAACAATTGTTGACTACTGTGTCTATTCATTTATTATTTCTCATACAGATTATGTAAAAATTATACTGTGAGGCCGGTCGTGGCGCAGCGGCACGAGGTGTGACTGCAAAACCGACTGGTTGTGGGTTCGATCCCCACTCGAGGAGATGAAATATTTACTTAAATTTATATTTCCATTTCTTCGCTCTGGTGTCGAGGTTAAGCGCGGCGTTGAGTTCTGCCACTCAACATGCAATGCCTCCAGAATTCGGCAGAAAGTGGGGAACGGACTATCTTAACACTAGGTTCCCTCTGCCTACCCTGCTGTGTGCGGGATACAGCGTGAAGCTAATTTAATTTTTATACTGTGTATTCATGAAATTATTTGATTCAAAGAAATTAAACATTTTTAAGATTTACAAAGTAAAAATCAAATTATTTTTAGCTATTGTTTAAAAGAAGTATGAACTAAAAGAATACAATCTCCTGAGAATATTTTTATTATACATATTTATGTCCATTTGGCAGTCTTCCAAATATGTTTGTCGGTTATTCCAATGCAATTATTTGACTTTACACACATTGATAATATTGGATTAACAAATAATTTAAATTGTATATTCATTGATTTAAATTAAATTTAAATATGCATACATTAAAACTCCAACATAATATTTTTTACAAATATCTGCCTCAGTCTTTCAATAGATAATATGTTGCTCAATGAAATTAGTAATAAAGTACTTTTGAGATCTACAGATGGATTTCTGTTTATTGATCTCTCAAATGATGACATTTTGCTGTAAGATTATTTATTGATTCTTAATATGAATATTGCTCAATTAAATTTAAATTTGTATTTATTATGTTCAGTCACGGACTTTTGGAATTCACCTCTATGTATGTACTACAAGTTAATGAAAGTGGTAAAAATATGTAATATTTCAATAGATCCTTTGATGACTTGATCCATTGAACTATAAATATTATTCCCACTAATTTATAAAATATTGTTTCAATCAACAATTGAAATAAACTTATTATTATTGGAACAATATTGTGTTTCAATATTGAGCATTGTTATTTTCCTTTTGCTGTAATTAATCGCAAAGCAAGGTAAATTTTTGCTGGTATTTCCTTAATTGTATTTGTTTTAAGCTGTATTACATTTACTAAGGCTTTATAATATGATTGTTATATACGACATAAGCAACTTATAAACGTATTGTCACGCAAGCACCTCATGTTAACTTAACCAGGAACAACAAGGTTATTTGAAAACTGAGCTGCAACTTAACTAGATTTTATGTTGTATTGCTTCATAAATTATCTAGAAAATATAAACAATAATTTAGGCAACAATTAGATTCTATTGATTATGAAAAGAATAATATTTTACTTTATTATAGAGAGAAATTTTTACATTTATTTTAAATTGAAATTTTTCACAACAATCTTGTGCATACTATTATAATACACAATAATAAACTAATTTTTTAAAGATATGTTCTTTTTGAAGGAATTTTTTCTTCTATTATTTAATAATTCCGATTACTATTTTTATAATGTATTTAGAAATATTATATTTTGTTAGAAAAGAGGCTAGTTGTGGCATAGGGGTATAAAGCGTGACTGTAAAAGCGACTGGTTGTGGGTCCAATCCCCACTCGAGGAAATGAAATATTTATTTAAATTTGTATTTCCGTTTCTTCGCTCTGGTATCAAGGCGAAGCGCGGCGTTGAGTTCCGCCACTCTTCACGCAATGCGTCCAGAATTCAGCGAAAAGAGTGTCTTAACACTAGGTTTCCTCTGCCTACCCTCTTGTGTGCGGGATATCAAACGGAATTTTATTAAAAGTTGCCCACAAAATAAAAATAAAAGTTTCTCAAATGTAGTTTTCGTGTCACAATTTAAATAGAGTTGCTTGTACCCAGTCTGTGCTACTAGGATTCGTAGGCGAACTAAGTGCGAATAGTTGATTGGAGGTTATTCAACTGTTGGGTGGACAGAAATAGCGCGATCACTCGCGGCATCTAGCGTAAACCTCTGATGACGCCGCTCTGCCATCAGCGCTGGGACAGGCCTCGCTTCCGGGATGGAATAGGGTAACATTTCATATTTAAAAAAGACAAATATAAAAATTTCTTTACACACATGTGACGTGGTTCACACCAGCTGACTAACATGTATTTTACTCTAATGATACTTTCGTATGCGTCACGTAAGCGAATTCGGTCGTTGCGCTTTTATTGACTGCTTATGTGGTGGATACCTCATTTGGAGCTTCTCGAAGTACTAATGAGTCACGCAATAGTCGTGTATATGCTAATTGAAGAGTTGAATCGAAGTGTGAACCATATAACGGCAATCAAAATTTATTTTATATCACATTGTTTCTCACCTATATAGGTAGGTAGGTAAAAATACTATTGTCGGAGAGCGTTTTGAGCCGTGTGTAAGATTGGATGTGTGATTATACACTGTCTTCACAGTATCGCTTTGGTAAGTCGCCGGCGGCGGCGGCGTGGCTGCGGCAGCGCTCGATGTACAGTGATATTTATAGAGGCGCCGAGACGCCGGCCTCACTATCCCGCATGTTAATTGGCTACTTGCGCCGCATTTTTCAGGACGACCGCTCGCACAACGCCCAATGCCATTGAAAAGGCCACTTTCGACCGACAAACATTGACACTTTTATAGACGAAAATAGATTGGAAACAAATCATGCTAAACGAATATAATACAGAAATAGTGAATTTCACAACAGATATATATATATATATATATATATATATATATATATATATATATATATATATATATAAAATATAAAAACAAATACAATTAAAATTTTATACAGAATGTTATGCATACATAATATACTTTATTTGGCTCCCTCGCATTGCTTACAAATTAGTTTAGTCTGAAATGAGCACTTGCCGCAAACATATTTTTCGCATTTCGAACAGATTTTTGTTGTTTTATAACCTTTACAAAATTTTATTTGACAAGTTTTTCGTACGCACAAATCTGTACTTGTGGACGGTGTTGGTAAAAGCTGTTTTTCTTTAGATTTAGTATATGCATCTCCAAGTTCTGAAGCTAACTGGAACAAAAATTCCTGCCTGGAAATATTTTCACCCGTCGTTTCTTTATACAAAATCCAAGCATTTATTCCAGCTAGGTCCAAAATGTTGAAAAATACCTGAAGTGGCCACCTACAACTTTTCGACTTCACGCTGTATTTCCTTGCCATCTGGTCTGCCACATCTACACCAAATTTTGTACTATTATAAAATCTAATAGTTTCCGGTATGCGTTTGCTGCTTTTTTCTATTTCTATTGAGTTATGTTTGGAACTTAGGACAAGCACTTTTTTTTCGGCTTACTTTTATACACTGTAAGAGTAATATAATTTGATTTATAGAATTTGCTTGAAAATCTAACCATTTTATCTTTTTTTCTTTGGCTAACTTTGGTAACTCTCTTTTGTTTCCACGAATTGTTCCAACAATTGTAGTTTTTCTTGCAAGTAATTTCTTGGCTAATGAAACACTCGTAAAAAAATTATCTGTTGTTACAGTCCTTCCGCATCCCGTGAAAGGATCCATCAGCTTTAGAACAACGAACTCCCCAAGTGGAATTGAACAATCTCTCCTTTCATCCTTTCCCAAATAGGGAAACCCATTTATTATATATTTACTGTTGACGTCACACGCCAACCAGAACTTTATTCCAAATTTGTCTGGTTTGTTTGGCATATATTGTGTAAATCTACACCTAGTCTTCGACGGGAACAACTGCTCATCTACAGCAATATATGCACCAGGTTTATAACAATTTTGTGAATTTTCAATAAATCGATCCCATATTGTGGATATCATAGAAAATTTATCAGTTCGTAAACGCTGGCTTCTTTCGCTCTTCTTATCAAATCGTATGTACTTCATAATCTCCGTAAAGTCGTTTCGACTCATTGTTTTTAAAAAAAAATGCGGGTCCCCAATTTTTATTCCACAAATATGAGATATCCAAATTTCTCGCCTCATATGCGCCGCGAGCATATAATAAGAAAATAAATATAATAAGGAAATATGTCTAATTTTGTAGCATTTAGCTCCCATTTAGTCCCCAACACCCTAAATGCTTCTTCTTCTGTACATTTTATAATATGACGTGTTATGTGCTGATCAATGATAAGACTAAATGCCGTCTTCATTTGTCCTTTCATTATATGTCGTTTAGCGTATCCTGTTGGTCCTGACATATCCCTAAAACATTTATGCACTGGTAACCGGCCAAGATTCGGTCTTCCGTCTATTTCTTCCCAGACTGTTCCATCAGCAGCAGTTTCGATGCGTTGATCCTCTAAATCTATTTCACTTTCGGATGACAATAAAACCCTCTTTTTTTTCTGCCCTGAACGCTTATTTATAATATTCTCCTCTTCACTATCGTTTTCTGATTCTAATTCACTAGAAAATAGTTCTTGGTCTATTTCCATGTTTTTTCCATTACAAAAGTTTCTTGTTCATCATTTTCTGAAAATTCTTCTTCTATGTCCGTTATATTTTTTAGGTAATTTGTAATTTTCAAATGCTTTGACATTTTTAGGGTAAATATCTACAACAGATACTTTACCTTCTCTTCTTCAAATAAATATTGGTAAAAAAAGTGCATAAAAGCCTTTTTAGAAGTGCACTACTTGAGACTGTAATCAATACTATTATTATCTACTCTTTTCAACTATAAGCGACTCTGAGATAACCGTAATAACATTATTTGGAAATAACTTTATAACAGTTTTTCCCGCCGGTCATATTGACCGACCGCGGTAGGTAGGTCACATAACAACTTTTTTTTGGAAAAAGAAAAAAATAACTTAAAGTAAAGAGTGAAAAAAATATTATATGCATATTCTAAGAATTGTCATATAGTTTGATAACAATATTATAACATTAAAAAACGTATAAATTGGATCTAAAGTTTGAAAACGGTCAATTTGACCGCTACTGGTAGGTTTAGTGTTAAAATAAATAAAAAAAATATGTTAAATTGTATTGTTTATTTATTATAGATGATTTTTTTTTCATTGTGATTACCTATTTGTATGTGTTTATAAGTTCAGTTTTACACTAAATGGTCTAATAGTCTTATACTAATTTATTAATTGGCAATTAAATTTAGATGTAAAACTGTTTATTTTTCTTTAAATTTGGGTGATTCTTAGCCTCAGGCTGAAAATTTTTTATGTGTAAAAATTGTAAAAAAATATTAATATTATATTTATATTCTTATTTTTGCTTTTGCGGAATTTTTACCTCATGTAGGCTCAAAAGTTTTACGTAACTAAGTCTACTAGGTTATTGGCCTTAATGTAGATTAGAGACTAATTAGTAATCACTAACTAAAACGACAATGTTTTGTTTCACTTTAGTTGATATTGTTATTTCTTTTTTTTCAGCTTTACTCTGTATCCTGCACACAACAGGGTAGGCAGGGAGAACCTAGTGTTAAGACACTTCGTTCCTCACTTTCCGCCGAATTCTGGAGGCATTGCGATCTGTCATTGAAAAATTACTTTTCATATGTCTATACAATAAAATATGACACAAAAAAGTTGGACAGGTAATTTAGAATATTATAATTAAGTTGATACCAGAAACAATCCCGTGGGTTTGCTAACAGGCGATAACGACGTAGGCGGCCGTTCCGGTTCCGTATTACTACACTAATTGAACTGAACACGCCATTTACTTGTTACGCTGTCAAATGTAACATAATCATTATTTCTAGCACCCATCTAATTGTATATAGCTTGCTTCATATTTTAAATTATATATTATTTACCTTAAAATAGAAAGAATTTGTTCTATTATACAGGATATCTTTTTTAATTAACTCATGTATGCGTCTACACGTACGCGGTGTATAATGAATAAATTAAGCCTATTTTTATAAAATAAAATCAAATTAGCTTCACGCTGTATTCCGCACACAGCAGGGTAGGCTAGGGGAACCTAGTGTTAAGACACTGCTTGTCCCACTTTCCGCCGAATTCTAAAGGTATCGCGTGTTGAGTGATGGACCACAACTCTGTGCTTTGCCTCGACACTAGAGCGATGAAACCAAAATATAAATTTAAATAAATATTTCATTTCCTGGAGTGGGGATTAGACCCACAACTAGTCGCGTTTACAGTGTCACACTTTGTGCCCATGCGCCACGACTGGCCTCACACATACAAACTGTATTTCTATTATAGAGATATTCTTTTTGGTAACTGGAATGAACTAAATAATTTTGGTTCCCCATTATCTACTGTACAATACTAAGCTAAATATTATTTGTTTTTATTAAATGTCATATTGACATAGACTGCTTGTATTAATAATTCTATCGGTTCCAACGCTACAACATACATGTCTCAGTTACATTTTTGCTCTTTGCCGAATATAACATTCCCCTAAAAAGGAAAATCAATCTAATTCAAGTACTTATGCCGTTTAAGGACCTTAAACGGCATACCAATGACCCTATTAAGTCTTTCTTTCGTCACGCAAATTATTCACATGCTGTCTACTAGCGAAAAGGACGTTACAAAACAAATATTTGTATATATAAATAACTTGCAGGTCGACTACGCCTACATACAAGTATAGTGATTTAATAGAGAACAAAGAAAATTAATTTCTGTTTTTTTTTTCTATGAAATAATATTTTTAGAATTGATAATATAACGAAATATTATAGAAATTTTTCTAAATAACATTAAACATAATAAACAAACTATCCCACATTTACTTCGGAAATAATATACATCAACCATCTTTATCTTCAATGCCAATTATCAACGTATTATTTTTCGAAAAATCTAGTAAATCAAATTTGTCTGAGGAAAAAAATACAAAATATAAAGAGAATTATATTTTGTTTCAAATTTGTAACTCACGAAAAACTTTCCTTATGACTCAATGGAAAGCTGGACGCTATTATAATATTTACGCACACTGAATACTTAGAAGGTATTTGCCACATGATTGTGTAAATACTTTAAACTGCGTAGAATCCTGTCAAGTGCTCAACGTTAAATAATAAGACCTAAACGACCTAAATAAACCCTTCACATCAGATTAAATAAAGTTCCTGCCAGTAAAGAGATAGTTTATTATTTGATGTTATTGATTAAATTATGTATTTAAATATGACATTAAAATTCAAACCTTTACCAATTTAAAAAAATATTTTTTATTTCAGTCAAAATGGTGGTGGGCGAAAGTAAGCGCACAGCCAACATCATGGACGGTATTGAAAACACGGGGGACGTCCGCCTCCACGACCACCGACTCCGTCTCAAACAGAGGTAACCAGATAACGTAGAAAATACTTAATTTATATAAAACTGAAATCGCTGCTAATAATATTTAATTTGATATACTAAGAGATACATATAAATTGCATAAATTTAAAACTAGAAAAGTACATACAGTTTAACGGTTATATTAGTATTTTACAATTATTTCTTGTCTTGCTGAACCAGTGACCGCATTTTAGTTTCGATTTATTCACCTACGCTTGGCTTCTCCGATATTCAGTAGGTGGAAAGGTTGTAAATGACGTCATTATTTACGACTGGTTATTGGATATTGTACTGAACAAGAGTTAGCCAAATTTTCAGATTCCCTTCATGTATTTATCACGTCATCTATTCAAATAATAGAACAGTAATGCAGTTATATAAACTATATATGCATTTCAATTTAGTTAAATCATTTGATTTTGACAATTAAAGGGCAAGGATAGCCTCATATGCATGGGAAAGCTGCACTGGCTTCTAATTAATAGTTTTCACTATGATTGTGTGTCGTGGTGCAGGAGCACAAAGCTACTGGTTGTGAGTTCGATCCCAACTCAAAAAAATGAAATATTTATTTAAAAAAACATATTTCCATTTCTTCGCTCTAGTGTCGAGGCAAAGCGCGGCGTTAAATTCCGCCACTCAACACATAATGCATCGAGTATTCGGCGGAAAGTGGGGAACGGAGTGTCTTAACACAAGGTTTCCTCGAGGGTAGACATGCTGTCTGCGTTTCTATTATTTTGAAATATGTTCCACTACTTCGATTTTTTCGTAACTTATAGCAGTTAGCTAATATATATGTTATCGGTAATCTGTATTATAATAACATCAGTATATTGTACAAAAACTCGACTCGGCTTCAGGCGTTCAAGTATAGAAAATGTTAAAATTGAAAATTAAATAACTAGTTAGTTCCGAAGATCAGAATGGTGATAACTATGATTTTTAGGTTTTATACTAAAACATAAAGTACTTAAAATGTTAGTTAACGAATTAAAAAAGTATCGACTATCGAATTAATATACTTCTTTTCAACTTATCGTGAGGTTCTTATTACTTATATAAATATGTAAATAATTATACATAATAATATTTGAATGCTTCAATTCACACCTTCACGCCGACCATTCTGTTGAAACTAAATGCTTATTCATGTATAAACTTGCCTATTTAAATTGCACAATAGAATTGTTTAGTGTCTAAATGTTGTTGTCATGTACAGTTTGTTATTTTTATATTTATATAAACAAAAAATATGATATTCATAGGAGTAGTGTAGTTAAATTTACTAATTGTTTTCAATAACCTATTTTTACGGTTGAACCAATTCTTTTTCATTGTAAATTGATATCCGAACATCGCCCGAGTCGCACTCTATATCCCGCATATATCAGGTTAGGCAGGGGGAACTTAGTGGTAGGACGCTTCCGTTCCCCATTTTACACCGTATTCTTGAGGCGTTATGTGATGAATGTCGGAAGTTAACGCCACGCTGGACCTTCTTACCATAGCGAGGCAATGAAAATATTAAATAGCAATTCAATCAGTTTATGAACATAAACTGCATTTCATGCCCATGTCAGACGAAATAAGTTGGTCTGCTGGTTCTCAGTAGTTGTATTTCCGAGATACGACGCTGGCCCGTCACAATATTGTTACGAAAACAAAACCATAAGAGAAATGGTCAGTTTTAGTATCAGTTTGAAGTATAGCGTTTCCACACCTGAAATTAGTTGGTCTGCCAACTCTCAGTGGTTGTATTTCAGAGCTATCATAGTTCAAACTAATCTAATCAGCTTCACGCTGTATCCCGCGCATAGCAGGGTAGGCAGAGGGAACCTAGTGTTAAGATACTCCGTTCCCCAATTTTTCAAGTTCTGGAGGCATTGCGTGTTGAGTGGCGGAACTCAACGCCGCGCTTTGCCTCGACACCAGAGCGAAGAAATGAAAACATAAATGTAAATAAATATTTTATTTCCTCGAGTGGGGATCGAACCCACAACCAGTCGATTTTACAGTCACACTTTTGTCCCTGCGCCACGACTGGCCTCAAGTAGTTCAAACATTATATATAATTTGTAAAGAAAGCCTAAAACACACCACATAATTATCAAGTTGCGAGTTTTTCAAATGAATGCCAGCCGCTATAGTGGGTATCTATTTTTTGATCATTATTATAAAAAATGATGATCAGGAACATCTAATGTGGAGCTCTAATAGATTAGCTTATGTATAAGAATTACTGTTATGGTGCCATAACAAAAATTGTTTAGTCTGATGAGTATTATTGATTGACCTATTAAACTCGATGGTGAATTAGGAGTATGGTTCCTTGATAAAAAGTGGTCAGCCTGATGCGTATTATTGATTGACATATTAAGCTCGAGGGTCAGGAACATCTGATGTGGAAATGTAATAGATCAGCTTAACTATAAGAATTAGGAATATGGTTCCTTAAAATGGTTCCTTAAAAAAAATAGAGTCAATGTAGTCAGTATTATTGATTGATACTAATCTCAAGGATCAGGAACAACTATTGTGGAATTCTAATAGACTAGCTAAATTATGAGAATTAAGGATTTGGTTGCTTAACAAAAATTGTCCAGTTTGGTGAGTGGGTATTATCGATTGACCTTCTAAGCTCGGGAACATCTAATGTGAAACTCTAATCGATCACCTAAAACAAAACAAAAATGTTATGTAATGTTATGTTATGTTGCTATCAACATCACTCATGTTGTCTTAGCAGTGTTAGGTATTTTTATTTATGTAATAATAATATAAACTTTATCATTTTATCACAAAATGAGGGTCATTAATCAAAGAAAAGTAGATGTCTACTTTTCTGGATATATGATATAATGGGGAGAACTTGCCGTACCTACCGGTAGTTTGGACGGAGTTGGAATACGAAGCGTCGTTAAAAGTTGAGGAAAATTAAAAATATGTATCACTAATATCTATCAGTATAAGTTAGATTGCACTGATTAGAAAAGTGCCAAAGAAACCTTTTCTGCACGCGCTTTATTTTTTTAATATAAATATTGTAATGTGGATTCCATACTAAAGTGCAATATTCGAGATCGGACTAAATCATTAAAAACTGCAATTTTGGTTTCAGACGTGCTAAATACTTTACAATACCCAGGCTTTTGATTGGGTTGCTTACTATATAAGCAACATGCACATTTAATTTTAACTAGTGATCTAGACTAGACTCTAGAGCAGTGATTCTCAACCACTGTGCCGCGGCACTTTTGTGTGCCGGCAAATTTTGCAAATATATAATAATGTTAATATAATTAAATTATATCATTTAAAAAGAAAAATATTTTTAACATGAATATATATTTAAATTCACAAAAAAATAAATTCGTATATTTAAATTTATTGTCATAAACTATTTATGCAGTATGTTGTAGTAAATAATTTCTCTTTGTGTGCCGCCAAATTTTGAAATCGTTAAATATGTGCTGCAACAAAAAAAAGAAGAATCACTGCACTAGAGTAACACCCAGATCTCCAATTGAGGCAGTCTCTTTTAGAATTAGATTATTATTACATACTTATTTACAGAATAGTTAATAGATGAAGATATAAACCATACTTTGAATATGCACAAAATCTGACCATTTCCCTGATCGTTTTTTTTCGTAACATTGAAGCCTCTTCTAAGTTCTAACTCGAAGTCCCTGATCGTTACGAAAAATCTCACATACTTACTTCTTAGTCTATAATGGTTGAATAAAATTTAAACATAATTAAAATTTATCAATGTTTTAAAGAAGTAAGCCAGCAACCAATTATTTTGTTTGCAGTTTGCATTTTGTTGAATAACTGTCTTTTTATTTCAGATTTGATATAGTCAGAAAATTAGGCCAAGGAACATATGGAAAAGTACAGCTCGGTATTAATAAGAAGACAGGCCAGGAGGTTGCCATCAAAACTATTAAAAAATGTAAAATTGAAACTGAAGCAGATCTCATCCGTATTCGACGAGAGGTGCAAATTATGTCCTCCGTGAGGCATCCTAACATTGTACATATTTATGAAGGTATGGTGTTTTATAATATGCATGGTTAAAACACTAACGATTATGAGTTAGCTGTACATTATATAGTAAATCAAAATGTAATTCATATACTATAAATGATATTTTGAACTGTTTAAAAATTTGTAAATAATACATTTATTAAGTGTAGTATTAAATATAAATAATAACCTAACATGTAGACGTTAGGTCTTTGTCCTGTGTTTGGACTACACAGGTCACGTGTCTCTTGAGCTGTGCTAAATTTAACTTTGGCACCAAAAAGCTATTATTGTCACATATTTAATATAACGATATTTTCGCTATAATTCATAATTATTATAACACCATAATGACAGTGTACATAATTTCTAAAAATATTAGTTATTTACAACAGTAAAAAAGTTTTTCACTAGTAGAAGAAATAGTACATTGCAATTATCCTAAGTATATAGCGAAAAGTACGTACTGACTTGAGTACATACTTGAGTAGCATAGATGTTGGTCTTGGTTAACTTGATGCATATTTGTGCATGTGCCAAAAGTCACGATTAGAATCTTTAACACTTTCATTAATGTAATATATCAGTCATCATCCACATTTCGTGTGTATTAACAGTAATATAATTTAACTATTGCTACTTGCTAGAAGTATTTCTTAGCAATTTTCTTTTTTAATCTTTACTCGAAATATTTGTCTGAATAAAACATGACTTTTTTACATCTCTTCGTCTTTAACATTTTAATTAGGGTAAATAGACATTTTAAAACATGTCAGTCTATCTATGAATATAGAGCCCGAAACCATTGCAATAAGGATACTATATATTAAGTATTACATAATATTGTTTCTACTTATACATTTCAGTATTTGAAAACAGTGAAAAGATGATTCTCGTCATGGAATATTGTTCGGGCGGTGAATTATATGACTACCTCAGCCAGAAGAAAGTATTAGAAGAAGACGAAGCCAGAAGGTCAGATGAGCGTTAGAGAATAGAATTAAAAATAAATCAGCTTCACGCTGTATCCCGCACACAGCAGGGTAGGCAGAGGGAACCTAGTGAGTAAGACACTCCGTTCCCCACTTTCTGCCGCATTCTGGAGGCATTGCGTCTTGAGTGGCAGAACTGAACGCCGCGCTTTGCCTGGACACCAGAGCGAACAAATGGAAATATAAATTTAAGTAAATATTTCATCTCCTCGAGTGGGGATCGAACCTACAACCAGTCGGTTTTACAATCACACTTTGTGCCACTGCGCTACGACTGGCCTCAATAAGAATAGAATTTATTCGATAATTTTGTTATTTTTAACAAATGTCGACCTTGCAGGTTGTTCCGGCAGATAGCAACAGCAGTATATTATTGTCATATACACAAAATTTGCCATAGAGATTTAAAGTTAGAAAATGTATTGCTGGACGACACTGGCAGCGCTAAAGTAAGTCAACACTTCTTAACTGAACTTTTTCATTACAATTTTATAAATAAATTGATTTGGTAATATTTTGTTTCAGATAGCTGATTTTGGCCTTTCAAATGTTTTTAAAGAAACGTCCCTCCTAGCAACATTTTGTGGATCACCGCTGTATGCCTCACCAGAAATTGTTAAAGGAACTCCCTATATAGGGCCGGAGGTAAAATATTTAGTAGTGCTTTTCATCTGAAATTCACGCTCTACGTGCCCTAGCCACTCCATTCCCCGCTTTTCGATTGATTTTGGGTTATTTCTTGTTCAAGAGGGAAAGAGGAGAAATTAATATAATTTAAATAATCATTTTTTTTTTTTTATGGAAAAGGACAAGGCAAACGAGCGTTCGGGTCACCTGATGGTAAGTGATTACAGCCGCCCACGGCCCCGTGCAACACCAGAGGAGCTACAGGTGCGTTGCCGGCCTTTAAGGTGGAGATAGACGCGCTTTTTGAAGGTACCCATGTCATATCGACCTGGAAACACTGCCGCGGGTAGGCCATTCCACAGTTCCGTGGCGCGTGGAAGGAAGTTCCTACGAAACCGCACAGTAGTGGATTGCCATGTATCCAGGTGGTGTGGATGATATTTCAACATATGGCGTACTGTGCGGTTAGAAAATTCGGCGGCAGGTAACAGGTCAAACAGTTCTTCAGAACACTCCCCATGATAAATGCGATAGAGAACGCACAGCGAGGAAACGTCTCTACGCAAAGCCAAAGTATCAAGCCTTTCACAGATTATTGGGTCCCCAATGACTCGAATGGCTCTACGTTGTATGCGATCAAATGGTTTAAGCTGATACTGGGGTGCACCAGCCCAGAGATGAGAACAGTACTCCATATGAGGCCGAACCTGGGCCCTATATAGGGCCAAACGGTGTTTTGGCGTGAAGTACCGTCTCGCTCTGTTGATGACCCCCAGTTTCTTCGAGGCCAACTTGGCCTTGCTTTCCAAATGATCGCGATACTGGCAGTCACTCGAAACATTGAGGCCCAATATACTGATACTGGGCGCGGCTGTAAGGGGAATGTTCTGAAAGACTGGTGATACGATAAATGGGATTTTTTTTGTGGTTAACGCGCAAACTTGTGTCTTCAGGGGGTTAAACTGAACTAGGTTCCTTTCACCCCATGAGGAGACATTGTTGAGGGATGCCTCAACGGAAGACACAAGTTTATTTCGGCACTGTTCGGCGTTTTCCCGAGAAAGACTTGCTCGGCCGGAGTAAACAGCGTCCACCGTACTATCATCTGCATAGCAATGAATGCTAGAATCCTCTAACATGTCATTGATATGCAGAAGAAACAGCGTAGGGGACAGCACGCAGCCTTGGGGAACGCCAGCGTTCACGGGCAGATATTTAGAGCAAAAAGTGGACCAAGATGTCATTTCCCGTGCGTAATGGCGAAAGCGAAGGCTGGCTAAAGTTGCCAAGTGCCGCCTTTGAGAGCGCCCAGAACTGATGAGTTGCGGACGGGTAGCTCTCAAGCTTCTCGCCAATTTTGGCGATATGCTCGGACCTTGCTCTGGCAATTTGCCGCTTAAAGAACCTAGAGGCTCGGTTATACTTCCTTTTTGAGGTTTTCACCTCCGGATCCTTAGTAACCAGTGCCTCAGCCCAGATTTGATATGCCTCGCGTTTGCTAGAGGCAGCAAGCTTGCAAGACGTATCAAACCAAGGCTGTGACTTGCCACCGATTGGCACTACAGTGCTAGGAATATAAAGTTCCATGCCCTGCAGAACCACGTCGGCAACAGCAGCGGCACAGGTACTAGGGTCATCAGAATAGAAGCAAACCTTCCCCCAGGGATAAGATGAGTAAAATGTACGCATCCCATCCCAATCTGCTGACTTGTAGTGCCAGACGCGACGAGTTGCGGGTGATCTGCAGCTGCCGCGCTTAATGGGCACGACACTCCGTACCAGGCAGTGGTCAGAAGACCCCAAAGGGGCATCGACGACAACCTGGTACTGTTCCGGATGTGAAGTCAGCAGAAGGTCCAATAAAGAGGCATTGTGGTTGTCCACGTCCGGGAGTCGCGTAGGCGACTCAACCAATTGGGACAATCCGTTCACCATAGCAAGGTCAAATGCAGCCCTCCCCGCGTGGTCGGTGGTGCGTGATCCAAGCCAACTGGCATTGTGCGCATTAAAATCGCCAAGTATCACGACCTCAGCGGAGGGGATCTGTGAGAGCATATCGTCGATAGCCGATTGAATGCGCTCCATGAGCCGATCCGTTTCTGCATTACCACTGTGGGACCTGTAAAGGCATGCGTAGACTCGGGCACGATCGTCCGAGTCAACACGGAGCCAGATGGTAGACAGGTCCCGACCTTCAAAATGGGCAAGACGGCGGAAACTTAGGTCCTCCCTTACGTACACAGCGACCCCGGCATGAGGTATAAAATTATGTTCTATTTTGTAGCCGGGGTATTGGAGATAGGCTGTGTCGCTCGGTCGGGCAATTTGAGTCTCCGTCAGGAATAACAAGGCCGGCCGTGCCGTCTCGAGATGGTGGTGGACGGCATTCAGGTTGGAATGTAGACCCCTGATATTGGAAAAGTCCACGTTAAGCGTGGAAGGGGTTGCCGTGGAGCGTACGTCTCGTTTGCCCTGTCTATTGCGCGGTACAGTGCCCTCCCCAGAATTCGAAGGGCGGCCTGAGTCTTGAGACTCAGGGAGGGATTCTCCAGCACCGGAGGAGCTGGTACCCTCCTGGGGTAGTTTGTCTTTAAGTGCCGCTATCATATTCCAGGGAGGGGTGGGGGTTGGGTTCCGGAGCCCGGCATTACCTAATGCGAAACGCAGTAGCATAAAGCCACTACTTAACGCCGGTTTTAAATGCCGGGGGTGGTATTGATCCGGTCGAGTCTGCCCATGCGTGTTGCCATTGCTGGCGACGTGACTCTACCACACGTACTTTAGTCGCCTCTTACGACACCACCAGTACCAGGGTGATCCTATTCTAAGCCGGGATCACACGGCTTAGAATAGGATCACCCTAATCATTAATTATTGAAATTAATATAATTTAAAAAAACCCGAGTGTGAGTCGTACCCACAATCATCGCATTTACAGTCAAATATTGTTTCACTGCACTGCAATGCCTGTAATATATTCTTATTAGTGTTAGTTATGTTTTCTCTTTTATTAATTTCAGGTGGACTGTTGGTCTTTAGGAGTATTGTTATATACTCTAGTCTATGGGGCTATGCCTTTTGATGGTTCAAACTTCAAGCGTTTGGTCCGACAAATTAGCAATGGAGACTATTATGAACCTAAAAATCCTTCCAGTAAGTATGGTTGTTATATACATGATTTAATTGATTAAAAATTTGCTTAATCTAAGACAGATAAACAACAACGTAGAAAAATAAAAACTGTGAGATAACTTATTTACAGTTAAAAAATATTTATTGCGTGGCGTGTGTACATTAATCAAAATGTTTAAAAAAATATGACAATTACAATTATTTCCTATCTTGTAAATGAGAGATGGCTGCGCAAATTTGATTTTCTATTTTTTCTTAATTTTTATTATTTTCTTCCCTCCTCCCCCAATGCGTAGAAGTTCGGAAAATATAACGTCAGGGCGGCCATGACTCTTCGACCGTATACTATTTATGCTCACCTTACTTTGCGTTAGATAGAACTGACATCGACCTGGTTTATTATCTAGGATAAACAACTGGTTCTTAAACATTGAATATTTCAACTCATCCGAAGAATAATGTCCTATTATAAAAAAAATATTTTTGCTAGTCGATTTGTATGCATTATTATAATATAAATAAATATAAAAGCTACCACGTATATTGTAGTTAGAAAATTCGGTTTCCGTTTCGTAATAAGTTTATAAACAATAATACAGTACGCTGAAATAAATTGTAATAAGTTGTAAATGTGTACTTGATGTTAAATCGCTATAAGATTTATGTTACGATAACAATTGCTATAGTGTATATTAACTTTACTTATTTTTTAGCTGCGTCGCCTTTGATTCGAGACATGTTAACAGTGGATCCTTTGAAGAGGGCTGACATCGCATACATCTGTGACCATCCGTAAGTATATAGTTGTGATTATTTCTAAAACAAAAAAAAAATATATTTTCTAAAATACTACGTAAACAATAACATGTTCAATTATAACTTTATTAGCGGAACCGCGTGGCTTCGCCTGCTTATACTATACGATATTTATTAAAAATACGAAAATATTTTTAGTTTTCAATATGATGATTAGTAAGAAAATATAAGCCTTAATAAGTTAAAAAGCCTATAAAGAATAATAGGTATGTAGTGTTGATGGATAAATATGAAAATTTACAAAACCGTCAATTTCGTCTACCCGTTTATGTCGGTCATTCTGTAACCAAGCCCTCACACCGTGCAGCTCGTAGGCTAGGTCATTTTGAACAAGTGATATCTCCTAAAGTATTTATTTATAATATACAGTAAAGTATAATTTCAATTTAGATGCAATGCTAAAGGTGATTATTATATATTTATTTTGATATGGATGAATATCAAATTGTAGAAAATACAAGAAGAATAACACGATAAATATAAATTTAAATTAAATATATTAAAATGATTATTGGTTCAACCTTTAGAGATAAACATGTACCATCGCCGTTTTTGTGAATATTTTTAAGCGATTTTTTTAGAACATTGTTTTTATGTGTCTCATAATGTTGAGGTAGCGCACGCCATGTAAGCATCCAGGAAGCCTGTCTTGGGCGATTTTTTCGCAAAACAAATTGCTTAGCGGTTGTAATAAACATGTCAGGCAATAAATTGCATATCAAATAGAAAGGTATTTTAATATTATTAGTATTTTTTATAAGAATATTACAATTACGAGAAGAAAAAGTAGCCTATGTTCTTCTCAAACCCCTCAAGTATATATGATTTTTTTTTCATAATCGGATCAGCGGCTTGGACGTGATTGCATAGATTTATTTTCGAATTTATAATATAAGTATGGATATCTCTGTGTTCCTACTCCAGGTTATATAATCTCTAAGTAGATGGAATTTATATAACTCATGATTAATAAAGTCCAATTGTGCTTAATGCTGCATTGAGTAGATCCGTTTAGGATTTGTGTTCACCATTTTCCGGCTTTACAGTGTACATTACGTGTTGAGTGGCGAAACGCAATGCTGCGTTTTGTTACTAGAACAAGGAAACGAAAATATTAGATAGTTCATTCCACCAAGTGGCATACAACATATACATTATGTTTACTTAACATCATTGTATATTAAAACGACAGATGGGTAAACGCGGGCTGCGAGACCTCTTGTCTGGAAGTGGCGGAGGCATTAGCAGCGGAAACACCAGTACGCCTCGACCTGCTCCTGTCGCTCGCGCCCGCCGCGCCCTCCAGCTCGAACAGTGTTGTTGTTCCGCCTGAGGTATACATCACTGTTTAATTATATTTTTTTAATAAAATATGTATTAATCAGAAGTCGTGGCCGCCATAAAGTTAGCTGTAAGTGGCTTCGCAGATTTGATTTTACGATTTTTGAAAGAGCATGTTTGAAGAGGTTGATGACAGTGGACGGACGAAAGAGGTATGTAGAGACTGGTGCGTTTGGCGCTTCGTGCTCTCTAACTACCTGGCTAGCGATACATCGTGAAAAAAGCTAAGTTTAAATACTTGTTAAATATGGCAATAATGGCAATTAAAAAGTCTTTAACTAGATGGAGCGGTGTGGCGTTGGTTGGAGATTAAAATTTTACTCATGAATACTTAAAATGTTTTTCATTTCCCAGTCCCAAAATTTATAAGGTTGAAATGAAAATAAAATTTTAAATGTATATGTTTTTATTATATAATAGCTGTAATTAATTAATATGACTAAATTGACGTATTTTTGTACAGACGAACTTAGGACCAGAAGAGAGTGGTACGGATCTAACCAGTTCAACATCAATGGCGGTCGAACCCAGCAACTCGGCGGAAAAGAGAATTTTAGAACTTGTCGCCGGTATAATTTTTATTTTTTTATTTCCGATCGATCGATCCTACCTCATTATATATAAGTAATTGTTCATTCGTGTATTGTCTGAATGCAAATATATTTTTTAATATAATGGATTAAAAAATTATCATGTTTTCATTGTGTATCAATGTTTTTTTTTTATATCAATTTTATCAGCTTATTTCTAAATTTCCATGACAATAAATTGATTTTTTTTTATCATAAATTACATACACATTTAACAAAAATAGGTTTCTTAATTATACAAAATAATATTAATATTAATAATTTAATGTTTCCATTTTGCAGAGGGCGGTGAAGACGCAATTAAACCTTCACCGACGCGTACCATAGTATCAGCCGGCGACAACAAGCGCAAGTTGGACGCCGCCATGAGTGCTTCTTGTTTGCGTAAAAAGGAGCGCGTTGCTAGGTAAGCTAAATTAACTAAAGTATTATGTATAATTTTGCGCCCTTACCATAAATATTACCTAATTTGGACATATATCTATCTGTATAAAGCACTGTTTTTTTCCCGACCTGAGCGAGATGTAATATCCAAGTGACCATCTTTATTGCCAACTTCGAAGACCCAAATAATATTATTACTAACTATACTAACGAGTAGCTCACCTATAGAAGCTAGTAACTTCAATTTAGTTGTTACGTCTCTTAAGTTTTACTAAGCATTGTTTGAATATGGTGTATAAATTCTCACATTTGATAAAACGCATTTTGCTGCTATTTATATATTGTTATAATATTATAAAAAATAATATCATTTTTTTCGTTTCGTTAATAGTTGTGCAAGCATGGCGCCTCATTCACCGGCACTGCCCGAAGAAGAAGCTAAATTGGATTCGCCGCCGCCAGAACAAGACGATACAGTAATATTTTTCTTACTAATTTTATTTATTTTCTTCAAAACAATAACACTTATACTTTTAATTGTTTTATTGTAAAATTGGTTTTTAGATAATAGTTATTAATATTATGAGTGTGCTATATACAGGTTGGAAGTGTCAGCGCTCCTTTTACGGGAACAGTATATAGGGTAAAATATTTCAAACCCATACCTAAAGAAATTAATCAAGATACCTCAACAGTTTAGACGTAGGAATTGGATAGGAGACGTAAAATGTTTAGCCATACTGTGCTTCGTGTGATAATTTTTAACTTTTATTTATATAATATTTTCTGGAACTTCCTATATTTCATTTCATTTGTTCTATAGTTGCAGATCACTCAACCGACTCTCAAATCGTCAGCAACAATGACAATATCGCCATCGCCATTGCCCCACGAGCCTATAAAGGAAGTGCAAGCTGAATTTATACCTGATGTGCCAAAAGAAAGCGAGAAAGAAAAGCCTAAACCTAAACTGATTATTAAGAAAAAAGTGACGTCACCCAAACCGGAGGAGAAACCAGATAAATTAGACGAGCCAAAGGTATTATTCGATTATTATTGATCTGGTTCATTTAAATTTAATCAGCCTCACTCTGTATCTCGCACACAACAGAGTAGGCAGAGAGAATCTAGTGTTAAGACACTCCGTTCCCCACTTTCCGCCGAATTCTGGAGGCGTTGCATGTTCAGCGGCTAAACTAAACGCCTCGCTTTGCCTCGACACCAGAGCGAAGAAATAAAAATATAATTTAAATAAATATTTAATTTCCTCGAATGAGGATTGTTTCGATTCATAAATATACAAACTCGCGCTTATTGGAAACTATCCAAGCGCTCGCTAGCAATTAAGTTTTTATAGAGTTATGTCAAAATTCTTATATACATATGACAACTTTTTTGTTGTGAGCACATTGTTTTTTTTACACACTAACACTCAACTTACAGTACATAAGTAGATATAAAAATATAATAACTATTTCATTTCATTATTTGGTTATTCTATTAAAATAAAAAATATATATACTTAAATAAAAATATGTTTTTTAAGGTGGAAGAAAACCAGCCAAGTTCTGTGTCATCAGCTGCAGACAAACTGACATCTCTGTCGCTGACGCAGCCGGCCCCCGCCGCGCCGGTCAAGCCCAAGAAGCTTTCTATATCCGGTAAATACTCATTTCTTATTACACCTTCACGCTTTATTGCGCTCAGCAAGATTAAGCAGCGGCGTCTTGATGATGTATTATTTACCAATCTAGAAAAGATTTAAACATCGCTAAAAAAATACATAATTTTTATTGAAATAACAAAATACATTTGAAATTTCAATTTTAACGAAAACGCTGGACGCAATGTGCTCTGCAATGACGTCAGTCAATCTTGACGTTTATTTAAAACGTAATCTTTATTCATTTGCCACTTTTTTTTAAAAACCGTGATGATGTCATATCTTAGCAGTGGTTGATTCGCATATTTATAAAAAAGCATATTGATTATTGAGATGTATGTACATAAAAAAAATATATGAATATTTATTAAAAGCAATTTTATTTTATTAAATATAACTAACATCTTTATATAGCTTATATAAAGCATTTCGCTTTTCGCATCTTAATTGTACATTTTTAGATCTTTTTTTAATAAAAATAAAAAAAAAAACAATTATATTTTAGGAGGCCACGTAGGTAGCTTCAAGGAGCAATTTGAGCGGCGTGCTTCTCTTACTACAGCTCCTGAAATTAAACGAAACATTTCTAAACCAGGTATTAAAATGGAATCCAGATTTTTTTGTTAATAATTTTTAACATACTTAAGTAAATGTAAGTCATAAAACAAACTCTAATTAGTTTAATAGATTGATTATTTATTTATTTAATTTTTTTACGTTATAAATATCAACAATAATTATAAATTACTTGTGGTCGTCGTGGTGACGGCATGAATAATTTATTTCAAACATTCGATGCGCTATAAATAAATTTGTACTTTTTCACAGTTGTGTCAAAGATCGCCAAACCAAAAGCTCAAAGCGAAGATCGCGAGCTTACTGCGAAGTCCCCGGATAATGGCACCGTGCGACTACAGCAGATTGGAATTGAACCATCACCGGTAATAATGCATCTTCCTATTAAGAAAACTTTATTTATTTTAGTTGTCAATGAAATTTACTGAAAATTCTGTATTATAATTTAAAGAACAAAATAGGTTTTGAGTATCAATATGTGGGAGTCACTGCAATTGTGACTCCTATATGTAAGCTATCGCAGAGCAATGACACAAGCGTGTGACTAACCGTGTCAGCTATGGGTTCGATTCCCAGTCAGGGGAATGAATTATTATTTCTTAATATTTGCGTTTCCTTACTTTATAGCGTAAACCAGAAAAAAAATATAACTCCATTATACATTTCAGTCACCGCAACCTAGCCTGGAGGAAATGGGGCGCGGCGGCGTCAAGAAGACGGAGAGCGAGCCCGCGCACTCCACTGCCGTCGACCCCGCTGTGCTGTTGCAGGATGCTAGGAGGTATCAACTATATATACTATTCTTATTTTTTTTTACATTTATATGATTTATTTATTTCTTTCTATCCTCCACATCGGTAGTCAGATGGAACTTACTTTTAAGATATTCAGCTTTCTTTGCACCACTCAATCCTCGCAGTGTTTCGAAAATTGGGCGATCCTTGGGAAATGAAGTGTCTTAACAATAGTTAAAAAAAAGAAAAAGTCTATTGAGATGTAAAAATAATAATTAATTGTTTATACTAGGAGTCTTCAGAATTCAATGGCAAAGCTGGCGGAGGAGCGGGCAGGTGAGGACAGCCGCCGCCGCGCCGCTCGCGATATTATATCTTCAGCCATACGTACGGGTAATTTGTTGTATTACGTAATAAGGATTAGATTAAGATTCAATTATTTTAGAATTCTATCAGTACAGTTATTAATGATATAAGAGACAGAATGTCATTGTCTGTCTATTTTTTTTCCGAGTATTTAAAAATGAATTGTCACACGCATAATCGTCGTAGCGCAGAAGTTAAACGTCTGATGCAATGCAGCGGTTGTAGGTGTTATTTTCTTCTAGGGGAGTTTCTTTTTCATAGCCTCGCTCTAGGAAAACAACGCGTAGCGTTGAGTTCCGTCATTCAACACGCAATGTGTACCCTGGTATATGAATAGTTGTAACGATACGTAGGCAAGCCGCCGGTGCCGTACGGGCGCTCGTCGTCCGCGGGCGTGGCGTCGCTGGCGTCGCCGCCCGCCACGCCACCCGCCTCCGCGCGCCTCTTCCGCACCGAGGCCTCGCACAGGGTGGAAGACCATCGCAATAGGTGGGTGCTCTTACTTGTGGCCGCCATAAACTTAGCGTAGATGTCTGCGCAGATTTGATTTTAAGATTTTTTCTTACTTTTGATTGTTTGTGTTCTTCAAAAATTCAGAAAACCTAACTTCTGGCGGCCACCACTCGTATTTTACATTAATTATTTGTCTGCTATTTTTAATTAAAGAATTACTAAAGTATATAAATTAAATATTTCCGTTTTTTGGAAATCTAAATTAACAAAAATATTTATTATTTATTAATTATATATACATATTAATAATAATTTTATAAATTCTCGTATTCCAGAGGTGTATCAGTAGAACGTATAATACCAATCACAATGTCAAGTGAAGAACCACCAGCTCGAGCTTCTCCTGTAACTCCGGTTTCGCCTCCAGCCACTCTTGCATCGCCTGTTACTTCCCCTGTAACACCTGTTACTCCACCATCTAGGTCTTCGAATACGCCTTTAAGGTAAATATGGATATTTTTAATGAAAAATTCCCTCCAGTAGACCATACAATAAAATTGTATATAATTGATACCATTGTGGAGTAGAAAGACGGTGGTTAATAAAAACGTCATGCTTGTGAGCTTGATTCGCTTCAATTTATTTTTTATTGCAAACTCTATTAAGAACATTCTGTCACTTTTGAAGTTTTAACTCAACTATAATTTTCGGAGTTTCACATGATTACAACCATTCAAAATCATGCTAAATAGAATATATTTAATACAAAATACGCGCGTCGTTGTGCTTCGCCACTCAACAACAAATACTTTTTCAATTAGGGCGAAAACGAGAGTACAAATTGTAACACTATGTTATATCTACCTACATTGATATTTAAAAATAATATTAGTTAAAATGAAGTGAAGAATAATTTTTTATGTAATGAATAACATCCAATCACAGACGTCTAGCATCAATCGAGTCTCCAAGCGAGGCAGGCACGCCGTCCCCAGGCGAACCAATAAAGAAATCGGCGCGCGAGTTTATAATACCCATAGCGGTAGAGGGCAAGGGCTATGTAACACCACGTCAACGAAGCCTCGAGCCCGAACCTCTACATACAAGATTGCGGAATACACACGGAAGGCCAAGACGTATAAGGTATTACTATTATTTTTTTTGCGTCGTAGTAATGGTGTCTTAATATATGTGTTTAAATAGTCTACCTAGATATATATTTGTAACATTTATTAACAAAGTTATGCGTGGTGGACTGGTAAGAAGACAGTATCAGACAAGTTGTAAAAGTTACAACCACAATATGGCATCATATGAATGTTATTTTTAAGGAAATCAATTATATGGTTTCTAATTTAGTAAACTATATAATAATATCATCTTTTTTTACATTACAGTAGCTTGGTCAGTGGTGGTGAATCTGAAGAAGAAGACGATACACATATGCACAGATTGAGGTATGGATAAAATTACATACTGGATATTTTCTCTATTTTTAGGGAGATTTTTAGTACTTTCTGCTACACAAAGATTATTACTAAGATTTTTTTCCCATTCATTAGTGTATGAAAAACACAAAAAAACCTGTAGTCACCAGTGAGTCTCCTTGTGATTTGAACAACTGCAAAGTGTTCAAAATGTTAAATTTCATAAAATGTATATTACTAAACATAAGAGATTAATCTGGTTAAAGAGTTTCATTTAAAATATAATAAACTTGCATAGTAATAAATATCAAATAATTATTCAGGTCTACTAGAGCTGCACGAGCAGAATCAGTAAGCTCTGGTGAAGAAGATGAAGAAGATGAGGGCTTCCATCTACTCACTGCTGAGAATTTGTTCTCCACTTTACTGCACAGGGTAAGTTATTTATTGGATTTTCATTTCTATGCTAATTTTATTTTTATAGAACCATGAAAAATGTCCGATAAATTCTATATTTATGATATTTCTCTTTTTCTATTTAAAATAAGTAGACATAGCGAGAACCGAGAAGAGTGCCTTCACATTCCAAATTTAGTCACAAAGGCGTTAATTATATTTCTTTATAATACCCCAGCTGTTGGTCACGACTTCACTTGCATTGAAGTTTTATTTATAGTATCTTATGTAGTTGATAATACTCTTAAAAATATGTTTACCAAATTGATAAAGATGATAGGTCACCGTTTATATAAACACAGTCATGTAATAAACACAGTCACTGTCGTATTTAAAATATAAAGAATTTGTTTCTATCATATTTTTTTCTTTTTTTAGGTGCGTGCTCTTACCCAACGTCTGAACGGTGAGGAGGGTCCAGGCTTCCAGCATCCCCATTCATTATTCAACAATTTGCAATCGCCATTTTTCAACAGGTGACATATGACAAACATGATTATGTTAATTGAGACCTGGTAGATTTGTTTTATCATTATTCAAAATACTCACAATCATAATTACCTTCATAATTTCAAAAGAGTTGTGTGATCATTTTAATATATATTTTTTATTCTTGTGTTATTTGTTATCAATAATTCACTTACATTAATATTTCAGTTCATAGCAAAGGGACGCGCTCTTGAACCTCATTTCTGTGAGAAACGGTCACAATAATTCAAATAGTTGAAAAGATTTATCTATAAAAATTTTCATAAGTTTTCTATAATAGTATGATTTTATAAAAAAAAAATTATAGATGAACCTTTATTTTTTCATAACATAAAACAACATAATTTACTTTATCAATAACTCGTTATTTAATATGGTTTATTTTCAGGTAAAATTTAATAAATTTTTGGCATGCTTTTTTTGCGTACAGACTAATAAATAATGATGTTTTTTCCGCATGCAGCCCCCATTTACCGCGGAGACATCTTTTGTGAGTATTTCTCATTTTAATATAAACATTTATTTATCACCTGATAACAAAAAAATAATAATTAATAGTACACTATCATTTTTATATTTATATATTATAAATGTGTCGCTCGCTTTCATTACACGCAGCACTCATAGGTACATGGAAAGTAAACGAAGTGTGTCTGAAACGTGAGTTCATTGCTAGTAAATTATAGTAATAATAATATATAGTAATAATATATATAAAACATTTCGATTGAATATTTTTATATCCAATCGAATTATTTTAATAATATACAACATATATATATATATATATATATATATATATATATATATATATATATATATATATATATATATAAATATATATATATATATATACTATTGTCAAACGATATTATAGTTATTTTGACATGATTTTAAACAGGCGTGAAGGCTGGGGCTCGCGCGACCTGCACGCGCCCTTCGACTCAGTGTTCAGCAAGTCCCGCCAGTCGCTGCCACGAGGTGAGTGCCGCACCCGCCACGCGCGCTCCGCACCCCGCACCCGCCACGTCGCCCCCTACTGCCCGAACACGCTTCCGCTGATAAAATTTTCATATGAAACCATCAAATTTAAAATTGTTTGGCCTTTGGCAAATTTTATATTACTTTGAGAACGTTTCTTTCTTTTTATAGCTCGTCTGAACAATAAATTTAAAAACTTTATTCTTTTTTCAAATTATAATGGCCTTTAAGAATAATATTTTTTTATGATTCATTGGGATTTGAAATCTGAAATTGTTATACTTTTTCTATTTCTAATTTTAGTTGGGAATAAATATATTTTTTATTATTATGTATCCGAAATTTTATGTTGAAGCTGTTATTCTTTTTTTAAATTGAATTGAATTAAATAAAGTTGTATTAATTTTATTTTATAGTGCAAAAAAGTATTAGATTGTGTATTCAATGATTCACACAATTCATAAAACATTCACGGGCACCGCTAGTAGTTAGATATCGCACGCCTCACTTACAGCTTACACTAAACAAATGGATTAACTGATAGTCCGACCAAGGGGTCGGGGGTCGGGGGTCGTGGGCGGCGGGCGGGGTCGCGACGCGTGCCAGTGATTTTTCCTATAACATCCGTGTAACAGACAATTTCGAATACATCATTCGAAATTGCCGTTTACATTTTTTGTGTGTTCTTTTTAGCCCCTCTTTATTATTAACATTTGATTACTAAATATGACTTGTTTCTGCATCGTAGTGTTCACATTGTATACCTAATGCATTCTTTGTGCAGGTGTTGACTTTGCCTCCGCTAACATTAGCAGGAAAATGTTGCGTCGCTCTCGATTATTATCACAAATTCATATCCGTAGTTACGATTGCATGACGTGTTGAAAAAGAAGCATATTTTTTTATTCATTTTGCATAATAAGCGGCGAGGCAATGCCTTAATATGTATGATTAAAGAATATTTTATAATTGTTTTGCATTTCTATTCAGTTACTGGTCAGTTAATGAATTTGTTTGGAAAGATCACAGCATACACGTAGCTAGTCGATGTGGTGTGTAGATAGAGGGGGGTGACGCAGTAGTGAGGTTGTGTTGGTGTGGTTGCAGTTGGGTTGCGCGTTACACTGCATGCTCCGCCCAAACCGACCCTCCACGGCGGCCCCGGCGGCCCCGACACACCGACACACGCCGCGCAGCAATAGGTACTAAACTATGTTTATTTGTTCATCGCTGTTTGTTTGCCGGCTCATGTCACTGCGCTCATGTCGCAATAATGAAAAATACATCTTGTTCGAAAAGCAACATTTTAATGCATACATTTTGTGCGTTGATTTTTTTTGCATTTTTTTCGCTTTTCGTTTTGATATTAATTCTAATTAGACTAAAATTTTCAAATTTAACTTTTAACCAGTCGCATCGGTGTTTGCATCCCCTAATCACAACAAATAACTCCGATCTGTTCACGACCCGTGAGCCGAGCCGGCGCCCCACCGAGGACGTAAATAGAGTCTGCCGTCGACTGTAAATAAGCCATCTTAGCGACCACCATGCATGATGGAAATCGTGTGTTTTCGATTGACATTGCAGGTAGTAGTAAGAAGGCGGAGGGGCTGGACCTGTCGGACCTGGACCTCAGCGCCATAGAGTTCTCGGAGCGCGAGATGCGCGCGCTGTCGGGCCTCACGCCGGCGCTGTCGCGGCGCCTGCAGCGCCAGCTGCTGGCGCACCTGCCCCCGCGCGCCGCCGCGCGCCTGCGCCGCACGCTGTCGCTGCACGCGCCCGCCGGCGCGCCCGGCGACCCCGACCCCCCCTACTGCACGCTACCTCGCGAGAGGCGACGCTCCACCACCTCCATGGACTCCGACACGACCAGTTCTTTAGCAAATGAAAGTACCGCAAAATTAGATGAGCCCAAAACTGACACATCTCGCCATATTCAGGATCGCCCGCTCCTGAGTAAATATTTAGCGCCTGAAAGAAATCTATCTATGGATGAGAGCCGTTCGCTGGACAACGGTAGTATTTTATCTGATCCGAGTTATATAGCGGCCTATGGCGCACCCTCCGCGGCAAGTTCACCGAGCTTGACACTTAGACGCCAGTCCCTCAGATTAAGCGGAGATCAGCCCAAAAAACGAATTTCAAGATTTTTGCGATCAGACTTTTTTGATACACCCTCCGATGAAAGCTTATATGCTAAACATAAAAAGGAAAAGGAGCTAGAGACGCAAAAAATTCTTAAAGAAATTCGAGAAAAGAAAAATAAATCACTCGAATCTAACGCTAAGAGCCCGACTGAAGTTAGTGATTTTAAATTTGATTCAAAAGATGAAAGCTCGGGTAAAAAAAGCTTATCGCCAATTAGTAATATAATATTAAAAGAGCGGAGTAGATCTAACACACCGTTTTTTCCTATTCTAGATAATATTAAAGAAACCACATTAGATTCCTCTGTCTTAGTTTCTGAATCAAAACCTAGTGAAAAGAAAGAAAATATAAATAAGGAATCGAAGATGATAAGGCCTAAAAGTTATCCTATAAAACATGTTGATCAATATGATGACACGAATAATAGTATGTCGTTAGAAAGTTGTAGAAGTAATGATAACGATACAGATGATAAAAAAGCCAACAGAGAATCCAAACTTATGAGGCCGAAAAGTTATCCGGCAAGTAGTCCGTCACCAGAAAAGGTGTATCTCAATCGCATGAATAAAAAAGATGAAAATAAAACTTCTGAAAAAAGTATATCTCCTGAAACTAAAACTGATATAGAAGTAAGCTTTAGCATCACTTTGCCTAAAAAGACCAAACCGTTTGTGACGAAATCTGAATCACAGAAAAAAATTGAATCTACTGCAGAGAAAAAAGGCACGGAACCTTCGCTGACATTACAGAGATATAAAGTGAGTAATACAAATACTAACGATAAGATCGATAGTACTGATGATGACAAAATTACTAAGAATGGTCCCGCTTTACTAAGTACCGATGATACAAAAGGAAAAGAAAGTAAAATTATAAATAAAAGAGAAGATATCAAATTAACAACCTTAGAAGGTGAAACAAACGAACAGAAGAATGTAATTAAGAAGAAGATTATCAAAAAGGTATCTTCTAAATCAAAGACTGATTTGAATTCAACAGATGCAAATGGTTCTAAAACGTCAGTTGAAAAGAAAAAAGTTGCTAAAAAGGTAAAGGAGAAAATTAGTGAAGACAGTACAAAAATTAGTGTTGTACCCAAAAAGAAATCAGTTTTACAATCAATTGGACATAAGTTGGAAAAATTTACATCGTCTAAATCAAACTCACCAGAAAAATTGTCTAATGTCAAAAGTGACATAAGTAAACCGATTCGCACTGTACGAGAGAACTCCGTTCCAGCAAACGTTCAACCACCCACAGAATCGAATTTAATTAAAAGAGCTGTGACGATTACCGACGTGGCCGCTCTGGAAAATCAAAATAGTAACCAAAATAAAACAACTGTATCCAAAGTACTCGGCTTATTTAAAAAGTTTGAACCTAAGGAAAAAATAAGTAAAAATAACACAGACAGAGGAGATACGGAACACAAGCAGCCCAATAATGATATATCTATTGGTGAGGATACTTTAAGATCGACTGTTGATCTCGAAGATAAGCCAAAACGGCCAAACTCTTTATTATTAAATGGCTTAGGACGCAAAAATAGATACGCCAGGACGGCAAGCGACGACGGAAATATGATAAACGTTGATAATAATGAACGCCCAGTACTTAAAAAAGACAGTGATTCTAAAAGTATGAAAAATTCATTGAAATTAGATTTCTCAAGGTTGCCAAGAGTAAAAAAAATAGTTCCTATTAATTCTGTGATAGAACCCCAAGTAATTAATATATCCGACGTAGAAAAAGATACGGATATAGGGTATTTAGAAAAGAACGGATCTGTTCCAGACGGTGGCGACCCTAAGGACGACTTTAGCGACGTAAACAACAGGAGTCGGTCACGGAGTAGATCCAGTTACTCGAACTCTGACATCAAATCTGAGCAGAGTACTGACGGCAAAGATAAGCTTAGCACACATCACTTACCCGCGAGAACCCACGACTCCACGACCCCCGAAAAGGAAGATCTTGCAGAAAGAATTCGAAGGAAAAGTTTCTATTCACGATTTAACGAAAAGAAACAGCGAAGGAAAAGTAGTCTAGTTGGTCCCGGAGCTACCGAATATGACCCTCTGGCACGTATTACTTCTCCGATTGCGACGGAGCCTAAATATGACGCGTCCCCCTCATCCCCGGGGAACTACGACCTGTCCCCGGGTCTGTCTGTAGGCTCAGACTTGTCACCGTCCACGGAACGCTATCGATCTCTACTCGCAGACTTGCCTGTCAATACGCGAAGCAGCTTAAGATATGATGGAATGAATGACAAAGTAGACATGTACAGGTCGCTTGACCGCAACGACTTTAGGAAGTATCCTGGCAGATCTTATCTAGATTACGATCAACCGGCCTCCTACGGCTCTAGTAAATATTCGAGAACAAAATCTTTATTCGATAGTTCAGACCCCGCGGAAGATCAGAATTACGGTCTTCCGAGAGAATCTCAAAAGTATAGTAGAACTAGCTCCCTGTTCTCACCCGGGAGCTACGCCACCTACAGACCGAAAAAGATTAGGAACTCAGCAATTATTCTCAAAGAGAGTGAAAAAGAACCAAGTCCGGAAAATATATTAGAAAAAATAAGACAACGAAAGTATTCAATCAGCGTTACTAGGAAACCCGACCCCGAAAAGGACCCATTGCCGAGGTGTGTATGACGGAGTTTATTTCATGTAAAGTAAATAATAATAAATAACTTTCCCTACAAAACATCTGTGCACGCTTCACGCTTTTGAATTAAATTTTTACAGCACTAATGCTTAAGTTTTATAATATATTGTAGATTTATATATATTCATAGATAAAAGAATTTATAGTTTTACATTAGCCTCAACATTATAAATAATAATCAGCTATGCAAAGGAGTACTTTGAAAATATCAAAAAATATAGTCTGCTATTAATGAAACAGTTTCATTCAGTAGAAATAACGTTGATTTAATAAATATCATGACGCACACTTGTATCATTCGAGCATCAGCGGAAGGGACTTGTTGATGCATTTGCTTGTTTAATAACCCGTGTGATTTTGAATTTCAGATCCAATGTCACATCTAAAGGCGAAGGCGACGGTTCAGAACGCTCTACGAAAATTGACTGAGAGGCGCTATTAATACTACTATAGATTACAATATTTTGTTGTCGCGTAACATTCGGTCGCGCCAAATTGAATTTAATCACGAAATTCGTTGGAACTCGGATATTTATTACGAAATCTCAATTTTATCTCCACTACTCTATAGCATTATAAGATAGTTTCATAGTACGCGTATAATTCTTGCCACTTAGTCTTTTGCATTTGCGAAGTTAGTACTTAGACTAATTGACGAATAGCGCATCTCGAGAAATCTCTTTAGTCGATCGTTAAACCAAAAACATAATCACTACAACTGCAACTTTTCAACGAGTAAGCAATTTTATCTGTATTTAAAAGTAACTTTCTTAGAAATATACAATTTTAATAATATATTTTGCATATATTACCTTTTTTTATAAACTTTATTGTGAATTGATCTTATGTGCCTTTATAACATAAGCTACTGGATTTGATAGTCAAGTTTGTTGAAATGATGATGACGCAAGTTTTAGTGTTTTGCACAAATGTTTTAACTCATTATGTTAATTTTAATTATTTTATATTTACTATCGTCGGTATAGTAAGCCAGCTCATAAGTTTAAATGTTAACCGAATAGTATTGACCGCTCACTCGCAGTCGAGCAACAGTAATCGAATAGAATGGTGCTTAGTTGAAGGTTTTCTTAGTAATAATTCGTATTTATAGAGAAAGTTACAGCCACCTACTATATGTAGGTATATACATTTAATGTTTTCGAATTCAAAGAATCTATTTTGTTAAGGCAGAACAGAAGTATTTTAATGAAATAGTTACTATGTTTTATCATTTGTTGCCATTTCACTTTATTAGACGTCTGTGAGAACTAGTCTGTCTAGCACATATATGTGACGTGTGACTCAGTTTATTACTTTTATTTGTCATTATTTATTTATTGATTTTCTATCATTTCATTACATTTGTAATAATTAATTATTTATTAGTGTGTGGTGATTATTAATATATTTTTTTTATTAATAAGATAATATGAACTGTTTTCGATATTATGATTACTGTCACACACGTTTTGTATTGAATGTGAATAAATTATATAGTTGAGAATTGTTTTTTTATTTATCCTTAATATAAGAAATCCAAAGATTTCATTAACTTCAACTACAAACTACCCTCTGACTATTAAACAATATTATAATATAACTAAGATTAATAGTATAAAACATATTAGAAATTATGATTGCCATATTAGGAAATATGGCAATCATCATTTCTAATATGTCTAAAAAGAAATTTGAGAAAGTTCTATAATGTTGAGAAATGTATTGTGAGCAGAATATCCAACGCGTGACGTAATATCCTGCGCGCGAGTAGCATCTTTCCTGTATTAGAAGAGTATCGACGTAATAGACTCAAAACTTTCCTTCCGGCCGCTCATGACGTATGTCAGGAACAAGGCTACATACGTCATGAGCATGCTGTACCTACTCATATGCAAGAGGAGTAAAATAACACTTCGGAACAGGTGGACTTATACATAAAATTAGATTTTAAATTAGAATTGTAAAAGGAATTCTGCAAACGCCTAGCCAAGCGCTATTACAAGCGTGCAGATTCCCACTTCTACCCACCCATTGTCGAAGGGTATAGTCAGTACGCTCCTCATCCACACTCGCTTCCTCGACCTCGCAGCGACCTAGATTCCGACCAGCCAATTACAGCCGCAAATGCCTAGTAGATAGGCAGGATTGAGTCAAATGAAGCAGGGGAATTGGAATTTTGTGAGAAGAATTTATTGCAAGAAGATGAAAAGAACAAAAATTTAAAATAAATTTCAAAAGTTTAAGTGGCTTCACGTCCCAAACAATTTAAATTAGCGAAATTATTAAAAGGTAAAAAAAATAAATGTACCAAATACCTTAACTAATATAGTGTAGGTATTTCAATTAAATGGGCTACAATTATTACAAAAATGTGGAAATGATAAAATCGCACATATGGTGTAATTAAGGATTGATTTAGATCATAAAAAAAATGTAGATCATACAGTTGAATAAATTTTAGAAAATTTTTATAGCAATACAAATATTTTTTTGGGAATCAAAAAGCTCAAACGTAACTTCGGGGCCCGACAAAATCCCGAATAAATTATTAAAGACACTCCCGATCCAAATCGTTTCATTGCTGGTCCTAATATTCAATGCTCTTCTATCAGGCTGCTCCTTTCCTACCGAATGGAAGGAAGCCATAATTATAGGCATTCGCAAGCCCAGAAAACCCGCCAACGTTCTCTCCAGCTACAGACCCATCAATCTCATTAGCAGTTTAGGGAAAATTTACAAGAGAATCATTCTGAGTAGATTAAAGGAAATAGTCGAGGCAAAACAACTGTTCATCAACGTTCAACAACAATAACATTCAACAGTTCGGTTTTAGATCCCACCACTCGTCCATACACCAAGTTCACCGGCTTACGGAACACATCGCGAAATATAACGCCCGTAGATCGATTCGCAGCGACACGGCTGCCATCTTCTTAGACATTGCCAAAGCCTTCGACAAGGTCTGGCACAACGGCCTGCTCTTCAAGTTACGTCGTATGGTCAGCTCTTCCGTTCACATCGTTCGAGAATACCTGTCGAATCGTACGTATACACGTATAGATTAGAAGGGACACAATCGTCCTCTAGACCCGTTCGGGCTGGAGTCCCGCAAGGCTCCACTCTTCACTCTTACTATATGCGCTTTACACCAGCGACATTCCGCGTACAGATAAAATCGAACTTGCGATGTATGCTGACGACAACGCCCTTCACACCACGGATCGCTCCGCTTGGATCCTAGCCGAAAGACTGCAACGAGCTGCCGACGCCCTAGGCGATTGGTTCAGCAAGTGGCGGTTTGAGGTTAACCCGGAGAAACGCGTAGCCGTCCCCTTTTCTCGTAAGCGTTACGAGACCGTCTCGACTATTTACCTACAAGGCAAACTGATCCCCTGGGAATCTCAGGTCAAATATTTAGGCGTCGTACTAGATTCGAAATTCTCTTTCCGGCCACACATCAAGTATGTCAGAAACAAGGCTACATACGTGATGATTAGGCCGTACCCACTCATTTGCAAGCGGAGTAAAATGTCACTTCGAAACAAGCTGACATTGTACAAAACTTGCATCCGACCCATCATAACCTATGCTTGTTCAAAATAAATTCCTCCGAATGGCATCCGGATGCCCATGGTACGTACGCAACGATGACTTACATAGAGATTTCGAGCCAGAATCGCTCAAGGAATTCTGCAAACGCCTAGCGAAGAGCTACTACGAGCGGGCAGATTCCCACTCAAACCCACTCATTGTCGAAACGTGTAAGTAAGCTCCTCATCCACACCAGCTCAGTCAGACAAAAATTTTTGAAACATCAGATAAAGTGATACATTTATCCTGTCATACAGTGCTCACGCTGTTAGAGATTTGGTTATATACAGGTGGAAGTGTCAACGCTTCTTTTATGGAAACAACATATACGGTAAAGTATTGTAAACCCATACCTAAAGAAATTAATCAAGATACCTGAACAGTTTAGACGTAGGATTTTTTTAAATTTCACGTTTATCCGTACCTGTATTTCGTGTGACGCAGTTAAGCAAAGATGCGAATAACGTAAATGCAACTACTACAAAAATACTACTAAAGGTTAAACAACTTTGAACGTTGCCGCCAATACCTACGACTCGATTTCGGAATGAGGCGTATGCGGCGGTTTCCCTTTGAGGTTTATGTGTGCGTGCGTCGTTCTTGACAAATGGTATTTTATTTTAAAACGGCTATTTTATTATTTATTTTGTTTGAAAAAAATCATTGAAAAAAAATGTATTAGGCTTTTATGGAGTAGTTAAAACTATGGTTTCATTTAAAGTGGTGCTGACTATTTGGATCAAGCCATATTTCACTAATTACATTTCCTCCCTATATATATATATATATATATATATATATATATATATATATATATATATATATATATATATATATATACATATATATATACACAGGGTGTATAAGTGGTTATAAAGCTTTTAGCCGACCGTAGGGATGGACATGGAGGAGTAGCAATAATTGTCTATTGGTCCATAAGAGCTCAGCAATTACCTAACAGCATAGGAAATTTCAAAAAGGATTTTTTACATGTCTAAGATGGAGGCTTGCCCGCAGCGACCCCTGCCAGCCCTTACGAGAGCTGCAGCGTTCCATCCGCCACGTGCACCTCGAGAGAGCGCACTGATATGGCATCCACCCAAGGCGACGCGCACTAGTGCGTCCCCGCTGGTAGAAGTTTTTTTTGCGATAGCAGCATAAATAGTCGTTTAACCCTTTCACGACTACGGGGACACATTTGTCCCAGATGATAAAATTGAAGGTAGTCAGGAAAAAAGAAACAGATATAAGTTTTTTTTTGTCAATTAGTTTCTAGAAGAACCTTTATATTATTTGATTATATTTAATTAGCTATCCAATGATCATACTTTAACTTATTAGCATTAAAAAGTGGCTGTTTGCCGCGCGCGGAGTACCAATAATTTAGAAATGGATTTCAAGGAGTAAAAGTGACGTTTAAGGTTTTATTTCCTAAAATATTGTTTCAGTGGTAAGTATTTATTAAGTTTGTACACTTAAAATACAATTTTTTATGCTTTCTACTTGTATAAGTCGTCGTGAACCAAAAGGGACAACATTGTCCCTATGGTCTATAAAGGAGCTATTTTGCACATAATTTTTGTTGCAAAAAAAAATCATTATTACCCTCAATTGTTCATTTTTTTTTCATACTATATTTTGAAAGGGACGTGGAATTTTTGAACTCAAGGAAGATGAAATTCGAAATATTTTAATGAGATTTAATAATTACTATGACGACAATTTACTGCTTGACGAAGAAGATCAAAAACTATTGACACAGAATGACGACCAGGGCGCATGATGTAAAGATTGATGATACATCATTGCAATATCTAAAAATAAAAAGCAAATCACCTGAACTTTCAACTTCTGCAGTAAATCCTACCATAGTACCACCATGCAACAGTCAACCAGATTACGTACAGTCAGAGAACATAAATTCCAAATGTTCTTCCCCTAATATGGAGTATCAATTCAGAAAGGTACTATTATATTTTTGATATATTTGGTTCTACAAAAAAATACTTTAGTTCAAATCATAGGGTCAGTTCAGATAATAGAACTAAATAAAGATATATAATACAACAAAATATCGCCTGTAGACACATACCTTGTAAAACGACGTAAAACTGTAGTCAGCAGAGAAAAATTATGTGTAATGTCCAAGTATGTGTAGTGTACATTAAAAATATGCGTGAAATTGATCTTACGAAGCAACATAATGTGCTAGGAACTAGATAGGAAATCTAAAATTAAGCATTATCTACGATTATTCTTTGATTTGTTTGATATGGCTGCCAATAACTCGTATACATATATTGTATACAAAGGTTTACAATGAAAAAAAAAATGGAAGGAAGTCTTTTTACCAGCCTACAGCAAGGCAAAAGGCAAAGAGCTTTAGGCAAGTCGTAGCTTGGAGTTTATTCAACGGCTTTACTACCAGACACCTCTGTGTCTATCCAAGAAATGTCTATGTTCTTATTTGAAAAGTAAGTGTCGTACAAAAATCTACAAAGCCACAGTTACCATTACAAGCAATAGATGAAGCCAGTGTCCGCAAGAGATGCGTAAATTGTGCCAAGAATAAGGAGGATCTGTAAAGTTCATCTCTGCTATACAAATGAAAGAAATTATTACGCTGACTTTCATAACCAGTATAATTTTACTATTTGAGTATTTAGGTGAAGTAGTATATTATTTCGTTGAAAAATAAGAATATGTGTAATAATCATAGCGATTTGTTTTATGAAACCCCCTACCTAATTTATAAATTATATAATTATAAAGATATTTTTTATGACAATAAGTTACCTCTTACGACCACAGGGACAGTCGTGTCCCATAAAAAAACACAAAAACTAAAACTAAATTTAATATTTTTCTTTAAAAATATGTTTTTTAGATCTACAATAAGTTATATTAAACAGTTAAAATGAACGCAATACCTCTCAAAACCTTATGGTCCTGAAAGGGTTAAGTAAATTAGAAAAGGTTCAAAATCAGTGTATGCGAATCATCGGTAGCTTCATTAGAACTACACCAATCCATGTGAATGCAGAGGGAACTTTGCCTTCCTCTTCTACAATTTCGTAGAAAATATTTTGCTGGTATTTTTTATTCAAGTTCTTGTCGTTTCGTGGAAATGTAACTACGACGTAAAAACCACCTTTACTTATTATTGTTTTTAGAACTTTAGGTCAATATCATGTTTCTCCTGAAGATAAATTACCTATATATTCGTTGTCAATTAACATCAAAAGCACCAATCCACCCCTTAATAAACAAACGAATTCGTATACAATGGTAATGACAGATTACTGAGGCTTGACGTGTCGCCACCGACGCCATGACGATTCGACACGTTTTGGTGCGATTTTTTAACTTTTTTAAATCTGCAATTTACAGGGAAGTTTTAGCCATAATATTGACTATGTCACCTGTATAATCTACATGCATATTAATTCGTTAATTTCGCCAGAACAAGAGTCTTAGTCGTTGTATATGCGTGTGTATAATACATATAATACACATAAACATATACTCGTATATGTGTGCGTGTGTTGTATTGTTATATTCTGTATCATATTTGTAGAAAACCAAAGGTAATTAAATAAAAAAATATTGAAGTACATATAAAATATATTTCGAAAATTGTGTGACATATTGTCACAATTATTGTAATGTATAAAATGCTCATAAAACTAAAAAATATAGCACAATATCTCTTTATGATGTTAAAAGTCTGACAATTGTAAATATTTTTTATTTACACTGTTTCTAAATAAAACATGAATTTGATATTATTCAAATGTTTAAATATAAGAAATGAATTTTGAGAAATTCATAATTGTTCAACATAATGTTTATTTCCAAATCTCTATTTTTAGTATCAATCGCTTTAAAATCTTAATTTTACAAAAGCTGATACAATTCATTAAAGTACTTGTGGTCGTGTTCAGCAAGTTTTTCCAAGATGTCGTCGACCTGCGTGTTCGGGAATCGTTCTACCCATGAGGTGACCATGCCCTCAGCGCTTGCTGGATAACGATGCAGCTCCACTGCGTCGTCTGTTGATGAAACATCATGTAGTAAAGCTAGCATTATATTCGTAAAGGATTATTGATTTATATGACACAAAAAATTGTTGGTCTGAAGAAACATATATGATTATATTATAATCAATTTTAATTATATTTCATTATTTTTAAACATTTGTAAAGTGTTATTCCATACTTAGGAAAGAAAAATAGTATTCTCTCTTGCCAAACGATAATTCTTAGTAATTATCCTTGAGTAGCGGAAATTTGTAAAAATCTCCCTAGAGATAATAACAACATAAATAAGTTGTAACAAGCGTATAAAAATTTCGACGCAGCTTGGCGAGAACGCATGGCTTAGTGGTCAGAGCGCCTGGTCGGTTTCCAGGAGGCGCGGGTTCGAGTCCCGCTGCGTTCAAATTTTTATACGTTTTCTAAATAAGTATATATTTCATTATCTTTATTTTTAATACATTTTATTTTTGCATTGAAAATAAAGATAATTATATTTTTAGTGGCATAATTTTAAAAACAAAATCACATATTGCGTCAACATGATAAAAAAAACACTTAGTCCAAGAGACGAACTTAATAGTTAAATCCAAAAAGCCAATATTTCAATGCAATATTAATACCAAAAATATATCCTGCACAAATATATTACACGATTGTTTATACGTCTCGCCATCAATAAAATCACTATATAATCCTTTAACATAGACAATACTACATTAAAACGTACCTTTAACAACAGTATTGGCCTGCACAAATATATTGCGCGGCTGTTTGTGCAACATGACAATGTCCCTCCACCTCGCCCAGGGCTCGTCGAGGCGGCTGTACCGGTCGAACAGCTGTTCTGCGGCTGACACGTCGCCCGTTGCTTTTAGCGTTTGTAATTTTACTAGGAAGTCGCCTGTGAAATATTATTATATTTTATTGTACGAGTGTATTATGAGAATTATATAATTAAAAAAATATTTTTTTAATAATACTCATTCGTCATTTAAATGTACATTATGTACAGAAACACATTAAGAAAATAATTTCGGTTGTCTTTAATATGATTTATTCTATGTATAATAAAAACAAGTTAACTCATACTCAAAATTGCAAAAGTTATCTTCGCCCTACTTACTTATACCGAAGGCACAGTAGTAAAATATTGCACTTAGTAGAAAAATCTATTAGTATTCTTTTTTTTATAAAATAAAACTTTCTGTTTTTACTTTTCACTTAAGCATAGATAAAAAAAAGTTACCAATAATCCTCTTCCCATCAGTGGCGAGGCGGGTTCTGTCCAGGGTAAGTAGCAAGTCTTTCCCGGGCTCCACTTCTGTGACTGTGAGCAACCCGGAACCTTCCAGCTCTAGTAGACGCATTAGTACAAAACGTGCTCGAGCGTGTGCCTATATAAACAAATATTCATATACTAGCGGCCCAATCGCGACTTCGCTCGCATACCCCTTATAATTCTTTAATTATTCTGCATTTTCCATAAGATAATCAATATAAATTAAATAATTAATATAATTTATAAATTCAATAATTTTGAGAAAGTGCAAGCACTACATGGCTTACTCGTACCCATGCTTGCGGCCGTAAACGGAGCGTTGAATTATTTTAAATTTACATTTTCTCAAAAAGTATACGTTCAAATTACATGCTATAAAAGACAAAGCATTAATTACATGCTATAAAAGACAAAGCAAATAACGTTGAAATATCATCTTGAAATTTTCAATTATTTTTTGGCACAAAACATCTTATTGTGACTTATTTATAAGAGATACATATACTGTATTGCGGACTTTTTTTAGAACTAATAAAATAGAACATTTCTTTCATACAATGTACTAACATATATTTAACTATATTAGCAACGCATGCGCTTAAACCAATTCGATGGCGTTCATTATTGTTATTTTGTTATTTAAGGCTAAGTAATACTTACACCATAATATTATGTAGCCTATATATTATATAGCACTTCTGAATAATAAGTAAATCAGACCCGTAGATCCAGAGATCTTAACATTTAAACAAACAAACAAACTCTTCCGCTTTATTGTATTAGTATAGATTATAAATAAATTTAAAGGAAGTAGATGAAACTTCTCCATTACAGCAGTGTGCTTTCTTTTTATTAAAGCCTTTTTGTTTTTTCTATTATTATTGTCATAATTTATTCCTTCATTAAGATGAATTAATAAAATAATTAGGGAAATTATTAAGTCATAATAATTTTGTTTAAATTAATGGCTCTGCACAAGTAAAAGGTTTCTTATTGTCGTTTATGTGTATCAGAAGAGCCCTCAAAGATGTGTTGTGTGAAGTGAGCATTCCTATAAATGTTCCTTTAGTTATCCATGTAATTGTGTTACATGGATAACTAAAGGAACATTTATAGGAATGCTGTGGTTATGAGTATCAGAAGAGCCCTCAAAGATGTGTTGTGTGAAGTGAGCATTCCTATAAATGTTCCTTTAGTTATCCATGTAATTGTGTTACATGGATAACTAAAGGAACATTTATAGGAATGCTGTGGTTATGAGTATCAGAAGAGCCCTCAAAGATGTGTTGTGTGAAGTGAGCATTCCTATAAATGTTCCTTTAGTTATCCATGTAATTGTGTTACATGGATAACTAAAGGAACATTTATAGGAATGCTGTGGTTATGTGTATCAGAAGAGCCCTCAAAGATGTGTTGTGTGAAGTGAGCATTCCTATAAATGTTCCTTTAGTTATCCATGTAATTGTGTTTTTTAAATATTTTATTGCACGTTGTTGTCGTATTTTAAATTTATCTGGAACTTATTAACTTATAACTATAAATAATTCACCACTATCTCATAGTGTGGTATACACAACGTGCTGACGATTTTGAACCATGATAGTGGTCATTGTTCATTAGTGCAACCTCTATTGAGAAAAAAGTTTTTAATATTATACCTTAATATAAGATTTTACTTTAAAAAGTGATATTTAATTTTTTAATTTTTTAAATTGCTTGCGGTATTGTAGCGCTGAGCCGCCTTTTTTATGGAATAGTTTTTAAATAACTAAAAAGTGGAGTACACTGAGTTAATTAAAAATCAGCTTCACGCTGTATCTCGCACACAGCAGGGTAGGCAGAGGGAACCTAGTGTTAATACACTCCCTTCCCCACTGAGTTATTAAACATGAAAATAACAAAAAATATGTAAGATAGAATTCTTGCATACCTGTAACCAAGTCTTATTAGCAGGTTGGTACATCTCTGTGGCCTTGGCAGCACCATTCCACAATAGACTGAGCCAGTTTACGTAAATCACATTTTGAGCTTCTTCACCTTCGTAACCAAATATTCTAAGAAAAAATAAGCAAAAGATAAAAATGTCAATAAAAAATTATTGAGGCCAGTCGTGGCGCAGGGGCACAAAGTGTGACTGTAAAAGCAACTGATTGTGGGTTCGATCGCCACGAGTAAATGAAATATTTAATTTAATCGATATTTCCGTTTCTTCGCTCTGGTGTCAAGGCAAAGAGCGACGTTGACTTCCGCCACTCAACACACAATGTCTCCAGAATTCGGCGGAAAGCTGGGAACGGAGTGTCTTAACAATAGGTTCCCTCTTCCTACCCTGCTTGTGTGCGGGATACAGCATGAAGCTTATTTATTTATTTTAAAAATAATCCTAGTTAAAAAATTGACAATTTGACATATCCCCATACTAAACCGCAACTAACTTCAATATCTCAGGCTGCAAAGACAGGTACAGTCCGACCGCTTCAGCGCGACACTCCTCAAACGCTGAACCGAGGGTGGTGAACTTGCTGTCGTATGTTTCACCCTCGGTATACCAAGATTCTATTGGTTTGCCTAAAAATTGTAAATATATGTACTGATATGTGTGTTAGTATCAAAAATGATTATTATTTTCAATTATAAAAAATCCTTGTATAGAAATAAACATACTATTATAATTAAGAAACTATCCTGCAACAACGTCGACTACCCACCCTCCATTTGCTATATTAGACAGATTTGAGCCAGAAGCGGCGTAAAGACCATTTGTTAAGGTGCGCTCGCTTGTATCGGTCGAAGTCGAAGTGATTTGTTATTAGTTCATTGTTAGCAAGTAATAAAGTTCTTTGATTTTCACGATTATTACACATTTTAAATGAAACTATTTTAACCGGATTAATCGCGTATATTTAAGGTTTTATATTTTGGAAACCCGACATCCGAACACGGGTCTACCCGTGACTACTGACTACCGCAAAGTATTCGAAACGTCGGGTTTCCAAAATGTAAAACCTCAAATATACGAGATTAATGCGGTTAAAATAGTTTCATTAAAATTAAATTAAAATAAATTTTAACATACTTTCATTACATAGTTTCATTTAAAGTAATAAAGTGTTTTACATTAGTAAGGATTATAAATTGGTAATAGGTGCTGCTATAACTGTCACTGAGTAAGTACATGTGTTAAATTTCGAATGTTATTGATGTTTTATGTTTGTTTCTATTTAATAAAATTTTCGTTAGTAACTGTTTTGATTTTCAATAAATAAATTCGTATTGTGTAATATTAGTATTTTTTTTAAATATTTCACTTCTGAGTCCTAATTATATTATGTATACAATAAATATTAAGATAACCTATGACGACAATTACCAATCACAATTTAATAAACAGAAATTTTAAAAATCATTAATTTAAATAGTATTTTAAAATTAAATAGTATTTTTATCATTTATAAATTAAGTGACTTCTAAAATAAAAAAAATAATATCTCACCAGTCAAAGGATTTTTAACTTTCTCCTTGTCAAAGTTGAAAGAGCCATCAGCGTTCTGTCGCAATAACTTCCCACTGCCGTGTCCAAGCAACTCATGTAGACCGACTTGGACCTACATAAATGTATAAAAAGTTTTATTATATATAGTATATAGTTTTACGCGAAATTGAAAATAAAATTGGAATCCCTACTCGAGGATATCAAATATTTATTTAAATTTATATTTCCATATCTTCGATCTGGTTAGTTCCCTACTAGGTTGGGATACAGCGTAAAGTTAAAAATAACTATTAAATAATTCATTTTTACAAGCAGAAACCGATCTCACAACGATGGCGTATACAGTCTAACGATTGTGTAAAATAAATTAATCTTAAAATAAAGTACCTCAAAAGCGGGAACCCTGTACTTCTCAAGCAATTCCTTGTCTTGCGCAGATAAGAAGGGTATCACCGCCTCCTTGTACGCAGCCGGAATGACATTACCGAGAGATACATTTTTAAATCCTTCATTTTGTCTTATTTCATCGTCTGTAATAGCAATCGCAATTATTTCAATTATTAACATTATTTTTATACTAATATGTATTATGATAATTCAATTGTTATGGTTTAGCCATTTAATTGCAGAGTGGATACGGTGGAAATTTATCCACTTTTTACCTATTTAGAATGAATAATATATTAAAAACCTTAAAAAATTGAAATTTGAATAAAAACATGTACTTTGGTTGATTGGTTGTTTTCTTCAGTAGTATGTCTATATTAAAATTAGGCAGGAGAAATGTGCTGACGTTTCATTTATATTGGTTACTGTTCTAATGAACCAAATAAAATGCAATAATATTTTGATACGACTTTTCATGTAGCATATGTAAAAAATATCTACACCTTTTTAGAAAAATTATAAAATGTTTTATCATCCTCCGAACCCAGTCTTGGACGGTTTCCAAGATTTTTTCCAAAATATTCTATAAAAAAAATGACTTTGCTAAGTTTTGAATATTAAAAAAAAATCTTTAAAACGTTACACTTACAATTAGGAATATTAATTCCAGCTGGTATAACACTACCAGAGAACGTAAGAACATCCAATGAAGTAAAGTCTGGTCGAAGGAAAGTGTCTTTCTCCAGGTCTTTGCCCCATGGCAGTAATTTTATGAAGCCTTCGGCTCCCTCTACCAATTTTCCAAACTTCTTGGACATTTCCTTATTGACCATTGAAACGAAACCTTCAAACTCGCCTCTCTGTCCACTTGGATCACGGTATGTTTCGATAAAACCTTGATAACTAAAAATATGTTTAAAAAAAAACAATAATAAAAATTACAACCACAAGTTATATTTCAAAAAAATGTTTTATGTAGATTTAATTGAGGTTTACATATATACAAAAATACCAAAATGGCCTGAAATGTGTATTTAATTTATAAAAAATAGATTTTTTTACAACTCACGTTTCAATAATAGGTCCCTTATCCTTTATCCAATATCTACTGCCCTCTTTGTGTTCATTCAAGTCACCTTCTCTAAAACTATTAATATAATGTTTCAGCATATTCTTCTCGTTGTCATTCGCCGCGTAATCCTTTGCTTTACTCATACTTTCACTAACGAGATTCAATAATGGCGAATAATCTCCACGAGTTACTTGGAAATATGCGTTTTTGTATTTTTCCTTATCCATTGTCAGTGGTGCTTTAGAACTTTTTTCAACGCTGGCCAAGTGAATGGTGTAAAGAGGTACTGAAAGTAAGAAACATGATTATTTTTTACTTAAAATATATTTATTTCATCCATAGCAGTGTAGACAGAGAGATCATGGTCTTACTTAGTGTTAACTGTTGAAACTCAATGCTGCACTTTGTCTAACCCAAGAGCAGGGAAATTCAATCCCTCGAATTCAAGATGGGGAGGATCAAACCCACCACCATTGAGTTTTCAGTCAAACGCAATTCCACTGTGACGCAATAGATTACTAAAATTATCATAATATATAAATTAGCTATTATAATGTATAATAAGCCATCATGTTGCATTAAGCAAATGTCAGTCTGTAAACACAATGCATAAACCATTGCAATTAACCAGCTTGAAGATTGTTTATACTTCACTTTCCTGATCCACTAAATAGCAGATGGTAAAGGACATATAACACACTATTTAAAATTTATAAGCAATTTCATCTGATTACTAAATTATCTTTGATTAAGCTATACTTACATCCATCATCTGCAAACGTTTTGAATGTTCTGCAAATATATGCCTCTATGCGTTTGGTCTTCATCCAATCATTCACCAAATTAGAATCAGCTTCAGTGCAGTTGCTCGAAAAATATGTAGTCACACCCTACATGTAAAAAAATGTATTAGGAGCCCATCAATAAATTATGTCACACGTTAAGGGGGTGGAGGGGAATCGACGAAATGTGACATTGTGTGATAAAGAGTGTGCAGGGATCTTAAATGTCTTGGCACCATTTTAAAATATAATATACAAGGATAATTTCGAAACAGTTGTTTCAAGTTTTATATCTAAAATAGCAAAATCTGATCTGATCTGATTAGGTAATCGCAATTGTGACTATCCGTGACAAGGATGGGTCAAGGATCAAAATATCATCAAATTCGTGTGGAGGAATACTTTTATTTTAATTTCTAAAAATACATTTTGATGGACTGCATATAGTTTTTTTTTATATGATCATTTGTAAACATAACGAACTTACAGCAATATGCAATAAAAATGGAAGTTAATATAGTTTTCTAATCATATTCGTTAATGCCATTAAAAAAAAGAAAATATAATTAATTTACGGAAGTTTTCTAGGAAAATGAAATACACAGTAGTAATGGAATGATATTTTTTTTAATTTAGATATTTTCTTTGAGTGTTTCTTTTTTATAGCTGTAACTACAGCTATAATTTCTTTTATTTAGCTTCACGCTGTATCCTGCACATAGCAGGGTAGGCAGAATAACCTTAGTTTCAAGACATTCAATTCCATGTTTATCCGAACTCGAGATATTGTATGTTAAGTGATGGAACACAAAACTCTACTTCCAGAGGAGGAAATTGTAAATTATTCATTCTAGCAGCGGTATAGAAACATTATAAGATGTATTTAAATACATAGTGATTTACATTTGCCACTCACAATAAATATATTAATTACAATTATTGTTTTCTTTCTAAGGTTTTCAAAAGGACTGACTACTTAGCCTCAGCCTACTTAACACATTGTGTACATTTATTTTTATATCTTCAGTTCTTTTTAATAATATAATACAAATAAATAATAACTCACCTTGTCTGCCAAGCCAAGACTAGTCAATCTAGGTGCAACACTATACATAACATTCTTTGTGTTCTCCCACAGCTTTTGGATATGGGTACCATCACTTTCATATGCCTTTGATGCTTTAACAATCAATTCAAAAGAGTCTTTAGAAAGATTAGGAATAAATTTTGTATCTCCAAATCCCTTATAATTTCCACTGTTAGCAAAAAAGCCTCCAGCATATACTAGAAATGCCTGCAACAATTTTTTAACTTTGATTAAAAAGTATCATCATTAATTTAAAAAAATAAAATTTCAATATTACCACATAAGCAATTATAATAAAAATATATATTTTAAAATCATTATACTAGTTATAGTTGGCACAAGGATGTGACTGTAATGCGACGGTTTTGGGTTCGATCCCCACTCGAGGGAATGACACATATTTTTTTTAATATTTTCATTTCTTCGCTCTGGCACCAAAGCTACAAGCCTGGTGTTGAGTTTCACCACTCAACACGCAATGTCTTGAAAAATTCAGGGGAAAACGAGGAACGGAGTGTCTTAATACTAGGTTCCCTCTGCCTACCCTATATTTGTATTTTTTTTATATTTGACATAAAAATTATAAAAATTTAAGGAAAATATGTAATTTTTTTGGTTTGCATTTATCTATACCTATAAATTAAATTGAAGTGTCTGTCTGTGATTTCAAAAGATTAAAATTATTAAGTATAGATAACTATATTAAAATTATTAACCATTTTTCTTAAATAAACACATAAATAGAAAAACATTTGACAAATAAAAATTTGTTAGCATTCTTTTGAATGCTTACAAGTTTTTAGAGAGGCCAAATTCTTTTTCTTTCATCCTCATACTAAATATTGTAGTTTTGTTACATTAAAAAAACATTTGCAATTTCCTATGATATCTCATAGAAAATAGTACAACAGAACCACAATCACAATTATCTAATAGGATGTGGTTATGTTATCTATCAGCTATCTAATATCAAATATACAAACAATGTGACAGTAACATATGTAAGATTCACATAAATGGCAAATAAGTATAATAAACTTTTAGATCAACATAATCAATATTATATTATACTTTTAAAAAAAGTCTACTCTCCTTTACATGAGTTTTGTAACAATATCACATTTGCAAGAAAATATGAATTTATGTTAAGACATTCATGTCAGTGTCTAATATCAAACTAATGAGGACCATGGGACCAACAAAATAGTGTTGTTTTGGATTGGATGATGAATTTTTATTGATCTTTAATGATAAAACCCTAATTATATATTTTACCAGCTGTCAATAACAGATAATCGGAGATCAGAGAGAAACTAAAGGATAATCTCAAAATTCTTTTCCTGGAGTGGGAATAGAACCCACATCTGTCGCGTTTACAGACACGCTGTGCCACTGCGATTAAAAACATTTACATTTATAAAATTTGTTTGTGGCAGTAAGACAGTATGGTACAAAAGGCCACCACCTATAATACTTTTATTATGCTGCATTTGCCAACAGATTAATACATTCTATCATGAACATTATGTGGCTGTCTGGACGTCATCGGCGGGACGGGCGACCCCCGCGGAACACGAGCCTAGGCTTGCGGCCGTAACAGAGCGTTGAATTATTTTAATTTTACATTTTCTCGAAAAGTATATGTTCAAATTACATGCTATAAAAGCTGAAGATTATCTACATTAAATTTCCTTGATGATGAAATAACTTCAGCTCATAAGTTTCAATATGCATGTGAAATAAAAATCGACGAAATATCACCATACAATTCTCAAATATTTTTTGACACAAAATGCCTTATTGTCATTTATTTATAAGAGATCGAGCAAAGTGGAGTAAATTAAGCAGGAAGGCAAACCCTGGCAACATACGCCGGGATTAATGCCAGGAGGAAGAACTTTTCACAGATATAGATATTAGAACTACATATAAAACTAATATACATAAAATATTACATATAAAAAAATTGTAGTTTGCATAAGCTGAGATTTAATTGATCATAATATATTTTTGACTATATATAAATAATAACAAGTGTAATCTTGGTCTTATATTACTACCTGAAAATCATCATCTGACACTCCAGCTGCATTTACAGATTTCTTAAGCTCCTCCAATGTTTCAGCTAAAAATATTCTATGCAACAAGGAAAATATTTTAGGTGATTCAGGACTAGTTTGTACAAGAACAATTAGCCCACCATTCCAAGCAGCCTAAAAAAATATTATACAATATAGTTAATAATATTAAAATTCTATCATGTGTATATGGTTGTTTGGATGGCAAAAAGCGTACACATACACACACTGGCACAATTAGTGAAACACAAGGAAAAGGAAAGGAAAAGGTAGTGTTTTTTATAAAATTTTGGGTAACTTGACAAGTTGTTGTTTTTTATAATTTTGGTACCCCTCTACAAATTTACTTAAGTGCAGACTTCTCATTTTCAATTGCTATGACAGGTTTTTGGGTTGTTGAGAATTTACTGATGCTAAGATTTTGTATTGTTAATGATAAGATTTTTGTTGGATACTGTGCATAGTGACTGTAGCTCATCCCACTGACAATTTTTGAATAACATACACCATTGTGATACAAAATGAAAGATTTGCCAGCAAAATGAGTGGCTAGAGCTGTAACCATGATTGATAAGGTACAGAAATTAGAACACAAAGAACATTGATGATTGTTGCATCATCTCACAAACTTTAAAAAATTGTCGACAAACTGTGGTTTAGACACAAAATGAACTTTCTTCGAGGTGTAACATGAATATCAGTTAGAAGATGTCTGAAGTAAGTTGCATTAAAGTTCTATTTGCCTGCAAAGGCATCTAAACTGGAGGAAAGTCATCATATCAAGATTTGAGTGGACATTGTGGTTTATTCACCAATGGTGACAAAATTCACAGTAACAGTGTCATATACCAGAGGATTAGTGATGGAATGGGGAGGCATATGTTTGGGAGATAAAAAAAAAATAAAAAAAAAAAATAAAAAAAAAAAAATAAAAAAATATTTAAAAAAAGAAAAATTGTAACTTAATAATTCTGAGAAAATCTTACCCGACTTAAATAATGAGCATAAAGCTTTTCTTGATTAGTCAAATTTTCAAATGCCTGTGAACTATCTAATTCCACAAATCTTTGATTATTAGGTAGAAGAAAGATTGACTTATCCTCCATGGCTAAAATAGTAAAAAGTGAACTCAATAAATACTTTTTTTAAGCTTAACTCTGTACATTGCACAAAGCTGGGAAGACAGAGGGAACCTGGGAACTTAGTGTTACACTCTGTTCTCATAATGACCCTTCTCATTGAGTAGTGTAACTCAATGCTGCATTTTGTCTCATTACCAGAGTAAAAAAATTTAAAAAATATATATTACTTTTCCTCAAGTGGGTATCAAGCCCACAATCTGTCACATTTAGTCGCATGCTTATGACCCTGCACCACGACTGGCCTCAAATGCTTTTTGTTCATTGCAACTAAAGCTTAATATTGTTTCATAAAAAACATATTTTCAATTTCACTTTTAACCGGTAAAATGTTTATAGCAAAAAATGCTTGGTATTCTTAGTATGGTTTTAAAAAATAAATATGAGAATTGAAATTGAGATATTTTGAGATGTAACTTTCGTTAATTAGTGAGATTTGTGGTGTGATCAAAATTTTGAATATGGTTTACAAAAATGTTATATAAACATTTATTTGTCTATGTTTGTATCTTGGTTCTATACAACAACCATATTAACAAAAAAATTTTGTAATAAATTTTAAATAATAATAGATACACAGTACTGACCATTAACTATTTTGGCCGGTTGTACACTATTAACTTTAGATGCACTTGACGAGAATCTTAAGTATTTACAAATAAGTGAATCAGCATTTTTAATATGCCGGCATTTCGACAGGTTAATAGTCAGGGTTCGGAACATTGATTAAAGCTGTTTTAAAACCTGACAACAGTAATTTATAAACTCTTTAAACTTTTAAAATGCCGTACTTACTAAATAATTGATAATACTTTAAGTTTGAGAAAATCTCCAGCAATATTTTAAAATGACACCCACGACTTCAGCACAGCACTTCAAAGAAATAACTAATGTCAAAATGTCATTTTCATTGACACGTACGATGTAGATAAGAATTAAGGATAAGTATATATGTAACTGTATGTAAATGTAGTATACGGCACTGTACCAGTAATTATAGTAAATAATAATGTAATAAGTTAACAAATTAATTGTGACAAAAAATTAAAACTGTTTATACATGGGTGATATAGCCTTTGTACTTTCATGAAAATGTTTAAAAATATATTTGTATAATGAACATAGATATCATTATGTATCTCTTTCCTCAAGGATCTCTAGTTCAAAGGAACTCAGTATTTTGAAAGGCCCCTGAGAAAATATAATAATATTTTACTGTGATAATGCATGCGTGGATTTGAGTAACTACAGGAAATTGCTTAGATATGGTCACCGGATTTGTATGCAGGGACTATGGAAAATTAAATTGGGTCTATGGAATTAATATTTTTAACATTGTTATTTCAGACATAGGGAATATAAATACTTATATAGAAAACATATATTTTACCCCGTTACGTTCAAGTTTTTATACGTTTTGTGGGGGTCCATCTAATGGAAAACGAATCACCCACCGTCAACGTCAATTTGAGACTATTGAAAAGGCGGACGACCGTTAGTCTTATCTAATAGCCTAGTAACCAGCCCATTTAAATATATTCATAGTACTTATTTAAAATAAATAAAGCAGCTTCACGCTGTATCCCACACAAAGGAGGGCAGGCATAGGGAACTCAGTGTCAAGACACTCCGTTCCCCATATTCCACCGAATTCTGAAGGCATTGCGTATTGAGTAGTAGTATTCAACGTCGCACTTTGCCTCGACACCAGAGAGAAGAAATAAAAATATAAATCTAAATAAATATTTTATTTCCTCGAATGGGGATCGAACCCACAACCAATCGATTTTACAGACACACTTTGTGCCTCTGCGTCACGATTGGCCTCGAAGAATGGTGTATAATATATTAAATAAGTACTTAAGATATTTAGTTTTATTACACAAGCCAGAATGCTTACAAAATAATAATCTTTATTTTCTTGCAGTTCGTGACGCAGGGATACAACCATGCGATTGCAACTGCAGCGGTTGTGGTTTCTATTCCCATTCGGGGAAATTATATCTTTATATTTCCTCACTATCGTACCGCAGCAAAGTACGGTGTTTCGTTCCGCCACTCAACATGCAATGCACTCAAAAATTAGATAAGAAGTGTGGAACGGAAGTGTTAATGTGGAACGGAGTGTCTTAATACTAGGTTCCCTCTGCCTCCTATGTTTGGGATACAGATATAGTGTGAAGCTAAAATCCAAAAATACATTTTTTTTTTACCTTATAAATGCTGTCAAAATAGTAGTATCAAAGTAGTTTTCTATTTAGTACATTTGGCGTTTTCATGAAGTCCACATCGAGTCCACATAGGAAATTACATATATTTTTGTATTTTATATTACTGTTATTATAGTGTTTAATCTTTATATTAAAAAGCAGCATTGTTAAAATGTAATTTAAATTCAAAAATTGCGTGTATCCATCCCATTTTACGGTAACGTACAGTACGTACGGTACAGTGTCGTACATTTGATATATCCTATATCAGCTGTAACTGACAATTATATTAGTTTCTGTGCTGAAATATTTTTTGCATCTGTGGAATGAAGTAAACACTCAACATGGATGATTTCTCATTAATATCGTTCGGTTTTTAGATTTAAATGTATAAAATGCTTTAGTAATGTAGACGAGAGTTAAGTTATAGTCTTTAAAATGTCTTCTGAAAGGTAATTACATTAGTATACCTTACAGTATATTGTTAGTAATTTTGATTCGTTTCCGAAATTCGGTCGAAAGTTGCAAAATCAATAAAGTACGCGGAAATCACTCATGTCACGCCCTGAATTAGTTTGTTACTGTGCGGCAGTGAATGTGATAAATTAAATCATAGTGATGTTTTATTCTAGAGTCGAATGGGTGGAGATCATAGAACCGAAGACAAAGGAGCATATGTATGCTAACCTAACAACTGGTGAATGTGTATGGGATCCCCCTGAGGTATTCTCTTGAACTTTTAACTTTCTTGGAATTTACAATATTTTCTTTCTAAATGTTTAACTTCCGCTGTAAAACGTGGAATGGACTTTCATTCAGTTAGTCTCATATAATTATCTGATATATATAGCCTTATATGCTAGTCTGATATAGATTTGTGTAATGTTATAAATATTTGAATATAAGAATTTTGTACTGAAACATAATAAAAATACTCTTTAAAAGCACTGACCACTAGTTCCCAAATTTAAACCTGGAAAATTATGTAAGAAATTATTGATACTGAATATATTATATTGTCTGGTTAGAGTATAAGTCTGCTAACAGCCTATTAACCAAATTATCAGGGGAGAAAAGACTATGAGTTGAAAATGAGTTAAAAAACTATGAGTATATATGTATTATCAGAAGGTTTTCCATTTTTCCCAATTTAGAAAATTGATTTGTAAACAGTTTTGTATTTTTATACACTTTTTGATGGTATAAAAATGTACATAATGAAAAAATAAAAAAAATATGTAACGGGCTTATACACTAAGCCCACACCACACACTACTACATATTAGATCTTGAAGTATATTTTAAAGTAAGTTGTAAAACATTGTATTACTTGTGACATGTAGCAAATATAATGTAAATATAATGTAACAAGTTTTAGAAGCGTTAATGGTTAACAGGTTATGGTTGAACCATTTGTGTAGAGTATCTATATCTTGTTGAGCTTGAGCAGTTACGTCATTTATGTTACTACCAAAATAAAATAAACAGGTGTCATCTGCTGTTATTTAAGTATGATTTTAACATTTTAAGTGCATTACCATTGATACCAACTTTTTGAAGCTTATGTATTAAAAGTTCATGACTTACGGTATCAAAGGCTTTTTTTAAGTCGATAAATAAGCCCAAAGCTATGTTCTTTTTATCTAGATTCTGTCTTATTTTTGTTACTAAATCTATGGTTGCAGTAGTAGTATTACTTCTAGCTCTAAAACCATACTGCCGTTCAGTTATGAAATTAAAAGAGTCCAAATACATAGCCAACCGGCTGTAAATTATTTTTTCTAAAATTTTTGAGAGAACGGGTAGTACTGATATCGGACGGTAGTTTTCTGGGTCCACTCTTTAGTGGGTTCTCTCCGGTTCTTTAACCGGATTTATGTATAGGTGTTATTTTTGCAATTTTTAATGAGTCTGGGAAAATCCCTTGGGACATAAGATTGTTAAAACACTGTGCCAGACCTTTTGATATTATTATGCTCAAACATTTTAGTGTTTTTGTGCTAATTTTGTCTATACCAGTACTTGCATTCGAATCTAGACTTCTTATCAGGCGCTCAATCTCCCCAGAACTACATGGTTTGAATGCTAGAAGTTCATGATTAGTATGTTCATAGTTTGTATGAGTTGAGTGTGTAATATTGTGATATTTTGTTGGTATTTTCTTTGCTAAGAGGGAACCTACTGTTGCGAAATATTTGTTGAAAACGTTACAAATACCTTTTGTATCAGAAATTACTTTTGATTCTACTATTATTTTCGAGGGAGCACCACTTTTACTTATTTTATTATTGCATAATTTATTGACTAAGGTCCAGGTCTTTTTGGGATTCTTCGCGTGGTTTGTAAATAGTTTGTAATAGTATACATCCTTCGTATTTTGTATCAACTTAGCTGTTTCAGTTCTCTTTGAATAGAATTTATTTTTTATATCTTCATTGTCAGAATCATTTTTGTATTGTGTCCATAGAAAGTTCCTTTGACTCAATATATCGATGATGCCCTTGTTAATCCAATCGTCTCGTATATTGTTCAAAATTTTGGTTTTTGTTTCCTTGCAGTTAATAATATGTTTATTTATTATGTTTTCGAGTTCTGTATAGTTCATTGTTGTGTTAAGTACTATTTGTGAGGTTTCTAAGGATTTGTACAGCTTAGTGTAATTTATTGCTTCATAAGTAGTTCGTAGTTTTCTTGGAGTTTTAAATTTATTCATTTGTACATATATGTGTTTGTGGTCTGATAAAGATGAATTGATAATAGCAACGTTAAAATTATTCGTTTTTAAATTTGTGCTTACGTGATCTATTATCGATTTTTTTGTAGTCGAGTCTCTTGTGCAGAATGTTTTATTGATTTTGTTTAGCAATCTATATCCTGATTCATATAATATTTGTTTATATTTGGTTAATTGCTTGTTATTCTCTAATAGGTTTATATTAAAATCACCAAATACTATCGATCTTTTTCGTTGTTGTAGTTGAATATCGTAGTCACTAATAAATTGTTCAAAGTTTGTATCACCAGGCTTGTAAACCAAACCAACATCCACGGCGCATTGTTCAATGTGTACCCATAGATAGTTGTTACCACCCCGGTAGGTTGACTCAATTAGGCTATGTTGTAGATTATTATGTACATAAGCTGATACTCCACCTCCTCTAACGTCTGTCCTGAAATTATAGTAGTGTGTATAATTTTCTATTTGTAGCTGTGAAGCTTGATCTTCTGATGTTATCCAGGTTTCAGAGAGCAAGATGATATGTGTGAGCGTTGGTATGGATTTTAAAATGCACTTTAGTTCGTCTAGCTTGCCTTTTTTTTCTAATACTGCGGGCATTTAAGTATAAGAAGGATAGTCGTAATTTTTTTATTAATATTTCTCGGTAATCATTTATTAGTTGGTAATTTATAGTATCAGTTGTATTTATATTTGTTGTTGTTAATCGGAGTTTTTTGTAGGAGCTTTGACAATAGTCGGAGTTCCGTTCAAGTATTTAATTGTTATATCAGTTTCGCCACTGGCTACTCGTTTATTTAACTCACTTTTTATCAGTGCGTAGTACTTATGCTGGGCCGGAGTTTGATCAGAAAATATTTTCAAATTGTTCGAAATTTGTTTCCGATTTTTTAGGATTGATAGTGCTGTCTCTGGTTTTTCAAAGCAAACTTTAATTTTGCGAGTTTTCCCGGGATTATACTTACCAATGCGAAATATATTTTTTGGTTTTGGAACATTTGTAACTATCTGCTCCAACGTTTTGAGTACTTCAGTCTCATCCTGAAAGTTGTCGTTTTCAGCGATTCCCATTATAATAATATTGCTTTCTCTATTCTTACGTTCCTGTAATTCATGAATCAGTTTTTCGTTTGTATATAATATATCATTATTCTGGGCTGAGAGAGTTGAGCTAATTTTTAATTCTTTTATGTTGGTTTCTAGTAATTCTATTTTTTTGTTATCAATATTTAATTTTGTTTCTAATTGATTTAATTGAGATTTAACGTTGTTGTGCTCTAATGAAATTATAGAAGTTGATGATTTTATGTTCTGTATCTCAGAGCTGATTTTTGTTATATTAATGTGAAATGACTTTTTAATTTCATCGTGAGAGACTTTCATAGCATGTATTTCTGTTTTTATTGTACCAATACATTCGTTCATTTGGACCATCATTTGTGAATTAGTCGCAACATATGTTTCCAGTAGTGATGTAATGCGAGTTAATTCGTTGCGTATCAGTTTAATATCCTCCGAGCATTGACATTCCTGGTCAGCTGGTTGTTTTCTTTTACTACGCAATGTTATCTGCGAACTGTGAATGTCAACGTGTAGTTTTGATAGATCAGGCTGTGATCCACCACCAGTGGCGGTAGGAGGGGATCGTGTTACGCTCATTATTTTGTTTAAGCAGTCTCAAACCGATAGTCGCAACAAGTTCCAAATGCACTGACAAATAAGGTCGAACATTAGCCAAATATACAGACTTACTTGTCTTAAGCATACGTGCCAAACGCAGGGTCAGTGTGTGAGCGGGTCAAAAAATAGCAACCGTTCCGCTTCCGCGGGTGTGAAGTAGGTGGCACCTCTCACTATAAATGCACTTCGGTGTTATTTATTACTGTTTATATATTTTATGCAATTATGATGCTAAGGATATTTCACTCAAAGAATAGAATTGCAAGCAGTTTCTTAACTATTTAAGGAGATAACGAAAACACGTCTACTGTGAACAACGATCAGGCGAACAATTTCATTTCATTATCCTACCCAAATTAGGAAAATGAAAATCATTAATTTACCAGGGATTGAATTCACAACTATAACATTAACAGTTGTATATTGCCTCAGAGTGACACAATGGCCTCAACATATCTTTTTATTCTTGAAATGATGTAGCTTTGAGTAAATTATTCTCACAGTGCTATTTTTTTATTTTTCTGAAATATTTCATAGGTTTTTATTTATTTTATTGATTTAAATAGGTAATTTATTGTTTGCAGGGTGTCAAAGTAAAAAGAACTGACTCTTCCCAATGGTGGGAATTGTTTGACATAAATACTCATAGATTTTACTATTATAATGCATCAACACAGGTAATATTTATAACATTAATGTCATTTAATATAGTATCATTGTATTAAACAATATATTTATATATGTTTCTTTTTCAGACAACTGTGTGGCATCGACCTACTGATTGTGATATTATTCCTTTAGCAAAATTACAGACCTTAAAACAAAATACAGATCCACAAAAAAGACGAGAGACTTCTACTCAAACTAATCAAGCGCCACCTCAAGTAAGCTTAGATTTCTTATGTATCTTATGTCTAGTTTCATTTTATATTTTGGCTTAAAAGATTTTCATTATTTTATTTTTTTAGCCTCATGCTTTATTCCACAAGCCAGAAGTGAGAACCTAAAGTTAATACACTCCATTCTATTTTCACTGAAATTTGATTGACAAAAATCAACACACTACTTTGTTGTTTCCAGCACTAGAAAATTAAAAAATAATTTTAATGTAATCACTGTAGTGAAAAAAAAAATAAATGAAAAAATGAAATGTTTAATATTCTTTGCACTGGTCATGAGGCAAAGTGCGATGTTGAGCTCCATACCCTAACAGGCATTGCCTGTTAAGGTATAGAGCTCAACATCAATGCATCCAGAATTTGCTGAAAAGTGGGGAATGGAAGTATCTGAATGGCAACAGAGTATCTTAACACTAGGTTCCCTCTGCCTAGCCTATGTGCAGATTACAGTGTGAAGCTAAAAAAATAAGAAAAAAAATCTACTTCAAGTAGCAATTAAACCCCATAACTACTGTGTTCACAGTTAAATGTTGTCTCACTATCAAAGATCTACTACTAACAAGATACTAACAAAGAAGTGTTTTGCTTGTCAAAAAATATATATATATGTGTCTAGATAGTATATTTAACTGGTGCATTTAAGTAATTTTTTTTCAATAAGTAGTCTGCAAAACATAACATTTTGGCTGGTTTGCACATTAAGGTATCGATATTTTCTTTTTTTATCTTCATATGTCTCAAAAATTTTGTTGGGTTAGGTAGAGAATCTAATTTTCAAATAATGTTCTAATTTTATTTATATTTATACACATATTTTTATTTTATAGTTTATGAAACATAAAGACATCTATGTATTTTAATACATAAGGAATTCTATATATTCCTTAAAAGTCTTACGAGAGTGCTTGTTAGCTCCTTCCATTTACTATCCATTTTTCCGTTTTTTCCTGTTCTCGTTTGAATTTCGGAAAATTAACTAATTTTCAGGCAATATTGCGGGAAATTTTAGACTTAGCTTAGTAGTTTCGGATAGTATAGCTTTTATATATTATAGATATACTTGCTTCAGTTTACAGTTCACATTTTGTGTTTTTGTTGTATAATATTTTTTTGTAAATATGTGTATGATTGGATTGATTGAATTGGATCTATGTTTGTCGAAAAATTATAAAACCAAGTGAATAATTAACTTGTGTTAATAAAATTACATACTAGCAGAGTCTATAGCGTTTTTACGGCATCATTTGTGTCAAATTAGTTTTGTAATAATAGTTTTTTTTTTATATTATGGATATTATGGAAACGAATCATTTGCAAAAACCATTTGAAATCTATTATAAACAATGGCTACATTATTCTAACGCAGTTTCTTTGACACGGATCGTATCCCCAGTGGTATAGGGAGTTCATTGTGCCTATCGAGGGCGGAAGTTAGCTCGACCTCTAGCATTGTCTCGGTTTTTATCAAAGTGAATGTGTAAAAAAGGTCGCGTGGTAAGTCACGTATTGAGGGGTTCTACAATGTATCTGACATTTTTAACCCTTCTGTAGCAGTATAAAGTTTCAAACTTGAACTTCCGTTTCCACTTAACAATTAATATGCTATCATTATCTATTATTTGAGAAGAGAGTGTTTTAACAATGTTGAGATGTGCTAATATAGGAAAAAAAATTACCAAACGACTTCTGTAATAGGAGGTTATATTATTCTAATACGACTGTATTTTTTTGTTACCTCGGAACTTTTAACTGGGTGAACCGATTTTGATGATTATTTTTTTATTTGAAAGCTAGTGCTTCTGGCGTGGTCCCAATTCTGACAAATGTATTCATGAGCAAAGTCTTAAATTTGCATTAAGTATGTCCTCGACAAATGAACGAATAACTCAATATCCCGCCAACCGATTTCGATTTTTTTTAAGTCTTCAAGGTTTTTTAGTTTTATGAAAGTAGGTTCTGATTATGGCTTTCGGTTAAAATTGAGAAAGTTGTTTTTTTTTGTTGTTAAAAATGATAATTATAATGTTCACGCATCTAGCATGAATACTTAAGTTTGACATCATATCACAACAATCTTTAGACAGAATACATAATTTATAAAAAAAATATTATTTCGTTATACAGATACCAGCTACATTAGATCCAATAAGCAGTAATGGCAACAGTACGGCGGCGAGTGTTAGCAAACTTTCACCGAGCAATGCCAAGAATATCACGATCACGCAAACCAGTCCCGTGCGGACGAGGAGAACGCACTATCATCACAGGTATACACTACAGATGTTAGACATTGATCAAATGAATAACTTATTAATATTTATTAATGCCTATTGTTGTACTAAATTTAATATTATTTTATTCTATATTTACTATAGTGAAAGTTGAATTATTTAATAATAACATACAAAGGTGGAATATCTGTAATATTAAAATAAAAAAGTTATGCATTGCTCGTGACAATAGCCACTTCATTTTTTATTTGTTAGCTATAAATACAAAAAAAAATACGTTCTAGAACTATTATATTGTTTTCATCAGTTATACTTTTAAGCAAAATATATTTTGTGTATATTTAGTTTTATTATAGCCTTGATATACTTTCATATATTGAAAGTTTTTTAATGCTAATTTTAGGTTGTCAATACCGACAAATATCGTTTTTATGGATTTTTTTTTCTCTCTATTCAAACGGATATTGGCCAATACGCCATTCATACTTTCTTGTTTAGTGATATATATAACATTAGAGATCTTATTAAATGATTTTTTTTCAATATACAGTTTTGTAACATTTTCAGAGTACAACTTTTTAAACAACTACTATATATAGCGTGTCATAATTGCCTGGTTTTGAATTTTTGCAGTGTAAGCAAAATAAGTTCTACGGTGTTCAAAAGGATTTCTCATATTATTATAAACTTAACAAACATGTTTTTTTATTATCATTAAATTATAAATTATATATTTTTATAAAGGAATAGCGGTGAAAACAGACGTGGGCGGCTAAGCGAGGATGGCACGGCGCCGTGTCGGCATACAGACTCGGGCCGGTCTTCGGATAGTAGCATTAGTAGTGCACAACGACGTAAACAGGCAAGCTATTTTTTTAGCCTTTTTCCTAGGAATATGAGAAAATTCTCACAATTGAAATGGAGAAAGAAGTGTTTTAACATTAGGTCGGATAATTTAGTTAAATGCCCAAGAAAATGCGTGATATAGTCCTAAAATTTAAACTATTTTAACTGGTTTCAATTCGGACAGGATTTGAACAACAGTCAACCTGTAAACTCTGCTAACGAGAAAGCTTCCTAAATGTTTTTTGAATATTAATTAAAGTAAAAAAAAGGAGAAGAATAGATTTTATTTTTTTAAAAATACTAAAATAATTTAAAAAAACTGCCAGTTACTAATTTATTTATAACAATTCAAATTCCGCCCATAATCAATTTATTTATAACAAAAATATTTTTTACTAATCAAACTTACTCTCACAACAGGAGTTGAGCAGTGCATCATGCGCCACGGCGTGCACGCCGCAGCTGAGGAAGCGCAGCAGTGCGCAGCCGGCGCCCCCGCACGAGCCCGATAAGTGGTCGCCGCATTCGGGTAAATTATTTTCTTTATTTTAACTTGTACAGAGAGGTAGACCGGAAAAATAAATATTAAAACACAATCTGTAAACACTCTCCTGTATATGGCGGAACTCATCACCGTGTTTTTACTGCTTTTAGAGCAAGGAAATGAAAATAATTCACTCCCCCGAGTGACAATCGAACCCACAACCGTCGCGATTACTGACGCTGTGCCGCTGCGCTACGACGGAATCGAGGATTTGAAATTTGTTTTGTAAATTAATTTGGTAAGATGTAATAAAACTACACATGTCTAAAGAGGGAATAAGTTCTCATTCATCTATTAATAGTCACGTCGCCATGACAAAATATTAATCGTACCTGAAGCATGGTAGCAAGGGTACAAATATATATATAACAAGTAAGAAATAAACAATAGATATCGTGAAAGAGGCTCCATTAAAAGTTCCATTCCAGATTTTATTCATTTCTGGTTTTCTATATATTTCGTTTCAGTATATTATAGTCTTTCAGGCTTCATAATTTACTAAACTTGAACTTAAATATTGCTTATTAAACACGTCACAAATGCGCAGTACGCTGAAAGTTAATACTTATAATTAAACATATTAATAATTATACGTTTTTCTTAATTAATGTTTATTAAGTAATTAATTGAGGCCAGTCTCGGCGTAGGGGCACAAAGTGTGCCTGTAAATCGACTGGTTGTGGGTTCGATCGACACTCAAGGAGATGAAATATTTATTTATATTTTCATTTCTTCGCTTTGGTAAATAAAAATTAAATTAAATTAGCTTCACGCTGTATCCCGCACACAGCAGGGTAGGCAGAGGGAACCTAGTGTTAAGACACTCCGTTCCCCTCCGTTCCGTTCGCTTTGGTGTCGAGGGGAAAACGCGGCGTTTCCGCCATTCAACACGCAATGCCCCCAGAAATTGGCGGAAAGTGGGGATCGGAGTGTCTTAACACTAGGTTCCCTCTGCTTACCCTGCTGTGTGCGAGATACAGCGTGAAGCTGAAAGAAAAAAAAAGTAATTAATTCTTAGTTTCCGCCGTCATTCTGTAGATAGTTGCAGGGAGTGTACACGTTAATTTTTGGGCACAAATCCCATTCAGTGGATTGTAAATATTGTATTATTTATACGTAATAACGTATAATATTACATATATTTTCGGTTTTAATGTCTTTTCATGTCCTCGTTAAAAAAAATATGCTTTCGGAACGTACAAAGTAATTTTAATAGAAGGAGCTATATTTCGCAGGTTGAGAAAAAATAGCATAGTCATAAATTCTTTTCAACCTACTCGTAAAATATAGTATTGTGTATGATATACAATTATATTATAATTTACAGGTTTGAATCGCAGCGGTAGTTTCATATCACCCAGAAAGGATGCGTCGGACGATTCAATGCACGAAAAATATTTCAAATCCGTTGAGAGTACGCCATTAACGAGACGTAAGGTAACATTGACACACATTATAAATTAGCATACATGAAAGGGGACCACGGTTGTCACTCATCTGCCCATCTCTATGATAGACGTTATGTTTTGTGCTAAAATATTATTAAGGCTTAATTAAAATTATGATTAAAAAAGATAAAAATAAAATATGAAATAATATTTCAAGAGTCCGTACTGTTTAATTTTATTAGAGGCATTTATTATTTTATTATATATATATTTTTTAGTATTTTTAAGAAATATTGATTGTTTAATTAATATTTAGTTAAAACAGCAGTCGGCCGGAGGATCGTCTTGTGATTCAGCGTCGCCTCAGAGTCCTAGCAGTCCATTGCAGAAGCCACAGCCTACGCCATTTTTGCAGGTTTGTTTTATAATTTATTTATTTAACTCTTACTACAGCCTCATGCTGTGTCGCGCTTAAAGTAGGGTAGGCAAAGGGAACATAGCGTTAAGGCACGTTGCTTATCACTTTCCTCATAGTTTTCATGAGATTGCGTATTGAGCGACGGAACTGCGTCGCGCTTGACTTGTTACCAGAGGAAAGAAATGATAAAATTTTATTTCCCTATTGGAAATTGAACTTATAACCATCGCGTTTATAACCAGCTGTTGCGCTACGATGGCTTGAGTCAGTTTATTTGTTATTTTCTTATTACTTTAATTTATATATTCGTCGCGGTGCAGTGGGACGGTGTCTGACTGTAAACAGAATAGTTGCGAGTTCAATCTCCACTCTGGAGAATGAATTATTTTCATAACGTTATTTTGTTATGACAAAATCTGTAGGGTTCTTTCACTCAACACATAATGCCACGTCGTTCGGGTGGATAACGGGGTGATATGATCTTCGGGTTATCTGACTACACTCTATTTGCAGTGTATGAAGCAGAATATAAAAAAATGTAATTTAGATATTTTGTTTCAGTTATACTGATTGTACTCTTATAATAATATTTTGAAATGTGGGTTGCTGTAAATTTAAATTAAATTAAATTAGCTTCACGCTATATCCCGCACACAGCAGGGTAGGCAGAGGGAACCTAGTGTTAAGACACTCCGTTCCCCACTTTCTGCCGAATTCTGGAGGCATTGCGTGTTGAGTGGCAGAACTTAACGCCGCGCTTAGCCTTGACACCAATTGTAAATTTAAAATGGAAACATAAAATAGACTAATCCGTCTGTGTGAGATTGGCTTTTGTTAGGTAAAAGCATTCATGATTTGTGGCCGTCGTGGCGTGGGCACAAGTATGCGACTGTAAACGCAACGGTTATGGGTTTAATTTCCACTCGGACGCGACGAAAGCGCTGCGGTGAGTCCCTCCACGCAATGCCTCGAGAATTCGGCAGAAAGTGGGGAACGGAAGTATCTTAATATTAACAGAGTGTCTTAACACTAGGTTCCCAGGTTCCCTTCTGCCTACCCCGTTATGTGCAGGATACATCATAAAGCTAAAAAACGCTTATGATACAATATAATGCACTATGAATACAGGTGATAGGCTTGATTGAATATGAAGGTTGGGGCTAGATTACCATTCAAGGAAATGGTCGTATTTGTCGGTCTAACTTCTGTTAGACGCACCACGATATTCAGTTCTACTGATCATTACGTAACTCAAATAAATATTGTTTATTGAGTGGAAAGTAAATAATTTAGTCATATGACATTCATCTTTTCGATATTTTACAGTCGACATTTATTTTTGTTTAGAGTAGAGTTTCGATTAATAGAACCTTGGTTTGATGTATATTTTATGTACATTTTTTTATATATTCGATTATTCGAAATATAACTAGACAGTTATTCGGGTTCTTACTGCACATCCATATTATAAAACTGATAAGAGTGTTTGGTTGAACGCGCTAATCATAGGAACTAAAAAAAAATAGCTTCACGCTGTATCCCGCATACAGCAGGGTAGGCAGGGGGAACCTAGTGTTAAGACACTCCGTTCCCCACTTTCTGCCGAATTCTGGAGGCATTGCATGTTGAGTGGCAGAAATCAACGCCGCGCTTTGCCTCGACACCAGAGCGAAAAAATGGAAATATAAATTTAAGTAAATATTTCATCTCCTCGATTGGGGATCGAACCCACAACTAATCGCTTTTACAGTCACACTTTTGTGCCATTGTGCCACGACTGGCCTCATAGGAACTACTGGTGCGAATTTAAAAAATATAAGGTTGGAAGGTCTTAATTGTTTCGATGAATCTGCTGTTAGTGGTACCTCGGGTACTTAGATTGTGTCCGGTGTCCTACACAACTTTTAGCTATGTTCATCAGACGACGTGGACGAACATAAAAGCTAGTAAATAAAAAAAATCATATCAGCTTCACGCTGTATCCCGCACATAGCAGAGTAGGCAGGGCGAAGAAGCTAGTCTTAAGACACTCCGTTCACCATTTTCCCTCGAATTCTGAGAGAGCGAATAAATGAAAAAATAAATGTAAATAAATAATTCATTTCCTCGAGTGAGGATCGAACTCACAACCAATCGCGTTTACAGCCACACTTTGTGCCCCTCCGTCACGACTGGCCTCTGATCTTACTAGGGTTTTTTCCTTAAAAGGTACCGAACCCTAAAAATATACCAATATAGGATTATTTTTCTTATTTTTATAGGCTAGTGCGGCGCGGCCTTCCTTAGTATCGTCAATTTCGTTAGCTGCGGAAGGCGCCCGTGCTTTACACTCTTTGGAGCGTCCCCACCATTTGTCGCGACACGCCAGAGAACGTTTTTCTGATAGGTTTGTATATTGTTCTAATTAGTTACACGTTTTTAAACGCTTACTCGAAGCTCTTAGTCGATAAAATCATAATATAAGGAATTTTATATATATATTCGAGTAGACTTTGACAAATAGTTTTGAATCGTAGAATATAAATAAAGCTCCAATACATGTAATTATGGCAGAAATCGGTTTAAAAAAATATATATTTACCAGAATAGTAAAAAAATATATAGAAAAGGAATTTCCTTTTTTCAAATCGATTGTGCAACCGAAATGTGTAAGATAATTTGGTACTATGAGATATGTAATTTTTTAAAGTTGTTGTTTTAGCTGTGCACCTATGAAAACTGTTAACTTTTTAAATAAAATAAAAAAAAATTACTCGAGAAATCTCATTAAATGTTGTAATTTCATTCTATTTAATTAAGTCATCAACCCAATACGAAAGTTTGAAAAATACAATCATTTGTATACAAAAATACCTACAAATTATACATTATATTTTTATAACAACAGACACTTAGACAAAGAACGTCTAGCGGAATTAGAAAGAATGGAGCGATATCCGGAGAAGCAAGCAGTGTACAGTGTAGACAAGCCGTTCAGACAGACCAGCCTCGATCTTCGCCATAATGCTTCCAGCTGGCATCCGCCGAGAGAGTTTACTAGGTATGTACTTACATACTATATATACACACAAATATTTAGTTAGAGGCCGTCTTGACGCGCCAGTGCGTGGTGATGAGACTGTTTTAACACTAGGTTCCCCCTGCTCGGAACCCAACGACTTTGTTCACTTGTTACCAGAGTGAGGCAAAGTAAAATACTTTTTATTGTACCCCAAATAATTAATTACAAAACTGTTAATATTAATTACAAAATCAAACCCACGACCGCCGCGTTTTCAGTTACATACTTGTGCCACCTCGCCATGAGATCCTTAAATAGTTATAAAGTATAATATGGTCTGTCGCAGACGCCAGCAAGCCGAGCCCGAGCGCTACACGTCCAGCAAGGCGTCGCTGTCGTCGGGCAGCAGCAAGCAGCGCGCGCCGCACGACGCGCACCACTTCATGAGGCTCTCGTCCGCCAACGAGCAGGACAATGTGGCTGCGGGTAAGTGCTTTTACGTGTCAACGTACTACATATTTCATTATATATATTATTCCTTTATCTAGAACAGGGGTTCCCAACCTTTTCTTGATCAAGGACCACTTTTATATCATTCTTGGTAGCAGGGACCACTATGCATGTAGGTATATTAAAAATTAACTGTGATAATTAAACAGAACCTTCGCCTCACTATCCCCAGTCACAAAATTAAAATCGTTCGCGGACCACATTTAGGCTTCTGCGGACCACTGGTGGTCCGCGGACCACTGGTTGGGAACCACTGATCTAGAAGGAAGAAATATATGTTATAAAATTTTATACTTTTTATTTCATTTCCCACATGGGCTCCACATATAATAGAGTAGACTGAATGGGTCTAGTGTCATAACACTCCTTTCTCCACTGTCCCCCCGCATTCCATATTGTGTATTGTGAACATTGAGTGGCTGAACTTATTGTCTTTTGTCTTACCAGAGTGGGAAAATAAAAATAATTCATTTCCTTGGGTTAGGATAGAAACCAGAGGTCGGTTCGAGGTCTCCACTCAGCCTGTGGTAGTATCCCGGCCAGTAAATCCGATTCGAAGATGCCCTAGATGGGCTCTTAGTCGGCTCAATGCAGAGATGGTTAAAGAGGCGTCCATTGTTGCAAATTGGTGCTATCAGGGAACTATGGAAGGGACTGACTTCAGTGTCAATGAATCAGCGGGTCGAATATGTGACATCATGACGGCAGTGTGCGATGCGGCCATGCCTAGGGCTCGACGAGGTCCAGTTCGTCGCCAAGTATACTGGTGGACGCCTGAAATTGCGGATCTGCGGACGTCGTGTCACCGAGCCCGACGAGCATATATTAGGTGCAGAAGGAGAAACGGTTTTGACCCTGCGCTCGAAAATCATCTAAAAACCGTTTACAGGGAAAAGAAGAAGTCTCTGCAGCTCAGCATTAACCTAGCGAAGCGTCATGCGCGTGAAGAGTTGCTGTCAGGATTAAACAGAAATCCTTGGGGACGTCCATATCTCGCTGCGCGGAAAAAATTGCGTGTGTATGGCCCTCCAGTAACGGAGACCCTACCCCCAGCCTTCCTGCAGTACATTATTGTGCAGCTCTTTCCGGAGCCGCCTGAATTTATTTCACCGAGGATGACTGAGAGAGAAAGAGGGCTCTCAATCCACGATAGAGAAATTGCCGTGCCCACCATTTCTGAAGAGGAAATGAAAATGGCGCTTGTTAGACTGAGGTCCAAAAAGACAGCCCCAGGACCTGATGGAATTCCAGGGAAAGTACTAAGTCTTGCCCTAGAGTACCTGGGAAATAATCTTCGGGTACTGTTTGACCATTGCCTATTATAGAGAGAAGATAGTTGCCGCCCGTCTTACACAACATCTAGAGGAGGTAGGTCCGGGCCTTTCAGAGGCTCAGTTCGGGTTCAGGGCCGGTCGTTCTACAATTGACGCCCTGAACGCCCTAAAGGCTCGGTCATTGGCTGCTACGGCAGAAGGGGACGTCCTCCTCGCCGTATCCTTAGATGTGGTCAATGCTTTTAATAGCCTGCCGTTCGAGACGTTACGAGAGGCGCTTCGTTACCATGGTGTGCCTTTCTATCTCCGGCGGTTATTAAATGACTATCTTCAAGATAGAGTGGTGTTATGGACGGATAGTGATGGTCAACTCGGTCGTCGAAGGGTCGGTTGTGGAGTTCCACAGGGGTCGGTTTTAGGCCCGATACTGTGGAATCTCGGATACGACTGGCTCCTACGTTGTTGCCTGCCCCCCGGCATGAGCGTCATCTGTTACGCTGATGACACACTTGTTACCGCCCGGGGAGGGAATTACAATGAGGCGGCACGTTTAGCTGAAGTCGGCATCCACCACATCGTCGATCGCATTAAAGCACTGGGCCTGAGAGTTTCCAGTTTAAAAACGGAAGCTCTGCTATTCCATGGACCACGCAAGGGGCCTCCCCGTGGAGCCACTCTGCGTATACAGGGGCAGGATGTGGAAATTCGGGGTCAGATGAAATATCTAGGTCTAACCTTGGATAGTCGATGGTCGTTTGCTTCACACTTTGCTCAGCTTGTACCGAAGCTTGTGAACACCGCCGGAGCCCTCGGTAGGCTATTACCGAATGTCGGAGGACCTGATGCCACATGCCGACAGCTTTATGTTGGCGTGTTGAGGTCTATGGCGCTATACGGTGCTCCTGTGTGGGCAGAATTTCTCTCCGCTCGCAACAGGACCCAATTGCGAAAAGCGCAGCGGGTCATAGCGGTAAGAGCTATTCGGGGTTACCGTACGGTGTCATGGACGGCGGCTACTCTCCTAGCGGGCGATCCTCCTTGGGAGTTACAAGCGGAGGTACTGGCTAGAGTTCACGAATTCCGTACAGCTGTGCGGTCGCGAGGTGAACGACCATCGACAGAGGATATCGTGCGGATCAGGAGAAGAGCCGACGAAGCCCTGATCCGGCGATGGAAGTTGGACTTGGAGTCCCCGGCGGCAGGTTTGGTGACGGTGGAAGCCGTCCGCCCCCATCTTGAACGCTGGATCCAAAGAAACTTTGGAGTCTTGACGTTCCGATTGGTGCAGGTACTAACAGGGCACGGCTGCTTTGGTAAATACCTGCACCAGATCGCACGTCGGGAGGTTTCACCAGCGTGTCACGAGTGCAATGCGCCAGTGGATTCAGCGCATCACACACTGGCCGAATGTCCGGCTTGGGCCCCACAGCGCCATGTTTTGATGGATGCAGTCGGCAGGGACCTCTCACTGTCAAGTGTGGTGGGGGTCATGCTAGATAGTGAGAGACACTGGTCTGCCATGGTCTCCTTCTGCGATTCTGTGATAGCATTGAAGGAGGCCGCGGAGCGGGTGCGCGAGTCCAGCGCAAATGCAGGCCCGCTCCGTCGTCGTAGATTAGGGAATAGGAGAAGGCAGTACGCCCATCTCCAACTCTCCTTTCCCTAGAAAGTCACCAATGGAGGCCGCTTATCTTAAAGATGACGGTTGCCCGCGATAGGCGGGCTTTCCACCGAGTCGCCGTAGTAGAATGCGCAAGCGATCCTGCGGCGTCTCTGCTTAGGTGGGGAGGTCTCGCTGGGTTTTAGTGGGTAGTATCGAGTACATTCTCCGATGAGCCCCACAGTACCGTTCGTTCGGTCTGTGTAAACTGCATTTCCCAGCGTTAAAAAAAAAAAAAAAAAAGGATAGAAACCACAATCTTTATGTGTACATTCAGACACTGTCCCACGACGCATACTAAATAGTTTAGTGTATAAAGCTGGAGATTTTTGAGGAGAAACATAAAAAATAATAATTACTTATTTTCTTGTTACAGTAAATTTCAAGTTAAAATGTGTGAACTTGGAACCAACTTTAACAGAACCTAATGTACAGAAGCACAATCAACGTCTTGAAAAGTCAACTACACCACGTGATCGTACTAAATCACGTCGTAAGTTCAAAAATTATTCATCTTCATTAATTAAAAACTATAATTTTACTTCTAAGCAAGAATTATAGCGACTGGCTTTCTGATAAATATTTAGGTGCATTAGTTTTAGATATATATTTTTATCTGTCATTAACGGTAAGCTCAGTTAAGCCATGAGTTAGAGTAAAATATACAATGAATATTTTTTCTGATAAATTGACATGTATTGTTTATTGTTTCTTTATATTACTCTTCAAAGTTTACTTCTTAATTGACCTTGGTTCAATTCTAATATTGCTATTTATCTATTATGAAATACTTATATATTTTTTATTATTTTTCCTGAGATGAAATCTAATCAAAATATGTGTAAATATATGTGAGATCTCATATTATATATTATCTCTTTTTATCTTATCTAATACATATATTAATTCTACATGTCAGGACATAAAAGACCAGTAGAAGATGAGCCACAGATTGACGGAGAAGAAGAGGAAGAAGATGGCGGTGGATCGCCCCTTTACTGCAACTGGGATTTACGAGGCATGCAGCATTTGTTGCCTTTGCAGGATTATATTATACAGCAGGCGAAATTATCTAGTTAGTATTTTTTTGTGAATAACTTACTATTTTTATATGATCATCTACAGATTTATATGTATAAATAAATATTAAATTTCAAAATATTTGCGTTATCAGGTGCTTAAACAAACACTAAAAGGAGAAATGAAAATACAAATTTAAGTAAATATTTCATCTCCTCGAGTGGATCCAACCCATAACCAGTCGGTTTTATAGTTACACTTTGTGCGTCTGCGCCATGGTCGAGCTTTACATCATGTTATTTATTCTAATATGTTGTGTATTTGATAACGCAAACATAGCTGCAAGTATATCATGTAACAGCTTGTATATTTGTTTAACTTCACACAAAAATATAAAATAATTATTAACATAAAAAAATGTCAATCAGGATTTTTAATATTAATTAAGATTTCTCTTCAATTCATATTCTAGATAATTTGATGTACAAACTTTAAATATATTTTATTTTTTTAGGTCGAAGTCGCTACAATGGATCAGATACAGATGCAGACTCAGCTACATCCAGATCTCGATCAGGATCTGAGTCCAGGTCCCTGTCAGGTCATGAGCCTGACAATGAGTCATCTGACGGTGGTGCCAGAACACCTGATGATGATGACGGCTCCGGTGTTTACTTACCACATACATACGCACACAGACCTCAGGATGTGGAATATATGAACCATGGTGTTTCATATTACAATACGTTTGTGGGCTTTGATAGGGATAGACAACCGTCGCCTGGAATACATAGGGTAATGTTGAATATTATTATATTTTTTATTTTGTAAATAAATTAAATTTATTTGAACAAAATAACCATATTAAGTATGTTAATTTTGAAGTAATGTGTATGATATAACTTAATTGTTTAAAGGTTATAGATTCCACTTAACTCCTTTCTAAAATTCTATAATGATGAATGTTACTTGATCTTTATCAAATGTTTAATTGAGCTTTTTTCCTTATTTTTTTTTATAGTACGGTAGGCAGAGAGAACTTAGTGTTTTAAGACACTCATTTCCGCACGTTCCGCCATTCGAAACGTAGCTTGTTGAGGGGGTTAACTTAACGCCGCGCTTTATCTTGTCACCAGAACGAGGAAATAAAATGTTTATTGCAGTGGAAATCCCGAGTAAATCGAAACAACAACTGTCGATTTCTATTTACAGACATCCTCTCTAGGCAGTGGTGCTGCAGCTGCGACCTCAGGTACTTCTGAACCCAGCAATCCTAGAACGGAAGGAGCATTATATAGTCCAGTTAGAGGACACGCGCACGCACACGGACTCGCTCCGCCCCCCGAGCAGGATATCGAGATATTTGCAAAAGATAATTTGAATTTTAATAAGGGGATATTCAGGAGGAAGGTGGTTATTGTTTTATTTTTAGATATTTTAAATGATTGATTGATGTTTTTTTTTTAGTTTAACGCTGTATCCCGCATGTACCAGGGGAAAGATAAATTAAGAAGAATGGGATATTTATTGTAATTTGTATGTTATTAAACTGGTAAAAGTATGTTCTATGTGGTCTTGATGGATTAATTTATTTTTTTTAATATAAGGGTTTTAATTTTCTTTGTATAAGTGGATAAAGCGTTTTCTATATATAAGTGGATAATGAATGAAGATGTGGAAGATGCTTAAAATTAAGAAATTAATAAATTACAGCTACTATAATAATGTCACCCGACATTGCGCTGTCATTATAAACAACACTAACATTTTCTAAATTAATAAATGATAAATTTACTCCCTAGCGATAAAGTTTCCCTTATGTTTTATTTTTCAGATTCACACTTCTATCCTGCAATTAGCAGGTAGACGGTAGTATTAAAACACTCCGCTTTCCGCAGTTTCCGCCCGAATTTGAAAAAAATATGCGCTAAGTTGTGAAACTCATGATCGCCGCGTTTTGTCTTTATAGAAGTGTGAAAGGGAAAATGATATATTAATTATAATTTTATTTACGCAGGCATCAGTCCGAGACATGTTATCATGGACGTCTTCCTCCATCAGCGCGCCCATGGTTGGTGCGGATTGGGACAAAGCACATAAGAAGGCCGCCATTGACCTGTTTCGTTTAGTGCAAATATACATGGGCGATAGGAAGGCAAGGCCCGGCATGACGCTGAACTCTGTTGCCCAGGATATATTGCATGCTACCTTTGGAAATGAGAAGTAGGTATTTTTTTATATGATTCATATAAAAAAAAATTAACACAAAGTACCCATGGTTGGAGACAAGGCATATTAAAAGGTGGCTATTGATTTATTCTATTTAGTGCAAATACATACAGAAAAATGTCGTCTGGTAATGTGCGTGTGTGTGCACTCATAGATAATAATTTTTGCGTAACCATAAATATTAATACATTGGCAAAATAAAAACTTGTACTGTAAGCAGTTAATAGAAATAGTATTAGTTTTTAGTTTCCAGTTTAGACAAAATGCAATCTTGAGGTTTGCCATGGATGACTCCAATGTGCCTCTAAACGAAGAAAGTAAAATCAAAGTTACTTATTACTAAGTTCCCTTCATCTACTGGCCATCTATTTTTTAATACTAATATTTATTTTTCCAGACTCAGAGACGAGCTATACGTGCAACTATGCAGGCAAACGACAGAAAATCCCCTAAGAGATTCACTTTTGCGCGGTTGGGAATTGCTAGCGGTCTGCCTCGCCTTTGTACCGCCGTCGCCCGCCTTCCAACCGGCCTTAACTAACTATGTCAACAGACATCGAGATCCCGCGTTTGCTGATTGTTTCCCTGAGGTATATTAATATATCTTATGTTTCTTTCTTTTTGCAACTTCATGCAGTATCCTGCTTAATATAGCTTTCCGTTTATTTTCATTTCTTCGCTCTGCTAACAATTGCGCGGCGTTGAGTTCCACCTCTCGATATCGAATGGTGCGTGGGAATTGGAATGCCATAAAACTTAATTCACTCTGGTTACCATACTGTACGCAAGATACAGCTAAAAAATATTGAAACTTTTTTTTTTGTCAGGTGGGTAAATGGCCTATTCATGTTCAAGTATCGCATTACGCGAGTGTAGCGTGTAAGAGGCTGGAGCGGATCGGCTTCGGAGGGAAGAGGCCTCCGAGGAAACCGAGCACTGAGGATATTGATCAAGCTAGAGTAAGTTACTTAAAACAGTTACTTAACAGTTACTTTTATCTATTTAATTAATTTAATATATAAATAGGATAAATAGTTCTCAATCCGTTCCGACGAAGACACGTCTGAAAGTTGGTAAATAATGTAAATATATGGATAGCTTGTCCCTACCTGATCTAGTTAAGTTTCTTGCGTCGGTTTTTCTTAAATTTAGTGAACTGGTGTGGTAAATTATTTGACGTTAAACAAATAAGTAAAGTTTGTCATATCTGTATATGTGTATATCTGTGGCATACAGATCCACACATACTGTGATATTTTACCTCTAAAACGGGTGAACCAATTTTAATTTATTTTTTTGTTTGAAAAGTGACTTACTTATTAAACTTTGTATCATATCTAAAAATTCTACAGTTTTTAACTTCTTTACTATTTCATAATGCTTAGTCTAACTATTGTGCCACAAAATCGTAGCATCATATGTAGAAATATATATAAGCTAAAGGTGCAATATCAACTTTAGTAGCAGTAGTCAAATGTTCAAAGCTGCCCTCACGGGGTAGCTTTGAACGTATATGGGGCAGTTTTGAACTATCATCGAATTCAATGAAATTAAAAGGCTTTTAAGTAATTTTATCAATAAACTTAACATTAAAAACGATGGAGATCAAATATCAGTACCATGTTAACTTAAAAAAATAATATACCTAGTTTAATATTGCGATTGTACTGGTACTAGTATTAAATAACTTTAATATTATTAATAGACTTTAAAAAACTTAAAAAAAAACAAAAAAGTAGCTTTGGCTTCGTAGAAGTAATTAACATTATGGGATCAATCATAGAATAAATCTAATATTATGAAAATAAAACAAAATATTTTTTAAATAAACAGCTTACTATCCTAATTTGAACTTAGAAAAATTAAATTTAAAGGAAAACATGGATGTAGTACGTGACGTAACCAGCAACTGAAATTGGAGGAAGTATTCTACGTAAGAAATAAAAATCAGCTTTACGTTTTATCCCGCACACAGCACGGTAGGCAGAGGGAACATAGTGTTAAGACACTCCGTTCCCTACTTTCTGCCGAATTCTGGAGGCATTGCGTGTTGAGTGGCAGAGCTCCGCGCTTAGCCTTGACACCAGAACGAAGAAATGGAAATATAAATTAATAGTAAATATTTCATCTTCTTGAGTGGGGATCGAACCCACAACCAGTCGGTTTTACAGTGACACTTTGTGCCGCTGCACCACTTTCGCGGTATTTTTTTACATATAATAATATTCAAAACTGCCCCCTTTATTTTGTTCAAAGCTGCCTCAGTGGTATTTGAAAATTTCCAAACGTTTTTTTTCAAGTAAACGTTTAAAAATTGTAGTAATCTCTATTTTATTGTATGATATATGAAACATTCTAACTAAAAGAGGAAAAAATAAAACCATATATCTTGAATTGGATCTCTGCGATCCTTACGCGTTTATTTAAAAATGCATAAAATTTTACTCAAAATCAAACACTCCTCGTAACTCAACCACGGGCTCTCATATATCAGCGGTGACAAGTGACACGTGTGCAGATTAGTGCTGCCACTATTCAAAAAAAATCTACCGAAATTTCTTTTTAAAATAGCTGTGTTAACACATATTTTCAAAGGTGCCCCTGTTCTAAGCTACCCCCCTCTCCCCTACATAAAATAAAATTATAACTGATTGCTGTTTGTACCTGGAAGATATATTTGAAAAACTACCATTGGGGGAAATTTGTTAATGTAATAGAACCCAAAACAATGATTTTTTTACTTTTTAGTTTGCTTGTTTGTCGGATTCTCTGTGCGTAGCGTACACAACGCTAATCTTATTAACGACTTAACCGATTTAAACACAGTTTTCATTATTTTATTTCTTTAACCTTCCCTTATTAAATGGCTGCAAGTGTAGTTTTCAAGGTATTAATTTGAAGCGGGTCTGTCCCACCAACAGATCCAAATATTCCGTCAGTCGATGTTCGGCAACACGCTGGCGGAGGTGATGGCGCTGCAGCGCGAGCGCTTCCCGCAGCGCGCGCTGCCGTGGGTGCAGACGGCGCTGTCGCAGCAGGTGCTGGCGCTGAGCGGCCGCGACACGGAGGGCATCTTCCGCGTGCCCGCCGACGTGGACGAGGTCAACGCGCTCAAGGCCAACGTGGACAGCTGGGAGCTGCCCGACGCCTCCATGCTCACCGGTCAGCCAATTTACTACTTCCGTTTCTACATACATATTAGTATTATTATTACGACTCAATTTGTGTTTTTTTTTAAATTTTAAAGTCAATAAGTTTGTTATGGAACTGTAAAAATGGTTGTGGTCAGACAGATAGGAATTAGAATAGATAGGCAATATTTTTTTAAATAAAAGTAATTTTATTATAGAAATCTATTTCAAATTTTAGCTGTGGGCATCTACATTATCTACGTTGTTATGTAATTTGAAAAAAAAATTATCACAGTAAAAAGTTTATTAGTGTCTAGGGAAAACAGTAAAAACGTTCAGTACTTCGCATATATTTGTTAATTTTATAATTATATAATTTTGTCATTCTAATAAATAATATTCCACAGACGCACACGCCCCCGCCAGCCTCCTCAAGCTGTGGTACCGCGAGCTGTACGAGCCCCTGATCCCAGACGCGCTGTACGGCGCTTGCGTCGCAGCTGGTAATGATTTTGCAGCGTGCACGCGAGCGCTGCAGCGGTTGCCACCTTTAAATAGATTGGTTAGTATTGGTTTCTTTATTTTTTTTATATAGCCTCAGACTTTATCCCGCACATAGCAGGTTAGGCAGGGGGAACTTGCAGTGTTAAGACACTCCGTTCCTCACGCGCCACCGACTTTTTGAGAGATGACGTGTTGAGTGGGCGGAAGTCAACGCCGCGTTTTGCCATGTAATCAGAGCGAAAAAATCAAAATATTCAATAGTTCATTCCACAACCGTCGCGTTTACAGTCACACGCTTGTGCCACGATGCCAACTGTTGCCACATATAGCACTGTATAAAGGAAATTCGGTGTTAAGACACTCCGTATATTTATTGTAAAGACATTTCGCCCAATTTTCGAGACATTGCGGACCTCAACGCCGCGCCTTGCTTTCTTGCCAGAAGGAGAATAATATTAATTTATTAACTCGAGTGGGAATCGAACCATCCCCCCGTCTACGGTCAGACGTTGTCCTACTGCGCTACGACGACTTTAATTTTTAATAACATATTACTTTTACGTCCCATCCCTCCGTTAATACTCCAATTCCCCCACAGGTACTTACATATTTAATAAGCTTCCTTCAACAATTCGCGGCACCGGAAGTCGTGAGTCAAACCAAGATGGACTCCTCAAACTTAGCTATGGTCTTCGCCCCGAACTGCCTCCGATGCACCGCCCAGGACCCACGTGTTATACTCGAAAATGCACACAAAGAAATGACCTTTTTGAAAACTTTAATTACTAATCTAGATACTTCCCATGTGCAAGATCTACTGTGACCGAATCTCACTTGTTTGAATAATAATGTTGAACAAGCTTTTTAGTATTAGTATTGATTGCCATTGGAAGGGATTTGATATTTATTTATATAAATATATATGTTTTTTTTTATGTACATTTTGAATAGAACTGGAATATTGCTGGGAAATTTATGATTACAGCCAATAAATATATATAAAATTTTAGAATTTAATAATTATTATGGTTGTACTTTACATATGTGTTATGAATATAACAATTATAACATGTTTATAACAAATATATAATATAAACATTTTACATTTGTAATGTTCTATTGAATCTCAATTATAATGTTCTATTGAATCTCATGTAGTTAAAAATTATGATAACACACGATAAAAATCTGAAACCTTTATATGTCGATTTCGAATGTTTGAATTATGTCGAAAGTAAATTTTAAAACCAAATCTCTTCCTATGACAATTGATATACAAAAAAATCTTATATTAGTGAATCTAATGCAAGCCTTCAGTGCAAATAGTTAGTGACCCTCTTTAGGCTCTTTATATCAATTATGAAAAATATGTATACCATTATCATGAATTGTATACAAAGTATATTCCCCTTAATTGTATTATAGTGGACCCGCGGTGACTCTCGCTCTGGAAATAAAAAAAATGTAAGTTAATTCCGGCTCTTATATAACCCGACACTAATATAATGCATCATTGGGCGTGTTGTAACTTGTAGGTGTCACCACTATTGTGCTCGACTATAAAATGTAAAATGGAAAATCCCGTATTTCCCATTCCATAGGAATTTCCAGAAATCCTCGTTCAGCTTCCATTCCTAGCTAATCTACATGCAAAATTTAAACTTCCTAAGTTCAGTAATTTTGTATGAGCATTATATGCCATTAATTCAGTAAAGAAGAGTTTTGTATAATAAAAAAATAGATTTATCGCATACAAGGTGCACTTATTCAAAAAATTAGGGACAATAGAGGGTCTTAGCTTAGCTCTGCAATCAGACAGATTCAACAATACGATATTGCTCTGCAGAACTTTCGTCGTATTACCGCGGCTCCACTGTATTATATTGGACATTCTTGTATATTTTTTGTATTTTTGTACGCTATTATTATTATTTGGTCGTATCCAAAGATATTTAATGAGATGTGATTTTAAATATATTTAGACTTGAGCTTTACAAAAGTGTATGTGCAATGTTCCGATAAGTTGTTATAGGAACTGTTGTGTGTTTGTTTTGTAGTTATAGTTTGCGTGGGATATGTGCTGAATGTTATTTTTTTTAGTTTTATTATTATATTTTAAGTAATTACACTGGAGCAGACCTAATGACAAATTAAAAATTTATAGGCTTTACGAATATACACATCACTATTATTACTACTATGCGATTAGAACGGTCGCTTTAAATTATACTTTTATGGCTCCCTATATTGAATTAGGTGTTATAGTCACGCTGTTGTCTAATTTAGTAAATGTTCTATGTCGGTTAAAAGAAATTACTTTATATGACTGTTTACTTAATACCACATCGTATTAAAACGAATAAAACAATCATCATTAACCAAGCAGCAGTCAAATTTTATTTCTGATAAATTTTCTCGGTTTTACCTATACAGAAACTTAAGACAAACGTTACATATTAATATTTTATATAAAAAAATATTGAATGTACCCAGTTTGAAATCCACAATTTATTTAATAATACGCTGAACAATTTTCTATATTATAGGGTCTTTCGTTATGTAGATATTTTTAGTATAATTGTTTCGTGACGTTAGACAAATGTAAAACGTAGATACAATGTGACTTTCCGACATTTTATTCGTGTAATTAATATATGAACGTAATTCTCCCTTTATTAAGTAAAATTATACGTAATGACAACCGTAATAACTTAAAAGCGTGCAACAATGTATGCAATTAAAGTATATAAAATGAATTGAACTACTTTTTGTAATATAGCTAAAAATATGTTGAGTTTTTTTTTATATTGAATCATGAAAAAAAAATTCTTTCTAGATTAAAATTAGTTTGTATGATACGGCACTAAAATTTTAATATAAAGCTAATTGAAAATACAATAAATTTCTATATTAATTAGACAACAGCTGACATTTAAATATCAGTTTACATTTAATCAACAACTGACATTTTAATTTAAACAAAAACTATTTTATTTAAATATAAAATATATGGAGACATCTATAATAGTCATTCAGTCAAAATAAAATCGAAAATAAAAAACTGTTTTTCATAAAAATTGTGATGGTTATTAAAAATATATATATTTAGCTATTTGTAGGTTTGTTCATCACAAAATAAGTAAAGCTAGTAACAGTTCAATGAATTACTGATCCTTTCGTAGAACTACGGTCACAACAATGCATTTATTTTAATCAAATTTTGCTGTTATTTTTATATTAGTTATTATCGAATCTAGAATAAGGCTAAATCTGAAATTTTATATCACCTGTATATTTTCAAGGTAATATAAATAAACAACATGGCAGTAAATCATTGAACATGCTAAAAAATCTCACAATATTTCTACATAAATTGTCATCATAAATATTATAAATAATAAAACGATTGTGCACTTCACCTTTGATCTATGCTTCGTAATTATTTAATATGATATAGCAAGTTAAACTAAAATTATGTTTGCTGGTACATGTTTCAAATTATTGCGTTTTCTGTAAAACCGCCATTTTAAACGTGGTAGTCAAATAATGCTTATTTCTCTATGAATTATTATCGATGCCATAATTGATTATAAAAATATTTCTAGGCTCAAATACGAAAATTGTTTCTTTTGAGAATCTACAGTAAAAGATAATCTCATTTACACGTATATCTTTCTTTCTTATTTGTAAGCTCGTAATTGTAATTATAGAATTGCTTTAGAATATTAAAAGTTCATACAAGAATCGCTTACACCTCTGGACCACATAAGAAATCTATTTTTCATAATTTGAATACATGAACGAAATAGATATTACAGATAATTAAAATTCAGTATTTAATTGTCTTTTAACAAGTTTTTAATTTCCTAAACTAAACGTTAGCGTGGCACAGCTATTATAAAATAGCGCTATTTAAATATGTAAGAATAGTTGATTTTTATATGATCAGCTTACATCAATATGATATAGTTAATTCCATAAGAAACGTTAATAAATTCCTATTGATTATATTCTGATGAAGCAAAAGTATTTTTTATTAGAAAAAGGATAAAATGTAATAAATAAAGAACCAAAGTACTTGGTGAATGCTTGAGCTGCATTCAGTAAGTATTATTTGATATTTATAAAGGTTGTATCGGATTATTATTGAAAATTGTAATAGCCAAATATATCAAAACAATATTATACAAAGGAAATTTGGTTCGAATTGACAAAATTAGTGTTGTTGGAAATCCAATTAGTAAGCTTGCTTTAAGTTGACATTTCTACTTTAAAGTAGTTCATAGATATTTTTTTGTATCATATATTTTCATCTCTGTTTCATTCATATTTTGTGATATTACTAAATTATCATTTTCATATTTGTAAAATTCAATATAAATTAGTTTGATTTTCGTATGGCGATCGCCATTATTCGAGCTAACTCGCTTGCTAAGATTCCGTTCAACATTCCATTTACTTACTTCCCTTTAATGCAATATTTTTATACAGAAACTATAGTTTATTTACAATTTCTTTTTGAATCCTAAAATACGCATTGCTGACTCTACATGTTTTTTTCTGTTAATATATTAATTTTTTATAATTTTCCTTAATTCTACCCATTATTTTTTTTTTGTTTCGTTCATCGAACTGATACAATTTATAAAAAGCTTATAGATGTACTGATATAATAAAAAAAAATAGAGTTTTGTTTCATAGATCTCAAAAAATATAGTGCGTAAAACTCTTATAGAACTACTTAAAAGTCGAAATCCTAGAAAATAATATTAAACAATGACGCCTTGTTTAAAATATTAGCGTTTAAATTCTAAATGAGGAAGAGGAATATCGAATTATAAAATGCACTATTTTAAAGAAACACGTTGTTATTCAAACGTAGAGGCCTTTGCCTACTTGAAAAAGTAGTTACTTATAGATATTGTTACCACAATTATATTAAAGATTCATTTAAAATGTCAGATTACACGTGTTTTGTAATCGTCCCTACTAATAATTAATTGCTGAGCTATATAGATATTAAATACGTTTATGGCAGTCTATACCGCACAGGGATAGTGCAGATCAGTTTATAGGTACTATTAAGATGAACACTTGTTACTTTACATTGTGCCATTTGTAAACTAAACTAGGGCCTGGCAACACCATATCTTCGGGACCTTAAATTATGTTTTTTTTCATAATTAATAATTTTACACAGTATTATCGAAATTATAAATTTTTATTCGATTTTGTGGAGGACATTTGCGTTTTTCTCACGTCGACTCTAGCCGACTTTAACTATGAGCTGGTTTTATTCGAATTTCATATAGTTTTAGCTAGGTTATTATTATTAACAAATAATTATATTTAAACGAGACCAGTTACTGTGTAGGAGCCAGCTGTGATGCTCTAAGTGCTAGTTGGTGATAGCGCGAGCACAATCTGCTTTGTGTATAATTTTTATTTTTTTTTTACTTTACACAATTGCACATTGCTATATTTTGCATTGTTATATTTTGGCAGCTACAAATGTAATAACCTATATTGTATACAAAATTGCTTGACATTACGACAGTATGTAAAATTGTATAGTGCTTATAAATAAAGATGCGATAATCAGTTACAGTCACTCCTAAACCCTTTGTATATAATAAGTCTCCTTTTTCGTTAATCAGGACAATATACCTATGCCTATGATGTTCATAAATGAAGATTACGTAATTGTAAGCTTTGAAAACAAATAAAAATAGTTATCCGTTTGGATAATTGGGAATACCATGATTTGTTTTATTATCACCTTATGCTATTCAATGTGATAGAAAATGCAATTAACAGCAATAGAAAATCAGATTTTTGATTATGCATTTTAAATTTTAATTATAATTTTGAGGTCGCAGTGGCACAAGCATGTGACTGTAAACGCGGCGGTTGTGAATTCGATTTCCACTTGGAAGAACGATTTATTATTTACCAGTGGCCCCTGTGCGGCTTCGTCTGCTTTTTGAAAAAAATGGTTGGTTATTTTAGTATAACTATGAACATATATATAAAAACATAATATATAACAACAGGTTATACATTTTAAATCGTAATTTTTATCTTTTGGGAATTAATTTGATATTGCTTGCATGAATTATCGTATTTAATATAGGAAAATGTTTAGTTATTTTACACGGCTTTTCCCGGCTTAATTTATATCTCGTGGAAATTCCGGGATAAAATTGAAATTCAAAATTAAAAAAGGCATTTCATTATAGTTTAGCTGGGCCAACACGGTTCTTCTTTTAGAATAGGTACACAAAAAAAGTTTCATTCAAATCGGTCCAGTAGTTTAGAAGGTGTGCGTGTACAAACAGACGAACAAATAGAATATTCTAAAATTAAAATAATTATTTAAGCATCTGTCCATTATTTTTTCGCAAATAAATTAAATGTAAAGACAATTTTTTTTTGTATTTTATTATAGTATAGATTATTTTGTTTATTTTCGTCACTCTGGTAATAAGAAGCGCGGCGTTGAGTTCCGCCACTCCACACGCAATATCTCTAAAATTCGAAGTATTCTCAACTAAAACAATCTATATAGAGTTTTTTTAATTCACCTACAAAATAATATTCATTGTATCAATAGTAAGTATTAGTATATTTGTGAGGCCAGTCGTGGCGCAGGGGCACAAAATGTGACTGTAAACGCAATTGGTTGTGAGTTCGATCCCCACTCGAGGAAATTAAATATTTTCTTTTAATTTATCGAGGTGTCGATACTCTTGTGTCGAGGCAAAGCACGGCGTTGTGTTCCGCTACTCAACACGCAATGCTTGGAGAACGAAGTGTCTCAGCAGGTAGGTTCTCTCTGCCTACCCGGGATGGAATAGTATCTCTAATATTTTTACAAATATGCTTCACATATTTGTAAAAATATTACATATAAATAAATAAATAAATCAAATAAATCAACTTCACGCTGTATCCCGCACACTGCAGGGTAGGCAGAGGGAATCCAGTGTAAAGACACTCCCGTTCCCCACTTTCTGCCGAATTCTGGAGGCATTGCGTGTTGAGTGGCAGAACTCAACGCCGCGCTTAACCTCGACACCAGAGCGAAGAAATGGAAATTTAAATTTAAGTAAATATTTCATCTCCTCGAGTGGGGATCGAACCCACAACCAGTCGGTTTTACAGTCACACCTCGTGCCGCTGCGCTACGACCGGCCTCTACATTACATATACTATTCTTAGAATATTTGTCAAATTATTATAGTCAGGTTGTTTATTAAGCAGAAAGCAAGTAAAGTGTTGAACATTAAATTAAAACGACTAATCTTGTAATCAACATGAAAGGAAATGTATAAATGTTGGTCAACACCTGTTTTCACTTCACAGTCAAAACGCACCTCGCTTTCGACTAACAATGTTATCGAATATATTGAAAAACGTTAATAAGCTTATAAAATCAAACCAAGTAACGAATATAGTAGAGTCGTCATACTTAATCCGATATGTAAGACAATTTGCTGGTTCCTCTGTCTTCACTATCAAGAGCACCGCCGGTGAAATTATTGTTTCTACATTTACTCTTTTTGGTTTTATTTCTTTTATTTTTTGGTATACTCTATATTTTTATTCGCTTTATAAAGTTTATATTGAAGATCAAACTATTCTCAGAGCTCTCTATGATACCAAATTGAAACGATATGGTGACGAATTTGAGAGGATAACTAACACTTTATTCGTCTTGTACGCATTGTGGAAGGTTCCCTTTGATTTGAGCGGCAGTACAGAAGATATGCAGTTCATTGTCGACGTCGACAAAGCTTTCCGAGAGCTTGGCGAAGAGCTTGATTATTCGAAGAAAATTAAATCACTCATCATAATATGCACAGCCCAAATATTTATCAGCGGTACTCGAATTCTCAGCGTATGGATATCATTCCGAAACTTAGATGTTAGCGTGCCCACAGCTAAAGTATTCCAGATGCTTTTTACAGATTATATAGCTTTCGTTATAACAGCACAGTATTGTACTTATCTTATTATATTAAGAAGAAGGTACAAAATCATAAATAGAGTTCTTACTGCAATAAAAGTGCAATCCAAGGATTTCTTTATGATCCGATTGAATCAACCAGGTGTTTCGGACAAATTTCGGAGTATTAAACTCCAAGCGAAATATTCCAGTACAAAGCTTAAATCTTGTGGAAAAATTTATAGTATGATTTACAAAGCAACAGAAACTGCAAACGACAAATTTGGATCAGTGATACTGTACACTATGCTGATGACACTATTGTTCATAGTTCTATATCTGTATTACTTTATGGAAGCAACGGCATCGGGCCTGTTCCATGATACAGAGAGATACATTGACTTCTTAATATATGTGTTTTGGCAAATTGGTTTTGCGCTTAGTATTGAACACGCTTATATTTACTTCAGTGAAGCCACCGTTAAAGAGGTACCGGAATATATTTTCTTTCGATGTTTTTAAAATTATATTCTAGATCTATTTTGATTATAGAATAAATAGTAATTATATTTAATTCTTATTTTAAGGCTAAATTAACATCTCTAATATTACATGAAATTATAAACGGTAACTCAGATCCGGAAGTAAGAAGTGAAGTAAGTGTTTAAACCAGCTTTGCACTTTATATTTGTCCTATTATAACTTTCTTAATAGAGATTCTGTTTGAGCCTTTTTTGGTAAGCACAAAAAATCGAGTCGATTCAGTTCGATTCAGGTAGTACCTAGTCCCTGTTTTTATAACATTATATAAGGAGATCTATCATACAATTTAAATAAAAATCAATGGGTACATCTATTATGGTAATTGATTCAACATTTAAATTAATTATTTAAAAAATTGTATTTTCAGGCAGTGCACTTCTCGTTACAAACACTTCATCAGAGGCCAATATTTACAGCACATGGATTGTACAAGCTTGACTATGCAATGTCATTGCAAGTAAGAAATTCATTTTAATAAACCTTTTTTATGAAATAAGTACTTGCAACAAACTTGTTAGGCTTGTATGCGTTCACCATGTGGATGATGGACACATCGCGTTGCGCGATTATGATCTCGGAGCAATACCTGGCATATCCGACCTAAATAGGCTTATGGGGCACGTCCAAACTCATCTCTCTAATTAAAAATAAGTATTTAAATGATAAATTACTTATATAACAATTTTTCAAATTTTTCTTTTTATAAATTTCCAATATATTATTAAGATCCAATTATTTATTTTGTTCCAGGGAGCCCGTTCTGTAACTACCTATCTCGTTATTCTTCTACAGTTCGTTACGGATAAATAGTCTAGTAAATCTATTAATTTTAGTTTGTTCATAAATATTTTACGTTATAATGGATACTACACATAATAAAAAAAATTAATAACTATTAGTATGTAAGATGACAATGTAAACATGAAAAAAAAATCATAAAGTAGCACATTTATTAGAACTAAGGTAACTTGTATTAACAATTATAATGTTGAAATAAATGTTTTCTTTAAAATTGAATTTCCTTACAGTAGATACTTAATTCATAATAGCATATAATTTATACTTCCATCGAATTAAACCTTCGAACTTTGTATAAAATGTATGTTATAAAAGCTTATTTCCAACTATAAATTTTAATACCCAATAGTATATAATATCACAAAAATCTATATTTTTAAGATCTGAAGTTATTATTTTAGAAATATTAGGTATATTTGAATATTCAAGAATATTTATTTAGTGTTTTTCCTCCAATATATATGTACATGAAGTTCTCCAATACTAGGTTATCTAAATCACTTAGTTTATTTACTACAGGAACGTAAACTTCGAAAAAAAATATCTTGACAGATGCCGAAAAATATAGAACAAACTACGCTTATATTCTTTCTGGGCATTTATAGAATAAAAGATTCGTGCAAATTTTGTTGTAAAAACATCAAGTAATTGCATATTAACTTTGTGGAAAGCGGGTTTTATGAACATGGGATTTATGAAAATAATGACGACATTATTTAATTTTTTCCCCGATTTTATTTATTTTTTATCCATTTATTTGAATTCTAAGATATGATAGATATCAAATCAATTTATATTTAAGTATAAACCATATGAAAAGCAGTTAAGTCTTTAGAATAATTATATTTGTAACTTACGGATATTCTTATTGTTTTTTTATGAAATTAGTAGTAACTAATGAATTTATTTTTAAAAAAGATTTCTTACTTTAGTTTATTGAATTTATATTATTGTGTAAGTACATTTTGCTTAAATATGAAATTGTCACATAGTAACAATAACCTACAAACTGACAATTATAGGAAAAAGGGCGGCAAAAAATAAACCAGCCTATAGTATAGGTGCCAATGCCGCTTTTACTTATACCAAAACAATCAATGTTTCAAATTCGAAAATAGCTTTGTCTGTTTGTCTGTCTATGACGCAATCACGGCCAAACCAATGATCCGATTGTAATAAAAATTCATATAGGATCTAGGGATGAACATAGGCTATTTATTTCCAGATGGAATATTCCAAATGCAATAAAATTATTTTTGAAGATGTATTGTTTCTAAATGCAATAAATGGCTAAATAAGTTTTTTTTGAGCATATTTATTTGTTAGTTACCTTTCATTTTGGATTGAAGACGTTTTAAGTTACGTTGACAGAAATGGTGATGGAATTTAATAATGAGTCTCGCCAAAAGTGTAAAATTATGTTGTTGTTTCGCCAAAAAATGAATTTTATATACAGTAACATTTTCTTAAAAAGTAACACAATGCACGGTTATCACTTACAGTGTTATAAAAAGTTCATTGCTGTAAAACAAAAATATAAATGTATGTCGTGGCGTAGGGGCACAAAGTGTCACTGTAAAACCAACTGGTTGTGGGTTCGATCCCGACTCGAGGAGATGAAATATTTACTTAAAGGAGATTGAAACTTTTGGGCCAAAACGTAAAGAATTGAGATGTGGTCTAAAAAATTACTAATTTTTTTTATTTGTGGAATAGCAAATAATAAATTAATTGACAATCTGGAAGTGGAGAAAAATGAAAAATATAAGTTTTAGATCCTTAATCGATTAAAATCAATCATTATTTAAATGAGAGATGTGACAGCTGATTGACAATGACACCTTGTCTATTGATTTTTTGCATTTTTTGCTTCTCTTATTACGTTTGTGTCGATGTGTTTTGAGTGCTTTCCCGTTTGTTTGATATTTTCAAGCTGTGTTTTTCTCGGATTTTGACTCTGCCTACTTTGTACGACCCTCGCTTCCCCACTGGACTTACGACTGCCACGCTATGGATATGAATCGCTGTGTGAATTGTGGGATAGCCAATGGTCACTGCAATACCTAGTCCGACGACCTTTAGACGATGAAAACCACCACCACCTGGTTACTTAGAGGTGTGATATAATCCCGGCATATAAGCAGGAAAACATATTTCTGTTATATTTTAGTAGACAGCTCTCGTAGAGGAAGGGAAGCTATTGCTATGAAATACTCCAATTATATTGTAGGAAGACGAATGGTAGGCTGCTGTGTTCATGTTATGAGTATTATATGGTACCTTAGTTGGGCTAGATACCAAAATAATTTTGTTCCACCTGCACACTTCTTAGATGACATTTTAATAATAATAGAAGAAGAATAAAATATTCATTAAAATGTGTTTTATTTATAAATAATAAACGATAATGCTTAAACAATTCAGTAATCATATATTTTAAAGAAGTTGATGTTCAAGAAATTGTGCTGCGAAATTAACCTCACTTTTATCAAAACTCTAATAACTCAGCTCTCTGATTGCCAAAATTTATATACTTCTCAGGGAGGGAATGATGTACCTAAATCTATTAAATCATACCATTTTCATATCTTTACATTCTGGGCCCAAAAATGTATGGAATAGTTTCAGTCTCCTTTATGTTTCCATTTCTTCGCTCTGGTGTCGAGGCAAAGCGCGGCATCGTGTTCTGCCACTCAACAAGTCTTTAATTTTTAATAACATATTTGAGGCCGGTCGTGGCGCAGCGGCACGAGGTGTGACTGCAAAACCGACTGGTTGTGGGTTCGATCCCCACTCGAGGAGATGAAATATTTACTTAAATTTATATTTCCATTTCTTCGCTCTGGTGTCGAGGTTAAGCGCGGCGTTGAGTTCTGCCACTCAACACGCAATGACTCCAGAATTCAGCAGAAAGTGGCGAACGGAGTGTTTTAACGCTAGGTTCCCTCTGCCTACCCTGCTGTGAGCGAGATAGAGCGTGAAGCTGATTAGATTTTTATTTTTAAAATATTTTCTAATGCAAAACGTTGCGTCGACTTAGAAGCTTTTTTTTCTGTGCTCCAAGGGATCATAGACATGAATATTTGATATTAATTTCAGTTTAATACCTCCGTGTGATCTCATGCACTGGTCATGCGATGGTCTTGACAGACGAGCTGACTCCACATATCCTACGAAGAGATTGCACCCACGTTTCGCTGTCGTATAATAGCATCGGTACAAACACTGAATTGTGTATGGCTAAATGTGCTGACGTTTCACTGTGTCATCAACGCAGCTTAGGCACCATTAACCTTATTATGGGAAGTAATACGCCTTTCCACGTCCACCTTGTATCTTCCATTTCTCCAAATATTCACTTTCCATATATCTTACCATCTTATATCTTACCATTTACACTGATCTTGCATTTCGTCTTTTCTTCATTTCTTTCAAATACCAAAATCTTTGTGTCGTTGCTCTCTTCATACAATCCCTAAGGTTCTGTCAGCATACTTCAATATTTTTATTTCCAGATTCGCTGCTGTCTAGCTTGTCTTGGAAATTCTTTCTTGATATTCCTCTCTAATCGGTGGATATTGAAGCTTCCAGCTTCTTATGCGGTAATTTGACTCTAAGTTTGGACATCATGTGTAGCTGCACCAACCTGTGAATAGATCCCTTATTCTAACAACGACAAGATAATTATCTGTTCCCAGCTCAACACGCCTAAGCACTCGCTTATCCATAACTTGGCTTCAAAAAAATAAACTTGGCTTCGAATACGCTGATCCATTAAGAATAAATGAATCATACTTGTCCCTTCCGCTCCCATGTATACGAGTACATGTGAATTTGTTTGTGGTCAAACATCGTGTTTGCATTACTTCATATTATAAATTTTTGTTTTCTGTTTCTTTTATTGTATAAGTTTTTTTTTATAGTGTAAATAATATCAAAGAATGATTTGTATTATGTTTGTTCTCTTTTTTTATTAATTCATGCATGTCAAGTTAGCCTATAAGTGCGGTATACAATTCATGTTGTAGTCTCTTAAGATTGTTTTGTTTTTAGCATAAGAATTATTATTGTATACAACGTTGGCTTCCTATTAAATAAAATAAAATAAAATAAAATGAAATGAAATGAAATGAAATGAAATGAAATGAAACGAAACGAAACGAAACGAAACGAAACGAAACGAAACGAAACGAAACGAAACGAAACGAAACGAAACGAAACGAAACGAAACGAAACGAAACGAAACGAAACGAAACGAAACGAAACGAAACGAAACGAAACGAAACGAAACGAAACGAAACGAAACGAAACGAAACGAAACGAAACGAAACGAAACGAAACGAAACGAAACGAAACGAAACGAAACGAAATGAAATGAAATGAAATGAAATGAAATGAAATGAAATAATATCTGGTACGCCGGCCCGGAAAGCGAGCCCGCTGCCCGGTAAATCGGTCGTGTCATTACCCTTTCCCTTGGCCTCACTCACACAAACAACATGCAAATCTCTGCCATTCATCACATCTAATATTTCATTCATCTTCTATTTTATCCCTGCTCATGTGGATTTCTACTTAGATATTTGTAGCTCCGTCCTTCACCTCCCGCCTTTCCGGACCTGCCTTGTTGGGTGGCTGTCTTCAACGCCGCACTCGTTGACACTGATACTCCAGCGGGGGCGCACTGGTGCGAGTCACCTTGGGTGGAAGCCCTACCAATGCGTTCTCGCGAAGTGCACGTGGCGGATGGAACATTGTAGCCCTCATAAGGGCTAGCAGCGGTCGCTGCAGGCAAGCCTTTCATCATTTTTAATCATAACTAAAAGAAAACTTTCTCTTAAAAGAACCCAACATTATGCTATTATAATTATCATAACCATTATCTATGTATTATGTTTTCTTTATTTATATTAAAATGAAGCAAAAAAGAATATATAATTAAGTACCAAACTACTCAAAAAGTAAAATTACACAAAAAATGTAAAAATAACAGAGAGCCAAGTAAATGTAAGCGAAAAAGAAATCATTAACACTGCGATATATTATTTCAGAGAGTAAGAACCCATAGAAGTTTTCTTTTATTTAAATTTGGTTATAAATTTTTAAGCTTTAAAAAAAGAGGAATTTAAGTGCAAAAGATTTTTAAATTATTATCCGATAAAAAGTCGGAAAATGGCCATATCTCTGAAATTATCAGCAGTTGAGAGGACTTTTTTACTCCAAAAAACTTCCCCTGTAAGCAACCCCCTTTTGAAGAAATTGGTCGAATCACCAGTCACCTGTATAATAAGATAACCTTTAAAATGTTGTAAATGTGGATATGTTTTTTTTATCACGCGTCTTTTGTCACGCTTTATCCACCATGCAGGCAAAAAGAATATGGTCTTGAGAAAAAGAATATGGTCTGATGTCCATTTTCATTCATTAGTAAGCGTGTTAAATGGCGGAACTCAACGCCGCACTTTGTTGGCGATCGAACCCACAAACATCGCGTCTTTAGCAATCAGACGCTGTCTCAATTTGCCACGATGGTCTTCGTGCATACATAAACGTATCGTTGTAGTTTCGTCTATCCATACCTATATTATAAATTCGAAAGTAACTCTGTCTGTCTGTCTGTCTGTCTGTCTGTCTGTCTGTCTGTCTGTTACGCAATCAGGGCCAAACCGCTAATTCAATTGTAATAAAATACTCATACAGAGATACTTGCGGGTCTTCGCATGAACATAGGTTACTTTTTTTTCTCATATTTGTAATATTGTCGATATATACTAACATATTAAAATATTTTTTAATTTGACAGGCAATTTATTCCGCCATGTTAATAACAACCGACCGTTGCTAAGCAACGGTTTGCAAAGTTTATTTGTTGTTATAAGCAAACGTCACCCAAAATGAGCTTGCTTAACGCATACATGGCGTGCGCCAACTCAACCTTATGAGATACATAAAAACAATGTTTTACAAAAATATTGTTCTTTAAATAATGTTTAAAAAAGTCCGCAATACACATACCACGTTTATCTCTGAAGGTTGAGCAAAGTAACACATTAACAACAAGTAACAATTTTAATTAATTTATTTTATATTTATTGGGTTTTTGTTGTATGTATTTTCTATAATTTGATATTGATCCTTATGAAAATGAATATAATAGGCACTTTTAGCATTTCATCTAGATTGAAATTGTAGTTTACTGTATAACATTCTAATAAATAATTAAGGAGATGTCACTGATTCGAAATGACGTAGCCTACGAGCGGCATAGTATGACCATCGCAAACGGGCAGATGACTTTGACGGTTTTGTAAATTTTTATACATTTTCGAACTACTGTTAATTTTTATGTAATTATTTGCTGTTTATAATTAATTTCTACTTTTCTTTGGTTCTTCGCGTATTGGAGTAGTAGATTAGTTAGATTTTCATAAATTTCTTGGTGTGGTGTAAGTTGCGGCATCGGTGTAATATTATTTAAGTATTAAGGAGAGAATTGTTAGTTATTTCATCTTGGTTGGATGGTTATCTATACCGCTGTTATACACTTAATAAATTGTGGTTTTAGTTTTTTGGGATTTTATTTGATATTGCTCGCAAAACTTATCATATTTATTGTAGAAAGGACTTTAGTTATTTCATATAGTATCTATGTACGCGCGCAAGGAAAACGAGTAAAAAGATTTTTCCCGGGTAAATCAGTAAAATCGATCACTGAAAGTCCAATAAAAATTAGTTCAGTTATTCTGGATATTAGCTCAGGGAAATAGAAAGACAGACAGAGACAAAATTATTAATAATGTAGCTGGTTTTGTTTAGTTTTTTTATTAATATTTGACTATGGTTACGTTTACTTATATTTTTTTCATTTAGATAAGTTAGATATTTTCAAAAACAATTTCCTAAATATATCTATAAGCATTCGTAAAGTTTAAGCGGGCGAAGCCGCGTCCGGGTCCGCTAGTACCTATATTATAAATTCGAAAGTAACTCTGTCTGTCTGTCTGTCTGTCTGTCTTTTACGCAATCAGGGCCAAACCGCTAATTCTATTGTGATAAAATACTCATATAGAGGTACTTAAGGGTCTTCGGATGAACATAGGTTACTTTTTTTTCTCATATTTGTAATATTCTCGATATATGCTAAGATATTAAAATACGTTTCAATTTGACATGTAATTTATTCTGCCATATTAATAACAACCGTCACTAAGCAACCGTTGCTAGGCAACAAGTAATTATGTCGTTTTAAGAAAAGGTCGCCAAAAATGAGCTTCCTGAACGCTTTCATGGCGTGCGCTGACTCAACTTTATGAGACATATAAAAACTATGTTATACAATATTGTCTTTTAAAAAATCTATTAAAAAGTCCACGATGATGTATGTTTATATCTGAAGGTTGAGCCACAGTAACCATTTTAATATATATTTAATTATTTTTGTTGGATTATTTAGCATTTCTCATAGATTAAAATTATATTTTACTGTACATCATTCTAATAAATATTGAAGGAGATATCACTGATTCAAAATTAGTTAGCTTACGAACCGCACGGTAAGACCGACCCGAAAGGGTCCGACGTTGACGATTTTGTAAATTTTCATACATTTTCGATGTACTGTTAATTTTTATGTGGTTATTTTCAGTTTATTATCAATTTTTATATTTCTTTGGTTCTTTGCTTATTCGAGTAGTAGATTCATAAGATTTTCATTAATTTCTTGGTGTGGTGTAAGTTTCGGCCGTGCGCGGCATCGACATAGTATTATTTAAGTATTAAGGAAAGAATGGTCGGTTATTTCAGTTTGTTTATCTATACCGTTGTTATACATTTAATAAATCGTAGTTTTAGTTTTTTGGGATTTAATTTGATATTGCTCGCAAAAATTATCGAATTTAATGTAGAGGGTTTTGGTATTTCATATAGTATCTACCAGTATGCACGCGCGCAAGGAAAATGTTTAAAAAGATTTTTCCCGGGTAAATCAGTAAAATCGATCACTGAAAGTTCAATAAAAAAAACAAAAATCTCGTAAAATCAGTTATTGTGGACATTAGCTCTGGGAAATAGAAAGACAGACAGAGACCAAAAATATAAAATTATTTTTTATTGTATTTGAGTATTATGTAAATAACCACATGCACTTGCAAAAACACAGCACAACATATTTAATTTATACTTTTAAATATTTATTTTACTTTGCTAATATTGATAATGTAGCTGGTTTTGCTTAGTTTTTTTATTAATATTTTACTTTAGTTACGTTTCCTTATTATTTTTGTTCATTTAAATTAGTTAGATATTTTTTTCTAATAATAAGAATTTTCTCTACTTATTTTTCTTTTTTCTACTTATTTTTCTATTATGATCATTTAGGCTTATATTTTCTTACCAATCCTATTAAAAATTGAAAACAATTTCATAAATATATTTTATAAGCATTCGTATAGACCAAGCGGGCGAAGCCGCGTCCGGGTCCGCTAGTTGTTTAATAAATAAGAAATATTCAATTGGACTTTTATCATTTTGTTTAGTTATTTGATTACTCAATCAAAATTGGAATGCTATTTCCTCCTAGACTACCTATAGACACTAAACTTTAACGTATAACGTATATAACGTATCGTGGTCAAGGCAAAAATAGGAATTTTACTCTTGCATCATTATATCTAATAATTAGTAAACTTGGTACTAATTATTGCATTACAATTCAATGTTAAGTTCTCCAATTCCAGTTTTAGTTCGTCTATTATCAGGTGGACATTTAGATGTTTACGATCGCTCGATACGCCTTACCGCTAGTGGATTGAACTGCACTTACTTTTTATAATAATAATTGTAATAATTATAGTAATACACGTTTATAGAAGTCAAATGAGTGTATCATATTGAGCAATAAACTTTATCACACTAGATAATAAAATGGACAATTTTTTACACAAGCCGTGTCTATTGAGTAAAACGCCAATACGTATAAAACGTCGAAGTTTGATACAATATTTTTACAGAAACTTAACTATTACAGAATGATTCAGTGGTTGTTACTAGTGATACTTGTATTATGGATATTTGCTTATCGATTCCAAAGGAGAAACATGTATAAGCTCGCCTCTAAAATTCCAGGTCTAGAAAGAGAGTTGGCTTTGATAGGAGTAGCGCATGCATTGAAGGGCAGCGCTGAAGGTAAGTGTAATCGTTTATTTATTGTCAATTTGTTGTTTTTATACTTCTTGTGACAATTATAGAAATGGTAGCGGTTATTTATATCTTTTAGAAACTAATGAGTATTCTGTTAGGGCAATATTCAGTACTTACGTTTTTTTTTTCAGAAATAATGCTTTCCTTAAAATCATTTAGTTATGAAGCAATGCAATATGATGGAGTGATCAGGGGTTGGTTTGGTCACATATTATATTTTTGTAAGTATTATCATCTATACTGTTATGAAGGTGTGATAATATGTAATAGTAGTATCAACCATATATTTTGCTCGTAGTAAGCGACTTAGCTCCGATTTACAAAAAAAAAAATCAGCTTCACACTTTATCCCGCACACAGCAGGGTAGACAGAAGGAACTTAGTGTTAAGACACTCCGTTTCCTACTTTCCCTCGAATTTTGAATAAATTACGTGTTGAGTGGCGGAACTCAACGCAGCTTTTTGCCGCAGCGACACCAGAGCAAAGAAATGGAAATATAAATTTAGATAAATATTTCATTTCCTCGAGTGGGGATCGAACCCACTACGTCGCTTTACGGTCACATCCTTGTGCCCCTGCGCCATGACTCATGGTATTAATCGTATGATTTATTTTTAGTGGTAATTAACCCTGTGGACTTAGAAATGATTTTAAAGACATGTTTAGAAAAGGACGATTTAAGCAAGTTTATTAAAAATGTTACTGGTAACGGCTTAATTTATGCACCAGGTATGAATTAGTTTTCTTCGGAAAATGTTATAATACGGATATGTGCTATTTCCTTAGAATATAATAAGTGACTTTAACTATTTTAGTTCAAATTTGGAGACGTCGGCGAAAAATTATGTTACCTGCCTTTAACCCAAAACTTGTAGACCAATTTTTCGAAATATTTTCTGAAAATAGTGAAAAAATTGTAAAAAAATTAGGCAACGTTACCGGCAAGGGAAAATTTAGCATTTGGCCCTATTTATCTGCATACACATTGGATTCTGTGAGTGGTGAGTCAGAATAAATTATAATTATTTAAAAGGAACCTCCTCCAGTATTTTTAATATACAGCTTTCCTTACCTCCTCTAGTATTTTTAATATATTTTTTTTATTTGTTCATAGATAGATATGTTTATACTGTATATTTAGGAAAAAAAATAAATGAAAATTGGAATAAGACCGTTCGTCCGTTAATATAAAATGGCACGAAGTAGTACGTTTATTCAAAAAATATGCTTAATATACATTAGCAGAACTAATAAATGTCTAATATCTAGTCCCTAGTCTACAAAGAATTTTCTACAATTTCCACAAATTGTATAACTTTGTTGTGCTTGTCTAACATGAGACAAAGTTTAGACTTTCATTTGTTTTGCGAAAGTAATTTTGTTCTCTCTATTAATTTGATATTAACATTTTTTTAAAATTATTATTAAAAATGTAATAAAATCAAAATGTAATAAAAATGTGAGAAATAATTAATGACATATTTTTTTTTAATTGTATTTAATATGTAATATATCTTAAATATATCTAATAATTAATTTGATAGTTTTGATAATAAATATTATAAAATATTATTTTATAGATATATATATTTTACAGAAACAGCGTTAGGTGTTCAATTAAACGCCCAAAGATATTCAAATTCAACATTTTTAACATCACTCAACGCCATATTAGATCTTGTATGCACGAGAATGTTTCATCTATGGCTACAACCGGAATGGTTGTTTAAATTTTTTGCCCAGTACAAGATACATCAAGAGAACTTAGGAATCTTACACAACTTCATAGACGACGTAATAAAATAAATCATTTAAATATATAATTATAGTTATAACAAAAAAAAATAATATTTTTTTCATTTAAGATAATCAAAAAGAGACGAACTGAATTAAATAAAGAAAAAAATAATCAAACACCGAGTGTTAATACGTATAGTAAGTGTTAATTTTTTTTACAACTTCACGCTGTATCCCGCATATAGCAGGGTAGATAGAATCTGCAAACTTAGTGTTTAGACACTCCGTTTCCCACTTTCCGCCGATTGGGGTATTGTGTGTTGAGTGGTGGAAGTCAATGCCGCGCTTTGCCTCGACAGCAGAGCGAAAAAAATATATTTAAGCAAATATTTAATTTCTTTGAGTGGGAATCACATACACAATCAGTCGCGTTTACATTCACCCTTTGTGCCCCTGCCCTACGACTAGCCTCGTATACATATGATTACAAAACATAATTTAATTTAAAAACTTTATAAATTTTAGTTTACTATCTTTTCTGTATATATTATATTTATTTTATTCTAGACACAACAATAGATGAGTACAACAGAAAAACTTTCCTTGACCTCTTGATATCACTATCGGGTGGCGAAAAAGGGTACACTAATTTAGAGCTACGGGAAGAAATTCTTACTTTAACCATTGCTGCCACTGACACGTCTGCTGTGGCTACCGGGAATACGCTAAATTTGTTGGCAAAATATCCAAAAATACAGGAGAAAGCGTATGAAGAGTAAGCAATTAAACATAAGGCCTTGTCAAAAAAATAGTGTCGTGGCCGTAACGTCCATGACGCTTTGAGTAATGATGCTTCTTTTTGAAGATGGCTTTTTGCTTTAAATTATAGTACATTCATATCCATCCATATATTCCGTATATAGCAGAGAAGACAGAGGGAACCTAGTATTAAGACACTCCGTTCTCCAATTTTTGCCAATTTTACGCAACATTGCGTGCTAAGTGACGAACTTAACGCTTTGTTTTGTTACCAGATTAAAGAAATATAAATAAATATTTAATAATCCATTCTTCCGTGTGGGAATCGAACCCACAACCCTCACGTTCTTTTTTCACTGAACCATGACGGTCTGTAAAAATTATACTTCCATTAGCTTTAAATTATATAAAATGAAGAATTGCCTTTTCAGGTTACATGAAATATTTGGAAATTCAAAGAGAGCAATAACTAGGGGAGATTTGTTAAAAATGAAATTACTAGAAAGGATTATAAAAGAGAGCTTAAGGCTCTTCCCTCCTGTACCGTTTATTTCACGAAAGGTTGAAACCGATATAACGCTTCGTAAGTAATCTTTTGATTTATATTTACTTCACTCTGACTGTCTTATTTTACGCTACACACACGTATACAACTATAGTATAGTTTACCTTACCTTCCGTTGTTAAAGTATCTGTTTACTTTTAATTTGAAATTAGTTTTACTTGATAATGAAGTTAACCAACCTGACCTGCAATATGCTTAGCTAATATAATAGGATTCTTGTTTATATGCATTTGATGGCATTAATTAAAGAATATAACTTTATATCCTTTTAAATACTGAAGTGCTGTTATTTCTTTATTGCTTTTTTCTATATTAACTATGCATATTTAAAATATATTTGCTCTCAGCTTCAGGTCGTGTTCTCCCAGCTGGATCAAGAGTGTTAGTATCCATCTGGGGCTGTCATCGTGATCCAAAATATTGGGGGTCAAAGGCAGAGCACTTCGACCCTGACCGATTTTTGCCAGAGCGCTTTAACTTAAAACACGCGTGTAGTTTTTTGCCTTTTAGCAACGGACCCAGGGACTGTGTAGGCAAGTCTAGTTCCTTAATATTATTTTATTACCAGAAGGCGAAAACACAATTTCTACCTTTAAATAGGCAGAAATTATAAACACATAAATTAATTACAAATGTTTCTGTGAGACTGTGATATTAATCTGTACTTCCATAAAAGCTACATGTGTGACCATTTTTTAATGTTAAGGACAGTGAAGAAACGGAATTAGTAGTGCAAGTATGCACTGATTTTGTATAAAATGAACTATAAATATATGTTTGTAATAGTTGTGGTATATCTACTTCGAAAACCTAAATTTTCCCTTTTATTTTTATTATAAGTTTTTCACTTCATGTCAAAAGTCACTATTATAGGGGCAAGTGGAAGTACCGTTTTGATTACGTGGTATGTGGTTGTAGTTAATTTTGATGTCTTACAAGTTTATTTTTTCCAAACACCAAGAAATCGTGGACTACGATATTAGATGTTAATTTCATTGAGCTTGTTACCTAAACGAATTCTTGAGAAAAAGTTATTGGCAAACGGACAGGTAGACAGACGACAGCGTGGTTTTAAAGGGTACTAACAACGCTGTCATCGCTGTGTTTAAGCATACTTAAGTACATTTTTTAGGTTTTCATATTTTCCAGGTTATCAATACGCATTAATGTCAATGAAGACATCGCTAGCAACGATACTACGAAATTACAAGGTGGTTGGAGAGCCAGAGAAGGGACCGATACCTCACATTAGAGTTAAATTAAGTATTATGATGAAGGATATTGACGGATATCAAGTGATTTTGGAAAGAAGACCTGGAATGACATTGTAGTTATTAAAAATAGTTCTGTTTCATACTCTATGAAATACAGTTAAAGCTAAAGCACATATAAAACATTAGTATTCTTTTTGAATTACTATATCGTATAGAATTATCATTATTTAAATAAATTTATCGTTTAACTGTTATTATGTAATATGAAATGCTTAGAGTTTGATACATCTGCAACCACAGATTTACTAGTGCAAATCCAAATTGTATTATGTAATACAAAATAATGAATATTAACTGTTCTTTATTTGGTTCAACCAAAACCACATAAAATTATAGACAATCATCATCACATCAGGTTCTCTCGAGGATCCTCACGCTGATTGGCCTTGCGCTGCCTGCAGGGCTGTCTCGGCGTGAAGTGAATTATTAATTAAATATTATTTAGTCACATTTACTGTTGTTGTGTTCAGGCCATTCGTGGCCCAAGGGCAAAAAGTATGACTGTAAACGTGTGACAGGTTGTGGATTCGATTCCCACTTGAGGAAATGAAATATTTAATATTTTTTTGCTTTTCTGTCGAGGCAAAGGGCGGCGATGAGTTTCGCTACTCAAAACGCTATGCCTCCAGAATTCGCCGGAAAATGGTCGAAGTGTCTAAATATTAGGTTCCCTCTGCCTACCCTGCTGTGTACGAGACACGACGTGAAGCTGATTTTTATATATTATTCCACACGTGGGAACCAGTACCAGAAACCAACAAGTGCTAGGTGTTTATATTTTGTTCTCGTATCAGACTAAAAAGTGCCTTGAGTTCCACTACATCAAATTTGATTAATTATTAAGCTATACTTTGTGTTACTTTATATACGTAATACGGAGTCGTAGCGCAGGAGCACAGGCGTACGCCTGTATTCGCGACGGTTGGTTAGATTTAAACACGCAAAGCCTCCATAAGTCGACGGAAAGTGGAGAACGTAAGTGAATTAATGGAAACGGAGTGTCTTCACATTAGGTTTCCAGGTTCCGTCTGCGTACTCTACGAGTGCGATGTGCAAGAACCAGCGTGAAGCAAAAATAAAGAATTAATTAAAGAGATCCAAACCTGATTATAAAATTATCAGAAATATGTTGTATTTATGTTTGTATATTTTTTATAATTTACTACTTTTTATATTGTATAATAACATTGAAAGTGTTTTTGTAGGATGATGAGCACGAAATAAAAAAAATACAATAATACGATTAAATCAAAGTAAAATCGTCACGACTTGTTCTTTACAATAAATTGACCTCGGGTGATCCTTTAATTACTATATGCAACTTGAAGTAATTATAAGAATGTAGGAAAAATCTTATATAATGTTATTATTTAAACTAGCCTTTAACTGTGGCTATGCCTTCATATGAGATATCAAATATTCAATGTGCGCTATTTAATGATTTTGAATATGCAGGTAAGCCTTTTTCGGTAAATATTCTTACACAATACAAAAATAAGTTTAATTTGAGCCAATAACTTCTATGATTAGGTCGTTCAACCAAAACAACTCTGCAGCTGTAATATTCATATAAATTACAGTGTTTAGAAGATAAATTAGTTTTGTGATATCACGTGACACAATTTAATAAATGGCCTCTATAGTAGTTTACCGCTGTTATCTATACTCTAATATATGTGATGCAATTGTAACTGCCTAACTGCAATTGTAACTAAACCTATTTTTGGAGGATATACTGATGTAATTGAAACTAAAACAATGATTTTTAAAATTTAGATCTATTTGTCTGTGCGTTTGTGCACGCTAATTTCAGAAACGGCTTACGCCCAGTATTAATAATCTATCTTGGAGATAGGTTTTCATACGTCTATCCAATCTCTAGATTGGATAGATTATATAAAACAATCTAAGATTGACGTTGGAGATAGGTTATTAATATTGGGCGTTAACCGATTTAAATCCGTATACAGGGTGGAAGTGTAAGCATCACTTTAAATGAAACCACAGTTTTAACCACTCTATAAAAGCATAATAGGTTGTCGCTTGAGGTTGTCGCTTGAGACCACGGCCAGAGAGCCAACGCCCAGATGTCGTTCGGAGCTACTACGGAGATTGATGCTTCAATTCTGCGCCTGACTCTATAGCAAAGTAAATTTAGAAGCGATTGCACGTATTTTGGAATTATCCAATAATTACAATGTATTTCAACGCGACATAGTTGGTTACATCTTTCGTTTAAGTATTTTTGGGTAAGAGAATAGTAGGTAGTCTGTTGTTTATAATTTCTTTCGTTTAAGTTTTCTGTTGTTTGTGTCATTTGTTTAAGTGTTTTTTTTTTAAACAATTGGAACATCCTTATTGGAACTACGAAAATGCGGGTTCCATTAAGGTTTAAATAATTTTCACTTTAGTAATGCTTTGTAAGTGCTTTGCAAACATAGGTTCATTATATGAATAATCCAGAAGTTAAAGCGGGCGAAGCCGTATATTTAAATATATTAATATGAATTATATTTTGGCAAATTTCCACATGTGTGCACATAGCTGGTGGAGCTGTGCTATGTTGCGTGAAATTTTCTGTTTCGTCCACACGGGCTGGGTTAGGTAAGTCAAAGTTCAATCTGTGCACGTGAATATCAAAACGTTCCACAGCTTAATAAAATGGGACACATTTTGACCATTTACTCAATAAAACTACAATTACAATTATCACCAAACTACTTCACTGGGATCATCGTGTCGTTCACAACGTTCCTGCTAAATTTCAGAGTACAGCTCTGAAATTCTTGGTTTAACGGTCTAGGAGCTACGTTTCGCTCAGCTCAATAAAAAAGTTATCAATATGAAGTATTTTGTTTGCCACAAAGAAATTTAATTTGCTAAAACTTTAGTTTACAGTGTTTGGATATTGTCTGTAAAACGATAATGTTAATCGAACAATGAAGTAGAATCGTTTTTATTGCGCACACAAAAAAAACATATAAAATTAAAAATAGAAATATTTAAAAAAGGCCAAAAAGTGAGGCCAGTCTTGGCGCAGGGGCATGAGCGTGCGACAGGTGCAACTGTTATGTCACTCAACACTCAATGTGCGGGATACAGAGTGAAGCTAAAAAGAGGAAAAATGTATGCAAAGGTAATCAACGAGCTAGTTGTAATGAAGAAAAGGCGAATAACGTCTCAGTGCAAATATTAGATATTTAAAGAAAATAAATCAGATAAGTAAATAAAGTAATTGAGATTAGTAAATAAATGATACTTCAATCGGGCGAAGCCGCGAGCGGTGCCGTAATTGTACAATAAATTACCCTTTCATGAGGTATCTTTGTTTTAATCTATATGTCATGAATGTTAAATATATATGTATTTATCATCAACTGATTATCATCATCAGTATTGATACTACTGCAAATCTGATTAAACACTACACGATTGAAATGTAAATTATGAAAACACATAAATTTTGAAGAATTAAATACGTACATATGTTCATACATGTAGAATACTCTACTATAGTATTATTGTTTTCTAGAGATATGAAGATTGTGGGGAGTACGAGTATGTCATGAATATGCATATACAAATGACGCTAGAGTTATAAAAGCGGGAGAATTTGAGCTCAAACCACGTCGATAATGTAAATCGACTATACGTATAAAGTGGCGCGGACTTCAAATCAGTTTTTAGTAACGCATAACATAATTTTATTTATTTATTTTTTATTTTGTTAGTATATTAAAGAAAAATAGAAATATTCAACATGATCCTGTGGTCTATACTAGTTATAATTGCGTTATGGACATTTATGTACAGATTCAAGAGGAGGAATCTGTACAAGCTGGCCTCTAAAATTCCAGCACCGGATAGAGAATTACCTATTATAGGGATAGCACACATTCTAACGGGAAGCAATGAAGGCAAGTTGAAATGTTTTTTTTTTTATTACTCTCTAGGCGCTCGCGTGGCTGCGTCCGTTTGAACTGTACTTAGTGAAAATTGGTTGATGATAGTCAACATGGACCACCATACACTCAATAAATCGTTATTTTAATCATTTTAGATTTTATTTGATTTTGCTCGCAAGAGCTATCGTATTTAATAAAACAATATTTAGTTATTTCATACATTTCAAAGGGGGTAGGTATGCGTTCCTGCTTCGCTCTTCCCGCAGGATTTTCTACACGTCCTTTAGCGACTACTAAAATTAATTGTTAGTTAGTTAATTAGTTTTATTTAAAATAGGACGTTCGTTCTTTAAATGTGAAATAATTTATAACCAGTTCGCTAAAGTTAATTTCTCACAGAACTGGCGCAAAAAATTAGCGACTTTTATTTCAAATCAATAATTTACATATTTGTAAAATATTTACTTAAAAGGCCAGGAGGGTATTTTTGAGAATTAGACAGGATTGCTGAAGCGTATGAACGCGTTCAACATTTGGAAAAAAATCTTAAATCTGTTTGTCCCTGGAGTTAGAACCCTCGGCTCTGGCCTAAAGTAGCAATGACTGGATGTCGTGATGTAGGATATGAGAGCCAATTGATTAACTACCGAGGAAGTTGCAGGCCGTGCAAAGTGGAGTAGATTAAGTCAAAAAGCAAACCCTAGCAAGGCCGGGATTAATCCCAGATAATAGCAATTTAAGTTTTACATTTTAACAGTTTAGTAGTATACTTCTAATAATTGTTTTACTAACAACATTGTATTTATTATAAACGATAATAAAAAAGTTTTTATGTCTACAAATAAAGCTACTACAATATGTTAGACGTCTCTATATAGCAGACCTTCGATTTTTTTTAATTATTTAAAGTTATTTTTGATTGGTTCCTACCCAGATGAATTTAACAATGTATATTTGTAGGATAAAATAGATAAAATCAGAGTCCACGACTTTTGTGCATTTGCAATCGATATAAACTGGGGCTATGGTACTGTCAAGTCTTTTTTTTTTAAAGAAATATTCTAGCATCTCAGATAAAATCTATATATACGTAGTTACAGAGAGACAGAAAAAAATACTTAATCAAAAAATATATAATTAAATTTTTTTACTTATGCAGATATAATGCTGAATTTACAAGAATTTAGTTACGAATCAATGCTAAACGACGGAATCATCCGAGGTTGGCTCAATCACATACTCTATTTTTGTGAGTATATTGTTTTTATAATATTATTATTACTTATGTTTTAGAGGCCTTTAAATGTTTTTACGTATTTTTTTACCAATAATTTCTACTCAAAACAAAAAAATATTTATGAATACAGTAAATTAAAATCATGATTAGAATTTTACCACTTTTTTAAGCATTATGCAATAAATCTTTCATTTTTAGTGATAACGAATCCCGTTGATTTGGAAATGATATTAAAGACATCTTTAGCAAAAGATGATTTACACAGATTTATGCGAAAAGTCATTGGTAACGGTGGAATATTTACATCAGGTATTTGTTAATAATTAATTATACAAAAATAATTATAGTACTATTGTGATAAAATTACTTTTCTATAAATTGTAAGTGACATTCTAGTTCCCATATGGAGGCGACGGAGAAAAATATTAATACCAGCTTTTAGTCCAAAAGTTACAGAACAATATTCAGATATCTTTTCTGAAAATGGTGAAAAGTTAGTGAAAAAATTAGCCAAAGTTGATGGAAAAGGAAAATTTAGCATTTGGCCATACTTATCTGCATATACTTTGGATTCTGTGTGTGGTCAGTATGAAAAGGATATCGTAATTTATAATACCCGAAATTTACGTTTTTTTGATATAAAAAAATGTTATGCATGTTTAGGTACTATTATAAATGATACTGCATATAATCTATTATTATAGTTCTACAAAGATTTTTTTAGCAATATGATAAAAATTAAGTCGTACACGTACGGGGGTACATAAGTAAATTAAATCAGCTTCACGCTGTACCCCGCACACAGGAGGGTAGCCATAGGGAACCTAGTATTAAGTTACTCTGTTTCCCACTTTTCGCCGAATTTTGGAGGCATTGCGTGTTGAGTGGTAGAACTCAACACCGCGCTTTGCTTGAAAACCTGAGCGGAGAAATGTAAATATAAATTTAAATAAATATTTAATTTTCTCGAGTAGGGATCGAATCCACAATCGGCTGCATTTACAATCACTTTGTACCCCTGTGCTACGACTGTATATTATAATAGGTGTTAGTCTTAGAAGTCAAGTATATTTGCTTGTTTTGCCTGTTTGGTTTCATGTTGACTTCACGTTTAGTTTAGCACATTCATGTTTATCTGTTATTAGACCCACGCAAATTTAAATATTTATATACGAGTATGTTCTTAGCTAGCCAGTCATTAGTTGATAGAAAGGTGTTCGTTCAGCCAAAAGGAAGCGTCGTTGTGTTCATTTGTTTTAATAAAATTGTATTACTTCGCACTCGGTGGTTTTAAGTCTGAATTTTAGATTCTTTGGGAAAGTGTGCGCGGGTAAGTGAACAATTACGCAACACCGTTATAGACCAATATACGGAACAATAATTTTGAATTTGTTAAAAAATGCTTTAAAATTTAGTTTTAGTTTCCTCTGTTAGGATTGGACAGAACGTTATACTAAATTTCATATCAAGCTGAGGTGCTAACTACGACTATCACTTTTAGGTAATATAATAAAAAAAAAGTTTTACCAATACAACCAAAGCGTTCACTAGCACTCTTACTCTCAATAGTATCAAGCCTACAAAGTCAGTCAATGTATTTTTTTAACATCAAATAATCTACCACCGGTACACTAAAGTTACTACTGCGGATTCAATATACGACGCAAGAATTTCAAATGGACTTATTTTGTATGATTTTTTATTAATTTAATTGTTTACAGACCCATACTCATTTATTAGTGACAATAATACTTTTGAAATAGACTGGACTTAAAGGTAATATTGTGACGAGCATTTCATTTGCAAGGCGTTTTATAATTTATAAAGTCATTAATTATGTTGAACACAAAACGTATTTTCTCATTTTTCTTAAATTATAATGTACAACATTTTCGGAGGTTTCGGGTGTCTTATTGTAAAAACGTACACATTGCCCCAAAAGGAATTGCGGACTCGATGTATCATCTTACAGGCGCGTTAAAGTTAAGCCTATTCTATCTAGTATTGATATTATGTACAGCAATCACCCATTTTTAATAAAATCATGAATATTTTTCTTAACACACATGACATTTTCAAAAATGTATTGACAAAAGTACCCTATGGGTCTCATTTTTTCTTGATATCCTAGGACTTCAAAAAAAATCTAAATCAGCTTCACGTTGTATGCCGCATACAGCAGGGCAAAGGGAACATAGAGAAAGGACATTCCGTTCCCCACTTTCCACCGAATTTTTAAGATTTTTTTTGTGACGGAACTCAACGCCGGACGTTTTTGCCTTGGTACCAGAGCGAAGAAATAAAAATATTAAGAAATAATAATTCATACCCTCAAGTGGGGATCGAACCCACAACCGTCGCGTTTCAGTCACACCCTTGTGCCACTGGGTCACGACGATCTTGGGGACATAAATGTTTCAATATTTTTCTTGGGTCGACTGATTTAAATGTAAAATTTACATTACGCATTCTCTGGGCTTTCGTTTGTTTTTTAATGTTTCCTATAAACAAAAAATACACTAATTATTTTCTAATTTTGATTTATAGAATAATAACTGCTTATTTCGAAATTATGCTTTTTACTCCTCTTTAGTTCCCTTTTCTATTTTTTCTTCATTTGACTCGAACGACTTTACTATTATTTTTACAGAAACGACATTAGGTGTTCAGCTAAACGCTCAAGATGATCCAAATTCTTCATTTTTAACTTCACTAAACCTTATGATGGACATTGCGTGCCAAAGAATTTTTCATTTATGGTTGCAACCGGATTGGCTGTTCAAATTCTTTCCCCAGTACAAAAAACATGAAGAGTGTATAGCCGTTTTACATAATTTCACAGATGAAGTAAACAATACAAATCTTTAGTGAATATTTGTTATTGTAGTGGCAAATATATGATACTTGATATATATATACACAAATATTTTTATTTTAGGTTATACAAAAAAGACGACGGGAATTGAGCAAACAAGGTGATAATCAAACAGAAGTTAGTAAGGAATATAGTACGTAGTATGATTTCTTATTAAACGTTACATTTGTTTATTGTGATGATTGTTGCTTAAAATTAGGAAATTTCATTTATAGACCTACAAGAATACTATAGAAAATCTTTTCTGGATCTTTTAATATCGCTATCTGGCGGTAGCAGAGGGTACACTAATTTAGAACTTCGGGAAGAAATTCTGACTTTGACTATTGCTGCCACTGATACTTCTGCTGTAGCTACTGGTTATACACTAAAATTGCTTGCAAAATATCCAAAAATACAGCAGAAAGTGTATGAAGAGTAAGTAATTAAGGTTCTTACAAAAGTAATTATTGTTTACATAAAAATATAATTATTAACTGTAGTGCACGTTGAGGCGCAAAAAATATTTTCGACTTATTTAGAAAAGTGTACCATTTCAGGTTGTATGAAATATTTGGAAGGTCCAATAGATCTGTGACCAAAGATGATCTGTTACAAATGAAATATTTAAAAAGGGTAATAAAAGAAAGCATAAGACTTTTCCCTCCCGCACCCTTTATTAATCGCAAGGTGGAAACCGATCTTACGCTTCGTAAGTAACCTTTTACTTGGAATGTTTTTTTTATATAAAATCTAACTTTATATTTATTATCCTGCTTAACTAATAATGATATTGAAAAATTTTCCTACATTTTAAAATTTACTTACCTACCGTTTTTAACCGTTTTCTTTTTTCAAAAAGGGGGAGGTTCTATATCAGTTAACTATATTTCTTTTTGTTTGTCCCTCGATTACCTTGTCCTTTGTGCTTCATCTGTCTCCTTTTAATTACCTATCATCCTTTTATAAAATTGTTTTAGCACAATTCCATGCACTTGTTAAATTAAATTTAAATTTAAATATGTGTATTTTCTTAGCTTCACGCCGTATCCCGCATATAGTAGAGAAGGCAAAGGGTATCTAAAAAATTAAAAAGTCTTTTATTTCTTATTTTTCGTACAGATTGAAAATTTGATGATTTTAAAGAGAATTAGTGTGAATGCAAGATGCATACACATTAATTTATTTTTTATACATATTATTTTTTTGATAACTATTAATTTGATATTGATTTTATTTAAATAAGACAGTAACTGTCGATTTTTATTAATTAATTGTAACATTTGTTTTAGAAAATAAAGAGCGCATATTAAAAGTTTTAATAATCATAATATTTCAAAAGATAATTTTAATAAAAGATTTGTAATGTGGAATCAACTTGATGTATTCTCCTATCTTGAATATAATCTTTTAAATATGTAGTTTCAACGGAAAAGCCAGTTATATATTTCTTGTCTTCTGCTGTATAGCTTTTATTCGTGCTAGAAAATTCAAATAATAAGTTTTTGAATGTTTGCTGTATATGTTGTTAGTTCAAGAGTTTTTTGCAGGCCTGTATCTTTTGCGTTCGTGTTGTTACAGTAATTGTCGATATCATTCCAGTGGTCGTACCGATTTACCGAGCAGTTATTCAGCGATTCAATGTAGATTTGCAATTTAAGGCACTTCTTTATTTTTGGGACTTTATTTTTTATTTTAACTGGGACCTGTGGCATTGACCAAATTTCCTACGATACGAGATTTTTTTTTAGAAAAACAGACAGACCTTTTTCTTTACTAAAAAAGATAGTTAGTAGTTCCCAGTGATGGTGTTGTTCTGTTTTGGTTGACCAATTTTGGCGTTTAAGTCACTGTTTTTTTTTTCAGCTTCAGGTCGTGTTCTTCCAGCAGGATCAGGAGTAGTAGTATCAATATGGGGCTGCCATCGAGATCCAAAATACTGGGGAGCGGACGCAGAGCACTTTGACCCAGACCGCTTTCTTCCAGAACGCTTTAACTTAAAACATCCATGCAGTTTTATACCTTTTAGTAACGGACCGAGGAATTGTGTGGGCAAGTATAGTTTTTATTTTAAATATTATACATTTTTGAGGCCAGTCGTGGCGCTGGGGCACAAAGTGTGACTGTAAAACCGACTGGTTGTGCCACTCAATACCATTGCCTGCAGAATTCGGCAGAAAGTGGGGAACAGAGTGTCTTAACACTAGGTTCCCTCTGCCTACCCTGCAGTGTGCGGGATACAGCGTGAAGCTGATTTATATTATTTATTTTTATTTTATATTTGGGAGAATTTTAGCTACTTTTCATCAATTATAATCATATTTGCATATATTTAATTGTAGGCTATCAATACGCTTTTATGTCAATCAAGACTTCGTTGGCAATGATACTGCGATACTATAAAGTGATTGGAGAACCGGAGAAGGGACCGATACCTCACATTAGAGTTAAGTTAAATATCATGATGAAAGACGTCGATGGATATCAAGTAGCTTTGTCAAGAAGACCTGGAACGACACTATAATAATTAAAAAAGAAGATTTTTGTATGAAATAAAAACTTTAGTTTCTTTTACGTACATTACGTCGTCGTTATTTATAGATAATAATAAAAATACTTTTATACATAGTTATATAAGTTTCCACGTATTAAAATAAATAATAATACAAATAAAATATGTTTTATTTTTAACCAATTCAATAGCTAAAAACTACTACTCATTTTGCCTATAAACATATCGCTATCAAACGTTAGGCACAAATTTTATACAACAATGAAACTAGTTTTGTTCTGGAGAAACGACTTACAGTTTTTATCAGAAAGCAATGTATGCTTCCTATTTCTGTATACAACCCCTTTAATAGCTAATAATGTTACGAAAGTGTCGTTCTGGATGTTTCAACCAATCGGCGTTCTACTGGAAGCCACGTGGTCTTCTTACCTCCGACCAGGAGACTTTAAAATGATGCTGTGCATCGTTTGCCCACGACAATACAAGTTTTATTGTTGTATAAATTTGACATGTGGCGGTGCACATCATCTGTGAGAGACGTGTTTATAACTCCTGGTAACCATCAACGACGCTATGATATGTGAACCACAGTGATGGTAACTGTAAAAACATAAAATGTATGAATAACATTGCTTTGTTCCACCAAAAAACGTAAATCAAGGCCATTTTATGACTTAGTAAGAAGACCATTTAGAATTATATTTCAACATCAATCTTAATTTCTTTTTATACTATGATAATAATCCAAAAATGTAAAAAAATTAGATGTAATTTTAATAATTCGATTTAATTTACTTGGAGGCAATTAATTGACCTCATAAATTTGTTTAGATTTTTCGCTTACACAATAGGCTTCTATCCCGCACTCCTTACATATATTCTTCTTATTATTTTTACAGTGGAACAACTATATAGAAAGGTATCTATACCCAAAACAAGGGTTCCACGAAAATAATAATTCTGCAAAATGTAATAATAATAATTCTGCAAAATCTATAATTGGTGAGTCAAAAAAGCCTATTAATAATTCAACATAAAGAATTCAACTAATAAAAGTCAAAAATATTATTATATAACAATTATATTTTTGAAACTAGGAGTAGGCTATTTTAAAAGATGGGGCATCTATCCTTGTTTTACTCTACAGACAGCTATCAGTTACATTTTTATTATACGTATGTAAAATTATAGATCACATTGTTGAAATTTAATTGTTCTGGTCAGTATAGATATTATATACAACAGTTTATTATATAACTGAATAAGTAACTGTGCTTTTTAAAGCGTACCAATTTTTCTTTATATTTGTAAACGCATATATACTTCAAGTGATTTATTTGACTTACTAGTCAGAATCCATTGTCGAGGCTAGCAAGGTAAATAAGTGACAGTATGGGATACATTAGAAAATCATGTAAGCTATATGTATACAAGATTTTTTATAGCTTCACGCTTTATCCCGGGCTTAGCAGGGAACGTCGTGTTAAGACACTAGGTTCTCATTAGGACACTTCCGTTCCCCATTTTTAGCCGAACAGCACAACCAAACACACTTACGAAGTAGATAAATATCTTTATGTTTGTCGTCACGCTTTATCCTTCATAAATTTTATCGTTTTCGAGATATTGTCCATTCAAAAAATGTTTGGATTGAAGAAATGTCACGATGAAGAAACTGATGACAGTGGACAAGGCGAAAGATCTGCAAGACAGTGGGACAGAGAGAACGAAACGCATAACGCTACGGTCTTTCGCAACGCAAACGCAAACGCAACGATACAACGTAAAGCTAAAAAACTAAAAAAAAATATCAAATAAGTGTCTATTACTCTTTAAGATGTTACATACTTTTTTCTAGTGTTAAGACACTCCGTTCCCCACTTTCTGCCGAATTCTGGAGGCATTGCGTGTTGAGTGGCAGAACTCAACGCCGCGCTTAACCTCGACACCAGAGCGAAGAAATGGAAGTATAAATTTAAGCAAATATTTCATCTCCTCGAGTGGGGATCGAACCCACAACCAGTCGGTTTTACAGTCACACCTCGTGCCGCTGCGCCACTGGCCTCAACTTTTATTTTATTTATACTTTTTTCTATAATTTATTAAAATTCGTTCAACACTGCGTAGTACAAATGCAATAATTTATATAATATTCCTTTAGATTTGTTTATAATTTCGACTTCTGATGCTTTTCCATCTTTTACTTTGTTTCACCTTCCAAAGGTGGTAGGTAAATTAAATTAAGGTAGTGTAATAAAATAATAAAAGAAAAAAATAATATACAAGAAGCTCTTGTTATCGAACTAACAATAGTATGCTTTTCAACGATTTTCAATGGTTTCTTTAGAGAAGTTATTTTTTTTTATTCCTTTCAAAATAGTTTAGGAAATCTGATAATGTAGTCCCAATTAAGTGCGGCTCGTTGTTCATCCACAATGTTTGAGTGTGCGATTGTAAAAGATAACTATATGTATATTATTGATTCAAAGTGTTTCTATGAGATGGTTATTTGGACTTCCATTAGAATATAAAATAAACTTAAAATGCGCAAGGATAACAAACATTTTCTTAAATAATCTAAATATTTATATTTGAAAATCAAAACTAATCTTATCAAAGCTAGCTATCAAATCTAGCTTCACGCTGTATCCCTAACGGGGTAGTAGGAGATATTGAAACTATTTGTATTTGAAACTTATATCAATTAAGCCCCCACTGAATAATGTTAACACAGTAAACATAAAAGGCGAACATTTTTTTAAATTGTGAATATTGTTTTGTTCAATCCACTATGAAATATTGTTAAAGCTTAAGGTTATATAAACAAAATGGATATGCAATCACATGTCAAATCTATCTTGGTGTCTTACAAACGACAGACATGAGCATGCAGGATATATAGTACTGAATCAAAATAAAGAAGTGTAAGTCGGATTCGCAACCAAAGGTTCCGTACCAATTTCAAGGTCAACAGGAAATAGGTATATGTTATATATATAAAATTTTAGAAACGCAGGTTTGCGGGCATATTCACAAATTTTGTATGAAATGAACTACAATTATAAGTTTGTAATATAAATATAATATTTTATCTGTAATATAAATATAAATTTTCATTTATCGCATTACTTCCCTTATTTCAGTTTTAGTTCTCATTTCCTTTCCAATTTTATAATAATAGGTCTACGAAAATTCCTTATAGCTTTTTAATACGTGAAAATAAACATAAAAAACCTAATAAATACAAAAATGTATCAAAAATTATGCATAAATGTGCGTATCTTTTAATTACGTTGACTTACAAGCTTGATTTTCTGTATTCCATGTAGGTGGATTGTTTATGTATTTAAAATATATATTCTATATACCCTTTGAACTTATACTTATAAACTGTTGTGTAAAATTATTGTTAAAATTAAAAATATTTATTTACGCTAGCTGTCCTTTGAAAAATAATTATAGTGCAAGCAAGTAACAATTTGATTTCCACTAGAGGAATAATTTTATACGACTAAGTATATAAATATTTCTCATTTTAGGTTCAGAAAGTGCACCATTGAGTTTCACAAATTTAAAATGAAATTAATTATTCAGCTGTCCTATAGATCTCCTTGGGTTGTTTTCCTAACCTTTTAAAGAAAAAAGGAACCCCTATAAGATCACTTTGCAGTCCATCTGTCTGTCTGTCTAAAGCCTTTATCTCAGGAATGCTTGGAGACATCGAGTTGAAAATTAAACCATATACGTAGATAACATATATGGCCACTTATATAGCAAAAAACACGTATATAGACGCTGTAAAGGGAAACAAAACTAGTAGGGTACTTCCGGTTTACCAAGAACAATGAAATTTTTCGGCTAGCATCTACAGGTCGTATTAATTCAGGAAAAAAAATTAAAACTATACATTTGTGGTTAAATCCTAAAAAGTAATAGTCTTAAATAGCAAAAAACGCATATTTCGACACTATAAAGGGAATCCAAATTAATAGAGTAATTTCGGTTGACTTAGAATTATGAAATTTGGCAGCTAGCATCTACCGGTAATAGTTGTCCAGGAAAAATCTCTGAAAAATCTCCAAGCGTTCCTGAGATAAAGGGTCTTGACTAGGGGTCGCAATCCAGGATCCCGGGATTTTTGCATCCCGGGATATCGGACCAAATATAGGCCTTAATAATACCGGTTTTAATTTTACAAAAAACCGGGATTTTCGATATTTTAGATTTTTACAAAGTTAAAAGTTAGTTATTGGAATTGCCGAAAACACGTGTCTGCTATTAAATCCAGGCTTCTTTAAGACATACAATGGTACATAATATACATCGGCAAAAGTAAACGATGAGTTTTCCTCAAAATCCGGAATTTTACAACATTAACCGAGTTTGACCGGCCCGACCAACGAACGCCCGTATTTTCTCATTGCGCGTCGTTGTTGCGCGTCTTTGTTGCACGTCAAATTCTTTTATTTAGTAATTATAATTTAATTTACTACTTCCCTAAAAATATCCTCCTAACTTAAGCCAAAAAATAAGAAGCTTGAAAAAATACTAAAAAAACTAAACTAAGGTAGTCGTAGAGAGAACGGAGCGCCAAACGCTACGGTCTCTAAATACCTCTTTCGCCTCGTCCACTGTCATCAACCTCTTCATCCATGCCCTCCGGGGGGCCCTCAAGCTTTTTACGTGACTTTTCTCAAGTATCTTTGAAACTGTGTTTTCGAAGGTCAACCGAGGTCTCCCCCTACCTCTCTTACCACTCACTTTTCCATCATAAATCTTTTTTGCCATTTTTTCATCACTCATTCGTTCGACGTGCCCAAATCAGCTGAGCACGTTCTTCTTCATTTTCACTGTGACATCCTCGCTAGTACCTACCATTCTGTGTACCTCTTCATTGCGAATTTAATGAGCTAATTGACTCCGCATATCCTACTCTGCCTCTCCACAGCATTGATCTTTTATCATTCTTCTTCTGTAATACTCACGTTTCGCTGCCATATAACAGTGTCAGTACCAAACTGTATTGTGTACCTCCAAACGCGCAGCTGTGCTGACGTTTCGCCGTCTCATCAATTCAGCTAAAGCCCCGTTAACCTTGTTACTGGCAATACGCCTTTCCACATCCATCTCGTATCTTCCATCTCTACTGAACATAATTCCCAAGTATACCACTTCGTTCACTTGTTCTAATATTTACACTAATCTTGCATTCCATCCTTTCTTCATTTCTTTCAAAAATCAGAACCTTTGTCTTATTCACATTGAGGCTTTTTTTTAAATTTTAATTCTTACTTTCACTACAGACTTTATGGTCCGTACCTTTTGTTATATTTACATTTCTTTTAATACATTTTCTATAGATATTACTTAGAACTAGACTTATGTTATTACATACATATATTTCGATATTTATACAATATCTGCTTTAGAAAGTCCAGTTATTCTATACATTGAGGCTACATTGAGGTTATATTGAGGCTTAGACCATTATATTCACACCCTTCTTTCAGAGTGGTGACCAATGCCTGCAACTCGCATTTTGATGATGCAATAAGCACTGCATCACTGCGTACAGCAGACAATTCGCATTCAGGTCACCTACTTTTACTCCCATATCACTTTGTTTCACTCCTTGAAGACATCTATCCTAATACAAATTGAACAATCAAGCTGACATTTAGCGCAACCTTGTTTAACACCCGATCAGATGTCAAACCAGGGTGACATGGCAGCTCCTACTCGCACGCAGGCTGAGTGATTTCTATAAAGAGACTTTACAGCCTGCAGCAAGGATCCGCTCACATTGTACCGGGGTTGTATCTCCCATAATTTCGCTCTTACAACTCTGTCAAGCGCCATTTCCAAGTCTACTAAACCACAGAAAACTTTTTGGTTAACGGCCAAAAATTTTTCCGTGATCCTACGGAGGGAAAAGATGTGGTCCATTCACCCTCTTCCAGGTCTAAAGCCTCCTTGGGTCTCCCACAACAGCCTTTTAGATCTCTCTTGCATTCTTCTCGCTAAAAAAATAACTAATTTTGTCAAATCCCGAAAATATCGAAAAAACCGGGATCCCGGGATTTTTCTGAAGTCGGCATCGAAAATCCCGGTTTTGCTTGAATGGTCCGATATTGCGACCCCTAGTCTTGACAGACAGACAGACGTAAAACAGAGTAATCTTAGAAGTTCGTTCCATTTTTTCTTAAAAACGTACGGAACCCTAATAATATTATTTGTATTATAAATATGTAAGTACATAGATATTTTCCTAGTTAATATAAACAAAGAAAGAAGTTACTATTTATTTTTCCAAATGCTGTATATATAAGGCTTTGAGGTTACTTAATTAGTTAAGAACTTTCTTAGTAATACATTTTATTGTATATCTAACGTATCTGACGTATAATACACATATATTCTATATTTTATTACATTTGTACTGCATTGACGTGTGTTAAAAGTATAAATTCTGGTAAGAAATAAAAAAAAACGTTAAGGTAAAAAACAACAAACTGTACTGTGTTTTTAAACACTGTATTGTGTGTTGTTTTTTTTTACAATAAATTGACCCACGGCATGGCTGACCCCTTAATTATTGTATTCAACTAGAAGTAATTATAAAAATGCAAGAAAAATGTCTTATTATATAAATTACAGTGTTTAGAATATAAATTACTGGTGACACGTGACACAATTTTATAGGTGGCCTCTATTGTGGTTTACCGCAGTTATTAGGTATACAATAAATTGCCCTATACTTAAATAATATCTTTGCTTTATTCCATACTTTGTGAATGTTAATTATTTAAGTGAATTTTCATTATCAATATTGATACTTCTTCAAACCTGACTAAAGTTCAGTTTAGTATAAAACAACGTTTATATAATTTATGACATTCTCTTATACCTAAATAAATTAACGTAACTTTCTAAGTTTTCATAAAAAAAACCCATTTAAAACTACAAATAATAATAAACCACAAAACTTATTCTTCCTTCATTTGCTCCTGTCTGTGCATTTATATATATTATTGTTAAGCCGAATTCTGAAGACATTGCGTGTTGAGTGGCGGGACTCAACGCTGCGCTTTGCCTCGACACCAGAGCTAAGAAATGAATATAAAATATAAGAAATATAAGAATAAATAAATATTTATACTTATTTAGTAAACGTATAAAAATTTGAACGCAGAGGGACTCGAACCCGCGCCTCCTGGAAACCGACAAGGCGCTTTGACCACTAAGCCATGCGTTCTCGCCAATCTACGGCGAAATAAAAACGTATAAAAAATTCGAAACTTTAAAAATGTTTAAAAATAAATACATATTTAATTTCCTAGAGTGGGGATCGAACCCACAACCAGGCGATTTTACACTCCCACTTTGTGTCACTGCGCCACGACTGGCCTCAAAAAAAAATATAGATACGAGTATATATACCTACATATATTTTTATTATTATATTTACGTACGCGCTATTACTCCACTATGGTATTACAGTTTCCTAGAGATGTGAAGGCTGTGGGATGTATGCCATGAACCTAACGACACTAGAGTTATTAAAGCGGGAAAATTTGTGCGCAAACCGTGTCGATCGTGTAAATCGACCGTACGTATAAAACGGTGCTGATTTTAAATCAGTGATCTATAACGCATATTATAATATTATTTTTTAACAAAAAAATATTTTAAAATGATCTTGTGGTCTCTAGTAGTGATCCTTGTGCTATGGACATTTATATATAGATTCAAGAGGAGGAATATGTATAAGCTGGCCTCCAAAATCCAAGCACCGAATAAGGAATTGTCCATTATAGGGATAGCGCACACGCTAACGGGAAACAATGAAGGCAAGTTAAAAGTATATGTATATACACATATAGATATAAGTAAGTACATATGTGTGTTTACACATATGTACTTACATATGTGTATTGTGTTGTTGAATTATTATGTGTTTAATATATATTCCATTTTCATATAAATTAGAATTACAAAAAAAAAATATTTAGTAAAGAATTACTGATCGGCCTAAAAAAAATTGATATAAAAATATTTTTTTATATTATTCTCACAACAATTTATCATATTCATATTTTGAAGATTTGTTACCGCATTGATTAAATTGTTTTAATATTAGTTAAACATAAATTATCTTTTCTGCATATGGCCTTTAGGGACTTCCACTAAGTATAATAGTAGTGGAATATAAAATTTTATGGCCTCGATGGTCTTGAAAATGATCTTGTTCAGCAAGCATTACAAAATGACAATATTAGTAACTAGCGGCTTGCGCGCGGCATTGCCCGCGGCTTTGCACGCTTGACAATGATTATTATTATACATAATTATTCATATAAGAAATAGAGATATTATAAACAGCCTTAATTATTAATTAATTTATTTGGATAAATATTCACGATATTCTTTGTAAAATAATTAATATTATACTCGATTCATTATGGCATGAGACAAAATGTAAACAAAAAAAATCTGTTTCTCAAACTTTATTGTATTTTTTTCATTTGTATTTAATTTATTTATTATTGCTTGCATTATTGCTTGTTGTGCTTGAATGTTATATATAAAATATCTTTGTATAAAATAAGAATAACAAAAAAATTAAATGAAAATGTACCAGTTTTACTAAGAGCTACTTAACTATTAGAATAATAAAATTAAATTTATATATATTATTCAATTATATATCAGAAATCGGAGGATTCTGAGGAACTGTCACCAACATTATTGACGAAACGGTCCACCATTATGCTGCTTAAAGCTTTTATTATTCATGTCAAAGTGCAAGCGTTACTTGGTCCAGATGTACTCATTGTTCTAAAGTACGAGTATATAAATACAAAATATAACAAAAACAGAACAACCAGAAAATATTTTTAAACTTAATACAACTTTTAAGTTTCTTACTTAAAAAAAAAACAACAATAATAAAAATAACAACTGATTCATGAAAATTCAATGAAAATAACTGAAAATGGTGAATATAATCTGACGGATGATAAAGTGTTCTAATATTAATAATATTAGAACAATAATGTTCTAATATAAATATGAATTACGAGATATAATTTATTTTTATAGTACTAAAACGTTTCTGAAGTTTGAGAAGAAGTTGACTTTTAAGTGTTTTTTTTATGTACATGACATATTTAAAAAATATTATTGAAAATAAAAAAAAACCGGGTGCAACCAACATTTTTAAATTTTAAGTTAAAATATTCCTGGCTTTAAATATGAAAACAATCTTTATTTTTTATTATAGTTCTTTTTACTTACTACTTTTGGTTTCGTTTCTTTTAACTTAATTACTTCTTTTTATTTACTATATATACAGTGTGCAATTTTATAAAATTTGGAAATATAAATATTTAAATTATATTACGAAAATAATTGTATATTTTAGGATAGAAAAAAATTATGAATTTTGTAAAAAAAATTCTCCCCGCTTTACTGGTATTCTATTTCAATTATAAGATAATATTGCGAATTAATACTTAAAATATATATTTTTTAATTAATATAATAACTCCATCAAACCTGTCATGTAAAAGAACCTTTTTTTGACATGTTTAACTTTTATCTCATGCCTTAGTGAATTGAGTATAGCTCCTGTACAGTTTTTATATGAGTTTAATTAGTTAAATATATAATTGGTATACAGAATATACATAGAAAGCACGTTTTTAGGCATTTTTATATAATCTATCAAATAATCAACATTTTCGGTCGAGTTCAAGTCGTACTCATGACCCGAGAGTTTCGTGGCAGTTTCATGAATGGAGAAACACCAAAAGAATAACTTATTTTATTAAAGTTGTCATTTTGTATCAAATTAAGTACAGATTAAAATATGCACCTAATGATTTTTTTCTGTGACACAAATACAATAAATTGACAATTTAAAAAAAAATATTTTGGAATTTTTCTTTATACGTGCCGTAAGTTTTAACTTATTAACAAATTTCGTCATTGTATATAAACGGGAAGTACTATATAGTTTTGATAGAAAATACGACAAATAACGAAGCATAAACCCTCATATTTTATCGTCATTTGATTGCGATGATTTAGGAGATAGATTTTTTTTTGTTCTCTAAGGGAATATAGACTTGAACATTGAGGTATCTAACCTTTAAACGATCTTGTACAAAATAGTCTTGACAGACGGACAAACAGACAAACAACAAAGTTATCTTATAAGGATTTTGAGGTACCCTTAAATACCCTTGGTATATACATACATGCAACATACAGATGCAATAGTGCAATGTTGGTACGTGTCGCTTGTAAGTTATGAAATAATACTGCGGGATATTTTTATAAACAGTGTCAGAGCATTTTTTCTTGAGACACAATTTTTTATAGGTTGCTCCCAAAAGGATTTTTTTATACGTTTCCTAAAAAAATATTAATAACATAAATGAACGAACGGACTGAAGAACCTATGCAAAGAAATATCAAGTAAAAATATAGAGTATTTACTCGATATTTCTTTGAATATTAAGTCATTCTTTATCACCGTATTGAAATAATTACAACTTAACGTAAACTGTTAATGTAAGGTAATCTTCACCAACAATTCAATTTTGTTTACTTTATAGTTAGTATAAACAACTGTACTTTAAAAATACATAATTTTTTCTACAGTCAAATAAATAAGACGTTTCTAAAGTCATTCTTTTGCCCGGAATCTCCGCCGACTTTTGATTAATCTGCAAAGGCTTAATTTTTATGTTAAGTAGTGCACATTTGTATGTTGTGTATATGTGTATGTTACATATGTAAAAATAATAGTTCTAATAACATTGTAATAATTACTTAAGTATAAGTAGAGCTTATAAACTATAGATGTGAATATATCCACAAATAAAACTAATCGTTTCAGTATTTGTGATTATCAAATGTTTTATTAAAATGTATCGTTTAAACTCTACAAAAATAATCTACTGAGCTGAATTTTACAACACACGTTTGCTTTATCATAATATTAAATCCTATATGATAGTGGACCATGGATTCTTCGAGAATCAGCATGGTATGATTATGGGGGATATTGGCTTACAGATAACTGTAGGTACCCACACTATGAAGAAAACTAAAGTTTAAGATAGATGCCGTGATAAAATAAGGAATAAAACGATGTTTAACAAAAGATTTTCTTAAATTGAACCTTAATGATATTGAAAGGATAACACGATTTTTTTTAAAAGAAATATTTTTATTTTGTATTCAGTGGTAGGATCCAACGTTGCCGTTACTCCAAATCGACGAATCTATATTTTGAATATGATATTTTATGTGAAATAGGAGTTCACAACTTTTGTTTAGTTACAATCGGTATACAATATTAATTGGGCTTATGATATGTCAACATATTTTTATTAGGGAAGCAATTTCTTTAAAAAGAAATGCTTCTATTTATCTGTATAAAACTTTTATATATATATATATATATATATTTAATCTGTAACTATATAATTTTCATTTTTGCTTATGCAGATATAATGTTGAGTTTACAAGAATTTAGTTACGAGTCAATGCTATACGACGGAGTGATCCGAGGTTGGCTGAATCACATACTCTATTTTTGTGAGTAAAAATATGTTTTTTAATTATTTATTTTGTAATATTATAGTATCGATAATTTCAACTTACAAATAAAAATGTTCTTAATAGTTATCTACTAAGCATTGATAGATATATATATATTTAAGAGATAGATATATTTATTATTATTTGATTAATCTTTTATTTTTAGTGATAACGAATCCTGTGGACCTGGAAATGATATTAAAGACATGCTTAACAAAAGATGATTTACACAGATTTATGCGAAAAATCATCGGCAATGGTGGAATATTCGCACCAGGTACTTATGTCTTAATGTTAAGTTTAAAACATTATTTTTAACATATGTTAATGATAAAATATATTTATTATATTTTTTGTGCTTTCATTATTGTGATAAAGTTACAATTTGCATAATCTATATTCTATGTATGTATATAAAAGGACTTGTGCTGACTGACTGAGGTAAGACGCACGCAGAGCCGTAACCGCTGATGGTAGAAACGTGAAATTTGGGTAGATGTTTATTTTCATATTCTGGACATCCACTAAGAAGGGAATTTAAAAAATTTTAACCCTAAAGGGATGAAATAGGGGTTTAAAGTTTGTATGGAAAAAAAATTTAATCTATACCAATTTTTATAAAAATATGAAATTCAGACTCTTAAAAATATTTCATTGAACACGTGTTTCATGGTTTTTTAAGAATTCACCCCCTAAGGGTTCAAATAAGGGGTTGAAAGTTTATATGGAAAAATCTTTAAATTGCCACCGATTTTTATAAAAATTTAAATTCAGACTGTTAAAAATATTTTATTGAACACGTGTTTCGTGGTTTTTTTAGAATTCACTCCTAATAAGCGGGCGAAGCCGCGCGCGCCCTCTAGTCTAGTATAATTAATTAAAGAAGTTATCTTTCAGTTCCAATATGGAGGCGACGCAGAAAAATATTAATACCAGCCTTTAGTCCAAAAATCACAGATCAATTTTCTGATGTATTTTCTGATAATGGTGACAAGTTAGTAAAAAAATTATCGAAAGTTGATGGAAAAGGAAAATTTAGCATTTGGCCATACTTGTCTGCATATGCTTTGGATTCTGTGTGTGGTTAGTATGAAAAGGATACCGTAACTTGATGATAGTTGATGTATTAAAAAAGAAATTAACTAAAGTACTTTAGTAAAACTAGTTATAAGCGAAACAGCTAATAATCTATTATTACAATTCTACAAATAATTTTCTAAGTCGTACACGTACGAAAGTAGATACATAAGTATATTAATGGGCGTTCCAGTTTCAGAAGTATTTCTGCAAATGTTTCTTGTTTGGTTTCATGTTGATTTATTCACATTTATCTGTCATTAGACACACACGCGAGTTTAGACTTTGATTTATGTCTTCTTTTGCTTTGCGAAGATTATCATGCTCTTTCTATTACTTTCAATTCGCGTTTCAGTATATTATTTGGATTTCTTATTAATGTAAGCAAAATTGTGATTAATTATGGAAAATTAAATATTCTTTTTACAGAAACAACATTAGGTGTTCAACTAAACGCTCAAGATGATCCAAATTCTTCATTTTTAACTTCAATGAACCTTGTCTTAGATATTGTTTGCAAGAGAATTTTTCATTTATGGCTACAACCGGATTGGCTGTTCAAATTCTTTCCCCAGTACAAGAAACACGAAGAGTATATAGGCGTATTACATAATTTCACAGATGAAGTAAATTATCCAAATCTTTACTAAATATTATTACAGTCACAATTAGATGAAACTTGATATATATTTTTCAATTCATATATTTTTTTAAGGTCATCAAAAAGAGACGAGTTGAATTGAGCAAAGAAAATGATAATGAAACAGAAGCCAGTAAGGAATATAGTACGTAGTATAATTATTTTTTATGTAACACATCTTAAGAAAGTCTTAGGAGGAATTTTTAGATTCTTGGTTAAATTAGATTATTGTAAAAAAAATAATTTTCGCTCTATAGATTTACAGGAATATCACAGAAAAACTTTATTGGACCTTCTAATATCGTTATCTGGCGGTGAGAGAGGGTATACAAACATGGAACTACGCGAAGAAATTCTCACTTTGACTATTGCTGGGACTGACACTTCTGCTGTAGCTATTGGTTATACACTGAAGTTGATGGCAAAATATCCAAAAATACAGGAGAAAGTTTATGAAGAGTAAGTAATTCAAATTTTAAGAAATATAATTACTAATTACTTAAGAAGATTATTATTAAAAACTAAGAATATAATTAAACGTAGTAACTGTACCGTGTATGTTGTGGTGCAGTAATTTTTTTTATTAGAAATTTATTAGAAAAATGAATCTTGCTTCTATCTGCTTGCATAATACGGGAAGGTAAACATTATAAGTAATTATCTACATTTTTTTTTATTTATGATTACGTAGATCATAAATTCGTTGTATTTACTTTAGTATTACGTTGTATTAGTAATACAAAAGTGATGATATAATATAAATATATGTTGTGAATTACAGAAGATAAACAAGCCTACTTTTTCAGGTTGTATGGAATATTTGGAAATTCCAATAGGTCTGTGACCAAAGATGATTTGCTACAATTGAAATGCTTAGAGAGAGTTATTAAAGAAAGTATAAGACTCTTCCCTCCTGTACCTTTTATTATTCGTAAGGTGGAAGCCGATGTCACGCTTCGTAAGTAACCTTTTGTTAAAATTTCTCTTACTTCTGTATGGAGTATATTGCTTAATTAACTGAATAATATAGATTCACTTTTTCACACCGGCATTTGCAAAATTTTATACACGGTATTTATTATACTTACGTGCTTATATTTAAATTATTTTTTTCAGCTTCAGGCCGTGTTCTCCCAGCCGGTTCAGGAGTAGTAGTATCAATATGGGGCTGTCATCGAGATCCAAAATACTGGGGAGCGGATGCAGAGCACTTTGACCCAGACCGCTTCTTGCCAGAGCGATTTGACTTAAAACATCCCTGCAGTTTTATGCCTTTTAGTAACGGGCCGAGGAATTGTGTAGGCAAGTAAAGTTTTAGCTTAAATATTTTTTACTACCGTCTTTCAAATTATATTCGTCAAGATTATTATGCTATTTCTTGTTGTCAATTTTTATAAAAACTATATTCATGACAATTTCGTTTTTAAAATATTAAATTTATACTTTTCTAAATTAATCAATAAATCTAGAATAATGCCATTTTTTATCGTATTGTTATATATTTTTCGTAGGCTATCAATACGCTTTAATGTCAATCAAGACATCGCTGACAATGATACTGCGATATTATAAGGTAGTTGGAGAACCGGAGAAAGGACCGATACCACATATTAGAGTTAAGTTAAATGTCATGATGAAAGACGTTGATGGATATCAAGTGGCTTTGGAAAGAAGACCTGGAATGACATTATAACAATTAACAAAAACTATAATATAAAAAAATCCTTTGTTTTTTCATACAGTATCAATATAACATATTGTCAATAATATACAAGGAGAAGTACATAATTGTTATTGATAGTATTAGCAAGTAAACCTTTGTACATATTTGTATAAGTTTCTACATATAAAGAGAAAAGGACAAAAAAAAATGTTTTATTTATTTACATACCAATTAACCTATTAAATACAAATCATATTGCCAATAAAACACATCGCTATAAAATAGATTGTTTTGTTATTGTAACTGGCCCATCAATTAAATACAAGGAAGTTCTAAGTAATCAATAGTATCAGTTTTATTGCTTAGTCGGCTATAACAGTTGGAGTTACTTTTCTAAGAAATATACACGGCCACAATCATATAATGTTAGTTCAATTATCCTGTAAATATTATAATTTTATACGCATAATTACATTTAAAAGCTAAATTACTATAGTACATAATAGTAATTTTAAGCTTGATCGTTTTGTAATGAAAAAGTAATAAAAAAATATAACACTTTTTGATTTGAGGGCAGTCATGGCACCGGGGTACAAGCGGATGAGTATAAACGCGTTGTTTGTTCGATTCCTATTCAAGGAAATGAACTTTGGTAAATAGGAAAAGCACGACGTTAAGTTCCGCCACTCATGCAATGCCTCCAGAATTTGGCGGAAAGTGAGGAAAGGAAATGATTTCATGTGAACGGAGTGTCTTAACACCAGATTCCCACGTTCTTTATGCCTACCCTGCCTTGTCCGCTGGTGAATATCTCTATAGGCGGCGCTGCAAACTACACTTTGAGGTATTCACTATTTATCTACATGTATGCGCAGGATTCCCTAAAATCAATAATGATAAAATAATGCCTGTCGGCCGGAAATATCCGCCTGCACCTCGCGTGAAAATCGAACCCACAGTCACATTTACCAACTACAACGAGTATTTTGATATAATAAAAAAATATTGTAATTAAATAAAACATTTTAAAAACCTGTGTAATCTTTAAATATAAACTACAATAACATATAGTCCTGAGATATAGAAAATTTTACAGTACTTTAAAAATAAATTTAGTTAAATTTGAATTTTCATATAAATAAATACTTTTTGAAACTTTTACTCGTATATAATTAATATAAAGTATATCTGTCAATAATGTAAGTTTGTATATTTAAATATATTATATGCTTATAATGATGATAAAATAATTGCATTTTAAAATTACAATTTTCAATAACCTTTACTTGAATGAATAAAACCGTTGTAAATAAACATTCATATAGCTTTTAGCAATAAGCAATGTCTTTAATGACAAACGACCTTTTAAAGCATAATTTCATCATAATTCGCATAATGCAGCTTATATTTCAGGCCATTAAAACAAATTGTCAACATAAATCTTTTTGGTTTACGTCAATGTTACGACAATTGATTTGAACAGATACAGTTCGTTGATTGCTTGTGATATTGTTGAAAAATATATTATTATTTTAGCAGATTATTAGAAAATCTGTAGTTATATAAGATTTAAAATCTGCAGCTAAGTGATGATAATCCTATAGGAATAACTTTAAGTTCTCGTAAGCTTATTTGTTTTATTCTTATTTTCATGTGATTTACATTTGAATATAGTATAAAATTAGCGGCCCGTCCGCGGCTTTGCATGCTTGAACGATACGATTATTCATTTATGTTATTTATAAAATACATAATTTAAGTATATTTAGGGAAAATTGCTTTGTTATTTTAGTGTGGTATTTAATCATCACCGTAATCTATTGAAATATGTCTAAATAAATTGTAATTTAAAGTTTTTAGTATTTTATTTGATTTTACTTGCAAAAAACAAGAATAATATTTTATTCTGTATATCGTACAGAAACAAATATACATACACTTATAAAGACTAAGTAAATATGTACACGGATGAAAAAAAACAAATTTATTGGTAAACTTAGAAAACTTATAAACAAAATTTAATATTCTATATCTATGTTCAAATGTAATTATGAAGAACTTTGATGGCTGATGGTTTTTAGGGTTTCGTACATTTTCATACCTCACTTTGTTGTCCATCCGTCTGTCTTTTTGTCTGTCTGTCTGTCAAGAGCCTTTATCTTAAAACGGAGGAACTTGGAGATGTCGAGTTGAAATTTAAACCATGTATACAGATCTGCGGCCCCATGATTTCCTGAAAAAATATATTTCTACATGTATATAAAATAGAAATGGCCGTTTCGCAAAATCGCAAAAAACGTATTTCAATACTATCAAGGGAATCAAAATTCATAGGTTACTTTCTTTATTATTATTAGGCATTAGCAGCTAGCATTTACATGTAGTACTACGTGTACATTTACAGGTAGTAGTTCAGGAAAAAATATGGAAACTATATATATATATGTATATATATATATGTATATATATATGGTTAAATCCTCAAAATAATAGCCTTAAATAGCCAAAAACGCGTATTTTGACACTTTCACTCAAAATTGTAATGTTGTCATTTGTAATCAAAATTAATAGAATATTTCCGGTTAACCTAGAATTATGAAATTTGGCAGCTAGCATTTACAGGTAGTACTAGTTCACAAAAAAATCTAAAAACTATATATTTATGGTTAAATACAAAAAAAACCTTAAATAGTAAAAAACACGAATTTCGACACAATATATAAAACGAATCAAAATTAATAGGGTACTTCCGGTCAACGTAGAATTATAAAATGCGGCACCTAGTATCTACACTAGCTTAGAAAAAAAATAAAACTATACATTTGTGATTAAGCCCTAAAAATAATAACCTTAAAAGGGGAGCAAAATTTTGCATTATGGCCGCTAGTTCAAGTGAGGTATCAGATGAAAGGGCTCTTTCTAAGTAAAGCCTGAATTATAGAAAAAGCTCAAGATCGATCGATCTAATTTTATACGGAACCCTCCCACGGTGGGCAAGTCCGACTCGCGCTTGTGTAGTTTTCTACTGTAAAAGCTGCTTTTTCTACGAAAACTTCCGAAAGTTGTTTTCATGATTTAAAGTTTTATTTTGGATTTAAAGGAAGGACAAGATTGAATCAGATTCGCCTATCAAAGATTCCTTTCCCACTGCATTCGCTACTTATAAAAGTAGACAAACTTAAATGTGTGGGAGTATAGACAAATTTTGTATATAATGAATAATAAATATATGTTTGTCATGATTTTTTTTAATTTAACTATATATATTTATTTTTCAAATTTTCTTTTCTTTTGTACTGTAAATTCTCTTAATGGTTTTGATTAGACGGCGATTTTTTTTCAATATTTGATTTGAGACCGTCACGTCCATCGTACATAGTCAGCTTCACGCTGTATTCGCACATAGCAGGGAAAGCAGAGGGAACCTAGTGCTAAGACACTCGTTCTCCACTTTCCGTCGAATTCTCGAGGCATTGCGTGTTGAGTGGCAGAACTCAGCGCCGCACTTTGCCCGACACCAGAGCGAAGAAATGGAAATATAAATTTAAGTAAATACCCGTGTATAGTCCGTTGTACATAATATCTTGAATGTCTTACCATAGCATAATAATATTTTACTTTAGAATTTCGTATATACAAGCCTAATTGAATATATTCAAAGTAAATTTCAGTCTACTTTTATTGCATCTACTATCATATTTCTTTCTTTTCTTTTCACAAATATAACTCCGTGCATAAATGCTCTTTGTTCTGTCGAAGTAAATTTTTTTAATATCGTTAAAGGTCAACGTGACAAGTGCAATAGAGCATAAACAGAGCCGTCACGTCACTATATTTAAGGAAAGGCATTTACTTAGTTACTGTTATTACTAAAAGCAGCGTGTCACGAATACCCAGCTATAAATCACTGGTGCCTTTGATGCTTGCAGGAGCAGTGTCGGGCGGGCGGCCGTGCTGGGCGGGTCCCTATAACGTGACGCGGGAAAGCGTAGCACACGTGAAACTAACGTAAAAAGTAACGTGTCTATATTGACATGTAGATTTTAAATATGAATCTCGATGCTTTCTCTATTACGACGTGGCATGCGATTTACGCATTCGTATAGAAATATGCTCATATTTTTGCTAAGCGAAAAATATTTGATGGGATAAGTTTTGACATTGTCGAGTACGTCATTTTCCCTCTGTAATATTTTGAAAAATACAATATCAAAGATAGTATTAAATTAAATTATAAATTTTTTTTCAGATAGCTTTTAAGAAAAATGACTCAAGTATTTGATAACGATGAGCCCTTTATTTACCGCCTAAATGATAACGGGTTTGGACCAAGCCTTCTTGTAAAGGTAAATAACAAAATTCTTAGAAGTAATATGCGTATATATTAATTAAAATGGTTCACAATTAGAAGTAGATGGTAGTAAGTAAAACATATTTGAATTATATTATTTACCAATATTTCATATTGAGCACTGCCAAATTCAATATTTTATATGTTTAATGAGATACGACTCAAAATTGTTTATAAATAAATAAATTATAATGTAATTATAAGTTTTGATTTTGAAATTTTTTCTGTGAATTTCTTATTTATTTATCGATTATCTTATTTATTTATTTAATTATAATTAAAGAAAAGAGCTCCACGACGGGTTATGAGTTATTTAAACTTTTCATTTCTTCGTACTGGTGAAGAGGCTTAGTGCGGCCAGTCAACACACAATTCTTCCAGAATTTGGCAGTGTCTCAACACTGGGTTCCCTCGGCCTATCCTGCTGTGTGCAGGATAAAATAGTGAAACTTGAAAAAAAACAACGCGTTATGTTTAAAGCTCCAACAACACTAAACTCACGGGATGAACTATTTTTATTTCCTTGCCCTGCTAATAAGCACGGTGTTAAGTTCTACCACTCAAAACACAATGTCTCGAAAATTGGGAGAATAATGCTAAGCTTACCCTTGCTATACGCGGGATACAGCGTGAAGCTAAAAAAGGTGAAGATAAAAAATTATAATACTGGTTTGAGCTCTGTTTCATTGCTTTAATATCCACCTAGCACACTACCACACCTATTAAATAATTCGTTAATCAGGTTTGTACAGAACGTGGATGGCGCATTTATCAAGGCTTCGGTGGTAGTGACGAAAAATGGAATCTGTGGTGGCGGACTAGCGCTTTTCCTGCCACTTCTTATAAAGCTTTGGGCGATTGGCAGGTTAAAGAATTTTGCTATTAACATCCATTTCTGACAACACCTTTACTACGTATACTAATTCATTTAGTTAGTTTCGTGTCGAAATAGTGTTTAGTTTCATATCGAAAAGTGTGAATTTAGCGTTCATATTAAGGCAAAATATTCTTATGAAAACTTATATTATTTATGTAAAATCTTAGAATGTTGTGTTTTTATAGCATTAGCATATAACATCGCATATCAATTTCAAGACAAGTTATATTTGCGTAAATTCTCCCAATAATATTTTATAGGTGCTAGAAAAATCTAAGGAGGTTAGTAAAATGACTATAAAATGGATTCGACTATTCGTTCGCTATAGATATTCATTCATGTTCTATTGAGATTTCTCGTGTCTACCTCTAATATAAAGTTATGACGCTGTGACAAACGTCGATAGTTTTATGACTAAGGCTTGTGTCTGACATTATTGTTATTCATGTTATACTTTTTTATTATTTACCTTACTCGTAAAGTAGTTGAAATTCCGTAAATACTAAACCTTTGCAAATATATAGGTATTTTGGTATTCGTTACAGCAGTGTCTTATAGGTGCTTTTTAAAAATGCAATTTCTATATAAACGAGTATATATTCATATTGATATGATCTTTTTAGGTGTCTCCCAAAAAGTCTATATTAGTTTATATTAAATATTCTGAATATTGAAGATTGAAAAATAATTTATTTCTATGTATTTTTTTTTAAATTAAGTAATTTACTTTTTGTTTCAGTTTATGAATCATATACCAAAAGGTGGTTCGATTTGCAGGAAGGACAGTTTGTCTAGACTATTACGATGTATGAGAAGAATATATGGAACAATTTATGACTTTAGGTTAGTAGTTTGCAATTTAATTATTTTCACAATTTTGTAATATTTGTATAGAGCCCTTTAATGTAATATATTTTCGTAAAATCCAACTGAAAATGCTATAAAATTAAAGCAACGGTCGTAAAGTATAAATCAAACAAATAACAGGAAGTCGTTTCAGGGCAATTAAAAAATTGAAATTAACAATGGTAATAGAAAATTAGCCAATAAAAACAAAACATAAATCATTCATTTTAAACCAATAAAAAAATCTACACGCAAATCTATGAATTCTAATCAGGCTGTAAAATGAAGGGAGGTAATTGCACCCTCAATATTTTTGTGGTTCCCCGCCGTTGGAACCGATATATTGATCGCTAATATCATGTTTAATATTCAAACCACGTTCTGCAGCAACATATATTTTTGATTTTATTTGTAAATATGAAACATTAAAATTAAGCGGGTTAAAATAAAATAGATTTGTATTGTCTACATTTCACTCTTAACAAGAATATACGTACATGAAATTGTTTGTTTTAATATAAACAGCCGAGGTATAGCGCCTTGTAAGTATTTAGCTGACTTACACTACATCATAAATATATGAATGATAAGTAAAAAATATTATATTTAATGTTCTCCTGATTCTTGTTCACACCAGGCCTGCCGTTGGTCATCATAAACAAGATGATATGAGTTGTCCTACCTATAGTACCTTTAGCAGAGTTCCTTGTTCTTTACTAATTTCGACTAATTGCTCATTGAAAGTCGGAACCCAATGCTGCGTTTAATCTTATCAGACTGGACCACTGCAAAGATGTTTCTTTTATAAAAAAGCTATAAAAGGGGTCATCATATTTATAATCTGTTACTGTACGTATGTGATATTTTATCACATATTTTTTTTTATAAATTAGTCGACATTTCAATTTATTGTTGTGAATTTGTTTCATATTTATTTTATAGAATTTAGTATGTTCGTTTTTCATTGTTATGATTAATTACTACGTTCTCCCCTTTCCACTTTTTTTAAGAGAGATTGCGTATTGAATGCTGTTACAAATATCGGTTTTAGTTTCAATCGCAGAATAATATTTAAAATATTTTTCAAATATCGAAAATATTTTAAAAACATTTTCGTGAATAAGAATCCCAGTTCACTCTTTCCCAACTGATGACGTCCTTACGTGATGCCAAAAAAATATTAATAGCGTATTTTCGATATTAATCTGTTACAAACATGAAGGGAACTTTGAAATTATGTAATATAAATACAACATCAATCAAAAAGTTGCCAATATAGAAATACCATTTTTTGTATATCTGTTATACATTTATTTGTTTATCAAAACAACATTTTTGTAACTCTAACATTACTAGAAATTAGTTTCATTTTTGCTTTTTCCGATATTGTTGCTTACAATATTAGTTGGGATTGTTGTTAACCGATTCACGTCATCGGCGATTTGAATGAATCTACGTGTGTTGCGTGCGGCACGACATTATATTTTTTTTATGAGATGCATCTAAGTAAATTAAGCCCTCTGACCTGCTTGGATTCCTTGATTTAATCGCTCTGAACAATGTAAAATAATACTTAGTAGTATACAATGGAAGTTTGGTTTGACATTTGAAAATTCTAGAAAGGGAAAAACCGTGATTTTATAATATATTTATTGCGGGAAAGAAAAAAAAGAAACAACTACAGATGTAATGTGAGGTTATCCATTAATTTCTGAAAGTCTCTTGAACGTTCAAAATATTATCAAACAAATTTCATAGTACTTTGTGTTTTCGTATACTACAGCTAAGGATAAATTAAATTCGTCGGTAGTTTGGTGTTATAAGATGGAAAAAATACATATTCAGAAGAATATTTTTTGTTGTATTGTCTATATTGTTAAAGTGAGCCGGAATATATAATATATTTAATGTAACGCCATTTAAAGTATTTTATTATACGTTAACAAGTAAAACAAGAAATAAAGAAATAGCCATTATCATAAAGTCATAGAAGAAATGTTTATAAATGTTTTTGGCCTGTTTAAATTTCAAGTCTTCAAAAAATCATTACAATATCACCACAGAACAAAGTTCTAAGAATGAACAAAGTAGTAACAAAACAGTAACAAAATATGGTTATTGAAAATGTAATGCTATGGAGAAACAATGTAAACTTATGAAATTAACTCGTCGCGAATATTAAATTAGCGAAGTTTTAAAGGTCGAATTAGAAATCCTTCCTGCCGGGACGAAGGTGAAAGTTCGAGGTAATATTAAATTATAGTGTATACTGTATACTAATGAAACGTAATTACTCCAAGTGGTACCGGAGCTCGCGTGACAATCTCAAGAAAAAGCCAATGTCATAGTTTTGTTTTATATAGGATTAATGACGTTTTAGCTAGAGCAACTGTCGCACGCTACTTTCTGTTTTAAAGAAACGGAAGGTAATATTGTGTCCTTGAAAATTTTGTGACGATAGTACTAGCACTGTGTAGTATATCCGCATCGTTTTGCACTACTCAAGTAACGGGTTTGATTTTTGTTAGGTGTCTTTTGTTGTTTGCTGATGCGAACAAAAAAACATTAAATAATTAACCAAGGATCAATATTGTCTACGGATAAAATAAAAAAAATCTATTTACCAGTAGTATTCTACTTGCGTAGACAAATACATAGCAAATTTAATTAAAATTACTTTAATTGTATGCACCGTAGAGATCGTCAATTCTTAAGCTGAACTTACAAACACGTACAAATAAGTATAATTACAACAGCACTAAACGTCACAGCAGAAAATAGTTCCAGATTTTGCCTCAAATCGACTTTTACGATTTATAGAAGATTTTGATTTGTCTATTATTAGAAGAACTATTATGTCATTTAATGCGGAATTCAATGGGACGCAACATTAAAAAAATGTGCAAGTTTTGTCCGAACAAAAAATGGATTTGACATCTGTAAAAAAATAATAATTTAATTTTATTATCATTTTTTTAAGCGGGATGGTCCCTGATCAAAAATTATGGCAATAAAGAATGTTTTTAGTTATATACAACTAGCGGCCCACTTGCGGCTTCGCCCGCATATAATACTTTTAGTATGCTGCATTTGCCAACAGTTTGATGCATATAATCATGAACACTACGTGGCTGTTGTACGTATGATAGGACCTCATTGGCGGCAAGCGGCGTATCTAAACTAATATTACAGGTTCGGATCAATTCCGCCACTCAACGCGATATACATATGTTTAAAGTTTAAAAGTTACAGAAAAAAAACGCTTTGTCCCTTATGTGGAACATATAAGTGATACCTAATAATCATATTCATTGTCATATTTCATGAACTATTTTAATATTATGTTTCAGTCCACCCTGCTTCCACTTACCCTTGGAATACGCAAAGTTGGTCTCTGAGTGTTCTCGCTTAAGACGCGACGAGTCTACTGGATCCAATGTCGTTTGGATACACAAGCCCGTGGCACAAAGCCAGGGCCGAGGAATATTTCTATTTAGGGTAAATATTAACAATATTTTAACAATATATTAACCTATCAACCTATCCACAGGTTAATAAAATAACATTAACGATATTATTTCAACTACTTATAGATCAAATAATTTATAATGTTTAATACCTTTAAGGTAAAAATTGCAGTACTTTTAAGGTAAAAGCGATATTATTTAGAAAAACGATAATGTATTTATTCAATTTATATACTGTATGCACATAAATTTTTAATATACATAGGCAATAAACCTCGAAATAACAGGAAAATGTCACTGAATATTATAAAAAAGGTGGCCCATTTTTCACATGAATATCCAATTGTAATGTAAATCACGTAAAATTACGTTTGTTTTCCACCTCGGAGGTTACAACAACGATTATCTACAAAATACATCTTAATATGCTTTTAGTGGCTACTGCGCTGGGCTGGAATAAATAATCACCTCTTTTACTGCCATATAAGTATTTATTGCATGTGTCATATGGTATTAAAAATCAAATCTAGCAGAGTGTTTTATTTCTTAAGAAACAAATTATAATTTTTGTTGTTTATTTTTTTATTTTTAGGGTCACGTACCTCAAAAATGTAAGAACGGAACCCTTATAGGATCACTTTGTCCGTCTGTCAGTCTGTCAAGTCTGCCATTTATTTCGAGACCGCGTGGAGGTATTAAGTTGAAATTAATATCAGATACTCAAGTATATGGTCTATTGACACATAGATTTAAAAATCAAGCTTGTAAGTCAACACAATCAAAAGATATGAGCATTTACCTATACATAATTTCTACTGCATTTTGTATGAAATTTGCTACTTAAAAATCTATATAGGGTACTTCCCGTCGACCTAAAGATATCACATTTGGTACAACGTATTTATAAAAAGTCCAATATTCAAATTTATAGGTAGTTAATAAAAAAAATGATTTCAAATTTATGTTTCTAGTTAATTTCTTACATAATTAAAATTTTAAACAAAAATAAAACGAATATTTCAATTTTAATCGTATCTCATAATCACATCCGGTTAAAATTGAAGAAGTCGTTTTTTTTCGTAGCATAATCAGAACCTTCCAATAAAAAAAGAAAACATAATCGATTGGCGGCATATTGAGTTATTCGTCCATTTGTCGCGCAAATACTTAATGCAAATTTAAGACTTATATGATTTTCTCATGGATGCCATAGTGTTTTAATTAAAATGGGACTCGGGAGAGCACTAGCTTTCAAATAAGAATCGTCAAAATCGGTTCACCCAGTTGAAAGTAGTAGTTAAAAATAAGTACATATGACTACAAACATAAGTTTAACAATTTTAATAAGTTGTACTTATTTTATTATCACCTGTTTCTTGCATCTATGGAGGCAAGGGTTTTAAATTAATTAAACAAACAGAAAATAAAACGCTTGTAGCTTGTTCCCCTAACATCCTAAATGGGTTTAGTGCATTTAAGGTATAATATAACTGAATATACTTCCGAGTACGCGAACTTTGTACTGAACTGCCAAATTTAGTGCATGTGGACACGCTATTGAGGCAGGTCGGTTTTGTCTACGTTAAGAGTTAGCTTCAACCTATAAATACTCCATATTCAGGCATATCTGTCTGTCACATACTCGTATGAATGAATTAAGGTTAGCTATTTTGGTATGCTACGAAATAGTATTCTGCCTATCCTGGTATGCGGAGTACAGCGTGTAGCTAAATAAACCTCCTCTTGAATCACTGTCTATTAATGTAAGCCGCATTAAAAAATGTTGCGTAATTTTATTATTTTTAGTTTGACATATGTATATTAGCGTGAGCAAGGATAAAAATGTGCAAAAGTAACATTTTTAGTTTAAATATCACTGCACTAAATTACATCATTAACAACGTACATCGCGAGATTATAAATTGATATCATTTTTTTTTTAATTTTTATATTTTCTTCAGATTCGCTTTATGCAATTATTAATCATATTCCAAGGTACTCCAGAGTATCATAACAGAAGACTTATGATACTCCGCTCTCCACTCTAAGCCTGAGTTAGAGACGTTGCGTGTTGGGTAAGGAAACATAACGCTGCACTTAGTCTATCAGAACATGGAAATGAAAGTAATATTTATCCCTGAGCAAGTATCAAACCCATCAAATTTACAAACAGACGGCGCTCCCACTGCGCCACGAAAGCCTCAATCTTCTCTTTATTTTTTTATAAATTACTTTGAATGATATTATTTTCAGAGCGTATGCGATATGCGTTGCGGGAGCCCCGCTGTCGTTCAAAGATATATAGAGCGGCCCCTCCTCATTGCCGGGTACAAATTCGATTTGCGATTATACGTTTGCGTACCTGGATATCGACCGCTCACCGCCTATATGTATGCTGAGGGGCTTGCCCGATTTGGTATGTATAAGATTAAACATATGAAATTTTGTAATATCTTTAGATTTTCTATCATCTAGCTATAGCTTTCTAGTAATCAGTTTTCACACGTTATCTTATTTTCTGAGTTTGAGTTAAAGACTCAAACTCAGAAAATCGACAAGATCGACAAGATCGATCTCAGACTTAAAAGTCTGAGATCGATCTTGAGATGTCGTTTTTATTCATTAATTACATATCTATGAACGCTAACGGCATCTCAAAATCGATCTCAAGTTGAGATCAATTTTAAGCGCGATCGATTCTGAGCGATTTATAACTACGGGATTTAAACTCTCTTTACCCAGTCAATTTATTTAGTTTTTATATATATATATATTACTTCTTATTTGGAGGCATCTAAATAAGGAATAAGTATTATTGGGGCATTAAGTTTTAAAGTAGCCATAAACTTTATAGATACATACTATATATACGTGAATAGTAGCAGCATTATATGTATAATAAGGATAACTAAGTACACACACTGTGAATATGTATATAACATACATATTTTGATCGCATACATATAAAATCCACCCGATACTGACCATAAATACAATAAATAGATATCAAATAGAACTAGATAGTGTTTATATATTATTTTTTAAGTGTTAAGACGCTCCGTTTCCCATTTTCCACTGAATTCTGGAGTCGTTACGAGTGTTGAGCGGCGGAACTCAACTCCGCGCTTTGTCTCGTTTCCAGAGCGAGGAGATGAAAATATTAAATATTTCATTTATTCAAGGATAATTCGAACCCGCAACCTATCTCAATTACAATCGCACAATTATACCTCTGGGCCACGACTGCCTCAATTCTTATTAAGTTTATCTGATTAAAATATTATTGTTTTCAGGTACAGATAAATACACGTTGTCTGATATCCACAATCCGTACCGACATTTGACTAATTCGTCATTGAACAAAACTGGGCCGAGATATGCTGAATGCAAGGACAGGATTGGCAGTGGTAAGTATTTTCTTAGAAATAAAAAAAATTAATAAAGTTTAGGTACTAGAATATTTTTATTGTTTTTTGTTCTTAATTTTATAGGACTTATGTCTTATAAAAATATGTACTTCAAAATTCTATTACTTCTTAAATTATTAAAATCTTATGTGTTATGTTTATTGTATTTCATTGTATTTATTTATTTTATTTCATAAAAATATCATCATTTTATTTTCGAGAATAATGTTTCCTAGATGTTTTATTTTTTTAAAATTATCGTCATTGAACATAAAAAGAATGAATATTAATAAAAACTAGAGGACGATGACAAGTACAAAACGCGTAGCCACAGCAACGTGTATGTATGTAGTGTATATCGATGAACAAACATTATTTAGTCATTTGAAAAAAAAATACTTTGTCAAATATTATACTCCTCCGCCCGCACATGTTTTGAAATCAGAAAGCAACAGTTTTCGCTTCACGTATTAATATGAAGGTAGATAATTCTTATTTCCACTAAAAGTTGGCGCTGATCCAATTTTCTTCAAACAAAAATAATGTATACGCCAGATGTCGCTAGTATTTCGTTTTCAGGTTGCAAATGGACGCTTAAGCAAGTGAGACGAGCTTTGGTCGGAAGATGGGGTGCCGTCGAGTGGTTGGTTTGGCAAAGGATAAGGGCGCTGGTAACACTGACTTTACTCGCCCAAGCCGCGGGGACGCCACCAGCAAGAAATTGTTTCGAATTCTATGGCTTTGATGTACTGCTCGATGATTGTTTGAAACCTTGGCTTATTGAGGTAGTACGTTAACATTTCATATTAGATCTGTATTCCTCTATATTGTAACTAATATTGCATGTGACATCAAATAGTTAGTATTGCTATCTTTAAATAAAATAAATCAGCTTCACGCTGTATCCCGCACACAGCAGGGTAGGCAGAGGGAACCTAGTGTTAAGACACTCCGTTCCCCACTTTCTGCCGAATTCTGGAGGCATTGCGTGTTGAGTGGCAGAACTCAACGTCGCGCTTAACCTTGACACCAGAGCGAAGAAATGGAAATATAAATTTAAGTAAATATTTCATCTCCTCGAGTGGGGATCGAACCCACAACCAGTCGGTTTTACAGTCTCACCTTGTGCCGCTGCGCCACGACCGGCCTCCAATATCTATCTTTAAGGTATTGTTATAATTAATAATAATGAGCTTCACGCCGTATCCCGAACACACACGTGGCGAAATTCAACGCCGCGCTTTGCCTTGACACTAGAGCAAAAAAAATTAATATATCAATTTGAATAAATATTTCATTTCCTCAGTGGGGAACCAACCCACAACCACTCACGTTTACAGTCACACCTTTTGCCCCTGCGCCACGACTGGCCTCATTATTTAATATTTTGTTAACATACAGAAAATAATGTATAATATAGAATATGTCTATTAAATTTCTTGAATTGAATATAAATCTTAGTGTTGGTAGGTAAATTGCGCTATTAGTTACAGTTACAGTACAATACCATTGTTATAATATTAGTGATTCTGAAATATATATTTCTTGCTTTATTTCAAAAGTTTCGTTTGTATTTCTTGCTATATACCAAAATGTTGTATTTTAGGTGAATCTATCTCCAGCTCTGGGTGCTGACTGCGAAGCCGATGTAATTGTAAAGCAACCGATGTTACACGAACTGTTTGATTTATTAGGTCTACCCATGCGTCATACTGGCTTGTCTCTACTGCAGGGACCCTCGCCACATCCCACTAAGTATGTAACATTTATTATATTATATTTTTACAAAGTTTTTTTTTGTTTATTTTTCATCCGTAGTGGCGCAATTGCTGTGTTTGATTGAGCATAGTTTGAATTCCAGTGGAAAAAATATTAGTATAATATGTTAATTTTGTTTAGAATTGTTATGTTGATCAGACGGTAAATAGTAGAAAAAATCTAAAATATTAACTATGACGAACATGTCTCCTACGTGTTCTACGTATCTATTGTAAGCAACACGCGATAGTTGAAGATCGTGAAAATATACTAAAAGAAGATGTGATACTTGCAACTAACTACGCTTTCATTTATTTTTTTTAGTTTATCAAATATCGGCGAAATGATTTTGTCATTAACAAAGAACTTATTATACGATCATAAGTATTGTACTGTTATAAGTAATGGAACTCAATACCACGGACTTGTCTCGTAATTCATTCCTTCGAGTGGAAATCGAACTCATAACAGTCGCTTTGGTCCATATTTATGTAGCCTGTATAATTATATGTAGGGGAGAGGGGGGTAGCTTAGAACAGGGGCACCTTTGAAAATATGTGTTAACAGAGCTATTTTAAAAAGAAATTTTGGTAGATTTTTTTTGAGTAGTGGCAGCACTAATCTGCACACGTGTCACTTGTCACCGCTAATATATGAGAGCCAGTTGTTGAGTTACGAGGAGTGTTTGATTTTGAGTAAAATTTTATACATTTTTAAATAAACGCGTAAGGATCGCAGGGATCCAATTCAAGGTATATGGTTTTATTTTTTCCATTTTTAGTTAGAATGTTTCATATATCATGCAATAAACTAGAGATTACTACAATTTTTAAACTTTTACTTGAAAAAACGTTTGTAATTTTTCAATTACCCCTGAGGCAGCTTTGAACAAAATCAAGGGGGCAGTTTTGAATATTATTATAAAAAACAAAGGCCAGTCGTGACGCAGCGGCACGAAGTGTGACTGTAAAACCGACTGGTTGTGGGTTCGATCCCCACTCGTGGAGATGAAATATTTACTTAAATTTATATTTAAATTTCTTCGCTCTGGTGTTGAGGTTAAGCGCGGTGTTGAGTTCTGCCATTCAACACGCAATGCTTCCAGAATTTGGCAGAAAGTGGGGAACGGAGTGTCTTAATACTAGGTTCCCTCTGCCTACCCTGCTGTGCGCGGGATACAGCGTGAAGCTGATTTCATTTATTTTTTTTATTTTGTTTCATTTTCATAATATTAGATTTATTCTATGATTGATCCCATAATGGTAATTACTTCTACGAAGCCAAAGCTACTTTTTAGTTTGTTCGGTTTTGAAAGTCTATTAATGATATTAAAGTTATTTAACACTAGTACTAGTACAATCGCAATATTAAACCAGGTATATTATTTTTTTACGTTTTAAGTTTTAAGTTAACATGGTACCGATATTTGATCTCCATCGTTTTAATGTTAAGTTTATTAATAAAATTACTTAAAAGTTTGATAAGCCTTTTAATTTCATTGAATTCGATGAAAGTTCAAAACTGCCCCATACATGTTTAAAGCTACCCCGGAAGGGCAGCAGGCAGCTTTGAACATTTGACTACTGCTACTAAAGTTGATATTGCACCTTTAACTTATATATTTTTCTACATATGATGCTACGATTTTGTGGCACAATAATTGGACTAAGTATTGTGAAATAGAAAAGAAGTTAAAAACTGTAGAATTTTTAGATATGACACAAAGTTTAAAAATCGTTCGAATGTGCCCCCCTCTCCCCTACATATTATTGTATATATAATTATACGGACTACGTAAATACCAGGTAAATACATTGCAGTTAAGGATATATAATTGATATAAATATTTTATAGTATAGTGGCGTCCAACTGTAAAAGCGATTTATGTGAGTTCGATTCTCACTCGAGTTTTTTATCATATTACCACGGTGCTCATAAACAGGAAGGTTATAAACGACTTACTGTTCTTCAACATAACTTATTATTTTTTTTTAATTTTTACTTTTAATTTCGTTTCTTTTTTTATGTTTCAAAAATTTGTTATAACTTTTTACTAAATGTATTATGTGTATAAATATATGTTTTTATAATATATTTTTCTCTAATACATATATTCTAATTCTAATCTTCTAGTTGTAGTTCAGAAGACGAGAGCGGAGTAACAAAGGTGATAGCGTCGAGAGCGTCGACGGGTCACCGTCGCGGAACTCGCCGACAGCGCAGACGGCGCGCCATGCCCATACACTGCGTCAACTTGCAGCCACCTGTGGCTGATAAGTTTCCTGTTATAGTAAGAGTTGGTTATAATGTCATATTTATGTCCTAATATGTTAAATGTATAGCAATCGCGACGCAGTGGCACTGCGTGTTAACGCGACAATTGATCTTAAGATTAATTTCATAATAATCTTTAAATAATTATAATTATTTATTTCGTATTTACTAAATTTAACAATACGTTTATTATGTTTCTTATCGTGAATTTCGACATATACATTGTTTTTTTTACCAGGAGCTACCAGAAAAGTCTAAGGACATTCAAATTGGGCGCCTCCTAAAAAATTCGCCTGAATCAAGTCCTGAAACTGCAGAAGTACCGGTGCGTTATCAGTGTCCATTCTTTTATAGTGAAGCAACTTATAATAAATAGGTTTTTTTTTATTTGTAAATGAAACTGCTCTTTCTGCTCTTTTGTTTCTTTATTTTTTGGTAATTTTTACATATATATTTGTAATGTCCGACCGAAACAAAGTTTTGAACCGAAACCGAAACCAAACCTTCGGCTTTGGTCTCAGTTTTGGCCGAAACCGATTTTTTTTTAATATACAGTATAATTAAAGACACAACTGAAACTGTCGATAGAAGTGGTCATTACTAACTATTTTTACCCTTCATTGCATGGTCCGTAGTTTTATCGATTTCGAGATAAATATAACATACAAAATTATTTCTTATTAAATATACTGTTTGGGCATTAGAATAGTAAAGAAAATTTATTTTGCGGAAATTTTGTATTCTCTGATAGGTTTATGCGCCATTGTCATTATTTTTTTATAAGATTATGAAGTTTGAAAACGTTAACATTTTATCTCAAGTCGTCTAACTGTCAATTGATTACTCTGCAGAACAGGAAAATCTGCGGCATTTATTTTGTTAATAGTTTATGAAAACACTTATATTAGACGCACAAAATATGCATACATGCTTGTTTGTTGTTTGTTGTCTTGAAAAATATGAGTTCTTTATGGAAATCTTGTGCTAACATCCCTAAGACTTCATGTTAGCCAAAAGGTTTTTGGAAATAATAAGTACTTTATTTTTATTAAGTTTTTCAAATATTTTACAATTATGAGCTAATATGAGAATTAAACTGTAATATTTTTACAATTTGCCCATTCGGACAGGTTCCCGGAAAATCTGAGCAGACTTCTATTGAACTTTATTAAAGGATGGTCTTGATTACTCAGGATCATGGCAGAAAAGCTTACAGAAAAAGTTTTTTAATATTCTTTGTTGATCAGCATACACAATTATTGTTTTCATATCGTTCTTATAAATATAAAGGATAGTAAAAAGTAAGAATATATATATATATTCTGCCTGTTTGTGGGTTCGATCCCCACTCAAGGAAATAAAATATTTATTTACATTATTTTCATATTATTTTCATTTCTTCGCTCTGGTGTCGAGGCGCGGCGTTGATTTCTGCCACTCAATACGCAATGCTTCTAGAACTCAGCGGAAAGTGTGGAATGGAGTTACTCCGTTCTCTCGCCACGGTACTTTTATTTAGATTTTTTCAGTGAAATAGCTAAAAGTTTTTGTGTCAAAAACTTGATGTCACTCAGAACTAATTTGGCAAATCTGATAATTTTCTAGTATTGAACATATTTGTCTTATGCGAAAATGATTTCAAGCTACCATGCCGCAAAATGACTGTCTCCAATGTTATTTCTCGAAATTTTACGTAGAAAAATTTTGACCATGTTTTTTAAAACCGTCCGATTAATATCAAATATATTACATAGTTAACTTAAATTTATATAATTCAAATTTGAATGTTGCAGAATTTTCATCCTTGATAGCTTGAAGCGTTTAGACGATTATCAAATATTTATAATTTTTATTCGTCTTTATTTACGTTATTTATTATGTCTTCTAAAAATTACCCTTAGCTTAAGATAAACCTTAAAAACGGTAAATATAATATCATTCGTTTTGAATTTACTATATCTAGGTATAGGGCTCTCAAATTAATATCTGAAAAAATCTTTTGTTCAAAAAAGACAAGAATTAACCATGCTTATCCTTATCCCTATCATTTCTAAAGTTAGTTAGAGGCTACCCAAATTTTTATTACCACAAATAAATCAAATTTAAACTATTTTTGGGACGTAGATACTCAACTATGAAAACTTTTTCACGCTTGATTTACATGTATTTGTTATAAATAAATTTATTTTAAAAATTTGGAATTAATAAACTGACTTATTGAATAAGACCACAATAATTAACAGAAGGTAGGATTGGAAGGTTTGGCTGTTTTTTGGCCGTAACCGAAACTATGGCCGAAAAGTGCCGAAACCGAATTTTCGGTCAGTCACTACTTATTTATATTTATTAACATGAACTCATTCACATGGTAATTTCACGAATGTTTGAGGAGCAATCATTAAAAAAAAGGGTATTTGGACTTGATATCCAAGTGAGGTCTTTGTATAGGTGTCGAGTCCGATTGGTCATGGTTTAAGAGTTGAGCTTGTTTTAGTCTGGCGTTTCCATTTTCTTGTCCTGGTTTTTTGATACATCTTTCTTGTCTCGCCATAAATAGGTTAAAATACATACATAATACGAACGTATATACATATACGAAAATGTAAATATTACAAATGTAAGTAGTTAGTGCTTGGGTAATTTTACTCGAATACAATATAAACATAATGATACTGCATTATTTATAAAAGCAATACATACAAATTTTGTAATGGCGATTATGGAAATTCTTATGGAGTTAAAATGCCCACTAGTGTAAGCGAGATATTTTTTTTTTTAATCTTGATTTGATATATTTTAACTTAAAATTACAGATTCCGTCTTTCTGATAAGACAAGGTGCAGCTGTAGGTATCACTCAACAGCCTCTGATAGGTCTCACTGCACTATTATATGTTCGATGAATACTATAGCTTTTATCAAAGATATTTTTAGATTGCTAAAATAACGTCTTTTAGACGTGGATGACTCCTCTAGGATAACTTAAAATACCTATATAAACCAATTCCTTTCACCTTGAGGCTTTCGTGGCACAACAGCAAAGAATCTAACTGTAATTGCGACATATGTGGGCTCATTTCCTACTCAGGGCTATGGATTACTTTTAATTTCCTCGCTCTGGTAACAAGACAGACCATATGAGACGTTAAGTTCCGCATCGCAACGAGCAATGCCTAGAAAATTGGGCGGTGTGGGGACACATGTCTTAACATTAGGCTTACTCTACCTACCATGTTACATGCGGAGATACAGTACAAAGCTAAATAAAAAATCATTTCCAGTCAACAACTAATATAACACCAACGGAGCCAGTCGACGAGTCGTGGCGTGGTGGGTACTCGACCGCGGCGTCCCGTCGTCGAATGATGAGCGCGTGTGCGTGGGGCAACGGAGTGCGATGGGACCGCGGTGTGGGGCGTGTGGGGCAGTGGGTGCGGATATATCCACATACGCTGCCTGGTGATGATCAGGTATTTTTTTTAGATATATAATTTAAATATTACTTTGTAATATTTTTACGGTGATCTTGATATAACTATTTTTATTGGCACTATGTAAGATATTACTTATTAAGAATTACGTATTAAGAAACATTCATGGGAAGTGTTAAACGGTTAAACATTAATTTCGCTATTATTTCATATAATTAAAATAAAATTTAAGTTTATAAACAATCAGCTTCACGCTGTTTCCCTCACGCAGCAGAGTAGGCAGAGGGAACCTAGTGTTAAGACACACCGTTCCCCATTTTCCGCCGAGTTCTGTAGGCATTGCGTGTTAAGTGGCGAAACTCAACGCTGTGCTTTACCTCGACACCAGAGCGAGGAAATGGCCTCAATAAAGATGATTAACAATCTGAACGTGTTTACCTAATGTGCAAACATTTGTACCTATATGATGAGAACCATCATCGCAAAGTGGAGTAATTTATTATTTAGTTTTCATTACCCCAGACAGAGCCTGTTCTGTTCCGGATTATCAGCTATCTATATTATTTAAAATTTCAATATATCTTCTAAATCATTTTAATAAACATTGGTTAGGTAACCAATCCTTATATTTTAACTACAGTTGCCAGTAGAAGATGCCAGAGAAAGTGTAGCTCAAGTGTCAAAGTTCCTCCGGGCGGCGCGTGAAGTGGCGCGCGAGGGCGGGCGGGACAAGTGCGCCCCGCGGGACGACAGCCGTGATGCGTTCCTGGAAACGGCGCTAAGGAAAAAACTGTCTTACCAACTATCTTCCAACTTTGAAGTGTGGCTGCCACCGTTTTAATGTGTTCTTAGTTAGCCTAAATAAATGCTTGCTCAATTGTTTGTTGTTTATGTTTTTATTTCCTTCTTTCGTTTTAAAAGTATTAGTAGTAGTACAGAAGCTTTTTTATAAGGTGCCCATTTTTAATGTTTTTTTACAAATTACTTTAAAGTTTTTTACCTTATCGAAGAAGACAAGGTAAAAAACTTTTTAATTAAGAAATTAACTTCCTGTTCTCTTAGTTCATCTGATACTAAGTTGTGGCAGGATTGTTGTTAACTCGACGAGCCTTAAGGCGATGTGATCGTTCAAAATAATAATGTATTCATATTTAATTTAATTTATGATAAAACAGTCTATATTATCTATTTATCTCTCTATTTATTATAGTCGTATTGAGGCCAGTCGTGGCGCAGGGGCACAAAGTGTGGCTGTAAAATCGACTGGGTTCGATCCCCACACGAGGAAAGGAAATATTTTTTTCCATTCATATTTTCATTTCTGTGTCAAGGCAAAGCGCGGCGTTGAGTTCCGCCACTCAACACGCAAATGTCTTAGCACTAGGTTCCCTCTGCCTACCCTGCTGTGTGCGGGATACAGCGTTAAACTGACATATTATAAAACAGTGAATACACCTACAAAATAAACTTCAACATTTGCTTTTCCACAAAATGTTTACATTGAAATTGCTCAATGCGCTCAATACAATGGACGGCTAACTATGTTCCAGCCCAGTTATAATTGAAATGAAACCAGAAACCAGTCCGCCAGATCTGTTAGTGGGGTTTGTTCATTTATCAGTATTTCGCAGAGCATTCCCACTGTGATGCTACGGGTCTGTGCGAAGGCTACAAACAGTAAAATCACATCGTTAACGACCGCCAGCAGTTCGGATTTCACACGCTGGCAATGATACGCTATGCTCGTTAGAACGGCCGACTTGCCAAGCCTTTGTAGATTGGATAAATAGATATTTAAGTGTACTGAAGTATTTAATTTTGTAAATATTTTTAAAGTTGCTTAGGAACAAATAATAAGATTATTTTACTACTAACACATTGATGGTTGTGTCTACATTTCAATTGATTGTTATTCAATATTTTTTTTGAATAAAAACGGCTATTAATAAAATTTACAATTTTCCCTGTATCTAAATAATAGATATATTAAAGAGAAAATACCAAAATATATGAGTATAGTTACTTTTACTAACCTCATTACTACAAATTTCATTATACAAGGGCAAAACTTGTTAACATAATTTTAAAAATACCAGAAATGAGCAGCGCTAGTCAACACAAGAACATAATAGTTCTAAAACAATAGCCATTTTCCCCTCTGAATACCACAACGCGGTTAAAAATTTAGCCCGTCCATATCAGACTTTCTTGATTTTTACTGCAGAAACATGAAATTTTTCACTTTTATTAGCAGTTTATATTTCTTACTTTATTTTGTCAGTTTAATATTTTTATTTCGCTAGGAAAAAATGTTGATATAAATATTGTATACAATTTTCGTACAATATCTGCAAGTCACATTTAAGTGTTAATTCATTAAAGCTCTTTAGATATAATAAACTACCATATTTCGATTATGAAATTATTGAACCTGAAGAATGCAGAAACCAGTAAATAAAAAAATAAGTTTTTATTTTCAAGAATGAAACTTTAAAAGCAATAGCATTTGAACTTGTTGCTGTTTTTGTCCACAACTTTAAACTGAGCACTGTTTTGTTCATAGGAATGACTATAGGATAATAGCCCTACTAGAAATCGTCTTTTCTTAAACTTCATTCGGAATGATGGTCGAATCGGTCACAGTCTGATCGCGATGCTTTTTAAACGCGTAGCTTAAAAAGCTTTGGGATTCATTTGGATTCCAGATATTGTACAACTAATAAATTACAAAAAATATTGTATACATATAATAGTCTATAACAATATCTTGTAAATATTACAAAATCTGATAAAGTAATAAACTGGTATGAATCGACACGTAGATACTATACTCGAACATAAATAAAGAACCAGTAGCCAACCGCTAATAACATCAAGCCGATTATAATATCGTGGGCCACCAAGTAAGCTATCCGACGACTTCAGTTAGTGCAGTAATTGAAGTCATAGCTGCAGCCTGCACGAGCAGCGCCGGTCAATAGAAAAACACAATGGCTTCAGAACAATGGGCATTCACGGCTCTTAAACGCCGCTAGCCAAATGGAAATTTTAGCCCGACTACATGTCACTTGACTACTTGATTTCGCCTATATGGCACCGAACGCTATTGTACATTTTTGTTGCGTTTTTAACAGAGTGCCATTTAAGCCTTCACTTACAATATCTCTTACGTGTATGGACGAATCGTTTCGTTTATGGGTGTCACTTTTTGTGTAATTTTTTTATATATTTATTTTTTCAACTTCACTCTTTATCCCAGGGTAGGCAGAGGTGATTGTTAAGATTCTCCGCTCTCCACTGTCCGCAAAATTTTTGGGACATAGCGTGTTGACTGGCAGAACTCAAAGCCGCGTTGTCTTGTTACCAAAGTGAAGTAATGAAAATATTAATAAATAATTACTTATTCTCCCGAGTTGGAATCGATTCTATAAGCGACACGTTTACAGTCACACGCTTGTGCTCTTGTGCACGGCTTCTTTTTTATTATTATCATCTTATTTTATTCCTTTTAATATGCATTTAACTATTTTGAAAAAGTTTGTTTGTGCTTGGTTTTTTCTTTTAACTTTTACTTTCTCCATCTGTTATAACATCATATATGTATGTATTTCCTTCATTCTATTTACTAATTTAAAATTATGTGTAAATTTTGATTATATATTTTTTTTTACTTCTATTGCCACATACCAATATATTTATAGGTTAAGTATTATAAATAAGAAAAACATTTAATATTATCACAGCGTCGAAGGATAGAGCAGACAATTGATCACCTGAGGAGCATTCCACAGCGATCCATAACCTAAAGTGTCCTTCCAAGAAGGGTATTATAAATTCCATTTTGAGGTTCACTGCTCTATTATATATACATATTTGGACATATATACTTAAATACGTTGATAATAATTATTACGCAGAAATTTTAATTTGAATATTTATAGTAATCGTCAGGTTCAAAACAATTTTAGAATTGTTAATTAATTATTTCACCAATTATTATGTAAATCAATATTATAGTTGTGTGATATATAGCTACATAGATGTGATCTATCTATCTATGCATAGATAAAACTCTGGGACTGAGGGACAGATAACCAGAGCATAGGCGAAATTATTGGGCGTAAAACGGTAACACTTAGCATGTATGTCCTTCCATACATCCTTTGAAAGTATAGTTTTCTTTTATAGATGATTTCTCGAAATCATACAGCAACGGAGAAAGTCCGGATTATACGTTACAGTTACTGATCGTATTCTAACATCATATAATAAATTTAAGAACTTCGATCGAAAGGTCGTTAAATAAAAACATTGAAATTTCAACGCAACAAAGGCTCCCTTTTAATTAAAAACAGTAGTAATATTTGGAAATATATCTGGCTTCATTTATAATTAGGATTGTGCACACAAAGTTACTTAAAGTTGTACGTTGCAGTAAATCTCTTTCAGCTCTTCGAAAGCTGAGTTAAGATTAAGGCGACGTTATTGAGCCGTACATCTTGCACTTGCCGCCCGCGGCGCTGACCGAGCGCATAATTCATCCAACCTTCCAATTAAAGTGTTCATTTTCTCATATACTATGTAATGGAAACTTAAATAAAAGTGCTAAGAAATTTTATAACAATTTCATATTAACGTAGCGTTGTAAAATTGTAGGTAATTTTCCTAGGTCTCCTTCGTTTAGTAGAAGTTAATAACTTTTTAGAGTGTTTTAGAGTGGTTCACGTTGGGTTAGGGATGTGTCTGTTTTGATGTGGATATTTTTTTTTTAACTTGCTGTGGAATAGTACCCCAACAATATCGACGATACCTAGCAGAAACTCTCTTCTCCTCCATGAGACACCTTTACTTAACAACCACAAAAAAAAATCTTCATCTTATTAAGTTAACTTCATATATTAAACGCTGGGTAAATAACATCATTTAAAAATATATATAATTACAACAATAACATAAATCAATAAAGTAACACTATATCTATACCTAACACAAAGTAGGACTTACGTACGTAGACTACTATATAATTAATAATTTGCAAACATCCCCACCACAGCGACAATGAGCCGTAATAACTAATGTGTATAGATTATTAATTTGTAATTTAGCCAACACAGAAATGACAAACAAGATAGTCAAATATGCAAAGATCTCCCTTGTGCCGAGTCCAGTCCGCGCTCACCTAACAGAGTTCTGTCACCCAACTAGTGAATACGTATACAGGTAAATTATGAACTAACTCGAACAAATTGCACTTCTGTTCGCTATATTACTACGGTATGTATGTATGTACTAGAAGTAGTGACAAAATTTTCGTGTAAATTATGCATAAGCGATGTTAGGTACATTTCGTCGTCTTCGTTTTATATAAATATACTTGCTTTGCGTTAACCGCAGAATAAAAGTTATTATACATAAATGTCTATACATCAGTGATTTTGAGCATCATTTAGACATTAGGCGTATGAATCAAAATACAAAGTCCACTGTCATATCAGCGGTATTGAAAAAGAATATGAACTTACAACCGTCACGTGCAACGGAATAATCAAAATATATCCAAACTACGATACAATATAAAAAATCATGTTTTTTAGGGTTCCGTTTAAGGAAAAAAGGAACCCTTGTGGAATTATATATATATATATTATCTCCGTCCATATCTCAGTCTGTCTGTCAAGAGACTTTATTTCAGGAACTGCTTGGAGATATCGAGTTGAAATTCAAAACATATGCTCATATCTACGGCCCCATGATTTCCTGAAAAAAATTAAAATTTTACATTTACTAAAAAAAAGATATAGCAAAAAACGCAGATTTTTACAGTATCAAGGGAATCAAAATTTATAGGGTACTTCCGATTGACCTAAAATTATGAAATTTGGCAGTTAGGTCTTATCTTCAGGTACTACTTCAGGAAAAAATCAGAAAACTATAGATTTTTGGTTAAATACTAAAAAAATAATAGAATTAAAAATTAAAATTAAATATGAAATTAAAATTAAATTAAATTAAATTAGCTGTATATACAGGCAGAGGGAACCTAGTGTTAAGACACTCCGTTCCCCACTTTCTGCCGAATTCTGGAGGCATTGCATCTATATAGAGATATCTACATATTATAATAAAAAATATATATGTATTTACATATAATGAAAAATATTGTTTTAAATAATTTTCTTTTTAATGTAAGTATTATGAAAATTAAAATAATCATAGTATAAATTTATTTAAAAAAAAATAAAATAAACAAAACAACGTACTTGAAATCAGCATTTTGCAAGATAATATATTATTAGATGACTTTTCGATTCGGATTGTTTTAACAAACACAATAGAATCGTAATAAGCACACAAAATAATTTTACATATTAATATTAAAGTTATATTTTATAATTTTTGTTCTGTCAATTTAACATGTAACTCTCGTAATAAATAATTTAACATGTTATTAATATTTATGAGGAAATGCTTGCAATTTGACCTTTGCAGGGAGATGATGAGCAGCACTAACTAACATATTTATTTATTAATAGCGACTCATTCACGACTTGATGTGTGTTGATGTCAATGTTTTATAATAAAGTTTAACAATTACTTTTTATGGTTATTTGTTATTTTTATGTGCTAGGTATACGTTGGCAGTTCCATTTAATTATTACCTACTAGACGCCTGCAAGTCCGTCTAGCAGTTCAGATGTGCGTGTACAAACAGACAAACATTTTTTAATATAGGTATATTCATTATCATCACATTCTTTTAGTTATATTAAGCCTTGTAGTTTGTTTTTCCGGAAATATATTTAATGCACCGACATGAATTACAATATGTAATACATACTTTATTACAGTATAGATTTCTGAAAATTTATAATTATTCGGGATAAGAGTGCGCAGTGAGTAAATGAGCTCACTGCCTGTATCACAAAATTCTAACGCGAGTGTCCGTTTGACAAATTGAAAGCGCCGGTATGACAACACAAACGCCTTCTGTCAATGCTTAAAATTAATGTAAATGTATATTCGTAGGAATATTTGTTAAATTAATATTCAACTACTTACGAGCCAGTAGATTACGATTTTGGTAGTAGCATACAATTTATGTAATTAATTTATATAATTTGATTATAATACAACAATAATCTATACTCCTATAGCTATCTATCTACATATATCTATACTCTTATTATAAAAGGAAAGAGTTTGTTTCGTTAAACGCGCTAATGTTAGGAACTACAGGTTTGATTTGAAAAATTATTTTTGTGTCGGATAGTCTATTTATCGAGAAAGGCTACATTAAGGTATCACTATATGGAAGTACAGAAACACCAAATCATGTTGTAAAATGGGAGAACTTGAGTGCTTGCGCTGTCTAAAGACGTGTAGATCTGAGATCATATGTGTGGAGGTGATATCACATGTGGGAATAGATACTAATATGCAAATAATGAAAGTGAAATCATTTGTGAGGACGTGAGATTACATATGTGGACGTGTGATCTCATGTGCAGGTGTGTGTCACATTTGTGGACGAGAGATTACATGTATGAATGAAAATTATCTTAGTTTTAGTCTCTACAAACAGCTATAAGTAGGCTACAGTCACAGATAAAAACACGAATCGAGGCATTCGATTTGTGATTTTATATATGGTCAGCTTAATAAATAAATAATTGCGTTATTAAGCGGGCGTCGCGAGCAGGATAGGATAACAAATTTTAAAAACTTTATAAGTATAGGGGGAAGGTTAACTAAATGAGATCAAGTATGGGTTATATGACCCCCTTTTCGCCAAATTAAATGTGTTAAACTTAATGACAAACATCGCAGATTTATTGCGCCTGCACATCTGGTGTGAGTCCATAAGTTATAGATTGATGTTGAATCCACTCTTCTCCAAGTCTGTCGCTAGAACAACTCGTGGCACCAAAAATACAGAATATATCCAAGTCAAGACGATGAGGGTCTTTTTTTTTATTGGAGCTACTGCTGGATCTCTTTGGTACCGGCTAGAAGTGCTGGCAAATCCTCTCTATCATCTCGGCTTCTTGGATAGCCGCGTCAAAATCCGCGTCCAGGTTCACTTCTGCTTTCACTATTTTCTCCTGATAGCTGGAGACAACAAATTTTGTCTAGGAATCTGTAAACAAGTAAAATATTCAAACACTATATCTGTTTGCTATATAGCCCCCAGGACCATAATGCAAGCAATGCGAGGGGGCCAAATTACCAATATCATGGAAACTATTAACAAGTCTCATTGCATACAAAATATTGAATATTATGTGCAATAAATTATATGTAGTTTCTGTAGGACAACATTAATTAAACATATTGTAGTAGAGTATGACTTGATATTTACAATACTATTGGAATAATTGCAGGACATTAAAAAGTTTTAATTCGTCAAAATGTTTCGTAAAGCACGGAAATGTGCTGCCTTCTCTTAGATTTTTTTGTATAATTTTAATATTATCATATTGTTCCGTTTAAAAAAAACATTGGATAGTGCGATTTTTAATACTAAACATCGAAGGAAGCAATATACCTGCGGGGTCCGTAATATCACCTTCTCCTATGTTTAAAATACTCATATGGAACAATGGTCAGAGTGACCGCAGAGTGGGATGGTTTCCAAGAAGTGAGGGCTCAAATACGCGAAGTGATGTTAATAAAACTTGTACTGTTCGATAAGTTGAAGTATTTCTTAAATTACTTAAATTAACTAAAATTAAAAGCATCATCTCCATATGACTTTTAGTTTTAGAGACATACACTTACCAAATTAATTTACATACATGAGAGAGGCTAACAATGTTACATACATACATATCAAACTGATAACCTCCTTTTTTTAAAGTCGATGAAAAATAACAAATTTTAAATTTGTTAAATCTGCTGAAATATTTTAGTTTTAGTTTCATTTGTTAAAATTGGATATAGCTACTAATAAGTTTGATCTCAATCGATGTTAGACGATGCTGCCTTATGGTGGAACGTTTGTTTATGCGCTGTTTCGTTCATTAGTTAATCAGATACAAGTTCGTGACCCTAAAGAAATAGAACATAATCTGTACTAATATCATAAAATGGAAGAATTTGTTTTGCTTTACGCGTTAATCTCATGAACTACTGGTTTGAATTAGAAAAAATGTTTTACGTTGTTTGACTGTCGTCCACATATCAGGGAAAGCTAGGTAATAGCTAGGCTAATAGCTTTAATAAAAACGCTACGGCCAGTAAAATCGAAGTAACAATGAAAAATTTTGCAATAATATCGGAGTTTCCAAAAGCATGATGCACAACTCTTTCTAATTTCAGCCAGCAATCAGCAGGTCAGGTCATAAGTCGCAGACAACGCCAGTTTCCATATAAAAATAATAATCCACCAGTTGTCCCCATTTACACATTAGAACCCACACGAGCAGAATTAGCAATCGCATTACCATAGCAACCAGCCCTCGGGCGCTCTAAAAACGTATTTCCAAAGCATCATTTCGCTGTGAAATTATTAATTCCGTATTCGATAATAACGGACACATCGGCACACATCGGCGACCGCGACAATTGAATGACCGACCGGACGGCGCGTTCGGCCGAGCAATCCATTATGCAGATTGCGAGCCCGATTGCGGCATTGTCGAGGGCTCGGTCGTCGGCGTGCCTATTACGGGGCGACTGGCGACTAGTGATGCGCCGCCCCGCCCCGTGCGCGAGCGATTCATTTTATGGATATGCGTTAGATTAACGATTGATTGATGACTCGATTCAACTACTCGGTACTCGGAGTTCGGACTTGATAGGGACGTTCTATTGAGCGAATTTCTTGATCTGTCAAGGCAGTAGCTGTTGTATGGTGATGTTTTTGGTTATGGTTGTTGTGAGGGCGGGTTATATTGGGAATATTGTGTAGTTTGAAGATTTTTTGTATTTTAAGCTTGTGTTAAGTTAATTACAATTAGCAACATACATTTTGTAGGTTCATATTGTAAGATTTGTCATAACACATTGTAAACAATAATAACATTGATTAACATTCCTGTTTCTTACAATTGTACTAAAAACTGACTGCAAAAATTATCTTAGGTTCCTATTGTGGTGATTCTCTACAAATATGTCTCATTTATTCTAAAGGTATTTTATTTGTATTTTATATGTACTATTTTAAAAGTAAAAGTGTGTTTAAGTCTTGATTCGAAATATATTTACATGCCTTCCAATACATGAAATATGTTGATGAATGTTTTAAAAGTCTAAAACTATGTTCCCTTGAGGAAACGGTATGCAGTTCAGTCGTCCGAAAGATTGATTAATTGACTACAACTGTGATACAGTCCAATGGTCGAGTGTGTCAAATATCATTTTGCAGTCTACATTTGTCTTTGTGTCAGAACTCTAGGAATATTGACTAAATAGTCGGAGAACAAGTATATTTATAATAATAATATACTTCGAATAGGACTCAGATTCACGTTCATTATGTTCAAATACTCAAATATCTACACTAAAGAGCTTCGAATGATAACTATTTTTTTTGTACTTTAAAACAACAAGTAATACAAAATTAGAATATTAGTACAACAACAAATAACATAGTGTAAAACCTAAATCACTTCCCACCCATGCAATGTATACTTAAGTATCTGAAACGTATTGAATACAGTTTTCACAAGCAGACTTGTAAAGGTTTAAAAATATTTTTAATTTAACCGTTTTAAAACAATTTAAAAATAAAATAAATGTTAGTTTTATTTACCATTCATTCATTTGCCGACAAATATAAAATAGTAAAATTAAATCAGCTTCACGCTGTATCCCGCGCACAGCAGGGTAGGCAGAGGGAACCTAGTGTTAGACACTCCGTTCCCCACTTTCTGCCGAATTCTGGATGCATTGCGTGTTGAGTGGTAGAACTCAACGCCACGCTTTGCCTCGAAACCAGAGGAATATAAATTTAAGTAAAGATTTCATCTCCTCGATTGGGGATCGAACTCACAACCAGTCGGTTAAAACAGTAATTGAAAAAATTAGTTCATACTCCATCCAAGAACAATTCATTGTTTATATAAAATTTATTATTTTAGTTTCAGAGTGTACTGGCTTGAAAAGTGACCTTCATTTCAGTCATGATAATATTCTACCTTTGTACAAAATTTCATAAACATAAATTCAGTTGAACGGATTTCATATAACGCGTTTCAAATGAAAATCATAGTTTTATTAAGCTTCAATAACTTTACATGGAGTGATGATAACATTATGTTTATTTTATGAATGAGTGCTATAAGATTTGCTGAAAAAATGAATATAAAGTTTTTCTATAAAAAATAGTAGATGTTATATTTTCAATATTTCAAAGAAAATTATTGATATTTATATACTTATTTAAAATCTGGACATTGAAGTTCTGAGGAATCGGGGACTTGTAAAGTCAGTTTGATTTATATAGTTTTTATGATTTTTGACCAAATTGGGTATTTTAAAGAGTTTTGTGTAAGTTAAATATCTGGGTAATTTTGAGCCGTTATTCCACTAAATAATACACTTATTTATATTTTCTATTAATTTTATTTCTGTATTTATTAGTCTGTTAATGGTCGGACTTTTTCTTTCTCATCACGAAACTTAAAAAAAGGAAGGGGCTGAGGAAGAGAAAAAATCTAAACAAAACACTCAATGCATATACCTAATGACGCCGAACTTCGACCTCTTGTTTTTTGAAGTCGGTTAATAAATAATTTCCAATATATGTACATTAAAATATGACAAAATTTTACCTAATTAGCTAGTCCTGTTAGTAATAGCTCACTTATAAGTTATTATTGACAAATTCTCCGAGTCTATTAGGCCACTGGAAATTAATTTATACAGCGCCAAGTTCCAAACAAAACTTTTTAACAAGTTTCAAATTTGTTTCTTATTTTGTGTACGTTTTTACAAGTCAAATTTCAAAATAAGTTATCGTAATCAAATGTCTCAGCCATCTAGCATTTTGCCCTTGCTTCATGCGAATATTATATTTTAATTACAATAAAATCATTTTTAAATTACCTATTATATTTAATCTTATAAGCTTATGAACAATAAAAATGTTCAGAATTCTATTATAACAGAGTATAATTTTATAAAAAAAATACATAACAATTTTAAGTCTAAAGAAAATTGTGTATTGCATTTTTATTATTTCATTCAACAATACGCACACATTAGAACTAACTTATAAATAGTACCTAATAATTATTTTAAATATTTATAAATGACTTATTTTAAATTAATAATTATACATAAAACACATTTAATTATTATACAATTTATAACAAAAAACAAACAATATGATTATTTCAAAAAAACACTTAATAAAATTTTTAGCGACTGGAAGGGAAGGCCTTAGTTCACCCCGTTGCTGTACCGTCCGCTGCCGCGATGGAAGTCATGAATATGTAATTATTTCTCAGCTATTAATATTTTTACCAGCTCCCGTAGCGTTGATTGCCTCTTGAATTTATTATCTAACTCCACGATAGCCCATTCTCGTATTTATTAAGACCACCCGCCACGCGAACGCACCTCTCTGAGTGAATTATGGTTGCAGGATACTGCTGATAGAATATTTTATTTTGTTTGTTTCGCACTGTTTATGAGATAAAAAATTGATTTTTAAATCTGGTACTAGGTTTAGGATGATTTCGTATTAATTCTCAATAAAAGTTTAGCTCTTTTACCTTGTTATTTGTCAGTGCGTCTGATGTAATTTGGTATTAAATACGCCATGGTAAAATTATTTTGAATTACTTATGGGATTGAGATAAGAGTAAAATATAGGCATATATATTCTAAACATGATAAATCAATGTAGATACAAAACCGAAAAAACAACCTTTATATGATGAAAAGAAAAATAAAGATTCTTAATTTATAAATATTACACAAATGTTTAAAACAGTATCCACTATACTGTATATCTATAATAATACAATATAATAATGAAAAGAAACAAATGTAACATCCAATACTGGCCGCAAGCCGGAAGCGGGTAAATGGAAACAGTTTTAGCATATTGGCGCTGATTGCAAATGTTTGCAATTATTAGATAAACAACGAGCTTGTTTGCGGATTGCTCTCATTATTGAAATGAGGTCGCTAATATAGATCGAACTGTTAATATTACGACGCAGGTGCGCAGTGATATAGTACGTACGTACGTATTGGGTACTCGTGGACCCGTAGCTTGTTTGGTGTGGTTGGCAATTTAATTATTATTAAATTTACAGGAATGTTGTAAAGGAAAATACAAATTTTATACTATTGTTTGTGAAGAATAAACAAAAAGCTGGTTTTAGTACTCTTTTCATCTATGCAAAATTATTTATCATCCGCTTCAAACTGTATCCCGCATACAGCAGGGTAGACAGAGGGAACCTAGTGTTAGAACACTCCGTTCTGGGGAACGTTTCTGTCGAATTCTGGAACTGAAGTTGATTTTATTTAATATTATAAAAAAGAAAAGGAGAAAAAAATAATAAGAGACCATGAAAATATATTAAAAATGAGAGAAAGTAATTAAAAAATTAAAAATCAAATACAAATAACTAACTCTATGATTATTATGTTTTTTGTATAATAATCATTGAGTTAGTTATTTGTATTTGATTATGAAGATGAGAATAATAATTTTACAGTATAAAAATCAGTTTGGATTCTATGTATGATGTGTTGCGTGAACTTTGATAGTATTTTATAACGTTGATTAATAAAATATTGTGGTTAATAACAATGCTTATAATTAGTTGAAATAAAAAAATATATACAAAATATCATTATTTATTTATAATCTTTCTCCGCATCAGGCAGGTATCCTCCGAAGCCTTTTTAACGTTAGGCAACTATCAGCCGCTATCCTTGCTTGAAATAAGACAGGACTTTTATTTCAATTTCAACTTTTAAACTTTATTAACCATTATGTTCACAAAAATAGTTTTATGCAATAGATCAGCTTCACGCCGTATCCCGCACACAGCAGGGTAGGCAGAGGGAACCTAGTATTAAGACACTCCGTTCCCCACTTTCTGCCGAATTCTGGAGGCATTGCGTGTTGAGTGGCAGAACTCAACGCCGCGCTCAACCTCGACACCAGAGCGAAGAAATGGAAATATAAATTTAAGTAAATATTTCATCTCCTCGAGTGGGGATCGAACCCACAACCAGTCGGTTTTACAGTCACACCTCGTGCCGCTGCAACACGACTGGCCTCAATGCAATAGATCTATGTTTTCATATACACGCTGATTACTCTTAATAAATATATTTTTTATTATATCACTTTAACAACATATATATATATATATATATATATATATATATATATATATATATATATATATATATATATATATATATATATATATATATATATATATATATATATATATATATATATTATGTATAATAGAAAAAAATTGATGGCACTTTTTTAATTTTACATTACCTATAGCTATTATTTTATTTTTTATGAAAAAGACAAGCCAAACGGCGAGGTCACTTGATGATCACTGCTACCCACAACCCTGTATGCTGCTGTATGCCCACAGGTGCTACAGACGCGTTGGCGGCCTTTAAGGTGGAGATAGATGCGCTTTTTGAAGGTATCCTTGTCGTATCGACTTGGAAACACTGCCGCGGATAAGCAATTCTACAGCTGCGGAAGTTTCTGCGAAACCGTAGGGTAGTGGAGTGCAACGTATCCAGTTGGTGTGGATAATATTTATGTAAGTTTATGACGTACTGTGCGGTTTGAAAATTCCGCGGCAGGTAACAGGTCAAACAGTTCGCTAGAACAGTAGTAGACTGTTGTCCGTTCCCTGTTTTGTGTAGAGATTGTAACGAATAGCGTATTAAAAGGCAGAAATTAACGCTGCACTTAGTTCAATAAATTAAGAAAAGAACTATATAGAATATACAAAATTATACAGAATGAGATTTGAGTCCAAACTATTGCAAGCAATCTACAACATATCCAAATATTTTAAAACAAAAACTTTGTAGTAAAGGCACGTGTCTGATCTACACTTATGTAAGTACAGCGCTAGTAAGTAAATGTTTGTTTGGCCGGCCGTCGTTTATATTGCTCCAGTCAAAAAAGCGCTGTGAGTCCATTACGACGTGTAAAGGCGAAATATAAAATGCATAAAAAATATTCGATATAAGTGCAACGTTTGTGGGTTTGATTCCCACTCGGGGAAATGACATATTTAATATTTTTATTTCATCGCTCTGGTAGCGATGCAAAGCACAGAGTTGAGTTCCGCCATCCAACATGCAATGCCTCAAGAATTTACCGGAAAGTGGGGAACGAAAGTGTCTTCATGAGGAACAGAGTGTCTTAGCACTAGGTTAACAGGTACCTTCTGCGGCACACGCTGCTTCTTAGATTCCGTACATAGCGAAATATAGCCTGAAGTTAAAAAGAAAGAAAAATATCAATATATCATAAGGTTTTTCTTTTATTAGTCTCTAAAGAATGAGTCAATATAAGCAATGAACTGCTACTACTACTTCTAAGTGCTTGCAATAATTTTACCCTAGTTAAAGTACCTTTTTATGTAGTAATAACTTTTTCAATTCATTACTTAAGCTTAACACTGTAAGTGAGTTACATATAGCAGGATAAGTAGAGAAAACCTATGGAAATGGAAGAAAAAAATGAAAACCTATACTTTCTTTCTTGCTTTCCGTCAAGCTCGAATGTTGTGTTGAATGACGGAATTGAACGCCGTACTTAGTAGATATACATATCTACTAGAGCCTAAAGCCTGTCGCGCTTTTAGCTAGACAATGCCCGATGGCTTTTTAATTTTAATGCCTACAAATATTTCAGAAACACTTCCTGAAACAATATACAGCTTATTCAACGATTGCCTTGATACTTTAATAAAACAGAAGTTATAGAACCAAACCAAGCCAGACTTTAGTTTTGTTATATACACCCAACACCGGTAAGTATTTACAGGGAATATGAAATTTGGATGATCATACTTTGGCATCTTTTAGGTAAATAACGTAAAATAGTACCTGTCTGATATTTAGAGAGTTATTCTTCTATTTGCCGCGCACGTACTTAATGCCAATTTAAGACATATATTTAGAAATGGACCAATATAAAATGGGACAAGGCGGGAAGCCCCAGCTTTTAAATAAAAATAGAATTATAAAAATCGGTTCAGTCAAAAGTTCTGAGGTAACAAAAATAAAAAAAAGACAAAGAAACTTATACATAAACAAGAAATTTATAACCTCCTCCTTTTAAAGAAGTCGGTTAAAAAAGTAAAAGTAAGAGTGATTTATAGGTTTTTTTTTTTTATGCTTGAATTGTTTTGCGCCACAGACTTCTGTTGTCCGTGCCTTTTTTGTTCTTAATTGATTTTTAAAAATGTTAGTTTTTCTTTTTAAAATGTGAAGTGGACTTTAATATCTTGAATGGTCTGCTTTTGTCAAATCCGAGTTCCTTTTGTCTAATCCGAGTTTTTGGCCGTTGATTATGTTGATTGCGGCACAGTTAGTTGTTTCCGTAATATATCTATTGCCTCCTCATCTCTATAGGAAATAGCCATTTTAATGTTGTGTTCCACTATGTCAGTCACGGAACCTTCATTTGCCCGGCGAATGAACCTGCCGATAGCGTCTTCTTCGGCGTCAGTGTAGTAGATGCATCCTTTTGTATGCCTTGTTAAGGCGACGATTGCATGTGATATGCTGTCGTGTAGGGCGTTTTTAATGGCCTTAGTTTGGATGATTACTACAAACTCGTATGTAAGTCCCTGAGATTCGTTGATGGTCAGGGTGCGTGAGTTTTCCCCCTTTCCGTATCCTTTCCTGGTTAGGTCCGCTTTTTCTGCTTGTGTATGGACCAGGTACAGAGTATTGGGGGAATCTATAGGGATGGAAGCACCCGTATATCGCGATTTTCTCAAGGAGCGAGTTATCTGTCGGGCTGAGTAGATTCCGTTATAAACTTCGTTGAGCGCGTATGTCACATCCATTGGACATCTATATGATCTCGCTAGCTCTTGACTGATGGTCGTCACGAGGTTTGGGCCGATATAGTGCATTTGGAAGAGGTTTAATCTGTCGATAAAGGGTAGTTGATTTATGTCCCCGATAAGTATAAGTGTCTTGGCCTTTGATAATATGGCCGCCATTACGATTGCCCCAAAATGGTTCATTAGGGCCTCATCCACGAAAAGTCTTGCGGGATTTTCTGTAACACTATTTACCAGAATAGAGGCGATCGTTCGGACTTTGATTTTTGCGTCCCTGGTGCAACTAAAAGGGATCTTACTCCTGAGGTCCTCGGCTGCCTCAGTAGTTGTAGTTGCTACCAGATCTCTATCGGGGATGAAATTGTTCACCACCCAAGTGGACTTACCGCAGCCAGGAACGCCATTCACCCATTTTATGTCAGGTGGCTCCCAATGCTCCCAGATGCTGGTTGGATTGTTTGAAGCTTGAATGGTAAGCGCTGTGTTTAGTATCCTTTGTTCCAGCGCTACCTCCGTGCATCGAGCTATGACGAGGATTGGGTCGTCCGAAGATGTTGCGTACCTGGGTGGGGAATTTTCTACTGTTGACCTGTCATCCTTGTATACAAAGCCATCTTTACCGCTGTAGGCCGCCATATGGGGGAATTTAGGTGGATTTCCCCTTAAATATTCCAATTTATTATTGTCATATATGGCGGCTTTCTCCTCTTCGAGTAACACTCTAAGCAGACCTTCGTTTCCGAGTTCAAAGGTCGTCCTAATTTTCTCGCAGGTTGCAAGGTTGACTTTGATGGTTTCCCTTACAATTGCTGTGTACTCTAGGAATGCGTTTTGCATGTGTTGCATGGCATCGTTTGCAGGAGACAGGTCAGGTGCTGTTACTTGGCCTTTGTCTGCTCTAGTGATTCTACCCTTTCTTATAAGTTTTTGTATCGGTTTTAGTATTGTAGGTGGGAAATTAAACTTTTTGCTTTGGTTTTTAGGTTGTTTCTGATTGTTTTGTTGTTCCTCTTCCGAGGCTATCTTCCTTTCAAGGCGCTGCGCTCCGCTCAATATTGAAGTGCTTGGAATCCCGTCGTCTTTTTTCTTTGCTCTTAAGAAAGCTAAATCTTGTCCTCGATCTTCGTACACAACTATGTTGTACTTTACTGAGGCTGGAATACATCCCAGTAGGTCTGTGACGGCGCCTTTTACAAGATCTGCTTTCATTACGTCAACGCTTAGTGTCCGGGATCCGTGTTTGGCTGCATCTGTGTTCGCGGTGCCCAGATCGTCGAGCACCTTGCACACCTTGGTGAAAGGGGAAACTCCGTCTTGTCCGTCGAATAGTGCGATGGTCTTGTTTTTAGTTCGAACTATCCGACATTCCCAGTTCCCTAACCTGATGATAGGCATGCTTTCGTAGTCCGATTTCCTCATGGTGGTCTTGCTGGTACAGCCCTTGGTAAGGGCAGCTAGACCAGGTGATATGTAAATGGATTTCTTCGGCCCTACGACACAGAAGCTGAAGCCCAGTTTCTCCTCTCCTTCATCCATAAACAAGGCCACAGGTCTCAGTTTCAAACCCGGAGGACTGATATGTCCATTACACAGAAAGCGTTGGATTGTTGTTGGTTGGTCTGTTGATTTTCCAGTTGTAAGATTTTGAGTGGGTGTAGAAGAGTGCTGGACTTTCTTAGTTATGCTTTTTGCTGCTATCTTACTGCCGTTTCTAGCCATGGCTATCTGAAAGATATCCTCTAAGAACTTTAAGAAACTTGGGCGCTTCTGGTTCTGGTGATTTATAGGTTAAAAATACAAACTATTTTACACTTAAAGAAATACTTTTCAATTATTATTTTCTACTATTAATTTAATATGAATTATTCCACAGAAACATTGTACTTGGATAGCCAACAGTTACAAACGGGCCCTATCACTCGCATACCTGTACCACTGTTTCATGTTTAATTAGGCGCGAACAAATACGCGCTGAGCAAATGCCCTACGGTGGAAAGCCTTTGTCCTTTGTGATTAAATTCAAAACTTTCTTGCCTCCGCAAACCGACGACTTTGAGACTAAAACGGCTTTATTTATAATTATGAGGAAACGCATATTTCTGGTAGCTTTGGATGGATCTGGTGGAGGTATGGGTGTGACAGTAGATAGATAATATTAGAGTATTCGTCATCGAAATTTGTTTTATATTAATTTCTTCAGTGTTTAGTTGTTAAAGATATTGTGACAATGGCGAGATCGATGTAGCGTAGCTGGACAGCAGCTGACTGTTAATGCAATGGTTGTGGGTTCAATTTCCATCCAAATTTCCAAACACGGCCGGTGCGTGGGGACACCTCCGCTTAACACTACCTACTCTGTTATGCAGGACGGACACGTAAACCTACTTTCTCTTTTTTCTTTTATTGAGATTTTTTTAAAAAATAAATATAACTTTTTTCGTATATAGCAGAAAGAATTTACTTTCCACTTTATACCTATTTTACGATATTGTGTGTTTACTTGTGGAGTTATACGCTGAATGATATATCTTGTTTTACTAAATATTATAAGCTACCTATTATAACTATTCTTTTCTTTTCTCCACTCTCCGTCCAAATATATAATGCCACATTAACCACAGTTAGAATCGAACTGTCAACTGAACTGAGTTGAAAAAAAGAAATTGAGGCACAAAATTACAAAATATGTCACTTTTTAATTTGTACACAAAACCTTAAAAAGATAGAATTGAAAGAATTGAAATTAGTTTAGTTATAATGTAGTTATAATATTAATTAAATATTTTATTAAAAAAAACAGAAGTGTATTTAACTTACAAAACAAACGTCTATGTCGGTCGTCGGATGACCCTTTTCGTTAATGGCAATATTTATTTTTACTATATTTGCGGTTTGGATTTCATTTAATGTTCTGCTTATTTAGGTTCCAATCTATTAACCAAGAGGCATTACCTTAAAATACTAACTGTTAGTATAGCACCCTACTACCTACAGTTGCGATATATCCAGTTGTTATTTTAGACAAATACCTACATTGTTTCTATATTGAAATATTTTCTGCTGTTTTTGTAAATTGATAAAATAATTCAATTTAAAATTAGAGTTGTTTATTGCTATTACCTTTTCATTTACCAATAGCTTTAACTTAGTTAAATTAGTACTAGACTGTTGTGATATGTTAAAATTGCAGGCGAGCCTATTTTGTCAGTGGTCGTGAATTTTAAATCGTAGAATAATTATTTTTTTTATCATAGAAATGTTTGTGTTGGGCTATGATCGATAATGATTGGCTATATTCCCTACCTTGTAAGTAATTTACATAAATAAATTAGTTTAGCGTTTAATATATAGAGTACATCTACATATATGCAATTGTGGGATGTATTAACAAATCTAAAAATAATGTTCATACCTTATACCTGTGTATGTTACCTTATATAACTACTATGTATATAACAAAAAGTAGTGATATATTACAAAGCTTCCTTTAAAATATAGGGTTTGTTTTATTACAATCGGTTTAAAAATACTTATTAAGAAAACATATTAAAATTTTAACGTAGCGGGATTTGAACCCGCGCCTCTTTATCGGAAATCAAACAAGCACTCTGACCAACTAAGCCATACGTGCTCATCAAGTTACGTCGGAATTCTTATACGCTTGTTACAAGTTATTTATGTTGTAAGTATCTCTGTAGGAAGATTTTTACAAATTTTCGCTACCCAAGGATAATTACTTAGAATTATCGTTTGGCAAGAGACCATAAATAAGTTGTAACAAACGTATAAGAATTATATCAATTTAAAGTACCCACGTTGATCGACAACACGACAAATTGTTGCTTCTCAATAGAGTTTTTTTTATAAAAATATTTTTTGTTGCTTGATATTGATTAAAAGTAATTATTTGTATGATGATAAAAAAATCCCAGATTATATGATTATAAAATAGACCGAGACTTAGGGTTCTAGGGTTTAGGAGATTAGGATTTCTATTTTAGTATAGTTAATCAAACTAAAATAGTTCCATTTTAGGGTTCTGTACTTCAAAAGGAAAAACGAATGACTTTGTTGTCCGTCTGTGCAGCATTAATGTATTGTTTTTGTTTAATTTTGTATGAAATTCGCCGCGTAATCAAATCTTATAGTGTACTTCCCGTAGACCTACAGTTATGAAACGAAGTAAGATCTTACAATACAAATAAAGGAAAAATTCGAAAAGTAAAAATTTATTTCTATTTCACAGAAAAAAAATATTACAAACATATATTTATAGTTCATTTCATACTAAGTAAATATACATGCCCGCAAATTGGGTTGTTTAACGTTAATCGCCACATTATCAAAATCTATATTTCCCAACCACAATTCTGAAATTGGTACAGAATACTCGGTGGGAGAGTCCGACACACGCTTGGCTGTTTTTTTTTTAAATACACTTAAATAAACATTCAGATATTTCAAGCGGGCATAGCCGCACTGGAGCCGCTAGTGTACAATATATTTTGATTTCCTCTTTCTGGTAACGAGCCAATAGCGCGGGGTTGAGTTGCCTCACTCAGCAGGCAATGCTCGAAAATGGAACGGTAGTGTTTTATTAGGAACTGAGTGTCCTAACGTAGTCCTAACTAGGCACCCAGGTTCCTTAAAAGAAACCAGAAACTAAAAGAAACACACAGTAGCTTTCATTACCCTTTACATACAAAAAAAAAACTAATAAACTACTATTTTTAAAAGTATAAGTTTTGCATAAGGCAGCTGGATTGACTCTAAATGTCTTGCATATGTCAATCACTATCATTAACCTCTATAGGTCTGTAGCAGAGTAGAATTTTCTAATTCAGATTGGCTCAACAATATTTATATCTATTATAGGTGTGCGGAGTAACACTTGAAAACGGGCTAGAGTGCCCGCGGTAGCTATTTTAGTTGGAGCCAGGCAGTTCCCTCCGGCTACCCACCGAGTGCTTTGTGAATTTAACTTGTGTTTCAAAAGTAAACTCGCCTAATTGAAATGTATATTTGAAATAACATGTCGGTTTTGTAAGTTTTTATGAGCCCTGTACGGTTGTGAATCTTTTGAAGTTCTTTCTATTCGTATTTTTACTACGGAATTGAAACCGATGTTTTTCAAAGTTTTCATATTTTGTTTATTTAAATGTGGTAATAATTATGATATTTTTAATCGAGTAGTAGTAAAATAATTTATGATAATAGGTAAACCTAACTAGTAGCTATAATGCAATATCTAATTCACTAGGAAGTATAAAAAAAGACTACGTGTTCTGATAACTTAAAGTAAGAAGTGATAACTTAAAGTAATGTTTTGAACTATTTATTGTTGAAATTGTTTAACTTGAGGTTGAGGTTGATGGTCGATGCCTCCAGACTCGTGCACAACGGTTCCAATGTACCTGAACTTTTTTGTCTTAACCGGCTGGTTCCGGTAAATATCACTAGGATCCTGAACCAGCCGGTTCAGGACCTATAGTGATAATGCTTGAGTCTAGGCTCTCGCAGGCCATGTATTCAGTCTTCAATACATTTAGCTTAAGACCGCCGTTCTCAACCCTTCCAGAGTTCACTTTACGCTTCAGCATCAGTCGGTTCTCGTCAACGAGTGGTATGTCATCGGCATACATCACTGCTGTATGGGCTGGTTTTGGATGTGAGCCGAAAAAAATATCGAGCACTACAACGGAGTAAGAGCCGAGCCCTAGTGAACTTCTACTGTAATCTGGAAGAGGTTAGTGTCGCTAACAGCAGTCCTAATTATAGAAACGGATTCGTGGTAAATGACATGCTTTTTTAACAAACGATCAGGGTACTTTCAAAAAGCGCCTCTATTTCCACCTTAAAGGCCGACGACGCACCTGTAACTCCTCTGGTGTTACACGGGGTCGTGGACAGTGGTGATTACTTACCATCAGGTGACATGTACGCTCGTTTGCCTTGTCTTTTTCCATTAAAAAAAAGTTTTGAGGGCAAAAATGACCCTATATCTATCACAATCTTTAACACAGCCCTTTCCATTGTGAGTAGGGGTAATGAGGCTAAGTTGCCACTGATGTGGCATCTTTCCATTGTTCAAGATATGGTTTTGAAAGGTCAGATCCCACCGCTTTTTGTTTCTTTATGCGTCGAAAGCAATTACGAGTTATGTCAGGGGTTATTAATTATTATATATTCACTGTCAAAGGTATATCGCAAACTAAACACAGAGTCATGCGAAGAAGAGAGGAGAAATAAGCATCTGTCTGTAAATATGGCTGGCGCTCGGCTAGAGCGCGTATGCGTGATAGAATTGGAGGAGCCTGCCTGCTGCCGTCGTATGCGTGACAGAAAAGGAAGCCAGCCAGAATGACACCGTTACTCGTTACTTAACGAAGCTGTTCACCCTCCCATAAGAAGTTATCAATTTTTTTATTTTGCGTTCGTCTTTTTCTTTGTACTTACTTTTATTTGGATGCATTCGTTAATACAATTATTAACATAACGTACATTTTAAATCTATAACAACTTAGAAACTGACATTATATGTTACATTATGGACTAAGTTTCCGATTATTTCACAAAGCACTGAAGGAGCCCCTTAGGCATCCTAAGAGCTAACTGAAACTAAATTCAAACTATTAGTGTAATGTTACCAGTCGAACGTTAATTGAATAAGCCTCTTTGTTCACGGTATTAGGTTGAGGCGTATTATAAAGCAATTCGTTATTATTAGCAATTCACGAGAGTAAACGTTGGTTGGCAACTGGCAACAAACAAGCATATTTCTAACAATGGCCGGAATTGGCTGGACAGTATTTGGCCGGTGTAAATACTGGCGGCCACTCACTTCTACTCGCCCACCGCTCACTTCGATGATTTGCGCTGAAAATTAAAACGGATACGCTGAATAATGAACAAAAACTGAACTCTTACTACGGGATGCATATTTATAAATTTATTCAAAAATCACAATTTATTTTCAAAATATACATAATTAACATACATAATTTATTTTTTCGCTACTACCAAAGAGTGTTATTAGAATTTTTATTTAACTTCCTTAACGATTTAATTCCAATGTCTATAATAATATTATATTATAATTAATTACTTTGTTTCACATAAAGAATAGTTAAACCGTTTAATATTAATATGTTTATCGCATTTTAGATGTCGATAGGTACTCTATACGTTAGATTGTGAATCAGAGTGCAGAGATTCCTTAACCAGATCACTCGAGACTGACGTCTATATTTACTATATAGAGAATTTGAGATTTAATATTTAGGTGGAGTTGCTTTTAGGTGTTATATATCGAAATTTCTATTGTGATATAATGAATTATATAATAGCATAATCTTTATTGTACACAAAAAAGACAAAATTTTAAGTATAAAATTAAAAAGATAGAAATATATGTATAAACTGTATGCAAAGGCGGTCTTATTGCTTCAAGCAATCTCAGACAGGCCACCACATTATTTACGTAATAATACACTTTTTGTAAAAAAGAAAATAGGAATAACGTTTCAATGTAAAATTTTGTTAAAATAAATATGAATAAGAGGTATGAGAGACGTGTATTACATATGTAGATGTTAGGTACATTTTAATAACATTTAAAAAAACATATTTTTAGGGTCCCGTGCTTCAAAATGAAACAACTAAACAGTTATAGGAACACTTTCGTTGTCCGTCTGTTCGTCAGTCAAGACCATTTATCACGAGGTAACGTGGAGTCAGGAGGATCAGTCTGCAAATAATATCAAATATTCAGATCTTCGCAATTCAATTTCAATCAATTGACTGAATTTTCAAATTCAATCAATCTCTTGGAGCACAGAAAAAACACGTAATCAAAAGATACATTTATGCATCGTTGTTGCTGCATTTTATATGAAATTACTCCCGTAGATCTATAATTATAAACTTTGATAAGAAGTGAAAACTTGCAGAACAAATAAAGGAAACAAACCGAAAAAATATTATTTACATATTTATATTACAGATAAAAACTATTCAAAACTTACAGTAGTTCATTTCATACAAAATTAGTATATACGTCCGCAAACTTCACTTTGCTAACCTTTATAAATTGCACTTCCCGTTTACTTACAATCCAGAAATTACCGAACGAAGAATTACTGAAGAAGAAGAACCCTGCGTGGGCAAGTCCAATTCGCCCCTGACTGGTATTAACATTAGGTTTTTGTAATTTTATATATATTTTAGTTGATATTTATAAGTTTTAATTTTTAGAAGCATTAATCATTGTATACAACGTTAGGCGGGTAATTAAATAGAGATAGATTTTTGAACGAATCATACACGAAAACTTATAACAAACACTGAAGATAATTTATAAATAGATAAATGCAGACCGAATATTTACATTGGAAATATGTGCTCCAAATGGATGAACTACCAACCTTTGACATCGTAATTTTTTATTATTAACCACTACACCAAAAGTAGATTGGGTTCTAATACAAGTTTAGTATTATGCATTTAAAACTACAACTTTAATATAATATGCGTTTAGAAAACGAGCTCGAAACAAAATTCCATAGTAGGGCTCACATGTTGTTAATTTACTACCAATGTTTGATCAAAGTCTACCAAAAGTTACACACGTTTTGAAATATTGTTAGAATATCAAAGAATATACTGAATATTATTTAGAAAATATACAAAAAGTGCTGTAGCTATTGTTTAACAGTAAACAAGCTCACAAATTAACTTTTTAAATTTATTAGACTGGAACTTTGAATATTATTGAAATAACAATGAAAATAAACATTTTGGAAATTAATGTTTGAAATTGAAAAGTTACGGGGCATACCATATATTACATCAAGAGAGCTTTTAATTTTTTCATTTCTTTTACCGCATAGGGTAGGCAGGAAGCCTTTTGAACTTGGATTCAATTTAAAATACATGTTTTTTATGTTCTCCAGCTTCCACTGGGAGACATTGCGTGTTGAATGGTGGAACACAACGCCGCACTTAGGCCCATATTTATAAATACGTTAGTCTTGTCAGAGTGGAGATATGAAGTTTTGAATTGATTCTTCCGATTGGGGATTAAACTTTTTTTTTCGATTTGGCTGTTGACCTGGGATGGTCTTTGGTAGAATGGCGAAACACAACTCCGCACTTAGGTCCATATTTATAAGTACATTAGTCTTGTGAGAGTAGAGATATGAAGTTTGAATCGATTCTCCCGATTGGGGATTGAACTTTTTTTTCGACTTGCCTATCCTTCTATTGACCTGGGATGATCTTTACAGCGTCACCGGATGGAGAGGGGCGAGAGTAGCTCGCCCCTGAAGAAAAAGTACGAGCTATGATGGACGCCCGTGAAGAGTTGGCGTTCGCAGGTAATGCCCTACGTACGCTAATCAGAACTGTGGGGTGTGTGTGGTGATTGAACCTATCACAGTTGCTTATATAGCAAGACGTCCCACACATCCACGATGAAAGTTTTTATATTCTATTTCCGACTTAATCCACCCACTGTAGACTTATTATTGTACACATTTTAATGATATGTTTTCTAAGAAAACCTTAATTCTTATTATTATAATATGAGGGTCGTTTATCCCTTTTATTTATAGTGGTCGAAATTAGCCCACGTCTTTTTTAAGATATGACCCTTGTCAATTCACCAACCATCATATTACTTGTATACATAAATAAGTTTATTATTTCAGATTTGGCCGAAATAATATGGCATTGTAAATATTATTAGCATTTGAAATTTTTCTATATTATTTTAAAATGTTTTATTGTTTCTTAGATCAGATCTGGTCTGGATGTGGTATACGCTTATAATAATAAAATATTTTATTTCTACACATTGAAAGTTTCCGTTTACATCTCTTTACGGGGGCAATATAATGGCGCATTTGATTGCTTGTGTCACATATTTATTTTAATTTAGTAAAGTGCAAAACGAATTGCCGCATGTTTGACCTTACTTATTAGACTTATTTCAAAACATCCTATATGTATCTTCATTTAATATTAATAATTTAATAACAGTATTTCAAAGTTTACCATTAATTAAAGTTACATGCATGTACAAATATATACCTAATATCTCAACAACAGTTGCTTTTAATCATGATAATTACCTCAACATATATATAGGTCATATATTATTCATAATAATAGAATTCTGGTATAATGAAATTGATATTGACAATCAATATCTGAAATTAAGCCTCGAAGGACACTTAATATGAGTACTTCGGAGATGGTATACTTCGCTATCGATATATATAAAAATATCGTTGTTTACAAAGTGTTCTATAAATTATAATCATTATACGACACTCCGTTCTATGCTTTTTGCCAGAATTTAAGATACTTCATGTTGGGTAGCGAATCTTAAAGAAATTACAAATGAATTTACAAATACTTTAATTGTACTTCTCATTGAGCGCCAAGTGCTACGAAACTCTGTTGACAAGCTAATAAGGGACGACTAATGAAGCCACCAAATACGCGTGAAAATTTAAAACACTTAAACGACTATACTGCCAATTTCTGTTTTTTCCAATTTGTTTTTGAAATAATTTACCAAATATATTCTTTTAGCTTTAGCTTTTCCCACATAGCAGGGCAGACAGAGAAACCTAAGTGTTAAGTGAATATTTCTCTGCTTCCATTACAAGAATTCAATACATTAGTATTGAGTAACGGAACTCAACACCGCGCTTTATCTAACCAGAGCGAAGGAATTAAAATCGTTATCATACAATACTTCAAGTGGAAATGGGAGCCACAAACATAGCATTTATAGTCAGACGCTGTCCTGCTGCGCCACTAGCCTCAAGTAATTTTAACAACATTTATTTATTTAGTCCAGCATAGTTCATCAAGTTTAAGGCAGTATATGATATATATATGGCATAAATAATTCACATAATAAACAACGTTCGGAAAGTTACTTTATTTTACTTAAACCTAAAATTGTATGCAAAATTTCCTCTTTACACAATGCTTCTTAGTCGGGCTTATGAATACATAACTAATTCATACCATCTAATGGCACAATCCGTTCAGAAAATTTCAGCCTAATATGGTTTATTGTACGGTGATAGATTAAAGGAGATTATTCTCATGTTCTTCTAAAAATCTTCAAGTTTTTTTATAAGTAAAATTCGGTTCTGACGTTGAGTGTGCCCCGAAACAAAGCAGATTCAATATTTATATGGTGACGAAAGGTAAATATTTAAGTCTAACGAAGCCTGTTTGACTTTCTCTGTATATATGTATATTAGAATATAATATTATGGAGAATATTTAAGTAGCAGGAGAAGCTTATAGCATTTACTATTTTGTGAATATTTGATTACGAATATAAAGTTTATATATTACAACTATAGATTAGGGCAATCAATCTTTGGTAAGGTTTGTTTTAGTTTCAGAATGATTCTAAGTCTTTGCATGTATAAGTATTTTTTTACTTCAGAGAATAAATATAAATGAAAACTAAACTAACTTCAAGCGATATTCACGAGGGAAACGTGCTGAAGCAGAGTTGGTAAAGGCTTATAAGTATTTTAAGTAGGTATGCCTTCTCGCAACTGGAATTCTGGACCCAAAATTTCGACATTATACTATAGTTTTTTAGCGTTACGTTGCCTGTATCCCGCACATAGCTGGGTAGGGAACTTAGTGTTAAGACACTCCGTTCCTATTAAGACACTCTTGTTCCCCCTTTCCTCTGAATTCTGGAGGCATTCGTAGTGTCTCCAGAAGTGGCGGAACTCAACTCCGCGCTTTGCCTTTTCACTAGAGTGACTAAATTAAAATATGTTCTGTTTTAAAAGCCGCACAAAAATGTATCAATCTTACTACCAACAAAATTCGAAACGTTTACCAAAATGGATAAAATGGTCACCAAATGACGTGTCCTAAAATATTAGTAAATAAATTCGATTTTTCTTAATATTGACTGCCATAAATATATATGGTCGCTTTTAATATTCACTTCATACTAAGTAATATAATTATATATCGCCGCTAAATAGATGTTACTTTAGTGATACTTGTGTTCCGCCACTCAACACGCAATGCCTCCAGAATTCGGCGGAAAGTGGGGAACTGATTGTCTTAACACTGGGAACCTAGTCTGCCTACCCTGCTGTGTGCGGGATACAGCGTGAAGCTGATTTATTTTTTTTATTTTTTTTGGAGTTATTTATTATATTTGGTACTTAGGCTTAGGGTCTTAAAAATATTTCTGGTGATCGTCTAAATTATTACAATATGATATTAAATATTTCGTTTTCTCTAGTGGAAACAGGAACCACAATCTGTCTCGTTAACAGTCGCACGCTTGAGCCTCTGCGCCATGACTGGTCTCTTAATATTGTATAAAAAAAAGTATATTATTAAACAGAATATAAATTTAAAAAGTTTGTGGTATAAAACAGTAATTTTCATAACATGTAAATTAAAAAAATCTACAAATAAGTTTAATATTTTCCGTAATGATAAGGACCTACCTAACTCTATAATATAATATAAACCATCACAAATAATATAAGTAATTTTAAACAATAACTTCAAAGCAAAATTTATACAGTTAGGTTTACTTGAGATAATCCGAGATTTGGAAGAAGCAATTACAGTTGGTGAATTATTAAGGAGGCGGCCGCGTTCACTCGATTCTACTGACTCAATTTCTACTTAGGTACGGTCCCTTATGCCTGTTGGATATAAAATAATTATTTTAAATTTTATTATACTTAATTTAACCATGTAAAATAATCTAATATGTATATCATGTTATTATAAGTAGTGTCTACGAAATTAATATTATCAATGAACCGGATAAGGACGAAAATAACCCACTAGTAAAAAAGCAACAGCCTTTTCGCACATCTCGTAAATTATAAATATTATTTTCTAATCAAATTGTATATTACAACATACAGTATAACGTATTCTTTTTAATTTCTTTAGCTTCAGAGGAGAAGTAACGTCAAACGCTACATACGCTGTAGCTTCCTCTTTCGCCTCCTCCACTGTGATCACCCTCCTATCCTTGTAGGATAGCTTACTAAGCTCCACAGTTGGCCATCATGCTTTCATGATGACCGTGACATGACCACAAGTCATGTGTGAGTAATCATAAATTCAAAAACAAAAACCACTAAACTGTGTTCCTCAAAATCCAAATTAGATCTCCGACGGCGTGTTTCCACTTAATGTTACATCATATACACATGTTCGTAACAGTATTAAATGAGTTTCACGCTGTATCCCGCACGCAGCAGGGTAGGAACCTAGTGCTAAGACACTCCATTCTCCATTTTCCACCGAATTCTGAACTAGCACTATTAATAAAAAGAAAACGTGTAATAAGAACAAGCTTAGGTGAACTCACTAAGCTTAGGTACAATATAAATCTTTATAACGTTGCATTTCATTATGTTTATTTTAAAACGCAATTTCTTAGAGTTAACTCCGCTTTGAGTTTCTTCAACATCTTTTGCATCATTAAAATATTACATCGCCCAGCGTTTCCCAAGACCGCACACGGTTCCTTGTATTTTCCGACATTCTACATAAAGTTTCCCTTGGTACTAACGACTAGACTTACTCAGGTAATTACCTTGATTGCGCAGAAAAGTTACTTTATGAGATACCTCTGCCCACAAAAGTTGTTCGCAACATCTCGCTGTTCACCTGAGATAGATAAAACGAGTGTACAAAGGGAACAAAATTGATAAGCTCATTAAAATTGGCTGGTGGAATGCTATTAAATAACGAATATTGAGTTATTTGTTTACAAAGCGAGTAAGTTGCTTTGTCGGTGCGGTACCTAAATAAATATGGCTGTCTCCACAAGCCTCTTAGCTGACGATTGAAAAGTTCCATTCAACTATGGTTATGCCCTTATGATTTGTTACATTTTATAAACGTCATATTGTAATAATAATTAATAATACAAAAAATTATAATGAATACAAAAAAATATATATATTATACATTTTATATTATGTCATAAGTAGGTATGATAAATATATAGGATATTTCAAACATTATTTTACGTACCTTACTTCTCACATACAATTTTATAAAGTAGTTATGTATAAAAAATAATACATTATCATACTTTTTTTCTAACCTTAGATGCACGTAGGGTGACGAAAAAGCAACCACTGCCGAACCAGAAAAATATTAAAACAAAATTTTCTATTTTGATATTGGATTTCGGATCAACAGCCGTTGTGTTTCAAATTTAGTGAAAAAGTAATTTTTTTCCATACTAATTTACATTTATAAGCATTAGGTTTAGATTGCCTTCACAAGCTTTCAAAATTTGGACCCGAATGTCTTTATATAGCAAGAGGAAATTAAAAGTAAAAAAAAAATATTTAAATTACATTACAAACTTGTATAATGCATATTTGTAGGTCAGTCGTGGCGCAGGGACACAAGCGTGCGTTGTATAGCGACAGGTTGTGGATTCGGTTCCCACTTGAGGAAATAAAATATTTAGTACTATTTTAATTTCCACGCTCTGGCAACAAGGCAAAGCGCGGCGTATCGCCAATACACACGTAATGCCTCCAGAATTCAGCGGAAAGTGAGGCTGAAAGTCTTAATGGGAACGGAGTGTCTTAGCTCTAGATTCCCAGGTTCCCTCTGCCTACCCTAGCTATATGTGGAATAAAGAAGAAGTGAAAGTATATTTATTTTATAATAATAGTTGTAAATAAAAACCAGTAAAAATATTTAGTAGAGGCGAAGGATAGGGGCAAACCGTTTAGAGTGCAACCACTGCCTGCGGCGACGGAAAAATGCTATTTGTATGAACTTACAATGAATCCCTGCGGAGCACAGCTCTGTTATTTCAAATTTATTAAAACTAACTACTTATTACCCACCCAGCAGTGATATAATTAACTGATGGTAATTTTTCTTTCAGTTTTTAAACGTAAGTTAAATAGAATCTATTTAGTACTGTCCCCAAAGAATAAAATTTTCAAGTCATAGGATGAAGTATATTTTTATGTTTTATTTTAAATTTAAAACACGTTTTCTTTATTTTTTGTTTTTAATTAAACATTGAGGTTGTTGTAGCGTAGTAGTAGAGTATATATATAATACATATAAGAAATGGTTTTTGAGTTCAATCTCAAGAAAACAAATAGATTATAAATAGATAAGATTGATCTCCCTGATTGGTAGATATCTGATGCACGCGAAACATATCGCATAGAATTTATTTTTAATAAGTAATTGACAAAATTTCATGGTACGGTTACATTTTTCCACTAATAATAAACTAATGTTGTACGAGCGACCATAAAAATTGTATCTAAAAATTAATTAAACGAAAAAAAAGCACTTGTAAAGTTTCATAATTTATAATATTTATTAGCTTTTATATATTTTACTTCTGGGCATTACAACTGGCTGGTATTTATGGGCACATTATAAGAGTATTATGAATAACGGGATCTAGTCAATATTTTTTTAGCTTTAAGTATTTTCCTGCCCATAGCAACAGTGCTATGGGCAGGAAATAGGCATAGCAGGCATAGCATAGCAAGCATTAGTACTAAATAGCAGGCATAGCAAGGCATAGCAGCAGAGAACGGAACGGTTCTCTTTTCGTACAGACGAAAAGAGAACCGTTCCGTTCTCTGCTTTCCACCTTAATTCGAGTTACGCCGTGTTGAGTGGTGACACCAGGCCGAGGGAATGAAAATAATTCACTTACCTCAGCGATCAGTACTATTACTCTAATTATATATTTCATTAGGCTATAGGAACGCATTCTAAATAGGTATACATGTATTGACATTTTTTATATAGAATTTCTTATATGTAAAATTTGAACCTACACACCTCTTATCTTATCGAAAATCAGCCGCTACGCCGACTACTCAGCTATGGGAATATGACGACAATATACAATTTTTCGGTAAGTCCGATTGTTTGTGAAATTTGTAAGCAAGCACATTATTACAGGAGATATATATAGACCATTTTAAACATTTGTACACAAATTACTAAAATAATAAACTCTTTTAATATTATTTATACATAACGAAAATATATGTTAATGTTATTTAGAAAAAGATTGTATGGATTTGAAGCAGGGCCACAAAAATACGAAAAACTACTACTTAGATACCTATTCTCCCTTATTTAAGTTCCATTAAGTTGCAACGTTCATATAATTTTATCAACATTCAACTTAAAATTATTTAGAGAAGCACAATAAGGGGGCTAATAAATTACCAGCAGTTTCTATACCCTGAGCAGTTGAACCCGGTATAGTCTTGAGCGAGCGATCAGTCAACGTCAGGCCATTGTTAGAGGAAATAAGGCAGCGCAGCATGGACTGGCGGAACTTTTATAAAATAAGTGCACGCTCCTTAGCAGCCCTGACCTCGGCTTGAGATGCGGTGAAACAAAAATGCTTTGCTTTCAACTATGATAAAGTATTTATTTTGTAATTACTTTGTTTGTTGTTGGTATTTGATTGGAGAGAACGGCTCAATTTGTGTGAGATGAGGTTAATTGTAATTGTAATGTTAGATTTTAAGACTGTAGTAGAGGTGATGTGTTTAATTTTTTTTGATGTCACATTTTTTTAAATATTCGATAAATTGTATGATAAGAATTATTTAGATTTCATTATAATGTAGGATATCAGTGATTTAATATAGATTATGATTGATTTGTTATTTGTTTGATTCGATAATTGTTTGCTACATTTGTAATAAAATATCAGGTACATAGCAGGGTAGGCAGAGGGGTACCTAGTGCTAAGACATTCTGTTCCTCACTTTCCGCCAAATTTTTCAAGATATTGTGTGTTGAGGCGAAACTTAATACCAGGGAACTTTTTGTCTTGCTGTCAGAGCGAGAAAATTTAAATCAAATTAATAAAATGAACCAGAAAATGGGGAGCAGAGTATCTTAACACTAGGCACACTCTACATTCCCTGCAACATGCAGGTTACAGTGTGAAAATGAAGGAAAAGAAAAAAAAACAACGTGTGAAGTCCTCAGTGATAAATAAATACTCCAAAAAATGCTCTAGTATATTTTACTTACTCGTTAAGATAAACATTTTGAAGGTTTATTATTTTTTCCTTTTTAGTTTTTTAGTAGAGAAAAACGTTATTAGAGAAATAATTATAAAACGCCATCTGTGACATGTCATTGAAACTACGAAGACAAAAAATTACCTTCCGAAAAATATTTGTAACTAGATGGCGCTAGGAGTTCAAAACTGGGTATCTGTACTGAATAATCTGTACTAACAAAACATTTTAAAACTTGTAGTAATGTTTTGAAAAAGATTAATTTTATTATATTATAGTGTATATACATTTAATTATTGCGTAATCTAATAAGATACACCAACGAACTTAAAATTAAGATCCATTACACAGAAAATGAATGTAAATAAAAAATAAAATGTTATAAATAAATAAAAAACAACAAAATATAAAAATATAAACCACTTTTATTTTTCTTATGTATATGCTTACAAGCGGTAAACACTAACTTTGCTGGGATTCTTCTTTACACTTTTACAGTCCACGCTCAATAAAAAAGCGGAGAACTCAAGAAAATATCTACTAGATTCTTTTTCTATTCCTATTATATACATTATTCATACCTTTCATTTTTAAAATTTTTCTACGAGCACAAACTCTTCTTAAATACACACAAAATTTAGCTTTCCATACAAAATGAGTAATGTATAAAAGTACAGTCAACGCATATGTTACTCGCGATTTCCTGCATCCATCTCATTTCACTCAGGTGTACAGAACTCCGTTTATAAATGCACGCACGGATTACTTTGAGTGCGCTTAAACAGAACACAACGGGTGTAGAGTGGAATATATTAGATTTGTTATTGATGCCTTTCTTTTTTGTTATATTATAAAATTAACACATTATTTCGTAATAAACACAAGTTTGCAAAATGTTATGTAAAGTTTATTCAATAAACTATTAAGTAATATTTTAATAATGTTCTTCATTAACTGTTTTGGTAAATTGTTAACTTTGCTTTCACCTATATTTCTTTAATTTATCCATATGAAAGACAACATACTAATTCACACACTGTTAAAATAAGACAAAATCCATCCTTTAAAAATCAAAATGTATTTATTTCAATATGAATATAATTTTGTTAAAAATCATCCAAAGTCCACAAATAAATAAAGATATACAAAAAGACCTAATATTATATCTTACGCATAGTTTTCCATATGAAAATAATTAAAAGATGAACACGTTGGTGTGCGGCTCTGTTCCGTTTAGCTTATTTAAGCCGCAACAGTTTTAAGCCATCGCGACTGATATGAGCGTCGCTCTGCTTTGTGCCGACCCAATCCTCTCGTCTACATTATTTATCTCGTGTCAAACTAAAACTGTTTTCACATTGCTATACTGTTATACGAATAGTAGTTTGTGGAATAAGGTACTAGTGTTAAAACTGATGGTTGATGCTTAAATTGACCATATTTTTAATAAATCGTGGCACAGGGGCACAAGGGTGTGACTCTAAGCGCGATAAGTGTGATATGTGGTTTCCATTTCCACTCGAGGAAAATTTGATATTTTATATTTTCATTTCTTCGCTCTGGTGTCGAGAAAAAGCGCGGCGTTAAGTACCGCTACTCAACACGTAAAGAATTCAGAACTCGGCGGTTTCGGCCTTAAAATTACTCTGAGACATGCGGGATACAACATGAATGTGAACACTTTAAATGAAAAATATTCTTCAAATATTATTTCAATGGGGAACGTAGTGTCTTAACACTAGATTCCCTCTAAATGAGGTAGGTACGTGAGATACAGCGTGAAGCTGATTTATTTATATATTATTTCATTCCATTCATTGTAAACGAGACTTTCGTTTTGCCATTACACGCGAAATTATACACAATGTCGCTGTCGCATCTTAACTTGAATAGTGAGCGAAATGTCTCGCGTTACACTTACACGGTTAAACACTGTGGAGATGGGTACCTACAGTGTACTTGAGTAAGGAATTTACTTCTTAATGAAAACTATGAATTAGTAAGCGTTAAACATTGACATCACTAGTAAACATCTGAATATTGCCTTTATAGCTTTGTTTTATGTTTTGTTGTGATGATTCAAAATTACTAGTATGTTAGTTATCTCGTTCTAGTTATTGATTAACATTTTTTTGATTATATACGCCCTGAACTTGTGTAGAGGTTATTTTCAAACAAAATTGATTACGACATATATAATCAATAGAATATAGTTTGTTTTAATTGTACTTTATTGCAAAAAATATGACACTGTATTAATTTCTGTACCGAATAGGTATAGTATACCCTTGAATTACAATGGAGAAAAAAGAGGTAGGCAGAGAGAATAGGTAAGACCCTCCCTCCCCTAATTGTCGCCTAAATTTGGAGATATTGTATTTAATGGCGGAACTCGAAGCCGCGCTTTATCATGGAATCGAAGTCACTACCACCACTGTGTCGGCGACAAAATGTCTTAAATATAAAAGAAATTAAATATAAAGCATACATTTTAAATTCAACTTCAAAATATTTTCATACGTCATGTTTAAATGATATATCTACTCATCGCCAAGTTCCGGCGGATTTCCCCCGGCTCTGTGTTTATTAAAAGTTTACCGACTTGGGCAACATTGTTTTAACAATGAAAATTAAAACGCTAATTTAAGCAAGATTATTATAATTTATTTATACAGATTTGGTTTCAAATTGTTTGTGAAAATGGTTCTTTATTAAGGATCGTTATTCATGAATTTTGATGAAGCATAAAATATAATGGTATATTCCGTTAAGTATTTTGGCTAATAGTATATACAATTTTGATTAAATTTTTAATTATTATGTTAAAAATACTTGTCTGCCCTTAACGTAATATACATATATAAAATATACAAATGTGAAAATACTCTTTAGTTTATTATTTTAAAAAATCTTGTATGTTCAAATATAGTAGTTATGGTAGTGTGGCATGTTGTACAAACATATTCTCACTCCGCCTTCATAAGTCAAGGTATAGGAAAAGGCTGCATGCTCATCTCCAATTCCCTATATCCTAGAGGAACTACTGCAGTATCTTGCAAGATATCGAGGAGGATCGAGTGCGTGTGCCCTAGGAGACTTCTTGAAGGCGATGATATTCCACAATGGCAGGGGTTCCACAGAAATAAACATTTTAAAATAGATTTACATTTTATTGTATTACTAAGTATAAAACATTAAAAATATCATAATATTTTTATAAATATATTCTATTTGAACAAAGCGTTGAAATCCAGTACACGCATTAAGCAGATAAAAGGCTTAGAGGTAACTTTTTCCAAATAAAAGTTATGGCGCGTACACAAAAATTCTACACTGTTGGACTATAGCGCTATGTATGACGAATGATATTTGCGATGGCGGCGGACGCTTTGAATAGTTCATTTTTTCATGTTTACATTTTTATTAAATTTATCATTGAACGGTACAAACCGCGATGTAATCTGACAAATTTAATTGAAGTAAAAAAGGAACTGCAGCTTTTTAAAAAAGCATCGAATACTAAAAAAAATAAGTAATTTATGCAAAAAAAAATTATATAAGTGATATTTAGACCTTTATTCTTTATAAACGTGAAAGTTTGTGAGGATAAAACTGCCAAGTTTCACGTAAAAACTACTGAACAGATTTAAGTGAAACTTTACAGTAATATAGCTTATACATATTATTATCAATTTAACACAAACGCTACAAATTTATGTAAAGATTTTGTTTGATATTAAGTTCAAGCGGGCGCAGCCGCGTGCAGGCCGCTAGTTTAAAATTTTATGTAGTAAAATTTCATACAATAATAATATTATGATGTACTAAATAAAGCAAACTGCAAATCTAATATCTTCTCTCATATTGTTATTTGATAGGTTCTGTTTACCTTTCCTATAGCTGGGGATCGTGACTTTTATTTTCTTATCAATTGCTCCTACACAAAAGTATACACGGAATGGCCGGTGTCATTTGTCATCCCAGACGAGGAACTCTGACGGATTTCAATTACTTCCCTCTACTGGAATAACAGACTACCAAAAAAGTTACTTTCTTTTTATATGTAATTTTCTATGTTATTACTATATGAAAAGAAAAGTACGCAGTTGAAAACAACCGTATAAGCCCACATTTTTAACTAAAAATGCAGTGAACATAATCGGGAAGTGCAACACTGCACTAGTTGGTCAACTGTAAGAAGAATTAGTTATCGAATTTACTGCGTTCGCCTGAAACTAAGGGTACGGGTTACGTTTATTGCTTCGTATATTTCAATCGGGACATAAATGGCGCGGTGTGTTTCAATGAAGCACAGCTTTATTATTCCACATCAAAGAAAGTATTGCGCGGCTCTCGTAAAAGGAACATTATAAATAGTGTGTCCCAAATTACATAAGTATGTGAGAGGAAATATTTTCGTACGTGATTAAGTATTTACGACACTACGCCTCAGTTCGCGCCAGTGATGTATGATTATATTCTATCTAATTTATATAATTGTGATTTTCTGTTATTTTCTTTGGTAATGTCGCAGAGAGGAGCATTTCTTTTTATTTTCTCGCCTTTCTCGATAAATTTTTTGCTACTATGAGAAGAAAATTAAAATATTTGTCAACAAATTAACAGGGAATAGAAAAATATAATTATTTAAGTAATATAATTCAGAAATTAATTTACTATCAAATGATACAATCTTGGTTTATGTTATGACGTAAATTATAATCGACTCAGAGTTGTAAGTTTGGAGGTAAGTGCCTCAGTGGACACCCAATGACATATTTTAGAATTTATTCTTTTGCTGATCTCTTAGATAAAATTAAACATTCAGTTTCAATGAAGAATGGAGGGGTCCGCTTAAAACGTATATAAAAAATGTTGAATATAAGTAAATATTACCTTTACACACCATTATTATCTATATTTATTATAAATTGCAACAGGAAAAAACCCAAAGTTTAATCATACATCCACCAATTTCCTTCGACATAAATAGCGAATATCAATTTAGATACAAAACCGTCACTCGGCGACAAACAATCAAGCCACGAGTATGTAGATCGTGTCGTGAGCGTGTCTGAAAGCGAGGATTAGTTATCAATTACAGCTTTCGGCTTGAGTTCCATCACGCCCTGACTTGTATGAGGACGTGTTTCAATTTCCTCTTAATAAAATATGCGACACCTCGATTTTTGCTCCGGGCAAAGCGTTATTATTGAAAATATCTTGGATGTTTATTATTTTATATTAAAATTGTACTTGTACGTTAAAAATTATGCTTGGTATTTTTGGGAGAAAAAATTGTTTGCTGTTCTCTTTTTTTTTGTTCAGGTTTGTCCTATTAGGTTCAGTAGATGTACTATAAACTATAAACGTGTGCACTTTGGCTTAAAACAAAAATATACCAAATTCGTTCTATTAATAACAAAAACTTCAGTTGAACTTAACGTCTTCTAGCTTTAACACGAATGTAGCAGAGAGCACCCAGTGTCCGTTCTCTGCTTCTCATCTGAATTAGAAATATAGCGCGGTAAGTCGTTGAATTGCGAAAATCAATATCGCAATTTGTCTTAACACAGCGGGGAAAATGATAATAATTTATTCTAGCAATTGTTGATAGAACTTACAACGAACCCGTTCAGAGAGAAACTGTTACTGCGCCACGATGGCCTCGCTTTTTTACACAATACTTACAAAATATTACCATTATTTTATACGGATGTAATCAAAATTTCTTATATAATAAAATACAATAGTAAAACTGCATAAAATGTTCTGAACATATGTGTATTTTATTTGTTTCTAGAAAAAGTGGTTCTTTCACTCAGAATCAAGTATAAAATTACTCGCAATTACCTAATGCAGTAAAATGCCTCTTTAAGCGGCTTCATAGCTAATTTCTCTTTTTGATTTATACCTCCTTGCTTGAGAGCACGTGAACATATACGTGCGCGTTGACTTAGAAATAGCTTAAGATGGTGGCATTTGAAGAGTTAATTAACACTTTGTGTTCATTTGTAATGAACGTCATTTTTTGCGTTTAAAATTGTCTAACTAACGAATTAAATTGAAGTCCAAAATAAAATAAAGAAATCTATTAAAGCTATTTTTTATTTTAATAAAAATAATACTAATCAAAGATTAACAAAAACGTTCTTTTATAAACTATTGTAACCTAAAATTGCAAAAGCATCGGTATATAACAACATCTAGAAGGTACATTTAAACAAACTCTCAGAGCTTGCACAACGAGCTCCGACTGTAATTATAGGCTGGGGAAATAGACAAAACACTTTCGATGATGAGATCCTTTGTCACTCCAGAACTTAAACTGGATTCAACAATACACTTCAGTAAATGGCAGCCTTTGTATCAATCGTCTATGTCAGCAGCCTTTGACGGTCTAATCTTGCGGAACGGTTAATTACTATCAGTTATTGAGCCCTGGCCACGTACCGCGTATTTTGGTATTGCAAACCGAATCGGACCTAAGTAGTTACTTGTGAGTATAGCAAACATCTTCGTTGGCTTTAATCCAGGAGTCTTTGTCGAAGATGTAGATGGAGACTGGAATAGGTACAGTAGTTGTATTATGATATGCATTATGGTATGGGCAAATAGGTTCTGCCGCCTATGTCCAGCAGTGGTCATCGTAAGGCTGGCAATGATTATGGTGGCATATAATCTACAAAATCTATATAGATTAATTCAACGATACGTTATTGAGCATCTTAATTGTTTTGTAAATACCTTTCCGTTTTATTAGTAAAATAATATATGATTTTTAAATAATAATTCCATACTTTATTAACAAATGCAAATTTCAATACCAATATATATAAATATCAAATTTATTTATAATATTGACCTCTTTATAACCTGATCTCATCTTTCATAAGCATTTTCCTAGAAATATAACTGTCTTTTCGCAAGGGAATTTAGCTACGAATCCACTCGAGAAAGAAATTGGTACACAATTCCTAATTTTGTAGACAGGTTTCAAGTAATTTAGTGGGGCTTTTCGTTTAGCGAATAGTTTTCAGGTGTAACATATAAATAAATGAACCGAATATACTTAAATATACATTAGGGTGAGTATACAAAATAACATTCACAATGTAGTTTACCACATTGATGCAAAGTTTGTTTATGAGTCATTGTTTAAAACATTGATTTTAAAGCGAAACGCTCGAAGAATAGCAATTGTTGTGGTTTGCCAATGTTAAGCTTGTTATCCACGAAAAATACCTCTTAAATGTTCGCAAAAAGGTCTCTAATTTTGTATAGTAACAGCGTATATATTCAGGATTATTTAAAATATAAGATAAAATTAAATATAGTTTCATTCTTTTTATAACATGAGACCCCCATCATCATCTGTATTATTTATTTTTATTTACAGCTCTAAAGTTGTAAATATTTTTTTTTATTTATTTAGAAAACGTTTAAAAATTTTACGGAGGGAAATTTTAAAGGTTTTCTTAATATGTATTTTTCATTCCTAAGTGTGGCATAAAACTTTAAAAACGTTAAAAAAAATCATTTTTTTATTTCAGATGGGATATTTAAAAAAAACTAATTTCATATTTTTCACAAAATATAAAATAATACACCTACTACTACTTTGAAAAGTTTCTGTAATAGAATATGATTATGTAACTGTCTACCTAAAGCTATTATATGGGTGGAGAGATGTCTTTAAACACATTCACGTTTGTCGTTTCCGGTCTGTGACACGGGGTACTCCGAAGGTCTACAGGGTGTGTGATAATGTTAATGTCCATTAAGGGACCGAAATGTGTATACGATGAGTTGATAGTATGCAGAGATGAATACGAAATATTTTATGAGCAAAAGGTCGCACTACGAGTATGTAGGTAACATAATAGGTATATAGAATGTAGTAAAGTTTTCTTATTCAGAAGTAATAGACAAACTTTATCGATGAACGCTTACAATTATTGTTAAACGTTTATCTTTGGATGATGATCGTGGGGAACGGAGTATCTTAACACTAGGTTCCCTTTGCCTACCTTGCTAAGTGCGGGATACAGCGTGAAGCTGTTTTGTTTTTAGTTTTTTTTATTTTTCTTTTAGGTTATAATATTAACATGAAGTATAGAATAATGATAATAAATAATTTTAGAGACTATAGTCAATTTTTATTTCAAAATAATTAAAAATTGTAAAAAAATTCTATACTGAAAAATTCTATAAAAGCTTCACGCTGTATCCCGCACACAGCAGGGTAGGCAGAGGGAACCTAGTGTTAAGACACTCCGTTCCCCACTTTCTGCCGAATTCTGGAGGCATTGTGTGTTGAGTGGCAGAACTCAACGCCGCGCTTAACCTCGACACCAGAGCGAAGAAATGGAAATATAAATTTAAGTAAATATTTCATCTCCTCGAGTGGGGATCGAACCCACAACCAGTCGGTTTTGCAGTCACACCTCGTGCCGCTGCGCCACGACCGGCCTCATTAAATTAAAAATTGTAAAATTTGATATAAATTATATTTTTATTAGGATTGTATTTGTTATGTCAACGTCTTCCATAATTTTTATATCAACGTTGTATGGCTCTCTTGCAATTAGTTTCTGCTCAAAGCGCGTCTGCCACAGACCGAGTCTATGATCCAAGCTGAGCCAACGGAACCACCAGGGTATAAGGAAATCTAAGTAAACCGGCTATTTAAAATGTTTATCCGGTAATATTAACTGCGGCCGGAACTTAGATTGTTCGCGATTAGTTACTAGCCTAATAGTTTTCAATGTAATTCAAATTCCATAGTAATATTTTGTATTTGTTTAATGTTATTTAGTTGATTTGCGTAAAAAGTACAAAGATTTTTATGTTATAGTAAAATTTTAAATTATATTAAAACATTTCACTACTGTCAGTATATACCTACGCTGAAAATGAATGCAGAAAAATGATTGCTTGTCTTTCAGATTGGAATTTCGACCATTAGCGATCCTCAAATTTATTTCATAGTAACCAATAATATTACCACCCATCATAAGCCATGATCTTTCTTGATAAACACTTTCGCGCGTATAGCAGGGTAAGCAGGGGGAACCTAGTGTTAAGACACTGCGTTCTCCACTTTCTGCCTAATTCTCGAGGCATAGTATGTGGAGTGGCGGAACTCAACACCACGCATAGCCTTGTTAGCAAATGACAAAATCTGTAATTTTAAAATTCCGTAATTATAAATCATTAATCCATTTATGGCTATATTAAACAATTAGTCTCAACATTCACATGTACAAATAGGTTCCATTCCAGAGCGACGTCCCCATTGCTCGAATAAACGCACTCTACTTCATTAAAGTAATTAAATTTCGTAAATTTAGTCTAAAATTAACAATCTGATAGAGCTTCCTTTAATACATGGATATATAAAGAATTACAGATCGAGTTTTAAAGTATGGAGGAGGATATCTTTAAAATATAATAGCAAATTTATTAAATATGTAAGAGATTCTTTATATTCTTTTATGTATTTTTTGCATCTTTCAAAGTATGCGGATAAAATTCAACGCTCTCCACTTTTATTTATTTTAAAAATATTGTATTTTTGTTGACACAACGTGACGTACTATTTCTCATTAGACCATAAAAGTCCATGGGATTATTTTTCTGTAAGAAATTAATTAGGTAATAAATACTTTTTAATATTTTCTATTTTCAAATGTCATTATAACAATGCCTCTGTTTTCCTTTTCCGCTGGATTCGAGACATATTTGTATTAATTATGTTTAATTGCATTGTTATAATGACGTAAAGAATGTATTCAGATGCCAACACGGGCAAACCGAAATTTTTTAATTCTTAATATACTTTAACTTCGAAATTTAGATCACTTTCTTTATATAAAAAAAACAATGTAGTTTTTTAAAAAGTTTTAGGTATATTTCGAATAAAGTAATATATTTAGTTTCCTTAAGAAATAGTACACACTTACTATTTCTTATACATTAAAAATCGCAAATAATAAAAATACAATATAAACAAAAGATCCCACTCCATACAATTTGTTTCTAAGTCGGCCCAGTAGCCCAGAGACCGCCATTCACAAGACATCTCCTGAGAAATCACGAGAGGTTACTCAGCCCCTACCTGAATACTTACACAGCGCTATTGTAAGCGCCTCCGAGACCTGTAATGAAGGTAGAGACGGCCTTTTGAAGTATCTTATCAGATTTTTAAGCATATAAGGGTACGCGGCGTTAGGCATACACACAGTTATACGTGTATAATATACAGCTATAGAGTACAAATTTAAATTTAATTAAGTATTTTATAATAGTAATATTTAAAATCATATATCTTAACTTATAAGATTAGAAACTTCTTAAGTCTAAATAATAAATACAAAAAAGCAATTGAATTTACAGAATACATTTGTATTTACCTAGCAATCAGAGACAGAGTAAGTAAAGGTGGAACTCTTTGTTCCTTGTCCCGGTCCGATTGGATTCGCTACATGAATATCTTATAGCGGACGCACGTGCATAATATATAAAGAAAGCCGATAAGTTAAAATCCTCTCGCATTATTATTCCCGATTAACTCATTATTGATTCATACACGTATGTAGTTCGTAATCAAGGTAACACTGAGTTTGGTGTTTTTGTTTATTTTGTGTTTGGAGAAAATGGAGAACAAAGGTAAATGAACAACAGATAAACAAATCACGCAATTGATACAAATGTAACCAGTCTGGTATTACAGACATGACGTGTCGGTGAATTCAGTTTTTATTAAACAATATTATAGTGTTAAGACACTCTGTTTTCCTTTTCCACTGGATTCGAGGCATATTTATTGTATTTAGACATATTTATTTTATTTGTATTTATTGTATTATTTACTACTTTATTGTATTAAGTAGACGCCCAATTCTATCTTTCCAGAGCGAGAAATGAAAAAAAATTTTTCCCTCGAAAAGTATAGAACTCTCAACCAGCGTGAGACGTTGCCTCATTGCGCCACGTTGACCTAATGGCTAACATAATATTTGTACTAATAAGTAAAACTATTTTTTTTCTCCATTTTGATTTATAAATTTATTGGCTTAATAGAACTATGAAGTCTGTCAAAAACCATTTTACGAAATTTACCTATTTCGTAAATCAGTTGTTTTCACAAAGTTCCTTTTCAGTATTTCAAATAGCATTGTTTCGCAACCCATTTAGACAATAACAGCACATAAATAAACAGTCAACGGGAGAAATTTTCTGAAGTTTGGGTCCGTAGACAGCGATATTTACAACACTAGACGCTGACAAATGTTACAACATTCCAAAGAGCAATTTTTGGCGGAATGTATCTTATGTTCTCAAAAATACAAGATAAATTTAATATTTATAAAGACCCTTTTAATATTAGAACTATTCATCGAAAGACATGGAGCTTCTGTGAGAACATCTATAAATTGAAGATTTGGTATTCAGGGATATTCTAACTTCTTTCTTATTCAAATACATGTGTCTCTAATATATTATTACTTCGCCAGAGTCGAAAAGTGATAATAATTCACTCTCTCGAATGGGGATGGAACCCACAACCATCGCATTTAAACTTTTCCTACACCTCAAGGTTGCCTGAATGAGATCGCTTATGGCGATAAGGTGTTTCTTTTGCTTTTCTATGTTTTTGTGGTGTACAATAAAGTACACTATTATTATGATTAAAGTAATTTATTATTATCATTAAAGTCAGACGATGTCTCAGTGCGACGTGAAAGAAAAGTTAATTTCAACTCAAAATATTATATAAAAATCAGTTAAAGGTAATCGGGAAGAATTATTATTAATGTAATATAAAAGTACGCAAATACACACAAATCTTTTCTAAAAAGGCCGTTCATTTTGTGTCATATAAACAAGATTTGGACCCAACTTCGCTTCAGTTATTCCATTATGTAAAAAACTCCAGATTTTTACTTTGACTTCACAATATGCAGAACACACAAAATCTCTTAGCGAATGAAGGAATTTTCCTCCTAAGCAAATAAATATATATAGGTGTATTACAGGGACCCTCTTCACCTCCCCTCGTATTATTCAGTGATATTGCTCATAAAATTGGTAGCGTAAATGTGCCCTGTGACGTCACATTGATACCAAGTTGTCAATATATCAAGGCGAACCGCACTGAATTAGTCTGCGGGTGCAAATTATTCGTATAAACACGTTTGTTTTGTTTATTATTGTAATAATAATATAAAAATTAAATCAGCGCATCAGCGCATCAGCTGAATCCCGCACACATCTGGGTAGGCAGAGGGAACCTAGTGTTAGGACACTCCATTCCCCACTTTCCGCTAAAATCAATGCAAAAAAATGAAAATAGAAATTTAAATAAATATTTATTTCCTCGAGTGGGGATCGAACCCACAACCAGTCGATTTTGCAGTCACACATTTTGCCTCTGCGCCACGACTGGGCTCTAGCCTCTTATTGTAATATAAATATTATAGTTATTAAGATCAAATGACGTCTAAATCTTGATTTTCACATTGTTATAAAATATATTTTAATCAGAAACCTTCTGGTTTCCAAAGCACCTAGATTGATTACGAAAGACTTAAAGCTTAGTACGTAGCGCTAGATATTTCATCGTGTCATGTTAAAGTCGCGCTAAAATATTAAATATTAATAATATATTATTACATGCCAGAGGTTTTTATTAAATAATTGTATCTAATAATAATATATTATAACAGTATTATTTAAAATTATAATTATTAAGACCAAATCTTGTCTGAATCTTGATTTTCACAAATGTTACAAAATTTATTTTAATCAGAAACCAGAATCCAAAGCACCTAGATTAATTACGAACGACCTAAAGCTTATGACGTAGCGCTAGATACTTCATCGTGTCGTTTAAAATTGGCGCTGAAATATTATCTTATCAATTCTTGGATATTACAAATCAAAATATGCATTGAGGACCTCTAAAAATGATTTTTAAAGCTATTTTATTATACAGAGACAAAGCGCTGCTGCATGAACTTTATATAATTGTATATTATAAAAACAAACTCATTTTAAAAGTTACTGGCTTAAGAAGTTCAACCAATTTCCAGACATGTAAATCATTATAAACAAATACACACGCAAGTGAACAATGTTTCGTAATGGATCTCGCGGAACCATGTTTTACCGCTCTAAACAAAATATATTTCAATTAAAGTTGCATCTGGAAGTTGCCTTGGTCCCGGGGCGACTCAACGTTCAACAAATGGAATTATAAGCCCGTCTTACATTCGCGGTTAACTTCGCTAAACTTGTGGTGTTAGGATACGCGGTCCGAATCATATGACAGATTATTTTTATTAAATTAGGTTTGTAGTAAAAGTATATTCTAATATTCTAAATTTATAAAGACCTTTCATAGATGAAACTTTTCGTTGTTTTTATACATATAGTCTACTAACATGGAAGGAGGAAAATAATTGAAAATGATTGTCATTATTTTAATTTCATTTTCATAGAACAATATTATGTTTTTGTTTTCGAAAAAAGGTATCAACTATAAAAAACTACTAATTCAGAATTGTAATACAGTTAGTTGAAAATTACTAATTTCTTAAACCGGTAACCGGACCGGTATAAAAAAAAATAGAACATAAAAAAAGCATATAATATTATGTAGCATAAAACAAGACGAAAATCCTAAAAATAAAACTTATGTTTTATAAATAACATTAAGTTAAATATTTAGGTGCGATTATCCATAACCGAGTGGTGTACGGCGAGTCGCGACAGTGTATCTACTAGCGCGCTACCCGCGCTCGTACATACTACATACACCCCAGCCACCACCACCACCACCACCACTACCAGGCACCAGGCACCCAGGCAGTGCCAGACTGATTATGTTTGTTACATTTGCTTTACTTGCGCTTTGTCTTAACATGCTCTTTAGTAAGCTTGTTAGCAGCGTATTCTACATGTCGGCTTACGATTTTACTTAGTTTATCACAAATATATGTTTGTATATTCTAATTTATATTTCGGTTTGAGTAATCATTTTAAAGTTAAATTATTTATTTTGATTTGGTATTCGTTAAAGTAGGTTTGTGAAAAATATTATTTTTAAATAACAATAATAAGGAAAACTCTATATAATACAAACTTTTTTTGGAAAACGTATATTTTTATTTTTTACTTATAACATAACAATGTAGTAACAATTTGGTGAGAAGTTATGACTTAATGGGCAGATCGCTTAGACAATTTCCAAGAGGCGCGGGTTCTACGTTAACCTGCTACGTTCAGATATTTATACGTTTCCAAAAAAGTATTAATGTTTCCTAAGAATTGTTTATTGTTTATTGTTGTTAGGTATGTATGTCTAGTAGTGGCGCAGCGGCACGAATTGTGACTGTAACCCACTGGTTGTGGGTTCGATCACCATTAGAGGAGATGAAATATTTACTTAAATTTATATTTCCATTTCTTCGCTCTGGTGTCGAGGCTAAGCGCGGCGTTGAGCTCTTCCACTCAACACGCAATGCCTCCAGAATTCAGCAGAAAGTGAGGAACGGAGTGGTTTAACACTAGGTTCCCTCTGCCTACCCTGCTGAGTGTGGGATACAGCGTGAAGCTGATTTTGATTTGATTTAGTAAGTATGAATTATAAATAGATTTAATATTTTATGTGTAGATTTTAAAACATTCCACAAATACGCTTCATCTCCGATAAATGTATTTAAGAATGAATGAACATCGAGAATTACGTCTTTGTAATCGGTTTAGAGACTTAAGACTTTTTTTTTCTATTCTCGCATATCTCGACTTTATTTTGTAATCGAATAAAAACATCGTTAATCAATCTTACGGAAAAGCTTCTTTTGGTAATATCATATTATTATATTTTTGGGGTAACGCAGACAAATAATATCAGCACATCAGTGGCGATAGTTACGTAGTTAAGCTTTTCACAAAGGAATGTCTTAATTCGAAAAACAATGGAGAGCAAAGTAAGGCTTTTTTAGAAAACGTATGAAGATTTGGACGGGATCTGTACTCGCGCTTCTTGGAAACCAAGAATACAAGTTCTGGCCGGGTAATTGCTTAGAATTATAGTTTGGCATGAGCGAATGCTATTTACTTAATATTTTTAACATTTTCAAAGTGTTCTTGCATACCTACGAAAGAAAAACACTTTTTAGAGAGCATATTAAACCCGCTACGTGCACGTTTTACACGTTTCCTCTCAATATTTTTCTTCCTTTAGTGTTAAAAATTTTCTTAAATCGTATTAAAAATACACATAATAATTATTTACTTAGCTTGAGTAATTAATAAATAACTTCTATTAAAAATATAACAAAAAATACGAATTTTTACATTCGTATTCAACAATTATTTAAACTTGAACAATTTTTAACTGAGTAGTAATGCCGTCAAGAGTTTCCCTAATACATTTGTATTGTTTATATGTTATTCTTGAGAATAACGTAATATTTTAAGCATACAACTACAATAAATACACTTTTATACACACTATACTATATACACTTTTATAACAACATTGAATATATTATACAATTTTTGAAAAATAATGTTAAAAGCAGCTACAGAACCCTTTTTACTGTGACGTAAGACGCACAGATGGATTAAGCACAGTCGTGGTGAACATAATAAAAAAGATTACCTTTAAAAAAAGTTTCGGTATATAATTTCATTTCATTATATTATCATATCTATTGTAGATTCTTTTAGTTTCACGCTGTAGCAGGGTAGACAGAGAGACTAACTGTAGTAATGAAATAAGAAATGAGAAATAACATAAAACTGAAAGATAAAAACAAATCATGAGTCATTACAAATTAAGAATTTATGTATTGCATTACATTGAGCTGACTATACTTTGTTTTAAACTTATTTTTTCAAATAAGTACGACGCTCTACCGCTTGTTCAACTGTTTCTGTTTATTTCTAGGAAAACAAGCATTATCCAAGGTATTTTTATTTAGTTATACGTAGTGTATTGTGATATGAAAATTATTCTACATTTATAATAATAATAATTATTATTATTTTCTATAGCTGCACGCTGTAACAAGGAAGGCAGAGGGAACTTGGGAACCTATTGTTAAGACATATGCGTTCCCCACTTTCCGCCAAATTCTGGAGGCATTGCACTTTGAGTTGAGTGGCAGAACTTAACGCCGCGCTTTGCCTCGCTATTAGAACGGAGGAATTGATAATATAAAATATTTTATATCCTCAAGTAAGAATCGAACCCACAACCTGTCGCGTTTACAGTCGCAAGTTTGTATAATTATATTTTACTAATTTTAAAATATAGTATGTTGTATTTATTTGTACAGTTTAAAACTTTGTACCTATAACAAAATTGAGGGCCGTGCTTTGTCTTATTATGATTCATAAACTAATATAAAGAAAACGATTTACCGTAAATGCAAATCGAACCCTGAACTATTACGCTTGTTAAACGTTCTATTGTTAACTAGTATCAAATAAATTTTACTATAATCAATTACAAAAACAGGTGAGCTTAATTAAATGCCCGATAAAATTAGTTCGAATTGAATCCCGTTCATTTCGAAATACATCGCTGTGAATACAAAACCTGTTCACAATATCGATGATTTAATGAACTGACTCGGCAAAGGTTATGAACTTATATTTTTATTTTCATCTTTATGCCCAAGAAACATTAGTCAACACAACCGTCTATCAACTGCTATTATAAAATTATTTTTAAGACTGCTTAAAAAAACACAGCGTGACGCAACATAAAAATAAGTTTAATACGTGTAGACAATAAATGAAGATATCAAATTAATTAACTCTTATAGCATAGCATATAAGCCTATAATTCAGAGGTGTGATTGATTTATTTCGGATACTCATTAAACTAAAATAAAGAAAATTCGTTTTGTCAAAGTACCAGGAACATGAATTATTATCATATAAACTATAGACATAATCTATTTTTCAGCTTTAAGCTGTATCTCGCATATAGTAGGTTAGGCAGAGAGAAGCTAGTGTTAAAGCACCGTCCGTCCATCCCTCACTTTTCGCCGAATTTTCGAGGCATGTTGAGTGATAAAACTCAACGTGCCTTACCTTGTCAGCAGAGCGAAGAAATGAAAATATTAATAAATAATAATTGATTACCCCGGTGGGAATCAAACTCACCACTACCGTCGCGTTGACAGTCAAACGGTTGTGCCACTGCACAACGACGGCCTCTATAGACCTAATTCTAATACTGTATTTATGTATTATCGATTCAACAATAATATATTATTATCGTTATTTTATTTCAATTTTATTATTTTGTTTATAGTTCTCACGAGAAATGGTTTTGATGATGAACGCCTCCACAGCAATACGGGTTCCACAGTAGCACCCTTTTCACCAATAATACAATGATCCTGTTTTATTTAATCGTAAATAAGATATGTCGATGGCTTGGCGTCGTAAATTACCTGTCCCGTGCGAATTGCCTCCCGACTCTAATAAATATCAATCATTAGGTATGTATACTAGTAATGGAATGCTTTCTCTTCTTACTTTACCTTTTTAGTATTGTTTATCGTAGATAAACTTATGCTTTACAATTTGAAGTGTTGCATACACTGAATAAAAAACATAAAAAAACACTTCGTTATAGTAAGTCGCAGAATTCAATGCGGCATTTTATTTAAACATAGCAAGTTCAAGTTAATAGTAGTGTAGTCAATATTTAAAATTTAAATTCTGTCCTGAGCCGGATTTTTATCTTCTCCAAGGCATTACATATTTTTTCTTACAAAAATATTACAAATTTCTATTTGTACTTTATTTTATACAAGGCTTGTCGTGGCTCAGGGACACAAAATGTGACTGTAAATGCGATTGGTTGTGGGTTCCATATTTAATATTTGTTTAAATTTATATTTCCATTTCTTCGCTCTGGTGTCGAGACAAAAGCGTGGCGTTGAGTTAACACGCAATGCTTCCAGAATTCGACGGAAGGTGGTAATTAATAAAACGTCTTTATAATTTTTCAAATATATCGTTAGGACTCGCCAAACATTTAAAAAAAAATTGGTCAATATACACTTAATACAACGTAATTATATGTTAACAAGTAACACTGGAATCACATACCTTATCCGTTACATAAGATACTACTTAAGAATCTCATAGAAAATTATACAATAACAAAGTAATAAAATAATACATAAAAATAATACAATACTACGCATCTCTTACTATTGGACAATTTTCTGCAAATCTTCAGGAATTAAAGATGACAGATGGTTGCATCGTGCCAGGAAGTGTTCCCGATCAGCTACGAATGAAGACGTCTTGCAAATTTTACTTGATATAAATCAAAATCAGCTTCACGCTGCGGGATACCGTACATAGCAGGGTAGGCAGAAGGAACCTAGTGTTAAAACACTTCGTTCCCCACTTTCTGCCGATATCTGGAGACATTGCGTGTTGAATGGCAGAACTCAACGCCGCGCTTAACCTCGACACCAGAGCGAAGAAATGGAAATATAAATTTAAGTAAATATTTTCATCTCGAGTGGGGATCGAACCCACAACCAGTCGGTTTTACAGTCACACTTCGTGCCGCTGCGCCACGACTGGCCTCAAACGTACTACGTTACTACGGTACGCTTACTGTATATCTGATCCTTATATTTCAAACTTTAACACGTCAAATGTAATCATATCTAAAGAACTGTTTGACGAAGTTTAACTACTTTGCAAGTCATATAATTAATTCTTTGTTCACGTCACTAATTAATTTTCATTTAACTACCTATAATTTTTAATTTTCATTTTATCTCTATATATAATAAGACAGTAAAAATATTTTGTCTGTACATTTAGTAATTTTGACTGAAATGGATAGAGGGACACTTAAAAATAATAATAGAAAGCATAAAGATTTTTTTTTAATTTCTTGTCTGTCTGTCTGTCTGTCGACATATTTTTGTCCGCATTTTTCTCTGAAAGTACTGAACTGATTTACTTGAAAATTTCACCAATTGCTTTGTTTTAACTCAACTAAAATACTAAAGTTTAGTTCATCAAAATCAGTTCATTAAAAAAAAAGTTAACGTCATTTGAAAGAAGTCGTAATTAATTCAACACAGAGATAAAGAACGATCTTGAAAGAAATATCAAGTAAATACAAAGATTTTTTGGTTGGTTCGTTCATATAATATATGTAACTAATTTAAAAACTGTACAGGAGTTAATATGCAATTATTACAGTTATTTTACAAAGAATATTATGAATCCTTCAAGTCAATAATTTAACATTTAAGGCTGTTTCTGAATGAGTAAATTAAATTATTCACTGACATCAGCACTTTTAACAGAGTATATTATATAGGTAAAAAGAACATAAAGTTACAAAAATATATACGTGTAATAAATAATTAGCTTTATGTATATTTTATAAATATTAAATATCAACAATGGTTGTATTTCTTTATTTAAAACAATCAAAAATTCTTTGACGATAATGTCGTAAAAAAATCATATTAGAAGACATTATAGTTGTCAATCAATTCTGCTTATTAAATCAATAATCATGTATTTTAAGCGGGCGAAGCCGTGGGCGAGCCGCTAGTATTATATAATTACATCACTATTTTATTTAAAAGCCTAGATTCAATATATTTAAGCTACTATTAAAATAATAATAATAATAATATTTTTTAAGTAATTTTATAGTACTTATTTATGACGACCTCTAAGTTGAATTTATTTTATTAAATAAAAAAATATTTGTAAAAACAAAAACCCCGACTGCATCAAACTAAAAAGAAAATAAACAAGCCCAATAGTTTATTAGGATTAACAGTCGGAACCTCTTTAAATTATGCGGCGTTCATTGTAAAGATTTTATTGATTGAAGAATTACTAATAGGTCCCGACTGTTAATCCTAATAAACTATTGGGCTTGTTTATTTTCTTTTTAGTTTGATGCAGTCGGGGTTTTTGTTTTTACAAATATTTTTTTATTTTTCATTTTTTTGTTAGAATTTATTATGGTAATGATAATCATGATATACCTTTTTGAAATCCTGAAATTGAGCTCTTGAGTTTGATACTCATATTGTAGTATTCGAACCAAAAATTTTTTTTTTCACTAAGTCCAATGGCGTACCACAGCCGCCATGATTATTTTTTATTAACGTCACCTATATAAGAACACTTTGGCTGCTAATACAAATCTAACAATACCTCAATTATGTAAATCCGTTCAGCGGTTCTGGAGATACGAGGTAATAAAGAATATTACATACATACAAGATACGCGCGAAAAACATAACCCTTCCTTAGCAGTCGGGAATAACTTGTGACTTTTTTGAATTGTTTTGCGCCACAGACTTTTGTTGTCCGTGCCTTTTTTGTTCTTAATTGATTTTTAAAAATGTTAGTTTTTCTTTTTAAAATGTAAAGTGGACTTTAATATCTTGAATGGTCTGCTTTTGTCAAATCCGAGTTCCTTTTGTCAAATCCGAGTTCCTTTTGTCAAATCCGAGTTCCTTTTGTCAAATCCGAGTTCCTTTTGTCAAATCCGAGTTCCTTTTGTCAAATCCGAGTTTTTGGCCGTTGATTATGTTGATTGCGGCACAGTTAGTTGTTTCCGTCATATATCTATTGCCTCCTCATCTCTATAGGAAATAGCCATTTTAATGTTGTGTTCCACTATATCAGTCACGGAACCTTCATTTGCCCGGCGAATGAACCTGCCGATAGCGTCTTCTTCGGCGTCAGTGTAGTAGATGCATCCTTTTGTATGCCTTGTTAAGGCGACGATTGCATGTGATATGCTGTCGTGTAGGGCGTTTTTAATGGCCTTAGTTTGGATGATTACTACAAACTCGTATGTAAGTCCCTGAGATTCGTTTATGGTCAGGGTGCGTGAGTTTCCCCCCTTTCCGTATCCTTTCCTGGTTAGGTCCGCCTTTTCTGCTTGTGTATGGACCAGGTACAGAGTATTGGGGGAATCTATAGGGATGGAAGCACCCGTATATCGCGATTTTCTCAAGGAGCGAGTTATCTGTCGGGCTGAGTAGATTCCGTTATAAACTTCGTTGAGCGCGTATGTCACATCCATTGGACATCTATATGATCTCGCTAGCTCTTGACTGATGGTCGTCACGAGGTTTGGGCCGATATAGTGCATTTGGAAGAGGTTTAATCTGTCGATAAAGGGTAGTTGATTTATATCCCCGATAAGTATAAGTGTCTTGGCCTTTGATAATATGGCCGCCATTACGATTGCCCCAAAATGGTTCATTAGGGTCTCATCCACGAAAAGTCTTGCGGGATTTTCTGTAACACTATTTACCAGAATAGAGGCGATCGTTCGGACTTTGATTTTTGCGTCCCTGGTGCAACTAAAAGGGATCTTACTCCTGAGGTCCTCGGCTGCCTCAGTAGTTGTAGTTGCTACCAGATCTCTATCGGGGATGAAATTGTTCACCACCCAAGTGGACTTACCGCAGCCAGGAACGCCATTCACCCATTTTATGTCAGGTGGCTCCCAATGCTCCCAGATGCTGGTTGGATTTTTTGAAGCTTGAATGGTAAGCGCTGTGTTTAGTATCCTTTGTTCCAGCGCTACCTCCGTGCATCGAGCAATGACGAGGATTGGGTCGTCCGAAGATGTTGCGTACCTGGGTGGGGAATTTTCTACTGTTGACCTGTCATCCTTATATACAAAGCCATCTTTACCGCTGTAAGCCGCCATATGGGGGAATTTAGGTGGGTTTCCCCTTATATATTCCAATTTATTATTGTCATATATGGCGGCTTTCTCCTCTTCGAGTAACACTCTAAGCAGACCTTCGTTTCCGAGTTCAAAGGTCGTCCTAATTTTCTCGCAGGTCGCAAGGTTGACTTTGATGGTTTCCCTTACAATTGCTGTGTACTCTAGGAATGCGTTTTGCATGTGTTGCATGGCATCGTTTGCAGGAGATAGGCCAGGTGCTGTTACTTGGCCTTTGTCTGCTCTAGTGATTCTACCCTTTCTTATAAATTTTTGTATCGGTTTTAGTATTGTAGGTGGGAAATTAAACTTTTTGCTTTGGTTTTTAGGTTGTTTCTGATTGTTTTGTTGTTCCTCTTCCGAGGCTATCTTCCTTTCAAGGCGCTGCGCTCCGCTCAATGTTGAAGTGCTTGGAATCCCGTCGTCTTTTTTCTTTGCTCTTAAGAAAGCTAAATCTTGTCCTCGATCTTCGTACACAACTATGTTGTACTTTACTGAGGCTGGAATACATCCCAGTAGGTCTGTGACGGCACCTTTTACAAGATCTGCTTTCATTACGTCAACGCTTAGTGTCCGGGATCCGTGTTTGGCTGCATCTGTGTTCGCGGTGCCCAGATCGTCGAGCACCTTGCACACCTTGGTGAAAGGGGAAACTCCGTCTTGTCCGTCGAATAGTGCGATGGTCTTGTTTTTAGTTCGAACTATCCGACATTCCCAGTTCCCTAACCTGATGATAGGCATGCTTTCGTAGTCCGATTTCCTCATGGTGGTCTTGCTGGTACAGCCCTTGGTAAGGGCAGCTAGACCAGGTGATATGTAAAACTTGTGACTTTTATTAATATTTGTTTTAAGTAATTAATAGCCAATATATTCTAGTATATATGTCGCATAGTTCGAACTAAAAACAAGACCATCGCACTATTCGACGGACAAGACGGAGTTTCCCCTTTCACCAAGGTGTGTGTGTGAGTGGCAGAACTCAACGCCGCGCTTAACCTCGACACCAGAGCGAAGAAATGGAAATATAAATTTAAGTAAATATTTCATCTTCTCGAGTGGGGATCGAACCCACAACCAGTCGGTTTTACAGTCACACCTCGTGCCACTGCGCCACCACTGGCCTCATCAATATAATTAGCTATATGACTGATTTCAGATATTATTAGTATTAGTAGTAATATTTTTATAACAGTCGGCGTAATAGAGGGCTGATATCAAAGGCACCCTTAGGCCTTATGTGTTCTGGTGAAATTTTGTTAGGTAGAGAGACGGACGATGGAGGTGAGCGTTAACGCATTGTAGAGGGCTCTTAAGCCTACTCTTGGGTCGGAAGTCCTAGGCACTCCTCTGAGCTCACCCTGTAGTGCAATGAGTCCGGCGCCCGCCCGCGTGCATTATGTGATTCGTTGTGTGCAACTAATGTTGCATAGTAGTGTAATAAGTGAATTTTTAGTTTAACGGTAATTGAACTCATTGCTCTGGCAACGGGACTGAGTGCATTGTTAAGCGGCCACTCAACATAAAATATGTAGGTTCCCTCTGCCTACCCTGCTATATGCCTACCCTGCTATATGGCCGCATATAGCGTGAAGCTGAAAAAAAAAACAAACAGACATAAAATCTACCATTTTTAACTTAGGTAGCCTTGATAAGAATCTGAGACAGCTAAAAATCAAAAATATCATTATAGACTACTTAGAAGTTACTTAGACGAGATCGGCAAAGTAAGAAAATATGTTAAATTAAAAAAATTAACAATATAATTACTTATCAACAGAAGCCACTCAAATAGGTACTGACCCGAAAAGTAAATGAAGATCACGGATTGGTCCTCTTATTTTTTAAAATGTTTTAACAGCATTTAAAACTGAAACGCCCCAGATAGAAGCTAAGTTTTAACAAACTCGACAAAAATAAAACCTCTCATAAAGAACAATGCAAAACAAAAGCGGCTTAAGCGGTCTCGTCCTTGCATTAATACTTTACCGGATATGATAAAGTCAAAAGAGTTTAATAAAAAATAAAAAGATTGTTTTATGTTCATAACTGATACTTAATCAATATGTAGAGGTTGAATATTAATTAATAATAAGCCTGTTGAATATTAATGAACCTTCTTTTAATAACATCACATTTTATTTCATTTAATCGTAGCTAATAAATGTTCTTACACGATTTATCTGCATTTCGTATCAAATATTTCCAGAAAAATATACTATATTGTAATACCTATAATTCAGTTTTTTTACTTATTAAATATAGCATGGGACTAGATGTAACGAAGTAAAAAATATTATTTCATAAGCTCTCAACAAAAATCCTGACAGACAGAAATAAAGCAAAACAATGAATTCTTGTTGTTCTTATTTACCGAGACAGTTTTCATCATAATATTTCCATGATGTTTCAAGATAGAGCTATAATAGGACTGTGTGGATGAAATATATATCTAGTGGAAAGTTTAGTAAAATTAGATTTCTTCTTTCTACATCTTTTGCCACCTATTGTTATCTAGATCAAATCAATCCACCCTCGCTATATTGATTGATTAATACTGAATATACTCATATTTTCAATATGAACATTGATCCTCTGGATATTAGAATCTACAGCTATAGTGCCTAAGCAATGTTAGATAGACTTCCCAACTAAGTCACGTCGGCACAGAAAATATTTTTGTATCCGTATAACCGGACTGCTCTATATCCGGCTCGGATCCGGTCCCCACGTTCATTATCGGACAAAGTTGACATGAACTACTTGTTCATAGCGCATTGGAGTTTACAGAACGAACTACATACGCTGATATTAAAAGTTTTGCACTTATTGTCGTCGTAGAAAAGTTGTTCAGTAGTTTATATTTGCAATATCGTTGGTCTTATCAAATGAGAATATTTATTATTAATACCTTTTAAGTTGCGGTTGTTATTTAAGATTTTAAATTATTTCTGAAACTTGTAACCAAAAATATTGATTTAAGATACATTTTGACTACTTAAGTGTGTCGTCTAGAAATGTCTAGAATAGGGTATAATCCATATTTCAATGAAATATTAAAAATGTGTCATTAACCACAGTTCTTAATCAATAGTTGTTAATCAAAGGAAATCAGATACCTACATAATTTTAAATGTTACGCTTCCGGAAACGTATTAATTCAACGTATGAAACATTAATTCTGACAATATTGCAGCTTTGATGCTCTAAACTAATGCTTACATACAAGCTTGTCATCTCGTGATCGATATATATGTAACGACGACGAGATGCGATGGAAACTACTGCAGTTCAACAACTTCAGTTTCTTTTTTGTTTGCATTTATAGAAATTTGGTACCTATTACTCATAAATAAAAAATCTAAAATGTCTTAATCACATAGAGATTTAATAAAATCTATTTTAATTATACCTACTAAGAACCTACAACACATATTGAGGCCGGCATGGGCACAAGCGTGTGACTATAAACGAGACGGTCATCGTTTCAAATTCCACTCTGGGGAATGAAATATTACATATTTTCATTTCCTGGCTCTGGTAACAAGACAAAGCGTCTTGATGGGAACGGAGTGTCTTAACTCTAGGTTCTCAGGTTCCCTCTGTCTACCCTGCTATGTATACGGATACAGCGTGAAACTAAACAAAAAGTAAAATTATTTCAAAATGTAATTACCTATATTGGTTTTTTTAAAAGTAAGCTCATTTTAAACATATCTGCTTACAACTTATCGCTATAACATACCTATACAAATTTAACTTGAAGCTACACTAATAGTGTCAAAGTTAGCTCAGAAACCTGTAGTTAGTACTTTGAATAATAGAAGCAATAAATTAGTATACCAGTATTCCGTGGAGGTTTGCTCAATTGTAGTGCATTCTCAATATGTCATCGCATTACCCATTCAAATGATATACTTACTTTTATATTCTATTAATTAGTCCTTGTACAATTTTTTTATTATGTTTACTACTTTTTGGAGCACAAGTGTACGATTGTAAGCGGGACTGATTGTAGGTTCGATCCCCACGCGAGAATATGAAATATTTAATATGTTAATTTCTTGGCTCTAGTGTCAAGCAAAAGCGCAACACTGAGTTCCGCCACTCGACACGCAATGCTTCCAGAATTCGGTGGAAAATAGGGAACGAAGTTTTAACACTATTTTCCCTCTGCCTACACTGCGGTGTGCGGGATACACCTTGAAGCTGATTTATTTATTTTGTTAAAAAAAACACATAAACCTTGAATAATAGGTTAAGTTGATTTCTAGTTAAGTTTCTAAAATTTTGTTATGTATACACATTTAATGTGCATATTTACTACGTATTTTTTACACAATTTATTATTAGATATTATTATTAACAGTTCATATTTAACAAATTATTTTTTTAAAAAGTAACGTAAAATTTTGCTCTTGTATATATCATTGTACAACATTTTCACATATATATTGAGCTCTCAAACTCAAATTATAATAATCGAACCTCCTACATCCACTATTTTATGCAACAAACAGTAAAAGTACATTGACGAAAATGTCCATAAAAATAAAATTGTGGTCCATATTTATTTTCACTGAAACATAAGACAGACACCCGCCCTTAGAGAGTTATGTTTTATTCATAATTCCATCGCGAGGAGTGGCAGTGAGTGAAAGTCATTACTTAAAACGTTTATGTGTTTAACTCAATAGTTTTTTAAGCAAAAAAAAATTTGAACTATTCGCCATTTTAATTTTAAGTGTCGTTAACTGTAAACGCAGGTGCGAATGGTATAGTTTATAACTTATTACCAAGACGGTTAGGTGTTCGATTTCTAATTGAGTGAGTGTAGACTTGTTTATTTTTTGTTAATCCGATATATTAAGTATTAGTACTAAAAGCCAAGCTATTAATGGCTGTGTGAGTATCTATACGGTAAACGTTCTCCACAAGTTTATTTAGAATCGAAAATATTGCAAGCTATTGATTACATCGTAGCTGCTATATATAATAATTTGTTTAAGATTTATTACAATTTTTACATTTTAATATCTTTTTAAGCCAATGTTGCAACATTTAATGTATGTTTTATCACGCTTAGAAAAACTATTTAGCGTAGTAATAACCATTTTCGATGCTCCTAAGCCTGCATATGAAAAGCAAAACTAATTTACTAGTCCCTTGCCTCTGAAATTAGTTTTTCAATCTTATTTGCACGTGGGATTTGTGCCGTAAATCATATAAAATATACTATTTATATTACACTTCCAGACAAAATGTTGACAACTTTTGTGAAATATACAAGAAATCTTTATTTTCAATACTATTTTATCATTAGTAAAATTATTATAAGTAGGTATCCCAATTTCTGTAACGCGTCTGACTAGGCGCGGCTAAACGCGGCTAGACTGTAACGCGTCGGTCGTAGGTTTGATTTCTACTCAGAGGAATGGATTACAATTACTTACTATTATTTCAATTTCTTTAGTCTGGTAGCGAAGCAAAAACGCGGCATCGAGTTCCGCCACTTAACACGCAGTGCTTTAGAAATTTAGCTAAAAGTAAAGAACGGAAGTATCTTGACAATAGGTATAGGTTTATTCTAAATTTAGGTCTTGATATAGGTTTCTTCTGCCATATGCGAGGTACAGGATGAAGCCGAAAAACAATTCTGAATACTACTATATATTTTTAAAATTTATGATTATTTATTATTAAATTGAAAACAATTTTAGATATTTTATTTTATATACAAAAAAATACAATTACAATTATATCCATACACTCAATAAACAAACATACTTTACGAAACACTAGCAACATACAACAATTCACACTGATCCCCAAACGGTAAACGACAAACAATGCCGTTACTCATCTTATCGTTATTCACACCAATAGGTGGCAAAAATAAATATACGTAGACGGTCGTCTACTCGATAATGACGTCACAATGACAGGTATTATCCTAGCAATTCCGCTCCCATTTACCATCACAAAACACAATATGTATTGTTTACACGAACAATCCACCACAATACCTACCGATCAATGTATGACTGCGTCTTTTGCTGGCATCACAGCACCTTTATCTCAAGCGATGAATAAAACATGGAGCATCATGGATCCTTGCCTTCTACATATTGTACTCGAGTGTTAGAGTGTTGTGTGTTTTTTCTTAAATGTTTTGCAAATATTGATATGTTTGTTAATGATACATTTTAAATAGACTATTGTTTACGTTATGTTTTTAATTAAATACATATTTAGTTGTAAATCTAGTTATAAAAGGTCACTATTCCCCACGCACCACTCAATTTTCGTGACACTTAATGCATTTTATATTGGCGGAACGCTTTGTCTTTATAGCAGAGCGAGAAAGTTAAAATAATTTATTCCCTCGAATGGAGATCGAACCCACTGTCGTAGCGTTTACATGCAGTCGCTGTGTCTCTGGCCACCGCGATGGCCTCATGATTTTAGGTATACGTAAAATATTTTTATAATTGGATGAACATTATTTATTTTTAATTACTTAAATTTCCAGGACTTGCTAAAGCAATATAACCAGATAAGAGCGATTTTAAATATAAATTATAAAGCAATATGACCAGATAAGAGAGATTTTAAATATAAATTATAATTCCACTGATATCGAATATCCCCAATATATCGAACTCACCACTTACCTCCATAAATAACCTCCCCTGTAATAACCCCTATAATATCAACAATTAAACTAATTAAATATAAATCTCGTTACTAGTAATAATTAACAACGCACACACAAAAAACTGAAAAGCTAAATATTCAATCTTTCTCGTCGATTCTAGGCGTGACTGGTATCCAGAAAAGAGCAAAACCACGTTTGTAGAGCTCGCACCGAGTAAACTCCGCAGTCATATCGGCACTAAAGGCAGATAACCGTCGATTTAGTGGCAGTCAGTTCAACAGATTTCGCAAAGCTCACAATAAAGTTGCAGGGGACGCGGGGAGAGATTAAAAATCGAGCGAGTTCCAGACACAATGAAAATGTTTTTCCACAGGCCCCTTTCAGGCGTGCGCTTTGTGGAATGAAGTTTCCAGTTATTCCTCTCTATACGCTCCATCACGGCTTTCTCTTGGGGGGAAATATTGCGTAATGAATATTCCACTCCGATTTCAGTCACAAATGACCGATATGTCCAGTTTCAGTTGCACACGTCGGTACCTCCGCTACTATAATTTGGCCAATCACGGCTTTTGAAAGCCAGCGTCCATCAGATCATATAAAAAGTCACCAATGGACTTTTATATTGATACAGTCGGATACTAGAAAAGCTATGTTCGTTGATATAATCTGATATATTTTATGTGCCTAAAAATGTTCATATTTACTGATATATCTATGCTATTGTTGCATATGTGAGCACGTGTGGCTAAATTATGATTGAGAGTTAAACAAAAAAATAAAATAAAGGTGATCCGTGGCGCAAGCGTGTGACTGTAAGTGCGACGGGTTGTTAGGTCAATTCCCACTGAAGTGAATAATTTTTTAATATCTTCACCCAGGTGTCGAGGCAAAGTATGGCGTTGAGTTCCGCTACTCAACGCGCAATGCCTCCAGAATTTGGCAGATTGTGGAGAGCGGTGAGTCTTCATATTAGGCTCCTTGTACTTATCCTGCTACATGCGGGATAAAGCGGGAAGTTCAAAAAAACACTTGTAAGCATTGTTTTTTTCAATATGAAATTATTATATTACTTAACAATGAAACTACAAATACTTTATAAAGTAAGTAAGTATAAAGCACTGATTTTATCTGCACGATTGCATAATATTTATAGTGCACTCCATTAGGGACACGTTTTAAGGTGCCAGCTCTTATTCTACAAACGTTTGTATATAAAAACACTTAGGTTATTAGTTTTTCAATGGATGATGAAACACTTTTAAATAGTTTTTATTGTGTATGGGTACATATGTTAATTTATTTTTTTATGGCTTCACGTTATATGCACACAGCAGGGTAAGCAGGGGAAACGTAGTGTTAAAACGCCGTGTTCTGGAGGCATTGCGTGTTGAATGGCGGAACTCAACGCCTGCGCCTCGACTGGCCTCTAAATTTACTTGTAAATATGTATACATGATACATACTAAGCATGTTTATAAAATTGTTAATATAGATTATACGAGACAAAATATCAACTACTAAGTCCATTCATGTCTAATATCAACTATAGTAATTTACTTTGTATAATCAACTAAATGCTTTACTCTTGAAAAACTTAAACTTATATTTCAGTAGATATCTTAAAACTCTAAATGTATCTTTTTTGAGCTTGACACTATATCAGGTATGTGACAATAGACTGAGGTATCGTCGGAACGTAGTGTTAAGACACTTCCGTTCCCCACTTTTCCGCCGAATTCTCGAGGTATTGCTTGTTGAGTGACGGAACCTAACGCCGCGCTTTACCTCGTTACCAGAGCGAGGGAATGAAAATTTTAAATAACTAACCGTCGCGCTTACAGTCGCATCCCTACTCAAATTCTGCAATATCATCTAATAACATTTTATTTTCAACTTTGTTTTATTTTTGTCCTATCCTCAACAAAAATTAAATGCAGCGACTCATTTCTCCGTTCTTCTCATCAGAGACATCAGTGTCGACTTTCAGGTGTTAAAATATGTATAGAAAACGGTGCTAGTTTAAACTATATCCACGTAGACGACGACGTCTAAAATACTTGCATGTTAAATAATATTTTAAGATTAATTAGTTAAATTATTACAATATTAATGGGCTCACATATAACTTGCTAGTGAGGATAACTAAACAGAAATTCGTGTAAATTTATAGAAGTCAAATGTTGATTAAACTTAGCTGCATCTAAATAATTTCTAACGCTTGGAGTAAGTTCAAGAGTCACTTTAAGGAAACATGCATGAGCTAACAACTTCTTGAGGAGTTATACTCAGTTATACTTGATGGTGTAAATTGATAATAAATCTTACGAAATACGACATTAATTATGATAATATTTTTGCGATTATTTTTTCTTATGTATAGTATTTATCGCTTAGTTCTTATATAGATATACTTATAACAATTAAATTAATTTCATTATATATATTTTTCAGCTCTACATTGTATCCTGCACATATGAGGGAACCTTATGTTAAGACATTCCGTTCCCCACTTTCAGCCAAATTCTGGAGGCATTGTATGTTGAGTAACGAAACTGAACGCCGCGCTTTGCCTCGACATCAGAGTGACAAAATGAAAATATTAAATATATCATTTCCTCGAGTGGAAATCTATCCCACAATCTGCCGCTTTTACAGGCACACGGTTATGTCCATGCGCCTTAACAATATAATTCATATATATTTTTTTTACTTACTAATAAAAAATAAATTGGAGCTGTAGCAGTTGTTCTTACCTTATAGCTCTTTATATATGTATATATAATAGTGTATACATATATATATATATATATATATATATATATATATATATATATATATATATATATATATATATATATATATATATATTTGTATGTATGCATATTTATATGAATATATTTATTTATGTATGTTATGTTTGTATACTGATATTTCTATATGTGTATAATTTATTATAGTATGTATATTGTATATGTGCATATATATGGTATATGATAATTACACATTCTTATTTATTTTATACCCTTATATATATTTATATATAAATATATTTCTTTTTTTTTTTTTTTGCACCCTACCCCTATCTATCTTAATATCTAAATTTGCTATTTCCTCTGCTTGAAGGTTACCTGGCAGAGATTGCTATTAAGCAATAAGGCCGCCTTTTGTACATTTATTTATTTTTATTGTATTTCTGTGTCTTTTCTTGGGTGTACAATAAAGAGTTAATTATTATTATTATTATTATTGTACACAAAATACAAAATCTATAATTATAACCTAAAAATAACAAGTCATGTGTTATCAGAGAATCACGAAACAACATTTTGGGAACCTATTATTCTTCCGAACATCAAAAAGACATTAATGTAAATATTTTTAATAGACATTCAATATGTTGATGGATCACATTATCACGATGTTCGATAATGAATGGTAAATCAGCGCGTAGGTTAAACAAAATTGGAGATGCCTACGCTTCAGTGTTAATGAAAGCTGAAAGTGGAATAAAGTAGATAACTTCGTCGAATTGTATTAGAAAATATTTAGATTTTTTTATCGATGCATTAGTTATTTATTAGCTTAGATTTGATTTACTAAGCTACTTAAATATTGCTTTAAAAAAGTAAAATAACAATCAATGTATATCACTTGTTTTTTTTTCACCTTCACGCTGTATCTCGAATATAGTATAAGGGGCGGAACTCAACACTCCGCTTTGCCTGGTTACCAAAAGCGAAAAAATGAAAATATTAATAAATAGTAATTCATTTCTCCGAGTGGGATTCGAACCCATAATCCCTTCGCCATCGCTTTTCCGGTCACACGCTTGTGTCTAATAAAATAATACATTTTAAACATTTAGGTACTACACCGAATGTTACTTATCTAAAACGAATCCCATTACTTAATATTTAAATGCGGACGAAGAGTAGCAAGCACTTAATCTTATAAACGAACGTTCCAATTTTTCAGTGTAATGTACAGAAATTATTTTCTGACTGCAATATTATTAAACAGAAGTTATAAAATTCCTTCAGAAATATTTATTTTATTCATCTTTCTCGCTGCATCTCGCGCATCAAATAGCAAAGTAAGTGAAGAGATCATAGTGTCAAGTCATTCCGTTCCGTAACTGTTTTTAATTAATGTAGAAAATATTAAAAAAAAAATATTCACCTAAAAATAAAACCACAAAAGAAATCAATACAATAAAATTTATATTTAAAGTTATCTGTAAGAGCTAAGCTCATTAGTTGTTTACTTAAAATATTTAATTAAATCTCTTTTTGACATCCAATAAAAATATATTTGTAAAGCGAACGAGCATATGGGAAAAGGACGACATCTAAATTATTTTGTAAGCTTATCCTCAACAGCCTCGATTTTACTGCGTTGGAAGGAGCCAATTTAGCAGGTTTCAGTTTCAAACATTCGATTTGAGTGTCGTGTTCGAGATGAAACGATACAGGCTAACGAGGTGGTCCTGTTTTTATTAATGTAATAAATATTACTCTTGAGGCGGTGAGATTATCTGAATGTAACTCGAATAAGTGATTAAGCTGGTTTTAGCGCTAACCATTGAAGATGCTGTATTGGGAATTATATGTATGAATAAGAAATTAAAGTATAAAATTTGTATTTTTTGTAACAAAAGTTATAAGACAATCGTTTTTATTACAAAATATTAAAGGTCGTACTTTTTTGACATTTATATAACTTAAAAATTAATTTATCAACTATTGAAATCTAATAATAAGCTGAAACCTATTTATCAAAATATGCAAATTATACTGAATGAACTTTAAAATATAGAAAGTATTATTAGAATAGAACGTATATATATTATTAGAATAGAACGTATAAAAGTCAAAAGTTAAATCTCCTATTTCTCCTATTCTTAACAAAACTTCCAGTAGAAAATGTAGGTAATAGTATAGAAAAGACAAAGGTTTGAAATTTTATCGGCTGCTCGTGTCCGACACGACATTCTTACCAATCGCTTTGTGCGCGAAAATCGAATCTTACCTCATAACCGTAATGTCGGATGTGGAGCATTCTTTTGCGTATAATAATACATTGCTCTTTGTGAATTTCTGATGCTGTAGATAGTATTGTTGCATAACAGTTTTATTGAACCAATTAAAATAATAAATAACATTTTTATAAATCAGTGTAAGTAATCAACGCGAAAAGCTGTAGGTACTTATAAATGCTCAAGTGCCTCGTAACGTAGAAATTATGTAATAAATATATACTCTACATAATAAATTTTATATTAATACGAGTTTTTAATAAAATAAGCTTAGAATATTGACATTCTAACATAATATATATATGCTATTTATATGTGAACTCAAATCAAAAGTACAGTACTAGTAAATTATACAAATAACAAAATGACGATAAAAGTTAATATATAACAAAATATTCATAAATTACTTTTACATTTTCACACAATGAGGAACATTACTTTGCTATCTGTATTAGAATTTAAACATTGTAAAACTATTATTTATTTATCTACTCCATACACTTTGACATTTTTAACATAATCAAAGAACTATACTAAGATAAAGATAGAAAAAAAATATTAATGGTAAAATAAACCTTTTGAAAATGTGTGTCTTAACTCATATAACAACTAAGCTTATTAACCTAATTAGCTAACTATTATAAAAGTTATATGCGGAGCAAAAAATAAAGTAGTTGGAACTAGAAACTATTATAACTCGAGAGAGAATACTGCTTGAAATGGAACGGTTTCCGCGTTCGTCCGCTGTCAATTGAGTTGACGGCAACTTCCGAACTTATTGTTTTACCACGTTTTACCCTAAGATACCTACTATCTGTTAACTCAGCTTTGCAAAGTATTTTGCGATATTAAAGATTACTTTCATTTGTTTTATTTTTTTCAGCTTCACGCTGTATTCCGTATAGCAGGTTAGGCAGAGGGCACCCACCCCTCCCCACTTTCCGTTGAATATTTGAGGTTTTGCGTTTTGGCTGGCGGAACTCAACGCAGAACTTGCTTTTATTATTATTTATTATTGTTTTTCTTATAAATAAAAATATGGGCAATTAGGTAGTTTTTATTTGTGGTCCATTAAAGGATTTAACATACCTAGTGGTTAAGATGCCGCACAGTGTCAGCTAGGTAAGGAAACAAAAATATTATAATACAAGCACACGTCGAAGTAAAAATCCCTTAGGAATACCTATGATATGAATACCTGGACAATAGTGATATTTGGAATATTTATGATTTATTATATTAATTTATTTTCATCTTATTAGATCGGGATAAAACTGTATTATAGTTGTTCTACTCTACTCTAGACTAGAGAGTAATGACTGACGACTCTATTATTATTAGTTGAACACATTAAATATGCTGAAAGTGAAGAACAGAAAGACACAATGTAGGTATTTTTATTTTTTATTTTTTTTATGGAAAAGGACAAGGCAAACGAGCGTTCGGGTCACCTGATGGTAAGTGATTACCGCCGCCCACGGCCCCGTGCAACACCAGAGGAGCTACAGGTGCGTTGCCGGCCTTTAAGGTGGAGATAGACGCGCTTTTTGAAGGTACCCATGTCATATCGACCTGGAAACACTGCCGCGGGTAGGCCATTCCACAGTTCCGTGGCGCGTGGAAGGAAGTTCGTACGAAACCGCACAGTAGTGGATTGCCATGTATCCAGGTGGTGTGGATGATATTTCAACTTATGGCGTACTGTGCGGTTAGAAAATTCGGCGGCAGGTAACAGGTCAAACAGTTCTTCAGAACACTCCCCATGATAAATGCGATAGAGAACGCACAGCGAGGAAACGTCTCTACGCAAAGCCAAAGTATTAAGCCTTTCACAGATTATTGGGTCCCCAATGACTCGAATGGCTCTACGTTGTATGCGATCAAATGGTTCAAGCTGATACTGGGCTGATGGCTGATTTTTATTTTTGAGATTGATAAAAATAAATCAAATAAATCAATCAGCTTCACGCTATATCCCGCACACAGCAGGGTAGGCAGAGGGAACCTAGTGTCATAAGACACTCCGTTCCCCACTTTCTGCCGAATTCTGGAGGCATTGCGTGTTGAGTGGCAGAACTCAACGCCGCGCTTTTCCCTCGACACCAGACCGAAGAAATGAAAATATAAATTTTAGTAAATATCTCCTCGAGTGGGGATCGAACCCACAACCAGTCGGTTTTACAGTACACTTTGTGCCACTGCGCCACGACTGGCCTCAAAGAGATTTGAGATTGATAATATTTTTATTTTAGCCAAGATGAGAACGCGATTAAAGGCGGCGTTGAGATGCGCACCATAGGCGCCACACAGTACGCAATGTCTTACTCATGCGGACAGCTTATCTTGCCTAGCTATAAACAGTACATATTTTTTGCCAATATTGACACGAAACGAAATTGTAATCGCAATGATATATTTATTAAAAAACCACGTGACCCACATCAATCAACACATTTCAATTAGCCTTATTGGAAATTGGAAGTTCGCTATTAGGTATATTATCATTACGTTTTTATCATCTCTCATATTTTTATTACTTAATATTTATTATAATAAGTAAATAATTTATTATAAAATATTTAAATGTTTTTCTAAAATGTTAACGTAATCTAATTTTATAATTCTGTTTGATCTATAATTACCCACTGTAATGAAACAAAATGCGGCGTTGAGTTCCGCCATCTAATACGCATTGTCTCGAATTGCGGCGGAAAGCGAAGGACGGAGTGTTATAAAATTGGTGGATATTGGTGTTGTCTTTTAGCGATAAGAATCCAATTTCGCTGTGCAAAGATATAAACCTAGGTGTACTATTTGTTAGCAGAAATACCTAGATCTTACAAAGTAAGCATATTTGCCAACAGCCATTGCTTTATAGAACAATTTTTTTATAGTAATCTAATTTTATTTATTTTTTTATTATGTAAACAGTAAATAGTTTCTTAAAAAAAAAAAACAAAAACAAAAAACCGTTTAAGTGTCAGTTGGACTCACCCATCGACACTTCCACACCAATTTCAGGATTATAGGTCAACGGGAACTACGACTTATAAAAGTTGACAGACTTAAGTTTGCGGGTATGTGGACTCCTTTTGTATGAAACTAACTACAAATGTAAGCTTGTAATGATTTTTTTCTATGAAATGCTTTCCTAACTTAACTAATAATGCCCTTCACAAAGTAATATTGTTAACGCGACTGGTTGTGGCTTCGATCCCCACTAGAGAAAATGAAATATTAATATTAGTTTATATTTTTATTTATTTGCTCTGGTACCGAAACAAAGCGTGGCGTTGAGTTCCGCCATTCAACAGGCAATGCTCCCAGAACTTGGCGGAAAGTGGGGAACGCAGTGTCTTCACACTAAGTTCCCTCTGCCTATCCTGCTGTATGTGGGATACAACGTGAAGCTGATTTAATTGTGATTATCTTAAAAGATCTATAAATTATTAGATTTCGGATTTTTTTCTTTATTTGCATAGTGAGTTCTCACTTCATGCCAACTTTCATAACTATATGTCTACGGAAACTACCATATATATATATATATATATATATTATACAAAATGCAGCAAAATCAGTGCATAAATGCTCGGATCTTTTGATTGCGTTGACTTGAAAGCTTGATTTCTTCTTAGTTTCAAGGGATTACAGAATGTTTGATATTAATTTTTCTAACCTTGATACCTCTACGTTTTCTCGAGATAAATGATCGACAAATGGACAACAAAGTGATCCTATAAGGGTTCCGTTTTTACCTTTTGAGGTACGGAACCCTTAATACTTTTTTTGAAGAAATAATTGTTTTTACAATTATTTATTAAAAAAGTATTAATGAATGAATAAATAAGGAATCTACGAATTACTTAATCACGCAACTCGACACGGAGCCTCTAATTTAGGCGATTTAGTAGAAAACGATGTGGCTTGTCACTACCAGAACCATACTATCATTACGAAGAGTGTGTTTTCCGAGATACATTATTATATTTTTGCAACAAAATAGAAATATAACATATAAGTTTAGTTTTATATATATGTAAGTTTAAAAGTAGGTTTTGAAAATAAGCTACTACTTGACTGTTTGTAAGTAAGTAACTTTAGCAGAGGCAATAACGAAGTTGCTGTACACGCTACTGCCACACTCCTTTCCAAGGACTCAATTTATTTATAAGCATTTAGTTGTATTATGCATTTTAATACTGCAAACAAAATGATGATCGAAGTGCTAAATTTATGTGTTTATTTAAAAATTCTTGATAAATCCTCAATTATTTTTTTTACTTTCCCGCTGTATCACGCATATGTCAGATGGAACTGTTCAAACACTCCTTTCCCCACATTCTGCGAAATGTTCATGGCATTTCGTTGAGTTGAGTGCCGGGACACAACGCTGCGCATTGCCAAGTTACTAGAGCGAGAAAATAAAATATTAAATTTTTCATTCCGTCCAGTGACAATCGAGCCGAAAATCATCAACGGCCCCTCTCAATAATTATTATTAGCAGCCTGCATATAGTAGAGTAGGCGATGAGATAGATACCTGTAGGATACCTAGTATTAAGTATTCTTTGTACTTGGAAGTGGCACTTTGTCACCAGAGCAGAGAAATAAAAAAAATCTCGCGAGCGGAGATCGAGCCCACAACCAATGCACTTACAGTCATATACTGCCCTACTGTGTCACGATAGTGCATAATTATGTCAACGATAATTATAGTGGAGAAGGTTTAATTACTATTTTAACTAAACACATAGCGGCGTAGTAAGTATATTTTATCTGATGCACGCCATGTTTGTGTTAAGCCCCACTGGAATGGTAATTCATTATTTAAAGTATCTACAGGTAGACGGTTCATTTGTACGGTTAGACAAAGTGTGGAGTTTTTAGGTATAAGATAGAAATAGATAAGAAATGCTATATATAAGCAACTTGGCTCATTTTTTACTTTTTTAATGTCACGGAGTGTCAGTTCTTTGTATACTGTCTGAATTCAAGGCAATGATTTGATTGCTAAGTGGAGATCGAACTCACAACCATCGCGCTTACAGTCAGACGCTGTTCGCTACGCCACGATAACCTTTAATTTGTATACGGTATACCATATACATAAACACTCTATATATGTATAACTTTAAAATAAAAATTATTTTAAAGTTATACATATAATTATTTGAGGCCAGTCGTAACGCGACGGACGGAGTGGATTCAATTCCCACCCCAGGAAAATGAAATATTTAATTTCTGATAACGATGCGAAGCGAGCGCAGCGTTATGTTCTGCCACCCAACACGAAATGCCTCCAGAATTCGGCGGAAAGTGGAGAACGGAGTGTCTTAACACTAGGTTCTCTCTGCCCACCATGTTAAGTACGGGAAACAGCGTGAAGCTAGAAAAAAATATATAATGATTTTATTCTTACTAATGAACCAAGTTTAGCTGGCTTACAACCTTTTTGACCGCATGACAAACTAAACACTTAAATAAAAGAGATTTTTCTACCTGAGTCGCTAAAAACTTGGGTCATGTGACTTTTGACACTTGTGAGCACAAAAAAACGTCAAACTTATTTTTTTTATAATTCGAATTCGTCTCTTAAATTATGTTCACATGGAAAAATATGTTTACTTGTTATATAAATATATTCACAAAAAACGCTAAATATCTACATAAAAAATTACTATATTGTAAAAAATAAATTGAAGTGATTTATAAAGATTTAAAATTTATATATGAAAAATAAAGCTACTAAAAATTTTATTAGAAACATTATTCATTATTATTATTACTAATATTAATTTATGTTCATAATCGCAATTTATTTTATTTAAAAAAAAATGTATTTAAACAATCAATATAGAGAAAGAATGATGAAACATGCATACAATCATACACACAACGATTAAAACTGATACACGGAACAACAATGAACAGTAATTGAATTCCGAGGCAATCTTAGTCGGTCCGTAAAACCGGATTACTATGCCTATCTCCGTGTTGTGCGGAACCCTCCTCTCCTCTACGCCCGGTGCATCACGCACGTGTTGCCAGATTAATTGAATGTTTGAACCCGCCGCCTCCGCCTCCGCCTCCACCCGCATCCACTACACGAACCTATACGAACTACTTATACAGTCCTTTAATTCATAAACTCTATGCAGTGAATATATTTATTATAGTTTTGTTGGTTGTTTTTGTTAAATATTAGTTTCAAAGTATTTTTCACGGCACGTCTGGGCGCGGGTCGCAGGGCGCGGGCGGGATCAGAGACGGGCGCGGGGAGGGGCGGGTCGTGTGGCCTCTCGCGCTTAGTACAGCGCTCAGCAGGAGTGTCGGACGCTCGGCTTTACAGTCGCCGACTTTAATATTCTTCGTTTATTTTCTTTTCTATTCGTTTCATTTATCCCACAAAAGTTATAGGGAAGTTTCGCAAGTGATCTAGTGAGTTGTTCGTGTCACCCCCTATAGTGAGACTTGTGTTATTTTGACAGTGTCACGTGGAATTGAATTGTTACCGGCTCCGGAGTTTACAAGTGTTTATAACCACATACGACCTTCATTCCGCCACAGGTAGAGCCGGCGTGTCGTCCCAAAAGTGCGCAAACTTTGTTTTAACTTTGTAAGAATTAACAAAAATAATATAGAATTCGATAGCCTTCCCAGCCAAGTTAAGTGTTCAACAGGCGATAAAAGTGAACGCAGACGTATAAAAAGTTTGCACGAATAGGCTCTTATAGGAATCCGCTCGCAACTTTGGAAGTACGTGTGGTGTTTTGTGTTTGTAACTTGCAACATAACCTTGTTCAAAATACGCGCGTGTTCTGTGGGCATGCGCAGTAGGGTCCTTAAAGTTATTAATAAGTGGCTCCTAATATTATAAACAAACGTGTGTCCTGTGATTCAGTGGCGGCTCTTCGTGAGTTCTAATGCGCAGTGCTCGAGTGTACTCCCAGTTTCTTTAGCTGTCGTTCCCCAATACGATTTCTGGATATTTTGGATTTCGTTTGAAAGTAACGTTCTCCAGTGGGATTTCGGTGTTTACGTGCGCGCGCAACATTCTTCTTACAAGGTAAGGATTAACAATAACAACTTATGATTTTAATATGAATATATTATTTTAATTATAAGTAATATAGAGTTTATAATTTTAGTTTAAATTATTTAGCGTTATTATTATACTATTTTGTTAGTAACGTGTCGCTTAGACTTTGTATCTGACTATTGCATGACGTCATATAACGTTTAACATTCCACGATTTAGCTTCTTCCTCGCACACTTTAAAATTACATATTCCAAAATTATTTTTATTTCAATGTTCTATATATAATTTAAAGCTTCATACATGTACGTCAAATATTTAATTTATTTCAACAACGACTTGTAATATTCCGCACGGTTTTTTTATAAATCATAACTGGAGGACTATTTTTGTCCATCGCTCCTTTTAATTAAGAGTTTTAATAACTGTAGGCTTAACGTACGTACTTCGTCGAGGTAAAGGACCTAGTTTCTATTGTTTCATTCATTCTGCGTTGAACCACAATACCTATATACATATGTATATATAAGCAACCTCTATTTCACAACACACGCGGTTTTGCGTGATGACATTTTAATATTTGTCAAATATGTACATATTTAAATATATATTTAAACGTGAAATACGCGTTTTTTTACAGAAACTTAGAATATTATGGTAAATTCTAAAAGTGTTAAATATCATTAACCTTGAACCGATGAAAATCAAACTCACATACGAAGTAAATCCGGTGCTGTCTACTAATTTTATTATTCTGGTCAACGAAGCGGCGAAGGTACGGTCACTCACATCGTGCCTAACTAATTCAATTGTTTGCATTTTTGTACCTTAATTGTTGTTAATAGAGTTCAATTTCGTGTGATTTTAAATAGTAATTGTTGCTTAGGAATGGTCTAACATGTCTACATGCACTATTGAAGTAATGATAAAATGTACTGTGCTAATTGCGACATTGGCAGTCCAGAGTGGAAACGAAATGACTAAATTTAAAAAGGCCAGTTTTATTTTTCAATTTTTGCTTAAGCTTCCTTTCTATGCTGCAGTGGATAAAATAGGATTTTATGCTAAAATTTGACACTCCTTACGTTTTATCTGGTGCTTGAAATGGGTATGGATATTTGTTCAATTTACCATAGAGCTGTCCGAGAGTAAGAGCTTACAAAAATAAGGCAATATTTTTGTTTTTGAATAACGAAATATTTTGTATCTACTTTGACTATATGGAGTAGATTATTGGTTAACACAAGCATATTGATTTATTCATCTTTTCATTTTCACTAGAGTTTACAGTTTGCAGGGTAAGAAAAAAATGTCTTTTATTGTGTTTGTATAAAGATTATACATAATTTTAAAATGGTTTCTCAAGATCGATCTCAGAGTTATGAGTGGTTTATAAATATAGGTCTCAGGAACTGCTATATTTTGGAGGAACCCATCTCCGCTGTATTATGATTTAAATTTCATACCATAGCTTCATTCAAATACGTCTCAATGAGACTACAATGGCATATCCTTTTTTAAGGTCTATCTTTTAAATTTGAAGCAATGTTGCTAAAAACGTTTTGTACAATTCAATGATGATTATGGATCGGAACTCGACATCGGTAAGTAATAAATAGAGATAAAAAAATCAGCTTCACATTGTATCCCGTACACAGCAGGGTAGGCAGAGGGAAGCTAGTGTTAAGACACTCCCTTCCCCTCTTTCCGCCAGGTTCCGGAGGCATTACGTATTGATTGGCGGAACTCAACGCCGCTCTTTGCCTCGACTCCAGAGCGAAGAAATGAAAATATAAATGTAAATAAATATTTCATTTCCTCGAGTCGAATCGAACCCACAATTAGTCGATTTTACAGTCACACTTTGTACTCCTGCGCCACGACTGGCTCCACTGAATAGAGATAATAAATAGAAATATAATATAATGCATATTAATACTTGTATACACATACAATATTTACTATAAATATTGCATTGCATTACACGAACAGCACAGTATATTTAAAGATAAAATAATTATGACATGTGTTAAACCGATTTCGACAATGTTATTGTTTTAAAACCTCACACCATTACTATGGAGCTGATTAATTAATTTAAACTCACGCTTACCATTAAAACCTATTAGCGCTCCCAAGCTTTTATTGGTCCGTAAATAGTTTTTAAAATGAAAGAGTATTTTTAAAAGGGTTCTTTTTATTGTCTGTTTAATTAGATCCAGATTAAATAGACTTTGCGGAGCTTTTTTTTAGGTATATTCACTATTGTATTATATCATAGTTTCATGATATTATGTATATCTGTCTATTAAAATATTTTATATTAATAACATTGAAGATTTTAATTGTTTATGAAATATAACTTTATGCAATCAAAAAAAATACAGACTTAATGTGATCCATGTGATATTGAATTCTTCAGCGGAGAGGTGCTTCAGCTTATTATTTACTAGCATTTACCAATGGCTTCGCTTATCTTAATAAATGGTCTGTCCAACAAAACAATAATATTTTAATTCGAACTAGAAGTTCCTGAGATGAGTGCGTTCAAGTAAATAAACTCGTCAGCTTTATAATATTTGTATAGAAATATAGATGAGATAATGATAATTTATACAGAATTAAAATTTAATCATATGTAAAAAAAATAAAACGACTTCCTTAGGTAAAATATAATTCACGAAATATATACATTACTCTGTTATTATTTCATATGGCTCTTACGATTCTAAATATCATTGAACAAGCAAACGAAAAGATGACAAACAAGTTTTAACAAAACTTGTATAACTACATTATTTTACCCAATAATAATAAATATTTATAGAATTTTAAATATTGTGAAATACACGCTAACTAAAAGTTTAAAGTTTAAAGTTTCCTATTTTAAATTGTAGTTTTTGTTTAAATGATATCAAGCAATTTGAGGAACATATAGTTCCTCAAATATGATAAAGAATGAAATAAAAAAGATGACCTTAATATTGCTGGAAATTAAAATATTTCCTAACAGTTAATATGTAAAAATATTTAGATTGTTTAAAATAACAAAAAAATACTTAGTTTTCATACCTTTTTAAATAAGTTATTTATAAAGACGAAAGTTACTTTAATATCCTCCACACATCGTATTATATAATATTTAATAATTTATACCCCCGAGGTACACCCAACGCATGGAAGGATGGAGAACAACAGGCCCGACTGCTATTAAATTTCAAGTGACCCAGCCTCGCGCGCATATGCAATGAATGGCTACGTCAAAAACAGGAAGTTATTTTTCAGAGCTTTGAAGCTCGTCACTTAATCGAAAACGTAAATTTCTTCTTTAAACCACTCTTGCCCTGTAGTTCAATGCATCTCTCGCTTTTAACGGGTTAGGTAGAGTAAACCTAGTGTTTAAACGCACCGTTCTTAACTTTAAGCGGTCATGGCGCAATGGGACAGTGGGTTACGTTCTCATTTTTCATCGTACTGGTAGATAAGCGTGGCGTTGAGCTCCGCCTCAAAATTGGGCTCTGTATAGGGAACCTTCCTATGCAGGAAGAAAAGGACATACATTAGGGACCCTGCGCGTTGGGTGGCAAAACTCATTGCTGTATTGAGCAAATAAATATAATTTAAATTATAAAATAACTGATAAATAAAAACGACTATGCAAAATCGTCAGGTTTCACGGAATATTGTTGTTTTACTGTTTACTCATTTAGAAATAAGAACGGCGCAGTATTAAAAGTTGTTTTGTTTCAATTGCTGGCTTTTATATTTTTATTTTTAAAGAGACAAAAGCAAAGTTAATATTTAAAGGGTAAATAGACAGACATACAACGACGTTACTTAACTTTTATTCTAGATTTTTCCGTAATGGATATTTAATTGATATTATAAACATGCTCAAGGCGTGATGAATAATAATGTATTTCGATATCCTGAATGGAAATCGAACCTACAACTATCGCATAAATAGTTTAAATTTAAATAATAAAAAAATATTATTTTCAAAGATATTTCTAGTACGACATGAATGACTAGACATGTTTACGATACGTATACGTTCTAAAGAAAAATATACGTTCACCTCGGTCGAATGTCATGGATTTTGTAAGTCTCAGCCATTTAACATTACCCATCGCTAAATAACATGTTTGATCATTAATTTAAACAACGTATTATTACACGTATGAAACTGACGAAATTCTAGAAGAAATATTAAAAATTATTTATGAATTTTAATGCTTTTAATGTGTAGAATAATAAAACCAATATTTGCTTATAGTGTACGCCATATTCTCTTGTGAGATCATCCACCGGTTTCAACATCAAACAGGCATTAAAAATAAACCTAAAATTTATAACAGCAACATAAAGAGCAATAAAAATAGTATTTTTGATTGGATATAGCAACCGGATCTGGGCTCGCCTCGCGATTCCCGGCGGCACAGACGGACAGATTATATATGTTTCTTATGTCATCGATTAATTTGCATTTCGGTATTCAATATTTGAATTGAACCGTGATCTATGAACATGATTTCATCTAACAAACATCTGTTATATGGCAGAAGGTCATAGAATTTATTGCTTATCTGTATAATTGATGGTATTATTATTTTGTATGTTTAAGTATTCACATATACACATGGCTATTATGTTAAGTATTCTTCCCCTTATAACTTATTGAATATAGTCTTGTATTTAAAAGTTTATTTTTTTTATTGTGCTAAGGAAGAAAGAGAACATATAGAACCTACTGTCAAGACACTTCGTCCTCCGCATTCCGCGCGAATTCAATACATTATATGTGAGTGATGAAACTCAACGCTAAGTTTTGTATTTAAAAAATAGTTGCTAAGCGAAAATAATCTCTATATAAAAGGAAAAGTTCCCACTGACTGAGGTGTAGATGCAGATAATTTGGACATGTTTATTATCATAATGTGAACACCCACAAAGAGATTTTGAAAAATTTTAAATAGGTTCACAAAATTTGTATTTAAAGTTTGTAAAAATTTAAATTCATACTCTTAGAAATATTTAATTGAACACGTGTTTCATAGTTTATTAGAATTAAGGGTGCAAATAAGCGGGCGAAGTCTGCGCGTGTCTGCTAGTGTATTATAAATTGACTTATGCGATTTATTAACCAACCGGTACAATAAATATTCATATTAATGAAATTCTTAAGTAATCACTGTGGAATTGAAAATCACATACAGGAAGTAACAGTATAACTACTATATAAATTTTGAATAATACCTTCAAGGTTAGCGGCCTTGCTTATAGAACAGTGTATAAATGCACCTTAAGCTATAAATATAAAAATTAATAAAATAGTTTAAATTAACAATATTAGAAAATATTCCCCTCTTTTAATGATGCGGGCGCTGCAGCGCTGGCTCTGGCAGACCGCTCGTATCCGTAGTTGACAGTCACGGCAAATATCAAAATTGTAAGAGGGAAGCGATCCATGCCTAGTTAACTTCAATCGTGCAGCGGCGGGGAGACCGAACAGTAATTAATTACCGCTGTCACAGACAAGCGGGGCTAGGTAAGTCGTCTACGCAAAAGTAGATATATAGGTCGTCCCCGACAATTTGTCCAAACTTCGCCAAAGAACCGATTGGTTCGGAAAAGTGTTCAAGACAAACACTTGTAGATACTTAAGCGAGATCAGATAACTTTTCTCTCCCTGGAAATGTTTAGTGACTCGTTTTATCCGTAGATATAACTATAGGTAAGTACATACGTTTGATTTACATAAAACATTTCATTTTAATATAAAGTTTTCAGGCACAGTATTGTCAGCCGATAATGGTGTACGATACAGTACAATAGAACAGAACTGCACGAGGATGAAGTTGCAAAAGTGTGCAACTGAATTCTGCAAACTAGAGTAGATACGAGTACGTCTCCAGCGAGTCGTACGTAATGCGCTCGATAATATATTCAGATCGCATTTATTCGCAGAGCCATAGCCGACGAAACAAGGTTTTGTTAGTACAGCCGTGAGACAATCCCCGTAGGCTACACTTTGACACGGCTTTAAGCAAAGAATACGGCCAACCTTGAAGTAGACTCTGAGAGAACACTTCAGCGCAACCATTCCGCACGCTTCATTGTCCGAGACATTAAGGCTCGACTCGTCTACGTAATTTTCCTAAACGAATTTGCTCAATAATTTATATAACTTATACTATAGTTATTCATAAAAATTGCCACCATTTCATTTAAATACTTGTCACGGCTGTAGAGTTTTTGACGGTGTAAGTTTTGAAGTAGCACTTGTCCCGTTTAAACTAAGTAAGTAATTCAGAAGAAGTCGTCGTAAAGTTTTATTGAAAATTTAAAATTCTAAGCGCTTCGCTGGTTCCGCAGACAGAAGAACGTGAAGAAATGAAATTTTTCCTCGTATTGTATCTGATCTAATAATATCCGATATGTTATAGATTGCCTATCATGCCAACATTTTTATTATAGTAAAGTGGAAGTTATTTGTCTTGCGTTTCGAGTCTCTTATACCTGGCCTTAAACTTATTGTTAGAATTGTCGAGGTATATTTTCAGTTTATTAAGCGCATGTTATGGGTCTCAAGTTTCGGATTGTTTAAATAGGATCGGCGTTGTTAAGGAGGTTAACTCCGTAATTAGCGAGCTGTAGAATATAATCCTTGCCTGTTTGTTGTAATAAGATCAACACTGGTTTATACTCTGATAAGAGAATATCCCTCGTATTACGTATATCACAACAATGTCCATAGGATGTATGCATTGATGCGCTATTAAAATTGTGTACCATTTAAAAATAAAAGACTGATAATCATTATTTTTTATGCATGTGCTTTATTTTCTTTTTTTTCCAAACTTCTTTTCTAACGACACGACTCTAACTTCTTTTCTAAAACGGTTATAATCTATACTAATATTTTTAAAGGTAACGTTAAGGTAAGTTTGTTTGCTTGAATGCTCTCTTCTTTTCATCTTACGAAAAACTAATGAAGAATTCTTGAAAAAATCTTTTGCATTTTTATTTCACGCATTGTACCTGGTCAGAGTTACCTCAGGTACTTAGAATAATTCACAACTCTATTATAAAACGCAAAATAATAAAATAATCAAGTTCACACATGCCATATTTACCTTAAATTATGTTACGAGGCGAACTGAAAACTATCTCAATATGCCAGTGACATGTTCCCAAACTTCTATATAATTCAAAGTTATAATTGGTAGAATGAGTGCCGATTACGGGTTCACGCCTCACCCGCGTCCGTAGCGAAGGCTGACGTAAATTAGTTATCAACTATAAAAGTGATACTTCCATCACTATCGGATCAATCTTCTAACGCAGGGGTTCCCAACCTTTTCTTGATCAAGGACCACTTTCATGTCATTCATGGTAGCAGGGACCACTATGCATGTAGGTATAATAAAAATGAACTGTGATAATTAAACAGAAACTTCGCCTCACCATCCCCAGTAATAAAATTAAAATCGTTCGCGGACCATATTTAGGCTTCTGCGGACCACTGGTGGTCCGCGGACCAGTGGTTGGGAACCACTGTTCTAACGTGTATATTGTATTTATCTACAATTAATTAGATTGATAAAAATCACTATTTTACAATTATTTGTGTAAATCGTTATTGGAATTTGGATGTTTGGATTTATGTGTTTTTCTCGTCCGTAATATTTATTTTTAATATACTAATAATTACATGTATTTGTCACGTGCACCAATTTCTTTTATAATATTATTTTTCGTCATGACTTAAATTTTTTTTTTCATAAAAAAAATTTAAAAACCAGATACGTATATGACGTACGTAATGACGTATGAAACTGGCTGATATTCACAGATGAAACTACTAGATTCTGACGAGAGTGAAGGGGAACAGCAAGAGGGACGGGAAAATACTATATATTTTTTTACTTGTCGAGGCAAACAATGATGCGGGCGACTACTAATATAATATTTAAAAAAAGACAGTTTAAATAACAAAAATATAGTAAAAGTGTCAACGACTAAAGACGACTTCTTTACTCATACGCTAAAATTAGAATTAATTTCGTTCCGGATCAAATTGCCGTCTCTGATAGTGGACAGCCGCAAGAATATTGTCTAAAGTATTGGATTCTTTCCAACAATCGATTATTTTCACCACAGGATGTTGTAATGAATTTTATGTTGTTGACATTAGTGTTATTTAAATTTTTATATGTCCGGCTAAGTTAACATGTTCCATTTAGAAGATCTAGATATTTTCTAAATATTATTTATACTAGATATTTGTTTTTTATAATTTGTAATATAGTGATAATAGGTATATTACAGTAGGCTGTATTTTATGGGACTGGAGTTTCAAACTGTTGCGTATGCGCATTGCTTTATTTTTCCCGACTGCTAAGGAAGGGTTATGTTTTTCGCGCGTATCTTGTATGTATGTAATATTCTTTATTACCTCGTATCTCCAGAACCGCTGAACGGATTTACATATTTGAGGTATCGTTAGATTCGTATTAGCAGCCCAAGTGTTCTTAAATAGGTGACGTTATTAAAAAATAATCATGGCGGCTGTGGGACGCCATTGGACTTAGTGAAAAAAAAATTTTTCGTTCCGAACACTACAATATGGGTATCAAATTCAAGAGCTCAATTTCAGAATTTCAAAAAGGTATATCATGATTATCATTATCATAATAAATTCTAACAAAAAAATGAAAAATAAAAAAATATTTGTAAAAACAAAAACCCCGACTGCATCAAACTAAAAAGAAAATAAACAAGCCCAATAGTTTATTAGGATTAATAGTCGGGACCTATAAGTAATTCTTCAATCAATAAAATCTTTACCAGGAACCCCGCATAATTTAAAGAGGTCCCGACTGTTAATCCTAATAAACTATTGGGCTTGTTTATTTTCTTTTTAGTTTGATGCAGTCGGGGTTTTTGTTTTTACAAATATTTTTTCGTTTATTAATTTATTTCTTTTTATATATAATTAGTTTATTAATAACATAAAAGGATATTATAAACTCCAATAGACTTTTTTTATTTTGTAATATAATTTTATTTGGTAATTTCTTCTTAAAATTCAAAATGCGAACAAAATAAATACGAATTATTAAAGATAAATATATATTATGCACATGAGTTCCTTCGCCCTTTAATTTAAATTACAAAAACTGCATATGACTTACCTTTTAAGTTCTTGCTAAATTTAAATTCTTCTTATTATCAAGCCGCATTCATATATCACTTATGTGGCACCTGTCAACCTATCAAAGATAAGTTTTGACAACTTTATCAAATACATTTCGACAAGTTTGTATCGTTTGACAATTCAACATCGGTTATCAGACTTTTGATTGTAAATTCTCTGAGAATTTTAAAAATTGGCCTAAATTATTTGCACATTTAAAATAAATTCAATGGTATGACCACTTTGTAAAATCACTGCATTTATTTACGATTTTTTTTTAATTTAATTATTACCGAATCTCTTTTAATTTATTATAAACTGCTTAAAATTATTGTGCTTAAACTTTACTTTTTCGCTTTTTATCTTTTTGAACTTGCATAAATAGTCATTTACTTATTAACTCTTAAATAATTAAAAAAAAGAAGTATAATGAAAAGTTAATACTAATATAAATATCATATTAAATACTACGTTATGAGTATATATAGCCCATATTAGGGTAGCGCTTAATGTGATTAGTCACGGTTTGATTTAATGTAATTAACATAATTATTATATGAATAGTGTATGCAGGTATTTAAAAAATGTAGGCAATTATATTTATATTTTTTTTAAGCGTTGTCAGAGATAATAATAAATTAAAAGCGAGACGATTTTATATGTATTATTTTTTTTGTCTGACACAAAATATATTTTTATTGAATTATTTAGTATCTAATATTCCAATTACATATGATAATATACTGTACAAACTAATTTGTCTGTGTTTTATACGTAATAACAATGTCCCTTAAAAAAAATCTTCACTGTTTATACATAAATATTATTATAACCTACTTAACTATAGTTTACTATTTTTAAAATGTAGGCATGTAACAAATATAACTAAGTATTTATAAGTTATGTTCCACTAAACATTGATAGAAAAAAAATATCTAAATCATCCAAAAATTTCCTTTAAGTATTAAGTACTAAAAACCAGATTATTATTATTAAGTAATAACATTTTGGTTTTCTTAGAGAAATTGAAATTATTTTTTATTCTTTTTAATATGTAAGCGAAATGTTTATTTTCCTTCTGCGTGAACGCCTAATATCGGAAAATGCCGGAGGAAAACTGCCGATAAAATAAACTCTTAGTCTACCAGTCTTCTCATATATATGTATGTATAGGTACATTTGACCCAATACTATGATAAAAATATATCACGAGTCTATTCAGAAGTGACCTTTAACATTTATTGTTGGTTTCTAGCAAATTGATCTGGAGTACTCGTATTTCCAGTATTTTTTATTCGTTAAGGTCAAATTGGCTCTTTTAACATCTTTGATTATTGTTATAACATGATTGAATTCTTTAAAAAATAATATTTTAAAGGTAAACTTAGACCTGTATTTAATGTGTAATTAAGAGGGTAAAAGTTTTAAATTTAGTGCAAAATATGTTTAGCTGACTGACTGAACTGACATCTTTGCAGTCGTTTACACGAAATTTACTTTATTCAAAAGAAACCAAATCTTAGAAACAAAGATCTCTTTAAGTTATTTTCACGCAAGATTTGAACTTGTTATTTCGATAAATAGATGAAATAAAAAATATCTAAATTTAATCAAAATATAAAATTTTACCAGTTATATTAAAATGTTCAGTATTTTATTTTAAATATTACTATACATTATAATATTTTATAGATATCTTATATAAACGTATATTATAAATTGTGATATCATTATGATCAGCCTTGTTAATGAACGGTGCCATGACTGCGGACGAGGTCACGTCTCACGATTCATTGCTCTATGATTCCTTCATTCGGCTTATTTTATATACTATCAATGATTTGTCTTTACATATTATGATATATAGACTTAAATAGAGAGAGAGAGAGAGAATACGACTTTTCTTGGCTATTTTATATTTACGTAACCCTCCAGTGTCAATGTGCTTTCGATGTTTTTATTTAACCAAGGTCATCACATAACATCCAGATTTTCTGTTACCGTAGAAATTTCTGGAAATCCTGTCTTTGAACCTACATGTAAAATTTTAAACAATACTTGATATATGTATAAAAGTATGAAAACTCCAGATCAATATTTTCTAAACGTGATTATTTAAACCTTTTGGGGATATTAGGTACATCTTGTGTGATATGTTGGTATTCAAAGTAAGGTCCTAATCGACAGAAAATTATTAGTATTAGTATAATTTATTTTACATTCAATACATTGTCTACATATAAATAAAGTTTTCCACTTTTTTATATTACTAATATGCTTAAGTAACTGATAGAAGCAATTATTGGTTGCGTGCAAATAATTCGCAGTGCGGGTTAGGTAAGCGATTAAAATGACTTCCGCGTCTTGATGATGCGACTGTTTGTTGAGGTGATGTCATTGTTGTATTATTCGGGATCCAGGTTGCAACGAGTTATGATAATATAATAATATAACCTATAATATTTCATAACCGACAAAGCAGTTTCTATAAACATTTTATTATTCCTATATTTATTGAATGTCAATAAATTATGCAAAGTTAACAAAGTTTTCCTTCTCCGTTCTTATCAAATTTAAATATCTTATTAGGGTTGATAAAATTCAACTACCCAAGTTTGTGAATGAATTGAAATTTTAAGCACAGTTCATAATAAAATTACTTATTATCTCCTATCAAAATTCGGCCGTGACTTAAGCAGTTTTATGGGAATTGCTATCCCATTTACTCGGAGCGAGAAAGTTTGGTGGGGTATTCGTACGGAATGTACCAATATAGGGAACCGACATCATACTCCTGGGAACTAAGACGTTAAATCCTTGTTACGACCACCTACTGAGCTTTTACTCACTTTCTAAATAGATACGAATTGCCGAATGAATTGCTGTTCGGAATTAACGCTGTTTCAATGTCAATGTTAGAATTTTATTTATTTTTTGTACTTGTATTTTATTGTGTTGAGAAAATTGGACTTGATCATCATTAATATATTGGATATGTCGATTGGACTTAACAAATTCTGGGAGGTTAAAAAAGCCTTTTTTCAAATTGTTTAGTAGTATATGAAAAATTGTACATTAACCGTCCTAAATGTCTTTTTCCTTAAAAAAAACTAAAATCAGTTTCACGCTATATCTCGTATACAGCTGGGTTAGCCAAGGAAACCTCGTATAGATACTTCGTTCCCCACTTTCCGCCGATTTTTCGAGGCATTGCGTGTTGAGCATTAGAGTTTAGCGAAACTCTCGCGAACACGCCTTGTGCCAGACGAAGAAATGAAAATTTAATGAAATAATAATTCATTTCCTCGAATAGGGATCAAACCCATAACCTATCCGCTTTGTACAGTCACACGTATGTGCTGCGTAATAAAAAAATATTTTTACTAAGAATATACCTACAGCTAAACTTATGACTATATTTCATTAGATGGGCTAATAAGATTAGTGCGCTGCGTTCCGAACGTACTATTTTACATTTTAAAATGTGTTGAAAATCTTCATTGAAATATCTTTTTTAAAAATATTTTTAGTTGCCTCGATTCACGTAGCGTCGGAACGATTAGCCTAAATAAATTATAATAAGCGAGGATTATTTGTAATTAAGCAACTATGAATATATACTCTTTTTTCTGTTTTAAATTTCTAAAAGTACCTATTGTGCTTTTTATTATACTGTATTGTGGTTGCGGATTTAGTGATCATTATTTATTGCGTAGGGATGTCCAGCCTCGTGTCTTAAAATAGTTTAAACCAAAATCAATGCCTTCTACTATTTTTTTTGTTTTCTTCAAAACCACACAATAAGTCTCGGCATTTTGCGGTTAGAATGTGCAGCTTATTCAAGTCGGCTGAACTGACTGCAATTTTTTATTTTATAACATTCACAAAAGAAATAAAGGGGTTACCATAACCTGCAATATATTTGGAAAATGAGTATAAAGCCCATATTAGTGGTTTCCTCACATGCAGAACGGCCCAACACATCCATCTGTATGGTACCCGCAAGACATCTGCCCTACCTTGCGTGAACCAAATAAATTTATTGCTTAACGTCACTGGACTTAGCACATCCTACCAGAAGCTTTGTTAGATGAAACCGCCGATTTAAAATAACCTTTTATAAATGAACTGGGTTGACAGTAACAGGTAATGTAAAAGAAAACTCTGCGGATAAGAGAAATTTAAGGACTCTTCTTTAGCAATTGTTTACAATTCGTTAAATTAAATGTATCAATGATTTTTTATTTATTTTTATAACACAAGGCACACACACTTTGTATGGAATTAGTTATATATTTTTATTTATTTATCTAACAAAAAATATAGAGTTTGGTGTCAAGACGCTTCGTTCCCAACTTTTCAATAGTATATTGAGAGCTAAGTGGTAGAACTCAACGCAGAGTTCTGTTTTGTCCAGAGCGAGGAAGGTTACTATGTTCCCTTTGCCTACTTTGGTTTATTATATTCATACGGTTGAGAACTTTAGCTTTATATTTTTAAACAACCGTTGTGACCAAATAATTCACACACGTAAGCCGATGTATAAAACAATTTTATAGTCACAAAGGAAAGATATTTTCAGAATAATCAAAGAATCGAAATCGAATACTACTCGAATACGACCTCCACATGTCCGCTAATTATTAATACGTAACTTTGTAATATGAGATAATAAAATACAATATATATTTTTAATGTAGTTTTCTGTTTCTTTATAGAAAAGATTTTACGAATGCTGATATTGTTGAAATGTGATATGCTTAAGTTATATGAATTAGGGCGTACCTATCGGATTATGCAAATAAGTATGTCGAAATATGAGGTCATGACGGATGAAGTTCAAGCAATTGGCTTAAATTTAATCTTCTTAATTAGATTAAGCATTTTCATGTAGTTTCCTGGAAATATTTTCATGTATTTAGAGTGTTTTGAGAGAATGGCTACATACACTACTCGAAAATAGAATTTAGAGCGTTTCAAATAAAACTATACATAATTAGTAGTAGCATCGCGAAGTGGAAACGAAGATACCAATATTGTTTTCGTTGTAAAGCTTAGAGAGGAATTAGATAAACCATTAAATATTGTAACAGATTTAGAAGTAAATTATATAGCAGTGTAATAGTAGTTACTGTATATATTTTTTATTTCGGAAGATTCACTATGAAATGGCAGACGGTTACTCTCCTTTGCGTTGCAAAATTGGGTTAAAATTAGAAATTCAATATTTTCGTTTTAGTTCGAGTTCAAGTTTAGTCAGGTATACTCTAAACGTTATAATGTGAAAGTTCATGATCGCAATCATAATATGTTGAATTTATCTAGCACTAATTGTTTCATCATGTTAGTTAATTAACTAAACGTACAATGCTTTGAGATAGGGCTACCAAGCGCAATAAAACTGAATTAAAATGTCATTATATATTTTAATATTTCAATACATTCAATTTGTATCAGGGCTATTGGCCGCCCTTATCTAACAACCTTTAAAGTTTCGAAGGTGGTCCTTTGTCCCTTGACTAACAAACATGCAAAAATTTTAATGTAGTTCCATAATTGTTACATCTCATACATTTATATTTTTTCAACAAAAAGTACAAACACATTTTTTTATACTGGTTTACTATTTAATAGATCTTCTAAAATGTTTTTATGTCAACTATCATTAAAGCGCAACGCATATATTAGAGCGTTGACAGCCCATACATACTTTTTGTTATTCTTTATTTTATATATTTTAAATTTTTTATTGAGACAAAATCTTTGATTTGAATTTTTAATAGACGATCATTGCGGTGATCTTAGACGGTGTTACTGTTTATGAGACGATTGTTGGTTTTATTTCCACACGAAAGAATGTTTATATTTCAAAATACGTAACACGCGATACTACTAATACTTAAACTTTGTCCACACACAAAGCGCGAATACTTCTAAGTAAAAAAAAAAAAAAACAAAAAATACATTACTATATTTCTAAAGAGCCAATTAACTGATAATTTTGTTGTGATGATGCATTACAGCAACAACCCTGGCAATTAGCTATAGCGTATACCTTGTAGTGGAGCGCCCTTGTGACGGAAAGATAACGCAAGGACGACATAATCAGTTACCCCAGACATCCTCGTTCCATAGGTAGGTAGGTACTTCACATCACAGGCCCTAATGATATACGATTTGCACAATACTAATGAAGAACACTCGCGCTCATGGACTTAATTAATGCTCAAATTTAATTAGTTTTGAACAAATATGACACAAATTTGGCTTTGTTTAAAAAGTTTTTATTATGGATAATTTGATTTTATTAATTTTCAAAGAGATAAGGGCAAAGCCAAAAGTTGTACTTAAATTTGTAAATTTTACTTTAAATTATGTTATGGTGCTATATGATGATTCTGTTGTAAAGGTACAGGACAGTAAAGCATTTTTTATTTAAAACAAATATTTATTATATTTACTTAAAAAAATATATTTTATTATATTTAACAAATATTTTTTTATGCTATGATTTGACAATACTTATAATACATGTCTAATTTATTTGAAAGCTACTAAATATAATAAAAGATTTTTTATTGTCCACGAAAAAGAGTTCTACTAATAACTATTATTCTACGTTCTAGTTGTAAATATTATATCACTATCCAAAATCCAAAATTATTAACGGAGTGTCTTAACACTAAGTTCCTATGACTCCTCTGTCTACCCAGTTACGTGCAGGATACAACGTGAAGTTAATAAAAAAAACCAATAAATAATAATAATTTATAAATTATGTGTTTTACAAATAAGCATTGTAAATGTCATCTGGCACTCGAATCAGACGACGTATGACACGGGAATTGTAGATGCTTGCCCTCTGGGGTGCAGCCGCATGATCGATATCGATGTCCGGAACCGTACAGCTATTCCACCCTGTATGTGGTTTAGAATTATGCAATAATAATCTAAAATACACTACTAATACTACAATATAGTTGAATACTGTTTAGAATAGGAAGTACCTGTTTTAAAATTTTTATTAAAACTATTTACTTATTTAAATATTTAAATGTAAAGGATAATTCATACCTTATTATTATGTTATTGAGGCCAGCCGTGGCGTAGGGGCACAGAATGTGACTGTAAAATCGACTGGTGTACTATAATAACTGGTGTGGATTCGATCCCCACTCGAGGAGATACAATATTTACTTATATTTATATTTTAATTTCTTCGCTCTGGTGTCGAGGCAAAGCGCGTCGTTAAATTCCGCCACTCAATACGCAATGCCTCCAGAACTCGGCGGAAAGTGGGGAATGGCTTGTCTTAACACTAGGTTCCCTCTACCTACCCTGCTGTGTGCGGGATACAGTATGAAGTTGATTTTTTGATTTTATTATTATCATATATCTTAAAACGTATGTGTAGATACAGGAAAATATGCAAAACTTATATGATTGTCTAAAATACATAATAAAAAACATTTTAAGATTCTACTTACATTAAATTTAGAAATATAACGCGTACCATACTGGCTACGGCTTGGCAAGGATCCATACGTTGGTGTTGGCGCGTCACAGCCTGCGTGTCACTCCACTCAGATAGGGCGATATGTAGTACAAGTGCGATATCCTCACAGACTAACAAACAACCAGAGAACTATTTGTACATTAAGTATTCATACAGTGTTTCGTATTTACTGACTTTGACCATGACGGTTAAAGTCTTTTGTTACATCATCTTGTACATTGACAAGTACTCTTGTATTTTAAATGATTTTTTTTTAGCGTCACGCTGTATCTTGCAAACAGCAAGGTAGGCAGAGGGATCCTAGTGTTAAGACACTTTGTTCCTCATTTTTCACCTAATTCTGGAGGCGGCGGAACTCAACGCCGCGCTTTATCTCGCCAACAGAGCCAAGAAAATGAAAATATTCATTGTATTTATTTATTCATGAATTGAACCCATAAACTGTCGTGCTTAGAATCACACTTTGTGCTCCTGCGCCACGACTGGCCTTTATGATATTTTATTGTTTAATTTTTTATGTTATGCAGATTTTTATATTAGGAACCACAAAATGAACGATAAAAAAATGCACCTCACATTTCTTTAAAATGATGGTGAAAAGTTTTAATCAACTGTTCAGGTTTAAATGAAAGATCTTTTATATGACAAAAGAGCTGCTTGCCTCAACGAAATCGATAGATATTTGGGTCACATTCTAAAACGCTTGGTCTCATTACATTTTAATAGCATACACAAGCGATAACAATGATTGGATTCGGAGGAGCAGAAACCATAAAATTGAAATCAATTTTGCTGTAATGGTTATAGGTTCTACATAAAACACGTTGGTGACCAAAAGAGTTTCTTTATCTTTATTGCTAAGAAATTTTTATGTGTTTAGCGATTAATTTTGATTTCCTAGTTCTGAGTTTTACGTGTAAGCCTTGTAACTTTTACGTTTTACTCATTGTTCATATATAACTCGTTTACGTATGCAATTTATATTGAACAAATTAAAAATAGGTATGTTTTTTTTTATTGTCAATTATTTTTAAAAACATTTAAATGAAATAATATTACATTTTGTAACAATGGCATTTTTGCGTAATAAATAATTTTATGCAACAATTACCACTTCAGGATTTGTAAACATATGTCTATATGTTCAAGGCTCTGTATTAGAAAAACAATTTTGTGCCGCATATATACCACTATACGATCGAGAATGGTGTGAATAAATGGTCCGAATTTTCCCTTTTATTCTGTCAAAATAGTCTGTCGGGTGAGTCTAGTCCGTAAGTAGTGGATGTAAGGTTGGTTGTTTCTTAACATTGTATATAATATATTCAGTACACAAAATGAATTGAGAGTGTAAGTAACTCGCAGTGAGCCCGCGAACATATTCGTAGGGATCTGTTGCTCGACTCCTCTACTATATTGGAGACATGGCTCGGAGACAATCCTCAATTGTTTTCTCATATTATTTAAACTTTTATTTGCTTGTCAATTGTATGATAATTTTTTGTTTACTGTTGATTTAAGTTTTTTATTTGAATTTGTTTGTTAACGTGGTAATTAATAATATAAAGATGAACAGTTTGTTTCGGAAAAAGGGTGCGAAAGTCATTGCGAAAGCTTATGATTATTACGAGTATATCACGTTAATCGTATCTACGTAACCGACTGTACATCATCATCATACACTACGGCCTCAGCACCTTATTAATTAAAAAATACATTCTCAGGTGCCATACCTGAGAATGTGTTTTTTTAGTTAATAAGGTGTTGAGGCCGTCGTCCCGCAAGACTATAAGAATATGTACGTTGTACGTTCAATTCTCACTCGATGCAATGAAATATTAAATGTTAAGTATTTTTCAGGAAATAAAATCTCTCGCTCTGGTAATGATGCAATGTGTGGCGTTAAATTCCGCCACTCAACATGCAATACTAGATAATTCGGCGGAAAGTTGGCAACGGAAGTGTCTTAGTGGCAGCTGAGTGCCTTAATACTAGGCACTTCATTTCCAATAAGGCTTTCCTCGGTTTCCTCTGTGTACACTGCTACATGCAGGATACAGCGTGAAGCTAAAAAAAATATTTTTATATTTTATACAAAAGTAAAGTTCACCTAAGTAGGCATTTGGAGGCCCGCACTAGTCTGATGCAATCCAAAGCTGTAATTCTTGCTTATTTACATTAACGAATCATCCTTGGCATCGTTACTTAAATACCTCTTCTCGTTGCTAGTTAATTTCCTAACCTGTCAGTGAAGGCTCAACAAATATTCACATACAGTTCGTACATATAATGGAATTATTGAATTTATATTTGTATGAAACATACATTACGTTTAGTTTCACTCACTGGAATCAGTAGTTATTAAATAATCTCACATAAATCTGCTTACTTCCTATATTTAGTTGTATAGTAATATTATTGATTAAGACCGCCGTGGTGACGTGATGTAAATCTATCGGTTGTGGGTTCGATTTCCATTCGGGGGGAAATTATAAACAAATTATTTTCATGTTCCCGCTCTGGTAAAAGTAGGTCGCTTTTGTATGTCGAAGCGCGGCGTCCGTTGCACCATTAACACGGCAAATACCCCAAAAAATCGTCAAAAACTAGGGAGGGCTTTAGCACTAGGTTCCCGCAGAAATAATGTGAAATTGTTTTTTATTCCCGACTGCTAAGGAAGGGTTATGTTTTTCGCGCGTATCTTGTATGTATGTAATATTCTTTATTACCTCGTATCTCCAGAACCCCTGAACGGATTTACATATTTGAGGTGTCGTTAGATTCATATTAGCAGCCCAAGTGTTCTTAGATAGGTGACGTTAATAAAAAATAATCATGGTGGCTGTGGGACGCCATTGGACGAAGTGAAAAAAAAATTTTTCGTTTCGAATACTACAATGTGGGTATCAAATTAAAGAGCTCAATTTGAGAATTTCAAAAAGGTATATCATGATTATCATTACCATAACAAATTCTAACAAAAAAATTAAAAATAAAAAAATATTTGTAAAAACAAAAACCCCGACTGCATAAAACTAGAAGAAAATAAACAAGCCCAATAGTTTATTAGGATTAACAGTCGGGACCTATAAGTAATTCTTCAATCAATAAAATCTTTACCGGGAACGGCGTATAATTTAAAGAGGTCCCGACTGTTAATCCTAATAAACTATTGGGCTTGTTTATTTTCTTCTAGTTTTATGCAGTCGGGGTTTTTGTTTTTACAAATATTTTTTTAATATTATATTATAGTACATATTATTTTCTTCAAAATTATTTTTTTGTGTCCATTTGAAACTTACTGAACTATAAAAATATTATAATTATCAAATTATAATATTTTTATTGTTCAGTAGAAAATTGGATAATTTTCTGTGTCATCGCGTTTATAATTCACAGTAACGTCCTTTTGCGTAATAATTCGTGTCGTCAAAACCACCAGAATATTTTCCTACGCAACGATCTCTCACAATTTACAATTGTATATTTCATAACGAAATTAAGGGTCATCTTTTCAACAGTTTCATAAAATATTACATTTTATGTCATTAAGAAAAACGTTTCGCAAAGCTAAGAGCTTAATATATTAATACATCATGTTTTTTCCGGTATTTCATTATATATTTTCTCGGTATCTCGTTTATTTTAAAATGAATAGATGCCTCGTGGACTGTTTTATGTAAATTTTTATATACATTTATACATTGTATTAAGCACAGCTATAGAAGTGAAAAAAACTTTTAGTGGTAGTAGAAGGTCCTTTAAAAGAATTGACACGAATTCTAGCATCTAAATTCGTACGTTATTGGAACGTAGAGCGTGTGGAAAATTTAATCACCGTGCTAGGCAGTAGACATTCATCATTGTTATTCGACTTGCGTTTGTCTGGCCATCGGTGACGTTATATCGATGCAGACCGATGACCTCAGTACGGTTTGTCTACTCTCAATATTACCTAGGCTGCATTGTTAAATTATTTATTATTTTACTTTTCATTAGAATATTGTTTGGAAATGCTTTTTAAAACTTTTATAATTATATTTATTTCAATATTTATTAAGTAGCTACATATTATAAAGTTGATGAGTCTGTTTGGTTGAACGCGCTAATCTCAGGAACTACTGGTTCGCATTGAAAAATCACGTTAGTCTTATTATAATGGTCTATCGAAATATATCATACGCTTAGTAATTTCGGTTTGACCATGAATGCAAAGCGTCAGGGAAAAGGTAGAATGTAGTTATTTATAAACTTTAAACTTAAAGTTTATATTGAAAAATATTTATCTGCAACATAAAACAAGTGTATAAATAAATGTCACCGTAATTCCATTGGCATAAATTATTGTTCTTTTAAACCTCACAAATGTTATTTTAACTAAATCAGAAGTTTCGCAATCAGTGCGCTAAGGGTGTTAACTGAATGTCTCAAGCTTCTTTTTACGCAGATTTACGACAGCGAAATTATGTAAAAATTTGTTAACTGTGTCCAGCAATATCGTATTCTTTTAACAATTATTTGACTATAACGTAGAAATCTCAGTTAGAAACATGCAGATGTCAGCCATTTGTTATTCAAATTCGTACAGACGTCGCGTCTCAAACGCACCTCAATGAATATGTAAAAACGATTATGGAAAACTTTTGAATAATATTAAGGGACTACTTTACGTTTATATTTTATTTGGGATTCGAGTAATCAGACTTATCATATTACATTGTTTGATATTTAAATATATATAATAAAGTGAGGCTGTAATGGCGCAGAGGCACAAACGTGTGACTGTAACGCGACGGTTGTGGATTCGATCTCACTTGGAGTACTGAAATATTATTTATTTATCACCGATATTTATGAATCGCTCTGGTACCAAGGGTAAAGCTCTTGGCTTGAAGGAATTTCAAGCCGCGGGCTTGCTTGTTTGAGCCGCTACTTAGCACGCAATGCCTCGAAATTTCGTCGGAAAAAACTTCAGTATACCTCAAGTTCCTCAGTAAACCTCAGTATTCGGGATGCAGCGTTAAGCTGAAAAAAAAATGACATGTCTTGAAACTTTAATTCTTTTTTAAACATACTTAATTCAAATTTTGTCACTTATTCCATGGTCAATTGACTCTACAAAAATAATTTTGAACAAAATCTATCTTGATTATGTTCTTTTGGAGATTTTTTTTAATTAAAACGAGACCGGGGCTTAAACAGCTCAGTCTTTTCTGTCCATTGTTGTTGTGCGCGGCCCGTTTTCGAGGTTTCATTTTATTTGAATGGCCTCTGCCCGATAGATGAATTTTGAAGTGATGACTGCTACAGCCTATTTACAATGTTTGCTTTCTGAATTAAAAGAATAAATTAATTACTTAAGGATGTCTTTAATATCTACAGGTATTAAGCTATATAATATAACTTTAATTTCTTTTCTTTTCTCGTTACTCTCTCTACTAAGAGAGATATTTCTGTTAAGTTCACGCTATGTCCTGCATTTGGCAGAATATTTCATTCCTCCGAGTGGGAATCGAACCCACAAACATCTCTATTGTAGTCATACACTGTGATACTGCGTCATGACGGCCTGAACACGGATATTAGGTATATATTATGGCTATGCTTACCTTTGTACCTTTCCACTTAAAATGATTTTCAACTTAAGGAAAAATATGTTCCCATATAGAATTCCTAATTCTAATCATTTTAAGCAGTTTTAGACAGAAATGTTTCAATTACACTAGAACGGTGTCTAAATATTTATAAAAATATTTTTCGAAGGGCATCGTAATCCGTACCCATACGTCTATGTTAATGGAAAACAATCGTGTTTTATTGGACTCGTAAGGTTTGATGGGCTCACCTCAAGGAAAGGGTCTCGCCTTCACGATTATAGCGGGTTTCTGTACTTAAGATGCCCTTTACGAGCTAGTCGCAAAAAGTCATTTCTTTATTCATCCAATATTGAGCCTAATCTCGAAATCCCCTGTAAATTTACTTAGGATAGTAAAACACCAAATTTTCAATTTTTTATATACCTAACCATTTTTTTTTTCAATAACGTGGAATATCGATATCTCCGGGCTGTAGATTAGTGTAAATAAAATTTGTGTATAAAAATGTGGAATAGATCATTTTATTTGTTAATAATGAACATTTATTTACTGAAATCTAATGTCAATATCCACATTGAGCCTTTTGTGTACTGACAATAAATATATACTTAGCCACATTTCTCTCTTTTAACTTTTATTGATATTGTGTAAAATATCATGTTGCATAGTTCGGCTGACTTGAAAAGTTAAAACAAATTTACGGCCAGTTTTGTAGTTTGAGAAAGTTGCGGGTCAAGGGCCTGTGATCCTCGTAACATTCCAAGAAAGTTAGGTATCGGCGAGTATCGCTTCAATAGCTAATCGCTCTGAACTCCAGAAACAAGAAAATTTTATTAGTTCAAATGAACAATTTCTTGATTTTAAACAATTTTTATAGTCCAAAGTCTACTTATATTATCCTTTTATAGGTTTTGTATTACTTATAAAAGATTTTTCAAGATAACTTTAAAAGATTTTATTTCATCAAGTTGGTCTTTTTTACTTGGTTAAATAAGGATTCAGAGGCTAGAAGATTCAGATAAATGCACAGTATGTATTTATCTGTTTAAATTAGTAGGCTCATTCCCTGTTATATTTTAGTGACATATTTAAGGTTTTTGCTAATTGCTTATTTAACATAATAAGGCTTACTCATAACTGGTAATCAGCATGTCTTTTTGTCATATTTCTAATTTATGACAACGTTCACATTAAAGTGATTAACCACAGCCTTTTGTCATCTGGAAAAATAATAATTCACATCTGTATAAATTCTATATATTCATAATTATGTATTTCTAAATATTTATGCATTCCTATATATGTAAAGGGTGTATGACAGTCGTGGTGCAGGGGCACAAACGACCGAATATAAACGCGATAGGTTGTGGATTCTACTCCCACTCGGGAAAATGAAATATTTAATATTTTCATTTCCTTGACTTGACTTGACTCAACACGCAATGCTCCCTACTAGGTTCTCCGGTTCCCTCTGCCTATCCCATATATGTACATAAATATATACATATATACCTAAGGGCATTTCTCCACCAAATAGAAAGTTTATAGATGAGCCAATACTATGTAATTTTGGGTAAATGATTGGCAATATATAGAACATAATAAGTTACTATGCCTTTTTAACTAAAGAGGGAATTTTAAATTCATAAACGTTTTGCGATGCTCGTCTTGACTAAGGTTATTAAGTTTTAATATTTTAATTTGGCTACTACAAATGTAATCAAGATTTTCATGGTTTCGTCTACGCAGAAAAATATTAATAATAAAGTAAAAAAGATTGTATAGAATGTGATAGCAAAGTACCATCCAGATATTTATTACTGAATATATATTTTGTTGATACTATAATATAATAAATGCACATTTACATTTATGTAAATAATAATTTAATTAAAAATTTACATATTGTAGGTATATTATATTAAAATATTTGAATTTTTGATGTTAAAATTGTATTGTCTGTAAGTATTATAAAAATTAAAAGGCTAGTGCCTACAATTTAATAGTAACATTTTAAAATCCTTATTTTACTCCTAAATTTAGCATTTGTTATTCCTTGTAATGTTACTTCGATTGAGACAATAGCAAATATCCAATACTTCGCAAAGTAAAACAGTGACTTTTAGTATAATAACGCATCGTGTGAGTCCATTCAAGTTCCCTACGAATGTGTGTTTACGACGAGTTTGAGCGGAGGTTGTATACTTGCTTTATATTCTGCTTGGCTAAGTCATATTATTTTATATATTGAGACGTTTAAAATAAGCGCTTATTATTGGAGAACGTGTTTTATTTTATTTATTATATATGAAAAAAGAGAAAGTTTACTTAACGAACACTTAATAAAAACGAATATTGTATGAAGTATATATTTGTCATAACTAATTTATTTGCACATGTTTAAATGAAATATTATCAAATATTTTAAAAAGATGAAACTTATGTTGTAGGTATTAACGACTAATAGGTATTTGGTAAAAATAAAACATTTATTTACATCTGCAATACAAATATGCATTAAATTAAATTTAATTATTTTTTTATACTCAGTAACTCGTAATAAAAAAAGAAAATGATCAAATAAATAAGCATCACGGGGGCACCGTGAACAGCTGGAAATAAGGAACAGTTGTGTATGAAATATAGCATAATATTAAAAGTGCTCGAAAGTCAAAGTAACTCTTATTACAGATAGAGCACTCCACATCAAATATATATTTTTTAGTTTCACGCTGGGTAGGCAGAGGGAACCTGGGAGCCTAATGTTAAGACACTCTTTTCCTTTTTCCTTTAAGACACTTCCGTTCTCCACTTTCCGCCGTTCTGGAGGCGTATTGAGTGGCGGAACTCAACGCTTCACTTATATTTTATTTTCTCGAGTGGTAATCGAACTCACAACCGTTAATGGTCGCACGCTTTTGTCAGTACCCCATGACTGGCCTTAATTAAAGCTAGGAACGTGATGTAATATACCGTGGCTTATTTGATAAATGTATTATCTAACACAAAAAAAAAATTAAGCAATAGACTCTGATATTAATGTATTCAACTAAACAAACTTTTCAGCTTTATAATTTTAATAAAGAAGTACAGATAGTCAGTCTATATAGCTCACGTTCTCAATAATACCCACTTAAACACTTTAAAATATCCAATCTAATCCGACCACTTCCAACGAAATCGATTTTACTCAAAATAAAACACATTGCATTCTGACTATACGGAACTTTTTAAATAAATCTCAGAACGCTGACAGGGGACTAAACCAGTACCGTCCATTTTAAAGCTTCCAAGACCGGCTTAATTGCAATTTTCTATTTATTTATTTTTATAGAAACTTGTAACTTCTACTCCAAATTGTTATCCAATGACATGGTAAGAAGACGCATTTTTGTAGGTTTTCATAAAATTTGGGAAGATTTATCTCATTATAATAAATTTTTAATTTTTTTTTTCTGCTTATTATAGACGGATAATAACACTTATTTTATGCATAATTCCTTATTAATGTAAATAGTTGGGTAATAAATAGGTCAAACAAAGTAATAAATGAATTTGTGATATTCACTTAAATGAGTTCTTTAATAGGTATATAGTTTATCCAGTATAAGCGTCGTTGCCAACAATCATCCAGACCGGCTCACCCGCGTTTGGTCGGTGATGAAGGTTGTCACGACGGTCATTACGCCTCGGAAATAGGCACTTTTCCCCTCGTTAGCAACTCGTTCGCTGTTTTACCCCGACCGTAGTCTATATCCATAGTAGCGTGCACTACTACATTTCCCACACTCCCGTCCAATTCCTGCAACACGATGTAAGATTGTAGTCCAATTGAAAATCTGTCGGCGCTAATGCCAACCTTTTTTTGAAACCACAATGTGTTCCGAACAAACCGGTCAATTGATCCAATTGAAATCGGCTTTTGTTCTAACAACATAAGATCGAAATCTTTCGAATCGCCTTCGGACCTTTTAATGTTTATCGTTTTCGTCTTAATTAATGTTCGGAACAGCACAGAGCTTGGTTTGTATTTTTTGTGCAGTCACTACTCCACGTTTATTGCAAGAGTTTTAATATCTGTAGTGTTAATTATAGAAGTGTTGAAGGTTATGAGTTTTAATTATTAGCACTGTCCAAAACAAACAGCAGAGGAAAGTTAAGCAGAGGATTACACGTAAAAGACTTTATTATTTTAAGAGCAGTGCGATTTTAAAATTATAAAGCTTAAACTAATGGCGATGTTGAAATAACATTTCTTCGTAAAATTTATATTATTAAGGAAGATGGCCTAGATACAAGCTTATTATGGTCTTTTTATAAGTTCATACACACACTATATATACAAAGGATACAAAAGCAAGACAAGAATCACCAACGTTTCGGACCATAACATAGATCATAACAATCCGTCATACAGCGTACAGCTGTGTGACAGCCAAAAGAAATCCAATAAAAGAGACATTCCGATGCTACTTGCGTCTTATCCCAAACCGGTTGAACCGAAATCCAAGATGGCCGTCGTGGCGGGAATACAATATTTACATTGACATTTTCACGTTGGTTTGCGTTGCGATGTTTCGGTTAATGCGGGACGCTTGTGACCTTAACCTCGATGCGAGCGCAGGTGGACGCGTAAGAACCAGTCGCTGTTTTACGTTGTAACTTATAAACGAGAAAATATATATTTTTGATACTTTTTTGTGATTCTTATAAGTTTTTACTTTTTATTTTATAATATTTTAGCCAGAGTAAGAGTACAGACGTGGCGTATGGACACACGCGTGTGACTGTAAACGCGACAGGTTGGGTTCGATTCTGACGTTCCATTTCATCGTTCTGGTAACGAGGCAGAAGACAGCGTTGAGTTTCGGCATTCAACACGCAATACGTAAATAAAATGCGTAAATTTGAAGCTTTAAACTTGGCCTCTGGACTTGATTACGTACCCAATTAAACATCATATCCATGCTGCCTACAGTCAGCTAACTTACACTTCATCACAGTCACAAGTCAGCTACAGGCATTTACTTTAGAAAGCCTTTTAGTAATATACGACCAGCCTAATGTTCAACTAAAAAACACCATTTGATGAGATTTTTTCATGCATGAAATACATGTTAGTACTTTCCATATCTTACTTTCACAAAACGCAGAATCGCGAAACAAAATGATGACTTGATTAAACATGACATTGATATATGTATCTCTAGGATGACGTGGGGGTAATTGCAGGTAAAGTAAATCCACCGCATAATATTCTTATATCTTATTACTTTAAAATATGTATTTTTAGATTCTGACTAAACAAATTCTTTATTTTATATTTTAATTGACACAATAACCGACATAACGTTCACAAATAGTGAAAAAAAAGGTTTGTTAGCCACCACGTGTTTCAAAATTAAAACATAAACAAAGCTAACCTAAAAATAAACTGCGGTTTGCTCAAAAACGTTCACAGTTGCAGTAGCGTTGATTGAGTGTAAAACAATGGAACGGACAGTGACAACCGCTATTTAGCTTGTCGTTATCAGTCAGGTTTGATTTTTAATTAACGTTGTACGTACGTACAAATATATATTATGTAAGGAAAAAAATAAAAACGAAAAAAATGTCACGTACAAAATTTTAAAATACTTTTTGTTACTTTTGTAATATCTCGCATAGTCTTGCGAGATAGTATCACTTTTGCGCTCTGGAAAATATTTCATATATATATATATATATATATATATATATATATATATATATATATATATATTTTAAGCTTCACGCTGTATCATGCACGTAGAAGGGTAAGTAGAGGGAACCTGGGAACTTAGTGTTCCTAGTTTCTTTCCCCATTTTCCATCGAATTTTGTAGGCATAAACATTTTTTCGATAAATAAACTCATACAGAATGTATATAGGACACTTATTTACAAAACGTATAAAAACTCGAACCCGCGCCTCCTGGAAACCGACCAGGCGCTCTGACCACTAAGCCATACGTTCTCATCAAGCTACGTTTTATGTTGTTAGCATCTCTGTAGGGAGATTTTTACAAATTTCCTCTACCCAAAAATAATTACTAAGAATTATCGTCTGGCAAGAGAGAATGCTATTTATTAAATATTTTTAAAATTTTTAAAGTGTTATTGCACACTTAGAATAGTAAAGTACTTATTTAGAAAACGTATAAAAATTTGAACGTAGCGGGACTCGAATCCGCGCCTCCTAGAAACCGACCAGGCGCTCTGACCACTCATCAAGTAAATTAGTTGTAACAAGCGAAAAAAAATTTCGACGTAAAGTTTTCTAAATAAGTATTTTTCTATCCTAAGTGTGGAATAACACTTTAAAATGTTAAAAATGTATATAAGATTTTATTTTCATAAAATTCAAATTAACGATGTCTAAAATATACAAATGTATTCCTTCAAAAACATAAATATAAACATTGAAATCAACACATTTAACTAACTAGAAATTTATAGAAGTATCAGTTTTAAATTAAAATTTAAAGATTAGGTAATATTTTGAAGAATATGAAGGTCTTCTCACACGTGTAAACCAGTTCTCCGAAGTTATTGATTGTAATTATAAAATAATTTACATTTTATTCAAATATTTTCAACGGATTCTCTTGAACGAGTAAATGCTTATTACGAATTATTTGGAATATAAAGAGATATTGCTTATATGGAATATAGATATACTTGTGAGCTACATCACAAATTGCCAGATATCCGGTTTTGGAGCTGACAAATGCCGTCGTTGGTATCATTATCCTGTTGGGTGGTAATGTAGAGTAAATATAAGTTTTATATAAACTTGCAATTTACAAAAGGGTTCTCAATTCTAAAATTTTAAGAAAAACCTTTGAAAATATTATATACCTAAATTTATTTTAAATTATAAAAAAAATGAAGTGACATCAGTGATAAGGAATCCTTTCTCTAATTACAGTAAGAAAACTGTGTGAAATTTAAAGTACAGCCTAAAAACAATATCAACTTAAAAAAAAACTTTAAAATTTACAATTTATACCCTATCATCAATTTCTATTCATTAATATTCGATATGTAAGTTTGCTGTGTAACATTATGCAGCGTAATAAGGTAAAAGCACTATCGAAAGCGTAATTAAAATTGTTAGGTGTACACGGTACCACGCTGTCGGAAGTGGAGCACACCACGAAACATTCTAGTAAAAGTCGATGCACGAAGCTAGACCAGGCATTTTTATTTACTTAATGACATATTTTTATATATTTTTTTACTTTCTTCTTTTCGGAATAAATAAGGGATGTTTTATTTATATATAATATAATATATATATATAAATATTGTATAGTAATTGCTTTTTTTTGTGTTTTGTGAAGATATTGGTGAGTGCTGAAACTCTACATGACAATCTAAAATATTGTTATTGATAGTTTCAAAAATTTTTATGTATATAACAATAATGTTAAAGTGTGATAAGTTATCACATTTTATCACTGATATCAACATGCGTAGAAATTTTTAAAAATATATCTAAACAGCTAAGTGTAAAAAGTTTAAATATATAAAATCAGCTTCACGCTACATCACACACATATAGCAGGGTAGCCTAGTATTAAGGCACAGGAAACCTAGTATTAAGGCACACCGTCGTGGCGTAAGAGCAACAACACTGCGACCGTAACGCGATGTTTGTGGATTCAATCCCCACTCTGGGGAATGATACAAATTATTCTTATTTTCATTTCTTCGCCCTGGCTCACCGGAAAGTGGTGAACAAATATAATATAACAAATATAATAATAAAAATACGAGTTTTTTTATGAAAATCGTGCCAAATGCCGAAGTTATACTTCGAAAAGACATATCTTAGCCTCATATCATAGTAGCGGCTTCCGTGTACTTCCCCGTTCCACCGCTATCTTACGGTACATCGAAATATCGTTACAGATAGATACTACTAGTACTATAATATATATTTGTAGGTAAGTGCTACCCTCAGTTGCTAGTTATTGAATTTTATATTCTGGGTCGCTGATATTCTATTTTAACAATCCTGAAGGGGCACCAAAAATAGTCCCTCAGGGGCCGAATGTTTTTAGTGTTAGTTAAGAGCCATTTTCGGCGACACGGCACTAGACGGTGAATGTAAATAAGATTTAAATTTTAAAGCAGCGTATAGGTAACACGAGACGCCCGTATAATGTTGGTACAACTTAAAATGTGTTACTGGAACTTGGAAATTAAAACACATTATATTTGGGCTTCCGTATGAAATATTTTAGGTCATAAACTTGTTGTTATTTTGTTTAGATCGTTATTCTAAATAAGTTATGTGAATAAGATATATATTTAATGTATCGTTATATTCTTTACTGGAAAGCCAGATAGAATCCATTGTAGTGAACCTAGTGATTTGAAAATGCAACAATGGCGTATACAGTGAGATAAGTCGACGGTGTTACGTATTGTTTGGTTATTTAACTATGTCTTATAGAGACCATAGGGTCAAAATTAATATAAAAATACACAATCGAAAGACAAATAAAAGTGTATAAGCATCATTCCTATTAATTAAAATTTACATTTTATACTTATACATTGTAGCCGCCCGTTATAAACTTGTCGTCTCAGCTTGTATATGTTTATAGTTTCACATACGCAATTTAACTGACTACACTAGCATTTTGAATAGGACAAAGTAATATTTAATAGAGGCAAAGCTATAAAAGTTCGCTATAAATGTGTGTTTCTGTTTTTATTATACGTTTTATAAATAAACATGTCAATTTATTGTTATTTTATTGATTAAAAGTAACAGTCCTTTAGTAAGTACCGAACACTAGGTTAGCTAACCAATTCATAAAATATTTAGATTTAATATCAAATCTCTAGCGCAAGTTAGACTTCTACACTTGTGTTATTTATTCATTTTTCCGTATGAGTATAGTTTTTAACTCTCCCCGTCCAATGAAAGCCACGAACAATGTTGCGGCGCGACGTGTCCACCCGCAGGCGTTTTGAATTTTGATTTGTTGTGCCGTGTACGCTTATCGTTCTCAAAATTTTCAACAGTTTATCGCTTCTAATTTTTGAATTGAATTATTCAGTTTTGTCTTGTGAATTATGATGAAAATATAATTAATATAACCTTTTAAGTTTTCGTGCCATATTTCGGCATTTATTGTATTATGCGATAGTCGTAATTCTGTATAATTTTCAGTATATATAAGTAATAACAACACGAATGCTTGCCATCTTTCATTTCATATTTCATCGAGCCGCTGACATTTTTAATTAGAAATTCCCACGCAATTCGACGCTAATTGCTGAACCTTAAATTTTTGTATAGTGTAAGTGTTTCAGTTCCATAATAAACACATGGCGGCAAGTCTCTAGTGTGCCATCAGGACAGGGTGAATGTAACGATTAAAATTTCAAAGACTGCGTAGTAGGTTGAGACCGAAATAGACCCTTCGGTGGATTGATGCCGTACACGCCGTAATTCAGCTCCGTGAGTCGTCATGACTTGTGAATTTTTACTTTATGCATGTTATCTTACAGTTGAATTAACTGAATCATATATACAGATATAAAAGGCGGTTTTTTATGTAAGCGCTACGTATGTAGATACGTTACGTACTATGCAGGAAGCGAGGGGAGATACTTTGCTTGGTGTGTGCGGCGAGATTTAGATCGCGCATTTAACATTTATTCATTTGTTGTATAACGATTTGTGCGATGATATCATATTTGTGAAGTGCTCGTGTGAGTAATAATGTCAAGGTTACTTATGTGTTTAAATAGCTTTGTTGCAGCAAATTTGATTTATGTATTAAGTATCTCAGAAGGGATATCATAACAATTCTAATGTGACGCGTTCTAAAGAAAATTATTTTGAAATAATTATAAATATGTCATTATACTATCATTATACTAATATTATAAATGTGAATGAAAGTTTGTTTGTGACGCTTTCACGTCAAAACCACTCTTCCGTTTGTCGTGATATTTTGTACATATATTCTATGAAATATTAGAAAGGACATAGGAATATTACGATAACTTTATTTATACATCTTAATATGTAAATATAGTAAATATACACTTGTTACCAACATAAACTAAAAACGTTTCCCCCGTAGCAACTACATGTGTTCCAATATTTATCAGTTTGATCTAATTTCTCGTTAAACATTCTTAAGCGCCACCTTCGCATGATATTGCTCTAATCTTCCGCCGTTCTGAGGTTAATGGTGTGCGTGAGCTTCACGTTTTGAAACAGAACTTACCTGTGAAAATTTTGTTTATTTTGCGTAGAAAATAAATTTGCATCATTTATTGTAGTTCCAGTATATATTCAGAAGGAACACACAACACTAGCATTAGATAGTGTCAAGACATTCCGTTTTTCCCTTTCATCATCTTTTTGAGACATTGTGTGTTGTTAGATGGCAAAATCCAACGCCGCACAGAGCACATTAAGATACTTTTCGGATTCACCGCGATGACATTAAAATCGATATGTTATTCATATTTCATTTTTAATACAACGGAGGCGACAAAATAGAATGTTTATATTTGGCTGATGGAACGCGTCACGCCCACCACAAATATAATGTCATTCATAACTTGCATTACTTATTGATTTTTTATTTCATTTATTTCTTTCATCCGTTATATTTTAATATAAACTTTTATTTTTAGTAAGGCAAGAGCAAATATATATTACTATTTAAAAAAACGCAAAAAAAAGTTTTTAAGTACCAAAACTAATTATTATTTATTCATATAAGGAATTATTAGCGCAGCGGCACAGAGCGTGACTGTAAACGTCAGGGTTGTAAGTTCGATTTCAAATGGGAGGAAATAATTATTTTCACTTTCTTGCTTTATCAATAAAACAAAGCGTGGCGATGAGCTCCGCCAAGGAATGTTTGGAGGATTGGGCGGAAAATGAGACAGGGGGGCCTTACACATCCTTTACCTACCCTGCTACTTGCGGTAGAAATATAATATTAACTAGAAATATATATATTATAATATTCCGAATTACCGAAATAATTTCCTCTACAGATTTTCTATTTTAGAATCCTAAGTGGTTATAACATTTCTCAATCCTATTCTTAGCCAATGTTCCAATAGAGCGACCTTCACGCTAGTACAGCTCTCGAGTCTACTATTCATGGGACGGACATCCGTTAAGTCACGGCGTACTATAATCAACTGTCCATGCAATATGTATGTGTTTGTCTCACATCATCAAAAGATTTCATTTATCACAGTTTGTCAAGAGAAGCTTGCTAGCTTGTTCGTTTTGACTAGTTTAATTTAAGATTATAAGCGTGCAAATCTATTATTTAGTATAGACTTGAGAATTTAACCTGTTTGTTAATTTAAGTTAATAATTTTCATTTTATAATTGCTAATTGATATTATGCTCATATTTCTTGATATAAAATGAATATCAAGAAATACAAGCATAGTACAATATATCTTGGTATGGATTTTATAGTATTTTTTTAATGAATATATTATTTTTCCACTTTCCGCCGAATTACTGAGGAATTGTGAGTAGAGTGGCGAAATTTAACGCCGCGCTTTGCCTCGTTACCAGAACAAGGATATGAAAACATTAAATTATTCTATTCCTCCAAGTGGGAATCGAACCCACAACCGTCGAGTTTACTGTCGCTTGTGCTCCTGCGCCACGAACGCCTCTTATAGATAAAGTATATACATATATATAAATATTATTTGAACCGATTTTATCAAATATGCCAACCAAGCTTACACAGTTCTATTCTCCAGTTAGTATTGTGTCGCGTCGAGTGTATCATTCAGACGACGGACGTCCGCCGCGCCGAGCCCCGTCCCCAGCTGCCGTACCACAATACACCACGTTTTGTTTCATTAAAAAGAAAATTTTCGTTATATCGCACCCCATTGTCATGGTAAATAGTGTCCATCAATTGCTATAGATAAGGCTGCTTGCTATTCAAAGTTGCGCTGCGACCGTTTCGGCCCAAAGCAAATATTCTTTTACTTAAAAATTGAGCTTTTTCGTTTCTTTCGGTTCTTCTTTAATGTGAATTTTATTTTCACATTTACTGTCAAAACCACTTTTCTAAGAAATACTCTTGTAGTCCATCTTAGAAAGCTAAAGTTTTTGTATATTATAAATATTCTAAAGCTAGTTTCGTCGAATGTATATGCTATATACACACATAATTTTTAATCAGTTAAATATAAGAAAAATATGAATAGTTTGGTTGGTTATTATAGTATTTAGTAGTAGTAATTATAGTGTATGGTGGTACAAACTAATTTTAATTCATATAAAACACATGCTAACATGAATATCGCTTGATTGACAGTGTATGCAGAACGACTTAGGTCAGTTTACCTCGCAAATATCACAATATACCTATAGATAGATAGCTATAATCTCATAACATTATATTATTCAGTAAAATAGAACTATTATAAAACACTCATCATTAGTAAAAATAAAGTTTTCAATAATAAAACATTGTTATATGTACGTAGATACTCACGTATAACGCGCAACATCCGTAAGTTCCGGTGGACCAGATGGACAAATACAAGTTTTTAAAATGAATACCTAAAAATAAATTAATCTCAATTCAATTTAATATTTTCAAGGTTATAGGCATCCTCTATATGATAAATATACGAGTATTGACACTAGTCTCTTCATATATATTAGATAATTTATGCCAATTATTGACTGTTAATACCATTAAAATATTATACATTACTAATTTAATCAAGAAATTATATTTCTTAAAGCTTTTAAAATTTTTAATTACATATTTTGTTATTCAATTAATAAATGAAATATTAACTATATGTACTAAAAAATATTCCAGTTAAAAACTACTGAAATGAACCGAAAACTAGCGTATTAAAATAACAAAAAAAAATAATAGCTTTATTTGAACTTTCACAAACAAAACTAGCAAGTGAAATTATTAGTTTGAATGAAAATTTACTAAATGTATAATTTTCATTAGAAAATGTAGTTAGGTACTACAGAGCAGCCAGAATTTATAGCTCTCAACGCGCAGTAAGTAGCTGCCTCAACTTACTAACTTGAAAACGGGAAGAAATTCATTTCAATTTGAGCTTTTCGCGTAAAAATAATTATAAAATAGTGCCACTTTTCATACTTGAGACATGGAATACTGTTGTATGTTTATAATTTAGCTTTTCCAGCTATTTCAAACGCGGGGTAAATGGATACAATGAAGAATTTGAACAAACATGACACATTAAGTGCAGGAGGTAACTCTGACCACAAGTACAGTGGGTTACATCGAAACGATTAACGTAATGCAATATAGCCTATAATACGCCTTGACAGACTATCCGACATTCTATAATTAATAAGTTCTTTTACGGGATTATTAAACATTATGAAACTAAGGAACCGGCTTGATTGCGTATATTTAGTATTATACATTTTTGGAAACATGACGCTTCAAACATTTTGTACTAGTCCACGGTTACGGGTAGACTGATGTGTGCGGGAATACGTCTCCGATATCAAGAATGGGCATGTATTGAAGTGTTCCAAACGTCGGATTTCCAAAAATATATAATACTAAATATATCTCATTAATATATATATATATATATATATATATATATATATATATATATATATATATATATATATATATATATATATATATATATATATATATATATATATATATATTATTCACATTTTAATTTTTTTTCAAAACTTCTTGAAATCATCATACAGAAGTGTTATCAATAGACAGTCCATACCATCGTTAATAAATAGCTAATCAAACTTTTTTGAGTCTAACATAATATAATTTAAACAAATTACAATAATATTAGGAATGACTTTATTGACGTGACCTGATAATAATAAAATCGCTTACCTTGGGAAATGAATTTTTATTCCATTCAAATGCAGCACTTGTGAGCCCGTACTACTTAAACCTTGTTGAATTTGAAGTCTGAGAGAACTTGTGTGCAAAAATTAAAAAAAAAAATGAACCGTTCCAGATATTTTCCCTGGGGGACGAAGAAAAACGGTTCTTATTACCTAGCTAGTCGAAAGTAAGTTGCCATTGTTGAAAGTTACAGTTTTCAATCTTGAACAACTTAGTTCATAATTCAAGCTCCTGGGACGAAACTACGACCACGGTCTGCCATTGGGAATTTGTGAATTCGCGTAAGAACTTATTATACAAACACACACCGACCGTCTGTTCGTCACGGGCTTTGAACACGCAATTCCCTGACCACGGAGGAAGTCGCCACGGCTAACGAGCACGCACTTTAATGTACACTTAAACTTTAATTTTGAATGTAAGTGTATAAAAAAATATATGTTTTATTTTATATATTTCATCTAAACAGTAGTGCAACAACAGTAGTGTTACAACATATTTTTTAAGTACCATAAGTATTAGGCTTTCTAGAATATGTACGATACGGCAACATTTTCGAAGGGTTTATGTAGACATTTCAAAGGCCGCAGTTACAGAAAAAGATTGATTAGAAAAGCGTTCCCTGAGAGCCAAACACGCCTCGTTACTTTAAAAACCACTGTATATAGTAGAAATCTAGATTATATAAAAAAATACTTATAATTAACAAATCTATATGAAGAGTGTGTGAAGACAAGTAAATGTAATTGATTTAAAGATATAATGTTAGAAATAAATATTCGTTTAGGCATTTTTAGAATAAATACTTTGAATTTTGTGGTACTAGAAATCTAATGCTACTTACAAATAAACCAGAAAAAGTAAAATAAATACTCAAGTGACTTATTACAGTGAATTAAAGTTTTTCATTAAAATCAAATTACAACACTAATAGACATATATAGCCACTCAACACGCAATGCCTCCAAAATTCGGCAGAAAGTGGGGAACGGAGTGTCTTAACACTAGGTTCCCTCTGCCTACCCTGCTGCGTGCGGGATACAGCGTGAAGCTAATTTATTTATTTTTTAATTTAGACATATATATATTTGTAGAGATCTAAGAAAAGTACATCTCTATTTCCCACAATCTTTACCTGCTTACCTTTCTACTTGAAATTGTTGACATTTTTGGGTAGAAACAAATTCACCGTATTGATCTGGTCATTAGATAAACAAACAACGAAGAAAGTTTTATTAATTGCGGTACTTTATAACCTGTCATCTCAAAAACAATTTTATTTTCTGCCTTAATAAATACGTTGCTAACTTCTTAGAAATTAATATTCATTGTGTATTCATCAACAACTGTCAACAGAATTTTCACGTTTTAAATAAATATGATGTATTACATTTTTATTTTAAACTGTGTCATTTAATATTTAGCTTTAGAGAATTTTGAAAAAAAATGCTTTCAATTTATATTAACTCTGTATATAATATATTAAGTTAAAAGTTGCATTGTTTATTTAATTTATGTGAAGAATTGTATGATATATACAGCTATTCATATATGATTGAATTACTAGGAGTAGGGCTAGCAATTCTTCAAATGACAACAATTTTTATTATGTTTCGTAATTCTAAAGATTTTGATAACAAAACTTAATAGATCGTACGTAGAACGTATAACTGAGTCAACATAATAGGCGCGCATCTCCGTGTTAAATCCGCTTCGACCGAGTGCCGTCGTCTGATAAGCGTCCGATGGGCCTAGCCATCCAAAGCAAACGCGAAAGCGGATAAGCTAAAAAAGTTCTGTAGTCGCCTATATGAAATATTATACAAGCGAAGCAGATCGAAGTTTTTCAGCTTTAAGTTTTAGTTAGTTGTTCGAAGTCAATTCTGCAAAGTCGATTATTATATAGGTATACATTCTCACATTGTGCTGTAATAATTTACAATTACATGCACTCAAGTAAGGATTAAAATAAAAATATTTATGTTTAGTGTTAAATAAAAAAAAATATTGACTAATATTTTAATGTGTATAAACCAACGTGCGTCACTTACTTATTCTCACCCTTATAATTTACTCTTACTTACTATATTTTTTTCAGAATTAGGTTAAAGTGGTGAAAAATCTGTTTTAAGTTTAACCAGGCAGAAAAATATTTAATATAAATATAATGCAAAATGAGGCCGTCGAGGCTCAGGGATACAAGCGTGCGATTGGAGATGCGACGACTGTGAGCTCATGATTCCCACTCATAGAAATGAAATATTTAATATTTTTATTTCTTCGCTCTGGTTACGACGTAAACGGCGGCGTTAAGTTCTGCCACATTAATACAGATAAGTAAGTAGTATTAATAGACAAAATACGACGTTGGTTTCGGTAAACCAATTCAAACGTAGATATTGCACTTAAATTATTATACTTTAATTTGATCATTAGAAACTATATTTTTAGATCGTAAGTGAGGTATAAAAACGGTTAAAAATAAATGCAAGCGAACAAATAAAAAAAAAATTGAGGTTTTTTTAAATTATTTCTATTTTGCCGCTTTGGTAAGAGTGCTACATTGAGCTTAGCCGCTTAAGATGCAATGTATAGAAAGTTGAGGACGAAGAATCTTAACAATAGGATCTCGCTGCATGAGAGGCCATGGTAAGAAACTAAAACAAAAAAAAATGTAAATAGGCAGGAAGGCGTCTGCACATAATAAAATAACGTTAAATAATGAAAATAAGTTTAATTGCTCGAGCAATTAATATTTCCACAGTGAACCACCGCATTCTCCCATACAAAACCGACATCCATAATTCATTGTGCCTAATATGAACCTCAATCTATTATCTCTAAACGATTTCGCACTGAATGAATATTCATTTAAAAGTAATACCGCCGAAAATGGCATTAGAGAAAAAAATACTCCCCCGGATCGAGGATCGACGGAAGCTGATTTAAATTTTTGATTATGAGGGAAAATGCGGTTACCGTTAAGTGCCGTAATATTATAAGCAATTATATAAGAGTTCAACTACTCTGTTTTATTACTGCATTGTACATATATAATGTATGTGATATGATTGATTTACTTTTTATAAATATTATACTCGTACAATAAAGCAAGTAAGTAAACCTCAAGATATTTTGAATATTTAAGGTGTATATGACATACACCTTAAATATTCAAAATATCTTGAGATCTATGAGATTAATCTCAAGGTAAAGGAAGAATTGGATTAAGACTACAGTACAACTATACCATAGTGGCGGTTATCACGCAATCAATCTTACAAAGCAAATATCGTGTTCGAAAACTTGAGTTGCTACTGCAAACAATAACATTTTAAAATGTACCACATGGATAAGAGAAAAACAAAACGTCTGCTCACGACGGTTAGAAGATGAATGAGCACGTATGGCACAAAAAGGTATCTACTTTGTCATTAGCGGTTAATTGCAACTAGTAAAAGTTTGAATGGAACATACACTCTTAATGGCGTTGTACTTGGAGGTACTTGTAAAGTGATTGCAATTATATATTGAAATGTCAATCATACGAGGCCATAGAGGCCGTAGTGGGATAATGTCCGAGTGCAAACGCGATGGTTGTGAGTACCCCACATGGAGAATTAATTATTTTTATTTCTTCGCTCTGGTAGATTCTCAAATTCAGACGGAAAGTAAAGAACGTAGTGTTTGGATGATAGATTGTTCCTGCCCTGAAATATAAAAAATCTCTTCAAAGAAAAGTTGTTGGTTCGAATCTGTGTCAGATAAAAAAAACATGGGCTAAACATTATGGATCCATCTGTTAACACATAAAACCGACGAGTCAAAAACCAAATGTATAAAGGCGTATAAAAAAAAAGGAAAATAAATATTATGATGGAAATAAAATGTGTGTAAATAAACATGTTTCATAAACAATATGGAAACCGGCAAAGTGATCATTCAATTTTCAATAAGGCTTGAAAAGTTCGAATTGTTTGGATTGATGCAAGCGAGGTCATGTGGTGTATCAACAAGAACTGGCACTGCCATATGCATATTTTAGTCATTATTTGACGTTAGCAGTGCAGTACATATATGTATATTTTTATCTTGAATAATTATTTTATTTCACCAAAATCGAATAAATATTCTAAATATATTATTCATTTATTATATATGTATACATATATACTTTTATTTGATCTAGGGATCGTTTTCAGTTTGCTTAGTAGTTCACTATAATGGCTATCTTTAATATAATTAATATTAAATACTTATGAGAATGCTTAAGCATTCTCATAAGTATTTAATATTAATTATATTCCGCAAATCAAAATTTGTAACTCAACACGAAATGCCTCCAGAATATGGCAGAAAGTGGGGAACGGAGTGTCTTAACACTAGGTTCCCTCTGCCTACCCTGCAGCGTGCGGGATACAGCGTGAAGCTGATATATTTTTATTTAAAATTTGTAAAATAGCCAAAGTATGTATAAGAATGCTTGAATTAAACTACAATTACTTAAATTTATTTCGAACGATAAATATTTGGGACACGTAACGTTTTAAAACATTGAACGTTAAGCAATTGGGACGGGTCGAGTGCATAACCTTCATTTTATTTTGTGTTCAAATTGTTTTGTTAAAAGCATTATAGCTCGAGAATTTTAATCTGCTACGATATATTGTGTATGTTCAAATATTATTGAATGTATTTATGCCTGTACTATTTTTGAGAGGGGGTTGTATAGGAAATAATTCTCTAAATGTAGATTTGCAATAATTTTGAAGTCAATTTAAATTGATGATTTTTTGAGACTTTTATTTTGTTTTAGTAGTTAGTCTACTGCAATTTTACTCAATGCATAATAATATAGAGTCATTTTTTAGTAATATAGAATTGAGTCCAGTCGAGAGAAGTATATTTAGATCTAAATAATAAAATTATAAAAACTCGATCATAATACCTATCATACATATAATACCATCATTGCTATTTTCTTAAACACAATACGTTTCGGAAATATTCAATAAGGGGGGGAAAAGTAAAATTGAAAAATGATTGGCAGAAATAACAGGGCATCAACAATGGGAGAAGTCACTTGTCACGCACTTCCTAATCTTTTGAACCGCTTATGATGTATGGACCTTTCCTGTGACCTTCGACGAAGGCACGTCGCCGTCTCGAGAATTATTTTCAAGGGTTCGCCCCCACTTTACGCATCGTTTACTGTTCTTCAATTATGTGATTTTCTTTAAGTGGTCAGTCCCTTTTTTTCCTTCAAAAGTATTTGAGAAGGCGCGACCGTAGTTATTGGGGACGTAAACTGAATAAATGTTGAATTACTTTACTAACATTTCAATGTTTAAGTCACTTCTTTTTTTATACTTTCTAGCCTTTTTCTCTAGTTTTATGGGGTCCAATGTTTTGTTTATTTTGAATTTATATTTTTACCAAGGAACAACTGTAATTGACTTTGTAAACTCACCTAGAGAGATTACTTTTAACCTTTAAGTCAGAATTATACAGACCGTAACAAAATCCCCGACTGTGATGATGGTGGCGCTCAGCTATAATGTTATATTAATAATTTACTTTTTGTGAAACAAATGTACTTACATAAGTTAATATTTATAACGATTTTTCAAAAATAAATATTAAATGTATATTTCTAACCAAGTGAACGTTAGATTATTTCAATGTCCAATAAAGTATATCTTAGCAATTGGTTCACCCACTTGCAACCACAATGAATCGTATCACCAGCGCAGCCAATTGAGAGCAATGAATTCGACCTCCGTACTCCGCGCGTCAGTTGTGAAGCACGGAACTCGCAGATACTGCTATGATCATTATTTTTAGATATAATATAAATTATAAACATCAAGTAAAATATGTACTATAGTAAATATGTCTGTATGTATATAAATATTTGTTAATCGCGGTATCCTTTTAATTTCTTGTGGAGACTGATTTATTTTAAATTATAACCTGGTCATGACGTAACGGCGTCTGATATAAAAAAATCTTATGGGTTCAATTCCCATTCGGAGAAATTATGTTTGATTTATTAAGAAATGTGTTGCACAATTCCGCCACTCAGTACATAATGTTACGAATTCGACGATGAGGTCTCCCTGTCTTTACCTTACCTTGCTTTATGCGGGATACAGAGTGACGCTGAAAAAAAATCTTTGCATTTACATCTAATTGATGGAATGGACACTTTGATTGTTTATTTTGTTATTTTAACTTAATATACTGCAATAAATTCCTCCATTCTTCAGGGCCCGTTTCGTATGTAATTAAGTTCTCTAGATCAATACTGCAAAATGAGAGAAATAAATACAATGAAAATATTTCTTCATTTTATGATTTAAATTATAACGTTGATTGACGTCGTTGATTGCGTATAAATTGTATTTTTATTCAACTTTTCGCTGCGGCATAAAAATTATGGATACTTGCGTATAAAAAGAGACAATTTCAATAATTTTCTGTAAGCCTTTGGCATAAATTAAATCTTAATGGGCCACCAAAACAATGTTATTCATTACCAGTAGGTTTAAAATTTTATTGGTTTACCCTATTCATGTAAATTAGTGTTTTATCTTATGATATCTTTTTAGATATAGATGTATATTATATTACATACATATATACATTATATACATACATATATACAATATATACATTATAGAGTTAGATTTTAGCAGTAAGGAATATAGTAACAGTTGCCATGACAATGACAGACAGTATGAATAGAAGTTCATTTGCTTTTACATAAATATATGAAATCCTAATAACTAATTGCGTAGTTTACGAGTGTTTCAAAAATGTATACTGTACCTTGTAATTTGTATAATAGTGTAATGTAAATATTGTTATTTTAAACAATTCTTTCGCTTTTTTGTAAAATTCACAACAAAATAATTAAAAGACCTTAAAAAATACTTTATCAAATGATAAAAAGGTACTCCATTAAATCTATTGTGTAATTTTTGAATCAGTGTCTCTCTTCGTTTAGATGTAGGCTGATAAGAGAAAGGGTCGTAACATTATAAAATTGTAATAACATAAAATAGGGGTGGCCTTAGAATGAAGTTGTAACTGCAAGGACTCTTGCAAAATAGAACATTTTTATTTCATTATATCAATGAATTTATCATCCTGGTGTTGTCTTACGAACAGATATAATAGATATTGTTTGATATAAGTATTAAAACACTTTTTTTATCTTTACACTTTAGTGTCATCGAATCCACAAATGTCGTTTTAACAGATTGGCGCTCGCCCTCTGCGCCATTATGGCGAAAAGGTATAGGAAAAGTAAGGATACTTTTCCTAGGGATAGGAAAAGTATCCTTTCGGGCACTTTTCAATTTAGATTACTTATATTAATTCCTTTTCCACGTGGTCATTATTAATAAATTAAAGCAAATTCTATATCCAATAACAAAACCAACAACACGATGAACTTCAACAATGTTAGGGCTAATGCGGGAAGTCAAACTTCACCAAGTTTGATTACGGACGTTTTGTCGATAGTCCACCTCATCGTAACTGCTTTTGACGTTGTGATTTGTTCTATTGAATTCTCAGGTTGTTTCCGCGTATTGTCAACATTACTTGGTAAAATTGGTATTCAAAATCTTTGTATAATCTATGATTCAACTCTCACTTGAGAGATTTTTTTTAGCTGAATGATGTTTGTTTGAATTTTTACTGGATACTAGTTCTTTCTGTCTACGCTGCCACATACAAGTTAATAAAACGCATGGACATTGGATAGTAGTTTATTAGAGAATGAATATGACTTTGACAGATGGTAAGGAAGTACACATATAGCTAAATGTCGCCACTAGTAATATTTTAATCATTTAGTTACAATTAATAACAATACCACCACTTAACTAAATAATCTAAAATATGTTTATTAAACAATATCAAACAAAACAATGTTATGAGTATATTACTTGTGTAATGCCACCACACCCATCTTATTCATAAAATAATAATGTTTAATTTTAGACAGACTTTTAGTCAATAAATCAGCTGGCATTTCAGAACTCTTTAAATATTCTAATTTAACAAATTTATTACATACTGCTTCCCGTATAAAATGAAATTTTATATCAATATGTTTGCTACGTCTATGATATACAGAATTTTCAGTAAGTTTTAAAGCACTTTGGCTGTCATTATACATCAAAATAGGCATATTATCTGGTCTGTTAGTTAATTCACATAATAAATTCTTTAAGAAAATTGCCTCTTTACTAGCTTCACATACAGCCATGTATTCAGCTTCGGTGCTTGACAAAGCCACCGTCTGTTGCTTTCTACTTTCATGAGATACTAGACAACCTGAATATACAAAACAATATCCTGTATAAGATCTTCTATCTAAATTATCAGATGCCCAATCAGCATCAGCGAAACCAATTAAATCTAATTTATTTTTAACATATTTTAAGCCAAATGACTTTGTACAACTTAAATATTTTAAAACTCTTTTAGCATGTTTCCAATGTGTTTCTGTATTACAGTTATTAAATTGACTTAAATAACTAATACAATATGAGATGTCAGGTCTAGTCAAAACTGACAGATACATTAAGCTCCCTATTAGTTGTTGATAAGGAAAATTTGAATTTAATTTCTTTTCTTTTTTCAATTTCAAATTAATTTCCATAGGAGTTTCTACATTTTTACATTTTTCCAGGCAAAATTTATACAATAATTTATCAATAAACTTCTCTTGATCAATAGAAATACAATCTTTCTGTATCTTAATAGTCATACCTAGACACTGTCTTAACTGACCTAGATCTTTTAACTTAAATCTTTTGCTTAATTGACCCTTCAAATATTCTACTTCTTTATTACAGTTATAAAATATGAAGAAATCATCAACAAACAAAGCCACTAATGTTTTAACATTTTCAGATAATTTTACAAACAAACAATGTTCATACAATGACTTTTGATACCCCAACTTTTGTAAATAATCATCAACCTGCTTATACCAGGCCCTAGCTGACTGCTTTAACCCATATATGGCCCTTTTTAATTTTAAAACTTTATTCTGAACCATATCACATTTAAAATTCTGAGGTAACTGCATATAAACAGTCTCATCTAAGTGGCCATTTAAAAAAGCTGTAATTACATCTAAATGGCATATATTAAGGTCTAATTTAACACTCAAAGCAAATAACAATTTTAAAGTGGAAAATTTAAGCACTGGTGAAAAAGTTTCTTTATAATCTATGCCTTCACGTTGTGTGAAACCTTTTGCCACTAATCTTGCTCTATATCGCACTGTGTTATTAACATTTAATTTCTTTTTATACACCCACTTGCACTGCACCACCTTAGCATCACTTGGTTTGCTCACTAATTCCCAAGCTTCGTTTTCTTCAAAGGATTTTAGCTCTTCCTCCATGGCACTGCACCACTGCTCTCGTTCAGGTCCACTCATAACCTCCTCATATGTGAAATTGTTCTCATCCAAGCCTTCATCAATTTTACATATATTACCATATCCATACCTGTCTGGTTTTCTTTTTTCTCTCTTCCCAATGTCAGCAAACTCTTGTTCTAAGCTTTCAGCTTCATCACACAGAGACTTGCTATCACAGAATTCTTCCGAGCTAGACGAGCTAGTAGTCGCATATGGTATATATGTATCATCCCGTTCAGAGATTAAGCTATCTTTTTCTGGACTCAAAGTGGTATCATTTTCCACTTCTTTATCTTCAATAATAGGTTCAATGTCTTTATTATCTTTTACCACTGCTTGTACTATATCTGAGTTTGTTTCCTCCATAATGAAAACATCTCTACTAGTAGTAATACTCTTTGACCTTGGATTATATAATCTATAGCCCTTGATATTTTCTGCGTAACCAATCATGATATATACTTCAGATTTTTTATCCCATTTGGTTCTCTTTGCTTTAGGAACATGGACCATTGCACGACTTCCAAATATCCGAACGTGGCTGAGATCTGGTTTTTTATTACTCCATAACTCATATGGTGTTTTTTGTAGACCCGAAGCTAGCGTTCTATTCCGTAAATAGACAGCAGTATTGACTGCTTCTGCCCAAAATCTTTTATCAAGATTCGCTTCAAACAAAAGACATCGAGCTCTCTCCACAACTGTTCTATTTAGTCGTTCACAAAGACCATTTTGTTCTGGTGTATACGGGTTTGTTGTTTGATGAACTATTCCATTTGTCTTTAAATAGTCATCAAATTCCACAGAACAGAACTCCCTACCATTATCTGTTCTTAAAACTTTCAGTTTATTTCCTGTTTGTGTTTCAACAAGAACTTTAAACTCCTTGAAATACTTTAAAGCTTGATTTTTGGCCTTGAGGAAGTAGACAAAAGCCATTCTACTGAAGTCATCAACAAAAAGCAAAAAATATCTTGCTTGGCCCAAAGAGACCTGTTCCATCGGCCCACAAAGGTCCGCATGAACAATTTCAAGCACATTTTCACACCTCTTGCCTTTGTGTGAAAAAGGTAATCTTGCCTGCTTACCTTCACAGCATGTGATGCAGTTAGATTTATCAATTTCTGCTTTATCAATGTACGAAATTCCTTCTACAGCGCCATTCCTCATAGCATTCAGGTCCTTGCTATTAATGTGTCCCAGTCTACGGTGCCATATCTCACTTGTCATTGTTGTAGCTGAGCATGCCGCCAAACTTCCTGACTTTATATTCAACCTGTATACTCCATTCAACAAATTTGCTTTTCCAATCAGTACATTCTGTCTATTGCGTATATAGCAAACTTCTTTTTCAAAATTAACTTTGTTTCCATTTCGAATAAGTTGACTTACCGATAACAAATTGGTTGACAGGTTAGGAACACACAACACATCCTTGACTGTAATGTCGAATTCTGAATTATCAACTATGGTTCTAATCATTGTATTTCCTGAGCATATAACTGGTACTATTTCCTTGTTTGCAACTACTATCTCCTTTACTTTGTGGCCGAGTGTGACATTTTCTAAACAATTCTTATCTGTAATCATATGCGAGCTTGCCCCGGAATCTATATACCAATCAGTTTTTTGAAAAGTACTGTGCATAAATATCGCACTAAAAGCATTTATTTCACTTTTATTTTTATTATTCGGGCATTTATTCATATAATGACCGAGTTGTTTACATTTGTAACAGCGTAACGCTTTGACAGATTTCGAAGACGCCATTTTCTTTTTTTTGTGTATCTGCTATGTTGGCTTTCTTGCTACAGTGTTGCCAACCTTTCGACAAAAAAGCGTTTTTTGTTACGTTGGTATCAACTTCCGAACTCATGTCTAATAATTTTGACTTGATAATGTCCGTACTGATAATCATGCCAGAATGTTCTATAGCCATTATCATGGGAGCAAACCTTTCTGTTAGCCCCGCCAATAGCATCGAACCAATCCACTCTTCAGTGATCTGGAAACCGGTACCTTTTAATTTCTGGGCAGTATCCACCATTTGTGTAACGTATGTCCCCATTGATTCGCAATCTTCCAATCGAATAGAAATTAGCTGACGAAGTAAGCTGATGCGACGCGTAAAACCAGAGTCGTCATAAAGACACTTCAAACGTTTCCACACACCTTGAACTGTTTGCTCGTTTTTGATGTGAACATAAATAGATTAATCAATTGTCATGATGAGTTTCGCTTTTGCCTTTTTTTCATCAACGGAAAAGGCATCAGTAGATTCCTGTTTATGGATATCCACACCATCTAACATTAGAAAATTTTCCGCTGCAAACGCCCATTCATCATAATTTTCTCGTCCTTTTAGTTTAGGCACATTCACTATGTAACTTCCAGCCATCTTGCAAAAAATTTACTACGCCACGAGGTAGCCGACAGTCAATCTGGATATAGGTCCACAAAGGAGCGATTTCCACCGCGATTTTATATTTTAATATCAAACGGTACACTGATAGTCCACGAAAAGTAAATATTTACGAAATAAAAACTGCAATTTTATCGCGAATTATGGTCTGGGCCCATAACCTAATAAAACGCATGGACATTGGATAGTAGTTTATTAGAGAATGAATATGACTTTGACAGATGGTAAGGAAGTATACATATAGCTAAATGTCGCCACTAGTAATATTTTAATCATTTAGTTACAATTAATAACAATACAAGTAGGTACAGCGATCAGCTTGGGCGTAAATAACTTAATGCCAATACACTCTGTCCTTCACTAATAAATATGTGTAGTCTTTGGTTCCACTTAAAAACCTGCAATTCTTACTCACAGAGTCTCTAAAATACATGATAGGTGGCAAAAAAATTATAATATTATTGTATATCGGGTTTGGTTTAGTTTTTTCGGCTTTCACGCAAAAACTACTAAACAGATTTAGATGAGACTTTACAGTAATATGGCTTATACATCAGAATCATACATAGGCTACAATGAATGTAAAGATTTTGTATAATCCATACCTATATTATAAATTCGAAAGTAACTCTGTCTGTCTGTCTGTCTGTCTGTCTGTGACGCAATCAGGGCCAAACCGCTAATTCAATTGTAATAAAATACTCATACAGAGATACTTGAGGATCTTCGGATGAACATAGGTTACTTTTTTTCTCATATTTGTAATATTGTCGATATATACTAATATATTAAAATATTTTTTAATTTGACAGGCAATTTATTCCGCCATGTTAATAACAACCGACCGTTGCTAAGCAACGGTTTGCAAAGTTTATTTGTTGTTATAAGCAAACGTCACCCAAAATGAGCTTGCTTAACGCATACATGGCGTGCGCCGACTCAACCTTATGAGATACATAAAAATAATGTTTTACAAAAATATTGTCCTTTGAATAATGTTTAAAAAAGTCCGAAATAGATGTTGATATGTTTATCTCTGAAGCTTGAGCAAAGTAACAGAGTAGCAACAAGTAACCATTTTAATTAATTTACTTTATATTTATCGGGTTTTTGTTGTATGTATTTTCTATAGTTTGATATTGATCCTTATGAAAATGAATATAATAGTCACTTTTAGCATTTCATCTAAATTGAAATTATAGTTCACTGTATAACATTCTAATAAACAATTAAGGAGATGTCACTGATTCGAAATGACCTAGCCTACGAGCGGTATAGTATGACCGACGCGAACGGGCAGATGACTTTGACGGTTTTGTAAATTTTCATACATTTTCGAATTACTGTTAATTTTTATGTAATTATTTGCTGTTTATAATTAATTTCTACTTTTCTTTAGTTCTTCGCTTATTCGAGTATTAGTTAGATTTTCATGAATTTCTTGGTGTGGTGTAAGTTGCGGCCCTGCGCGGCATCGGTATAATATTATTTAAGTACTAGCGGCTCGCCCACGGCTTCGCCCGCTTAAAATACATGATTATTGATTTAATAAGCACAATTGATTGACAACTATAATTACTTCTAATATGATTTTTTACGACATTATCGTCGAATTAAAGAATAAAGAATTTTTGATTGTTTTAAATAAAAAAATACGACCATTGTTGATAATTGATATTTATAAAATATACATAAAGCTAATTTATTACACGTATATATTTTTGTAACTTTATGTTCTTTTTACTTATATAATATACGTCTCATCATAATTCTAAAACTATTAATTGTGCTGATGTAAGTGAATAATTTAATCTACTCATTCAGAAACAGCCTTAAATGTTAAATTATTGATTTAAAGGATACATAATATTCTTTGCAAAATAACTGTAATAATTGCATATTAACTCCTGCACAGTTTTTAAATTAGTTACATATATTATATGAACGAACCAACCAAAAAATCTTTGTATTTACTTGATATTTCTTTCAAGATCGTTCTTTATCTCTGTGTTGAATTAGTTACGACTTAAACTTAACTGTTATGATTTATGAAGGTAATCTCCACTAACAATTCAATTTTGTTTACTTTATTGTATAAAATATTATATAATAGTGCTTCAATAATGTATATATTTTTATCAACAGTCATAAGCCAGACGTTTCGAATGTCATTCTTTAGCCAAGAAACCAGCGCGGTTGCTATAAAATATTATTCGCAGGCAAGCTAATGCCTTGAGTTCATTCAAATGACGATAACTTTTTTTTTAACGAACCGATTTTGATGAACTAAACTTTAGTAGTTAAGTTAAGTTAAAACAAAGCAATTGGTGAAAATGAAGTGTGAGTGAAATTTTCAAGTAAATCTGTTCAGTACTTTCAGAGAAAAATGCGGACAAAAATATATCGACAGACAGACAGACAGACAAGAAATTAAAAAATATATTTTTGCTTTCTATTATTCTATTTAGGTGTCCCTCTATCCATTTCAGCCAAAATTACTAAATGTACAGACAAAATATTTTTACTGTCTTATTATATAAAGAGATAGAGATTAAAGAGAGAATTGTTGGTTATTTCATCTTGGTTGGATGGTTATCTATACCGTTGTTATACACTTAATAAATTGTGGTTATAATTTTTTGGGATTTTATTTGATATTGCTCGCAATACTTATCATATTTAATTTAGAAAGGACTTTAGTTATTTCATATAGTATCTATGTACGCGCGCAAGGAAAACGAGTAAAAAGATTTTTCCCGGATAAATTAGTAAAATCGATCACTGAAAGTCCAATAAAAATTAGTTCAGTTTTTCTGGATATTAGCTCGTGGAAATAGAAAGACAGACAGAGACAAAATTATAAATAATGTAGCTGGTTTTGGTTAGGTTTTTTTATTAATATTTTACTATGGTTACGTTTACTTATATTTTTATCATTTAAATTAGTTAGATATTTTCAAAAACAATTTCCTAAATATATCTATAAGCATTGGTAAAGTTTAAGCGGGCGAAGCCGCGTCCGGGTCCGCTAGTTTTATTATAATTTAACAATACGTTTAAGCGGACAAAGCCGCGTTGGGGTCACTAGTATTATATAGTTAAGTTAATTATATATATTATATAGTAGTCATAAACTATTGTTGAATTTATAGTTTAATAATGATTTTAGGACTAACCTACAAACCTATTTATAGTTTGATTACGCATCGTTTCGTTGATTGCTGGCCATTTCCCATAACTGTTTATGATACTATGATTTGTTCCGCCTTGTTCATAAGTTAAGCGGAGGATATGATGTATGACGGCTTTATTTATAAAATACTATTTTGTTTCTAAATTTTGAACATTTATACTGTACTTTTACTGTTGCACGTATGTATTTTTCGCTTTTGTAATTTAATTTTAAAACATAGATATATTTTAAAATAAACCTATGCGTTAAAGAAAATAAAAATCAAATTCATTCTAGAATATTGTAGTTGACGAGGTGGATCAGTGGAACAGAATCTGACTGTAAACGGGTTGTATCTTAGTTTTTAAAATACAGTAAAACGGAACATTCCCGTCACCGTCAACCACGCTAGGTTAGGTCTTTATTGGGAATTAAATGGAATGAAGTAGGTATCTTAATCTTAATTCTTTCTGCCAGTACCTGCACATTTTTATACGAAAAAAAAACATTAAAAAAAGTTTTTTTTCATAATCGACGAGAATAAAAAATATTTATTCAATTTTTACATAAATATATTAATTATAAGAGAACACACCAGCATAGATAAGAAGCTCCGAATGAAAATTAAACGCGCAACGTTTAAAAAGCATTCAAATGAATATTATTGTTTTATTTCCAAAATGATATATTTGTCAGTCGAAAGGAAACCGCCAGTGCCAGTATGAAGAGGCCAGTCGTAGCGCAGCGGCACCAAGTGTGACTGTAAAATCGACTGGTTGTGGGTTCGATCCCCACTCGAGGAGATGAAATATTTACTTAAATTTATATTTCCATTTCTTCGCTCTGGTGTCGAGGCTAAGCGCGGCATTGAGTTCTGCCACTCAACACGCAATGCCTCCAGAATTCGGCAGAAAGTGGGGAACGGAGTGTCTTAATACTAGGTTCCTTCTCCCTACCCTGCTGCGTGCGGGATACAGCGTGAAGCTGATTTAATTTAATTTTTTTTAAGGAAACCGTTTTACATAGCCCGATCTGCGCCGCATCGTAAATCGTTTTAATCAATTTTGTATAAGACTATCTTCATGATTACACCGGACCCATCTCGGATTATAAATTACACTTTAATAAAAAAATATAACTATATTTCTTAGCAAATGCTAACGGTTTTTATATATTTTTAACCAAGCCAATTATTGAATCTATCGGTCAAGATTATTACGAAGAATTTTGTAGTTATAGGCCTTAATTGGTGAAATTATTATAAAAAAATAATTAATATATAAAATAGGACACTCTTACAAAGAAGCAAGTATATAAATAGACTTATAAAATACCATTTCTCCTTTTTTCTCTATAACTTACTATGAGGTCGCTTGTTGAGATATTGCGTATTGAGATACAACCTGGTGACAGACGGACAAATAAACAGACAACAATCTTAGTAATAGGGTTCAGTTTTACCCTTTGGGTACGAAACTCTAAAAAGTATATAGTAGATATTATGTATATAAGTACATAATTAAAGGCAAACTAGCGACAGTCTGACTTACGTCTCAATACAATTAGCTCTGTTTGTTTTCAAATGGGAACAGCTGAAAGCACTCACAAAATTAAACCATATTAGAAGAACTGCTCGGCTAAATCAATTGGACCATGTGGACCAATAAGTGTTAAGCGGGGACCGATTTCTTAAACTATTGTTGTGACCACTCTCGCCGTCATGCGGATGGAATTACAAGTAGCTACCCTATATATAAAGAGTTCTCGTGATAATTTAATTAAAAAATAACTTTTTAAGTATAAAATTTCTTTCTAAACTTAATATTTTATTTTCTATTTAGCTTGTTGTATGTTGCGTGTAGCGGGGTGGGCACTAGGAACCTAGTCCTAAGACACGCCGTTCCCCACTTTTGGACGAATTTTCGAGATATTGTGTTGAGTCACTGACTTAACGCCGCGCTGTTACATGTGCGAAAAAATAAAAATATTAAATAATTTACCCCCGAAATGAGAATCAAGGCCACATGAACCCCATATTCTATTTCTTTAATAATAACTGATGCCGTCGTGTTAAACATTTTGTTACAGATTAAAATTTAATATATTATCTATACTACGAACTAGAATAGACATGAAAGGTTGTAATAATTTTAGTAAGTCGCTTCTGTAATATTACAGTAGGTAAGCTAGATGGAAGGGCGACAGGCGCGAATGTCTATAAAGGAAAACTTTTTTACATTCTTTTCATAATAGAATCTTCGAGACGAGAATCTACTTCACGCTTAAGTTACCTATTAAATTCGTATATATTTCCATACATTTGTCTCCTACAAAAAATATTTCATATACGATAACTTGAAATTAATTTAGATTCAAAACTGGTGATATTATCATCGTGTTTCCGTATAGGTGCGTCATTGTAGAAGAACAAAAAAAAATTGTTGCATTGAATACTTCATAAAAGTAAATTGAGGAAGCTTATAATTAAACGAAGATGCTCTATAAGGTCATTGTTTTAATATTGTTGCCACATTTAAAAATAGTATTTAATTTTTTTTATTGTCACGTATTTACCTTGATACTTTACGGTTATATCAGTCTGTTCTAGTAGTTTGTTGATATCATTTGAGGTATTAACATTACTAATTGCAAAGTTCCAAGACCATCTCCAGGTATATAAGGAACTATAGAAATATTATTATGGCCATATACTTAAATGTATAACTCAGAATCAGTCGAATAAATAAGTAATAGAATATTTTTATTTTCTTGAACATAATATTTAAGCTATATACATAAAATCAAGCCGGATATTCAATTTCTACAGGTTACTACAAATCCTATATGACTGTATCTAATATCTAATGCAGTAAAAGCACCCAATGCACTTCTTAGAAATGTTAGCAAAATTGAACTCACCAACTAGAAGCATACTTTGAAACGACGTCATATTTTAAGGAACATACGTGATTCGATTTAGTAATGCCTTTTTGAACTTTGATATGCTTTTTAATTTTTTATTTATGATTAAAATATTATTATAGTAGGAAACATTATATTTTACCGATTAGATACATTGTCCTAATCGACGATAGGTTATTATTAGGATAATTATGAATGATAGAAATTTGTTTTTTTTCCAGTCTTCTAAAGTTTATTTATGGAATTTGTATAAACAATATTAAATCAAAAATCCTATCCGAACCTAGTGTTAAGACACTCCGTTCTCCACTTTTCGCCGAATTCTAGAGCGCGAGTTGAATGGCGAAAAGCCTGTCTCGATACCAGAGCGTAGAACTGAAAATTTAAATTTAAATAAATATCTCATTTCCTCTCGTGGGAATCGAACCCATAACCAGTCGCGTCCACAGGCAGTTTTTGCCCCTGCGCCACGACTGGCCTCATGAACAATATTAAATTTAATATTTATTTATACTAATACGAAAACAAGTATAACAGTTCTACAATATTTTTTATATTGAACACAATAAATACATTTTTATACTTAACGAACTAAAAAACGAAGCCAATCCTGGCGAAGGGGCACAAGCAATGGATTCTTACTCGAGGAAATGAAATATTGAATATTATCTTCCTCTCGCTCCGGGTACGAGACAAAGCGTGACGTTGAGTTCCACCACTCAAGTGTATTGAGTGGTGGAAGTTGTTGGAATGTCCCCAAAATTCATTGAAAATTAGGGAACAGATGGAATGGTTGGACACGAGGTTCCCAGGTTCCCTCTCCCTACTTTGCTATGCGTTCAATGCTTACAGCATAAAGCTAAAAAAAAAACGTTAAAAGCTCAAAAAGACTCATTTACATAATAACAGCGGAAACTTGAGAAATTGAATGTAACATGAAATTTATAACCAACCATTTATTGTTAATATATGAAATCAAATAGTTATTATAGTCGTTGGGTAGTATGGGCTACCCGCATTCTGTTACGACATGCTTTTTGCTACGAAACCGATATTTATGACTTCCAAGTTATATATCGATTCATAATTCTCGCTTGGACATGGATATCCTCAATATCGAATACCAGGTTCGATAGCAAATTCCGTTGTATGGAATTAAATTATAGTTGTTTTTTTGTTATTTTAATTATAATATGTGAAGCATATTATGTTTTATTATGATAACTTGCTGGTACTTATAACTTCGGTCTTGGAATCAATATTTACGGTCGGGTAGGTTTCTCTGATTTACTATCCAACATAAAAATATTTTTCAATCAATATAATTAAAAATCGATTTGTACCAGTAGTGCTGAGATTACTGTGTTCAACCAAACACACTTTAACTTTATTTGTAATAGCACTTATTTATATGAATATTATATTTAGTATTATTTCTCTTAGTAGGCACAGGGAATCTAGTGTTAAGATACATTTTTCTCCGAATTATTGATTGTTGAGTGGCTGAGCTCAACGCCGTGCTTTGCATCTACACCAGAGCGAAGAAATGTAAATATAAATTTAAATAAATATTTAATATATATTATAGTTTAGTTATTTAATATATACTATAGCTCATAGTTCAGCATAAAATTAAATTTAACCACTTTCAAGAAATTTATGAAGTGGCGTTTTCACATTGGATTGCATAATTAATTACAAAACACCTTTGATATATGTACGCAAATCGTTGTGATTCATTACAAGCAGTCGCGTTAGACGTATCTGTACATCTCAAATGCCATATTTTAATAATTTGAAGTTTCCCTTTCAGCTATAATATCATTTAGCTTTTAGGTAAATAGATTTAGAATAAAATTTATAAATATGTATAATGAATATTGTGAAGAAGTTAAACTAAACTTTTTTTATTTTACTTTGTTGTAGTGTTAAGACAATATTAATAAAACGTTTGGTCTAAAATTATAATAAATAAACAAAATAACACCTCAGTAATAATGATAACGATTATATAAAATTTATAATACATTATTAAAGCAGGACAAGCAGTACCCACATTAGTTAATAAATTAGTTTGATACTTTAGACGTCCGTTGCCCGTATCTGTTAGACAACTGTCCAAGAGACCCTTTGAATATATTAACTACTTAACTCATACAAATTGAGGCAATTTAAAGTAGACAGATGAATAATAAAACAAGACGAGTTGCAGAACTACAATGATTGTTAATGGTTGACGTGGATCAAGTGGTGGTAGACGATGGGAAAATTTTGAGGTTTCTTAAAAATACGCAATCAGTTATCAGTAAATACTAGCATACTCGAGTAAAATATATAAATTCTTAATTTTATATTGTTAAGAATTAAATATTTGATAATCAATTATAGAATATACAAATTTTTCGCTTATTTAGAATACTTATTTAGAAAACGTATAAAAATCAGGCGTAGCGGGGCTAACCGACCATATCCTATATTCCAGTGTGAAATAACACTAAAAAAAATGTTAAAAAAATATAAGTTTTTTAAATTTTGGCTTTCAGGAGATGCCTATTAGTAAAATAACTAAGTTGACCAACACGATTAAAAAAAAACAGGAGTGACAATTACCATTATACAACTGTCCTTATCATCACATCAAATGATTTAGGTGAAAAATATACAAAAACACATAAACCAATTACAACAACTAAATGACTAGTATTTCAACGTATCAAATAACGCCTAATAACTGAAAGCCATAGAAATGACATTTTGTATCGTAACAAATAACCGTCAAATACGTTGGCCCATATAATAATAGAATAGATGAAGATCGGTTTAACAAGATATATTGCTTGGGTGCGTTCGTTATAGCCAATATAAGGCAATTGTCGCATCCTGCAATAAACATCCACAGTTGATGCCTGTTGTGTCCCCTATGGGACTCGCTGGTGTTGCGTTTAATCAATAACTTTGTGTTCTCGTTCATCATGAATTAGTTATGAATATGACATATTGTCGATATTATTGAGTGTCTTATAATATATATATATATATAGAAAGGCAATCTATCGGTCTGTCTTTTTACCTACTGCGACGATGAAGAAGGGTAATATTTGTACATGTAAAAAAAATATTGTGTCGTATACAGGGTGGAAGAGACAGCGCTCCTTTTACGGAAACAGCATATAGGGTAAAATGTTTCAAACCTATACCTAAAGAAATTAATCAAGATGCCTCAACAGTTTGGACGCAGGATATTTTTTTCATTTCACGGTTTTTATCCATACCTGTATTTCGTGTGACGCGATTACTTATAGATCCCAATAACATAAACACTTACTACTACAAAAATACTAATAAAGGTTAAACAACTTTGAACTTTACCGCCAATACATACGACTCGATTTCGAAATGAGACGTGTGCGGCGGTGTTCCTTTGATAGGTTTATGTGTGCTTGCGCCATCCTTACAAATGGCGTTTTGTTTTAAAATGACAATTTTATTATTTATTTTGTTTGAAAAAAAAAAACTATTTCATTTTTGGAAAATTATTTTTGTCTTATTTATATTAGGCTTTTATAGAGTAGTTAAAACAGTGGTTTCATTTAAGGTGGTGTGTACACTTCCACCCTGTTTATCGTATACAATATTCTTACGTAAATCGACTCGTATTAACTTTGCGAGTATCATTTAAAACATGACAATAATCAAAGTCAGCGATAACTAGATGCCATATTAATTTAAACTACCTAAAGTACCACTATAAAAGTATTAAAAAAACTTTTAACGATTTGAAATTGTTTATCCAATTATTCTCAATAAATTCCATACGCATAACAGACCTGATCAGTCATGTCCTTCTTTTAATAGCCTCATATAATATTAATTATTTTCTGAAATTAAATTAAACCTACGATCAGAAGAAAATATTGCCTTCAAAAATATATTTTCTTAAACATTTGCATCTTTAAACATATGCGAGCTATGTATAACTGTAGATGTCGAAGATAAAACGTGTCACGTCTATTAAATCTCGACATAGATCCCATATGCTACCAGTCATTAACCTTAATCAGAGGGTGATATAACAATATCCATAAGTTATTTATGTGCTATTCAATTGTTTAGAGATGTTACACGTAACTTGTAATATAATTATTGATATGACCTATATTATTAAGTATTATTTAATTAGTAATTTAGAAAATAACTCTTTTTCGCCTAGTGCCTAGTGTTAAGACACTGTTCTTTATTTTCTGTCCAATGTTTTCGGAGGGCGCACGGTGTTGAGTTACATTACCTAATACGCAATGCCTCAAAAAATGAGTAAAAGATGGAAAACAGAGTGTTTTAACACAAGGTCTGCCTACATTGCTATTTGGGAATAATCATACAGGTGTAAAAAAAAATTATATACTTAATATACTCCAGCTTTCTTGGGACAATAATTTTCTGCTTATTTTTTTATTTTCTGTATCTTCATTGTCGAAATAACTTCTTTTATTTTATTTTAATTAGATAGAGTTAGTATTATTGGTGTATTATATACTTCTATATAATACGCAAAAAATACTAAGAAAAGAAGTTAATTAAGTTGAAAAAAAACAATGAAAACGATAATTGATATCCAGCCATTATCAGTTAAATATAGAAATCAAGATTTAATGTTTTCGCATCGACAGCTGAATAACCGAAATAAAAAGTAAACTTTTTAATTGGCCAAAGTTAAAACTTGGAAATTGATTTTATTTGCGGATTGGTTTCGAATAAATTGAAATTTTGTTATATTTTATAATATGCAGAGGTTTCCTCTAAAAAATAAAAAAAAAAGAAGTCATCGTCACATAGTGACACAACTCTTGATAAAATTTTAAGCGCTAATGGTGAGTTTAATTGCAACTAGGAAAACAAGTTATCTAATATTATAAAAAAAAATAAAGTGTGGCGTTGAGTTCCAATATGTTGTTGTGGTATAACGTCAAGTTAGAATCAGTCAGTCGAATAATATACGTGAATATTACATTTTTATATAAAGAGATATTTTTCCTTGATTCATTTAAAACAATACATTTTCTATTTGCATCAGTAATTTTTAAATGAATTACCTTGATTTGATGATGCTTAACCTCAGTGTAGGCACTAGAAAATACAATAACTTACCTAATAAACCAATATTAATGAAAAATTATAATTAAAACGACCTTCATAAATAATATTATAATTGATACCGTGACGAGTAACAAATACCTATTTAATAAAAATAATTCAAACAACATTACTTTTATTTAAATTTAGGTCAAAATATGAAGCATAGAATGCTTTAGAACTAAATACTATAGAGGTAAAGTACTTATTGAATTGTACAATTGCTATTCATGGACAAATTATATATTTGACATTTAACAGCATAAAAAAATTATTCCACTTTTATTCTCTTAATTCTCTTCTCGTCCTCTACAAACAATATACAGGGCAAATGAAGTTTTCATTCAAAAATATATATTCCTTTATAGTATAATACACACATTGCCCTAAAAGTCTGTCAGAATGATTTTTCCGACATCATTTGTTGTGGAACAACTCAGTCTGCAATGAATACATTGAAGCAGTTTGTCGCTGGTCCATGATTGATAGCAGCTGTAATTAATTTCTCCTCTGATAAGTTGACAGTTGGGACGCGGGCGGCTCTTGATTACGTTTCACACGTAATAAACTACGGCCAGTATATTATTAATGGACAATATTTTAAATTAATTCATGTATTTCTTAGAACATTTGCTAATAATTTAATTTATGATGTTTTTTATCATGATTCATATTATACATAAATAGGTACTTTTGAAATCGACACATCACTCTGTTCTCCATTTTGCATTCACTTCAGAGAAATTTTGTAGTATAAAATCGATATTACAATGATCGACCCAATTATTAGTCATAACTGTGTCAGTTTTTGTCTGACACTTCTGATGACGCTTGACTCTCCTGATGACGTCAACGTATGATTTTTATATATAAATGTTTTTGGATATGTTCTATAAGTTTGAAAATATGATCTCATAATGTTATTTTTAATATTCATCTTCTATTTAGATGAATAAGACATGGATTCAGTTGTAAAAAAAGCATTTTTTTGAATAGTCGTTTGCGTTAGATTAAAATTTCTGTAACTACTATTAAAATATTTCTTATAGCCACAATAAAATGTAACATCAAGCTGTTCCAAAGTGACGACAAAACAAAGTGATAACACTGAATTCGGTACTTTCAAACATTTACTGCGAGTGTCTGTCGATGTCCAGTCATTGTGACTTTTACGTCTTGGTGGCTTATAAAGTGTTATGCGCGTAATAAAATACAGTTAGAATATTGTTAAAAGAATTATTTATAAAAGAAACAAATATTTTATCTGCAAAGTATATACAAATACGTAAACGCCTACCGTTTGACATTTTTTTTGGTCGTACAGTTTTCCCCGATCGATCAGAATATTTTTATCGAAAAAATGAAGGAAAAAAACTTATTATAAATATATTTTTTTTCTCATCCACACCCCCATTATATAATTTAGCTCTATTACAATTTAGCGCTCATCATCAACGTAAGTAAACATCAAAAGCATAAAAAATGTCAACTACCAAATTAGCTTAGTCGACTAGTGAAACTTATATATTTTTATTCAACTGACGTTGCCGTGTGACTGTAAACGCGACAGGTTTTAGGTTCGATTCTCAACACGCAATGTGTCCAGAATTCGGTGGAAAGTGAGGAACGGAGTGTCTTTAACTTGGTTTCCTCTGCCTACCCTGCTATAAAAAAAGTGTTTTAATCATTTCAAGAAAACGATTTCTCATCCCAAATTAAATCCAACCTGATTAATAATACTTATCATTCACGACAAACATCTGCCAGTAAAATTCTGGATACCAATTAAACAGCTTAAAAGCCTCTGTTTACACAGCGTGACGGAATCAATGATCGTTATAATTAAATTCCTTGACGTTTGTTTCTTCTATTCGCTTTGCCTTAAATCCGCTTAATTAAATATCGATAAGATAAACCAATCTTGGTGTGGCTGATTGTATACCTAATTCACTTTATGGCCGTTGTCGATAAGCTTAGCTCGCTTATAATAAGCGAAATATACAGAAAATATATTTTGATTAATTAATTTCGTGACCCTGCCAATAGAGTTGTCTATCTTCATTCAAACATTTATAATAAGCACCTTCGAAGTCGAGACGTTAATTGAATGGATACTCTAAAAGGCATGAATTATTCACACGGCAAAAACAACCGACATTTAACCTTTAATCCATGTGATAGGGTGCAAATTAATGTGAATGCTAAATCAAATACAGCACTTGTGATGAAAAATAGGTCGTGTGCTGAGGGAATGTGGAACTATATTGGCACCGAATTATGATAATTAATGTATACTTAGGCGATATATCATATTATTTTCTTTGTTATTATAGTCTTTTATATGAATAAAATGAGATTTGGTCTTGTTATTTAAAGTTTTCAAAATCACAGTTAATCACAGCAACAAGTTTAGGTGTAAAAATGTTCTGTCCGCTGGAATTTCTCAATGGAGCACAATTAAAATTCTCCACGACTCCTGAGTGCCTTCATGCATGGAGTGTATCTACCCGCCTGCGAAACGTGCAATTTCACCAGCGGCATGAATCGTATCTCACACTGCTTTACATTTTGTTTTATAATTTATGATTATTATAAATGATTAAGCACATCTATTATTATGTACTGTATTTTTTTTAGATCGTTTTTACTTATCTAATTTTTAACTGTTTATAAATTTATGCTATATCTATACCTCGGTTGACCTTCGAAAACACAGTATCAAAGATACTGGAGGAAGGTCACGTAAAAATCATGAGGACCCCGCGGAGGGCATATATGAAGAGGTTGATGACAGAGGACGATATACGATATAGAGATTTGTTATATATATATACATAACTTTTAGCTAATAACATTTTACTTACGTAGATTTGTTATTTATAAAGTACCTGAAGTCATGTAGTCACACAGACATCACAAAATGTACCTATTCTAAATATTTTCTTTGAAAAACAATACAAAGTAGTCGCATTTTCATAATAAATCCACAACGAACCTTCATAACTTTCTAAGGTGTAATTTTCACGCTATGTCAATTTAATATAACAGAAGATTTATAAATAAGCTTATGTTTTGACGTACAGTTGAGTATTTGTATGTATATTTTTTCTTGAAAATGTTTGAAGGGTGGCTGACGTAAGGAGAAAAGCATAATATATTATTTTTCACATTTCTCCCCAATTTTGCGAGGGAGACTGAAACTTAATGACTCTTTTTTCCAAACCGATGATTTGTATAAAGTAAAAGCTGTCGAGTACCTTTGAACTTATGACCACTTGTCATCATACACGTGTGACACGTGTCATCATACCAGACACATTCCATTCCGTTCCATTCCACTTATCTAAGTTGTGGATTCGATTCACACACGGGGAAATCAAATATTTAATATTTTAATTTCTTCGCTTTGGTACCGAGGCAAAGCGCGGCGTTCAGTTCTCCAGCATTCGGTGGAACGTGAGAAACGGAAGTTGTCTTAATAGAAACGTAGTGGACTTAATACTACCCTCTGCCTACCCAGCTATGTGTCGAAGAATAAATGCAGTGTGAATCTGAAAATAATAATAAAAAAGTGATAAAATATTCTTGACATTTTCTAAACTAACAAAATTTCAGTCAAAATTAAAACAATGTCGGGCGAACTGTACGCAAAATTAATTGCAAATATACGTCCGTCGTTCAGAACAATGGAATGACGCAAGCATTTAAGAAGCGGAACAATCGACGAATAAAATGTTTATAAATCGCGGACCGATATGCAGGTTGCAGCGCGCATATTGCGATTTTAACTTTTGTTTGGCATTCATCGTTTTTCTTTGCTTCATCAACACGTATTGTTTCAGAAAGTATGCATAAACTGTGAAATGAGCTAATGATAGTCGTTCGGCATGTGTTTCTGTAATGATGATGAATGAGTAACGACCTAATTACTTACTTTTGTACAGATTTTGGTGAAAAAATTACAGAGAGACATCACCAAAATAAGTTATTATTTAGTATTGTACTTTTGAATTGTACGTAAAGTTTCAACGTTTTTTTAGTTTCACGCTGTATCCCACATATAGCAGAGTAGACAGAAGGAACCTATTGTTAAGAAACTGAACGTCGCGCTTTGCCTTGTTACCAAAGCGAAGAAATAAAAAAATATTCATAAATAATAATTCATTTTCCCGAGTGGGAATCGAACCCACAACGCTCGCCTTTACAGTCACACTTTTTGCCATTGCATCACGACTCTAAACGTTTTGTCATGTAGAATTTGTACACATGACATTTGCGTATAGTAAATGCTAATCAGATTTGCTTTTACTATAAATGTTAGACGTATTAATATGTAGTTCATAGCTATTTAATTTATTTGCAACTTGCAGTTGACTTAATTAATAAAGTCTACGTAGTGAAGAGTACGTAGAGAGACTACCGGTACCGAGTATAGCCAGCAATACTATACATAATTCAATTCCATATAGCTCGAACGTCGGTAATATTCCCGAGTGACGAAGACAATGCTTCGAATAACTGTAACCAGATGTCAGCCAGGCAATTTCCTCTTATGTGTTGAGGCTCGTTTTATGGTTTGTTATGACTGCACACCATCCGTGACACGACACCGTTACTCGAGTCTTGCTAAATGACAAAGAACGTAAGGAATGCGGATGTCAAATATGACATTTTATGGGTCATCTGAAGATGTGGAAAGCTCATTTGGATAAGTATGCTTTGGTTTATTATATGCCGTTTTAATTTTTTTTGTAGCTACACCGAACATAGCAGGTTAGGCAGACGAAACCTGGGAATCTAGTCTAAGACATTTTGTCTTCATTAAGACACTTCCATTTCTCACTTTCCGCCAAATTCTGGAGTTATTACCGGTTTGCGACGTTACTGGGGCGAGAAAATAAGAATATTAAATTCCTCGGGAATCCCCAACCTATCTCCTTTATATTCACACGCTTGTGCCCCTGCGCCACGACTGGAAACACCTGTTCCAGAAATATGCGAATGTTGTAGCGTTTGTATTGTAGAATGCTATTCAGAATGACACTGTACGCGATGACGAAGCAGGATAGTGAAGACCTCGTTTTCCATTTATGTGCAGGTTTATCGATATTCGTTTGATGTGGCATCATGATCGACCCAATAGGCATTCCTATTGAGCGTAATTCAGATGCTAATCTTGCAAAAGCCGTCACATTAAATAAATTTAACATATTTGTAAGGGTTTCGGTCCGTGCGTGCAAAATGCATTTATTTGCATAACAAGCCAATAAACGTTTTGACTCATTCACCTGTTTTCACGCACAATATATACGAAATGCGATGCTGTTTAACGACTAGCGTACTCTTAATTATTATCTTTTGTCTGTTAAAATAGTTCACAAGTCGTAACGAGTCGTATTTTGTTTTGGAAACAGTACAATATAAAATATTTTAACCTGAATATTACTTATAAGAACTTATGAAACATTTCTTTTTATTTTTTATTTTTTTTGTATATATTAATGATAAAATTTAGGTAAAACTAATAATTTAAGATAGTAATAATTTTATGATATACAAACACCTAACCTCTCTATTATTTACGAGAACAAGCAGTACATATGCATTAAAGTATTACCCATGGAAAGTATCTATATAAGTTTTCTATTAACAGAATTTAATTTAGAATATAACAATAGTACAATCATCTAAAGTGTTATAAAAACCAATTGTAAATATTTATAAAGAAATCATTTAGACCACTTAAACAACAAAGCAAATCCTTGTCATGTTAAGTGAATCTAAAGTTTACCTTAATGTATTCTAGTTTAGTATTACAAATTCAATACGGTTCCGTGAGTCAGCAACTTGTGAGCTAAATAGCAAATCTGAACAACGTTATACTAACGTTTAGCCTAAAAGCAAATACAAGCCAACTGTAATAGACATATTAGATTTGCAAAGCTCTTATATTAAATATTTGCTTAAACCAGCTTTGTGACTTATTTTATTTTATGTGTGTTATAACATGTATACACATTTTTGATATGTTTATACAAGATATAAAAGGAAACATTTTAGAATTTTAATAATGTCAAAAGTCTTAATAATTTAAAAAATCTCCTTAAATACATTATTCTCAATTGAAAAGAACAATCTTTATTTCGCAAACTTTGCTTTTAAACTTTAAAACAGAATCTTCGAATAAACAAACGGATCTTAATATATCAGGGAAGTGAAATAAAGAAATTTACATAAAGACGGTCTTTTCTCGAACAATTTCGTTATCGGCGGTTCCGGAGCTCGACGGCGATAACATCGCGTTAACTCGCCTCGGCAAATCGTTTCCTACACATAGAAAGCTGTATTTACAAATACCCAACACGCTTACCCTCGTATAAAAGACTTGTTTACATTTTACACCACTGATAGGTCAATCTCATGATAAGGTTGTCGTGCTAGTACAAACTTGGCTCGAACAAAGTATAAAATTTAGATCTTATCGGCCTAACGAATTACCCTACCGTATTAAAATAATATTATTCTATAAAACGTGGAGTGGCGCCATCGAGGCGTTATCGTGGAGTAAATGTCGCATTTCTAATGTTTGTGATAGTTTTACGTGCAAATCTTACTTGCAGGACTGTTTGCAATTATGGAACAGGTGTTTCTTTGATCTTGTTAGACATTGTGCGGCGTTGTGTGGTCGCCTAATAATATATGTAAAATAAATAGAAAGTGGGAACGAAATTGTTTGTGGGAAGTTCTGTCTCAACTTGAAATTTACAAACATAACACACACTACGTTATATTTATCCAAACATAAATAGTACATAATTTTACCGATGTGATCTCGATTGTAGCCACAAGTCATAACTAGCTTTGAAATTCCCGGTTCTGATCAAACCCTGCCAACTCGAAGTCAAGGTAATATTTCAGAGGTTGGCTTAAAGTTGCGAACTAAAGTCTTGACGCCAGTGTTTGCCAGTGATCTAGGCAAAGTCAACGAGTAACTTTAGCAATTAAATACACTTACGAGTCTCATGCAATCCATATATGTGCTTTAATTATTGTAATTATTTATTTTAATGTAAATATATATAAAAAGGTTTTAAATCGGATGTGAGGACCCATCGGAGAGAATGTATGAAGAGGTTGATGATAGTGAACGAGGCGAAAGAGGTAGGCAGTACCGTAGTATTTGACGCTCCGTTCTCTCCGGCTACCTCGCTAGGGGTACACTGTGAAGTTAAGTAAGTAAATAGAACATCTTGTTTGGCTTAGTATGATTTAATAAGCAAATTGTTAATGCGTAAATATTGTTAATATTAACCTTGTATTTCTCTTAGGATGTTACTATGATATATAATATGTACAAAGATCATTAATTTAATTTATTCAAATCAATTAGTGCCACACATAATGATGCGACTACGTTAGTATTCAATAACAAATGTTATATGATCCTTTATAAGTGATGTGTATAGTAGTTACTGTACAGTAATAATAAATAAATTATAATATAAAGAGTTACAATAATTTCCATGTCTGTTTTATAGGTATTCTAGGGTTCCGTACCTCAAATAGAAAAATGAAACACTTATAGCATCACTTTGGTGTCCGTCTGTTGATTTTGGAGAATTTTGGCTGAAATTCGCCACTTAAAACCTATGACGTGCTCCCCGTGGACCTATTAAATAAAGGAAAATATCTTGAAAGTAAAAATTAAAAAATATTTCATAGACAAAAAATGTATACAAGCTTGTATTTGTATGAATTCAACGTACGGACGTTGATGAGTTTTTTTTTAATTCTCGCTCTCCTGTTACTTGTTATTTGTAGATTTGTGTCTTGCTTCAATATGAAATACAGCAATACGTTTTTTTTACTTCATATTACGTCGCATTGAGATCGTCGTAGCGCATAAGTGTGCGACTGTAAACGCGATGATTGTGGGATCGATTTCCATTCGGTAATGGTACCGAGACAAAGTACGGCGTTGTGTTCCGCCATTAAACACGCAATACCTGGAGAATTTGGCGGAAAATGGGAAAAAAGGAAGTGTTTTAACGGGAAGGAAATTTTATAACACTAAGTTCCCAGGTTCACTCTGCCTACCCTGCTATGTGTGGGATACAGCTAACCCTAAAATAAAATCATAATAGTTTGCTTGTAATTACTATGGGCATAATGAACGATGTAAGTAAATCATTTCTTAATAGCCTTTATGCATTTTCTCATCCTTTGCGAAATATGATGTCGGCTTCTTTATACGTGCGTTCACTGGATAGCGGATCGTAAACAGTGGCATTCGAAGGTAAGCGTTAAGGTTGGTTGTTCCCTTTTTATCACCTCTTTTACGAGCCCTCAGGGCGCCCGACGTCTGCACTCTACATTATTTCCTCTTGAACAGGATTAATTATTACCCATTTCGATAACATATACAGAAATACATTTTTATATGTAAATTAATTTATTTTACTTTTAAATAGATGAAAGATATAAATAGTTAAAAAACAAACTCAGGAAAACTGCTATCGATATAGAATACTCGGTGGCGAAATTTAACTTTGCCGATTGTTTTTAAAATCAAATATTTGATGGAAACGATGACGTAGATAAAAGGCAATCAATCAATCAACAGACAAATAAATTCTCAAGAAGCATGTTTAAAGTTGAAAAAACTGGACCTTGAATATAACCTTGATTTATATTTCAAATTATTGCTACATTAAATGGATTTAATACAATAGGATGGCGTAGTATTTTATTATTAGCGGGGACTGCCATCTTTATTTCATCTCCCGCTTGGTGACGTATCAGAGACACATGACTTCCCCACTTTTCATAATATAACTATATTTATGTTTAATTTAATAATATTTATTTAAATTTATATTTTCATTTCTTCACTCTGGTGTCGAGACAAAGCACAGAGTTAAGTTCCGCTACGCAATACGGAATGTCTTCAGAATCCGGCGAAAAATGAGGAACAGAGTGATTTAACACTAGGTTCACTCTGCCTACTCTGCTGTGAGTGGGATACAGTGTGAAACGTAATCTTAGACGTAAACATCAAACGCTACAGTTTCCGTCAAATTTACGAAACATTACCTATCTTGACCACGCCTTACTCTGTCCTTAGGTAGCAATTGAAAATAAATTATTGTCTCGAGCGGAAACCCACAACCGTCACGTCGTGCTTACAGTTAGACCTTGCACCACGACTCCACCTGATAAAAAAAAAGATAAAAAAAAATCAATAGTAATAGATTCCACAAATCGGATATAAATACTAAAGTACAATAGAAATAACCTTTATTAAGCCATATCCGTCGTCCACCACACGCAATATTCATACTAACTGTGTATCCATCCGTGTATACTATAATTAGCATGCTATTAAACCGCATAGCTCTGATTTGATTAATGACCGCCGGTCGGGTGCCAGATCCGTGCCAGCTGATGCGTTGTTTTTTACCCATATGGTGACATGTCACACTAATCACGTATGATAGCGAAATCAGATGGATTTAAGTACCATCTAAGATATTTTGTTTTGTAGCTCTTATATATGAATTGATTTAGTAAATATATTTTCAGATGTGCATTTATGTAGTACTTTTAAATAAAATTTAAATAACCTATTAAGTGCTATCAGATTTAAAATTTTACAAGAAAAACTGTTTTATAAATAATAAATAATATAAATCCTTTATGCCATTTTAAGCGACGCACAGTGGGGCCGATACACCCAAAACGTATCCAAAATTCAAAAAATTGAAGTAATTTCATATTATCCTTATTATACTACATTTTTAGAATACTACACAAGGTATCATTTGACAGTAATAAAATATTTTATAACGAAGTCAGTTTATTATAACAGTGAAGTAAACTTATACACTTAAGTTGTTTTGTTGCTAGTAATTTAAATGCAAATAACTGCGATTTCTTAATAAACTGATTTATTTTTGATATTATTTAGATATGGAAGAGTTATCTTCAGGTAGGTAACAATATTTTAGTGTTTTTTCATGTTGATTATGTAAATATTTTCTAGTCCGTGAAACAAAATAAACTTTATAACTCAAGTTATGGTTTTTTAAACATTTGATGTTTTGTTTATAATCCTAAAAAATAATAACCTTAAATAGTAACACGTCTTTCGACACTATAATGGGAATCAAAAATAAGGGAATAAAAAAATAATATAAATAGCCTTAAGAGGGGGGCAAAATTAAAGCCGTTAGTTCAAATGAGGTATCAGATGAAACGGCTCGGCTAAGCTAAGTCTGAATTTCAGAAAAAGCTCGAGACCTCCATTTTTTATACAGGACAAGGACTTATCCGACTTTTTTTTCTTTGAAACTATTTGTCTGTTAAGAACGTCTAATAAATTATTATGAATTTCTGAAATAAAACTTATAAGTATAATGAAAAGTTCTAGGATGAATAATCTCAAATAACGATAATTTAATTAAATTAAAGAGCTGAAAAAACGAACTAATTCTGACGTGGAGTATACGAAAGAGGAATTGAGTGCATCAAGGTCTCAATACAGATTGAGATTGGGAAATTTAAAAAAAAAGTGTATTTATAACTAACAATAGCTTGAGGCTTTAATTACTTTTCCACGTACGTGTGGCAAGCAATCCACAGAATTACTTTACGCTGCTTGTATGAGTGTAAAAAAGTAAAAGTCAAGTGCATTAAGGATATTTATAATCATCTTCAACAAGCTAAGGCTTATAACAAGTAAGAAACTTAACAGAAATCCTTCCGACCATAAGAGGTGGTGACTGCTGAAGATGCTCTATATGATATGATAGAAGAAAAGCTTTGTTGTGGGGCGTACAATGTGATAAGACGAAGAGACCCGAAAAAAATCTTAATACTACTACATATTTCATAGCCCTGAATCATTTACGACATTGCTCATAGTACAATTTACGAAAGAGAGAGGGAAGGACAGGACAGGACTCAAAGCGCTATTTGAAAAACCAATCTAATATTTTTAACTAATTATACTATCATAAGTAAACTAAAAACGGGTAAAAAATACCTTTGAATTCCGTATTCATGTTTACAACTCTATCTCAATCAAGTAAATCAATTGACCAAGGTTCGTCCCATTGGTTGACGATAACGATGATAATGATGATGATTCTTGAACATATCTTTAAGAATTACCCAATATGTTATAAATTTAGAGGATTTAATTTTTTAAGATTATTGTTTTAATAATAATAATGTGATGTGTCTTTTGTAACATTAATAAAAAAATATTAAATATCATTCGATCCATTTTAGAAGGTCTAACTAGTTTAGTTTATTTGATGGTACAAATGAGGGCCTTTTGCTCCACTATGCGGTATTCAGTTCCAACAATCAACACCCAATGTCTCAAAAATTTGGCGGAAAGTGGGGAACGTTTCTTACGTTTACGTTGTCATTGGGTTAGCTCTGTATAGCCTGATATATGCGGGATAAAGCGTAGAGTTCAAAACGAAATGCTTAAAGAACATCGTAAAATATAGGTACATAATATAAAGTCCTTTAGCTTATTCAGCCCCTTAATAGCACTGTTGGTAACACTATCGCTCCGTTATGAATAAACTAAGTATAATATTGTATACAGATAGAGCGAAGAAAGATGACGTCAGTTCAAGAGTTTGAAAGTACAAGATTTTAACACAACACCTCATGTAGTTATCAAAGTTATGTGAAATATATTCAAACCAAAACATTTTTATACAGGAAATGCAGATAGAACCTAGTGAAAGATCACTCTTTACTTTTCACAAAAATACTGACTCTGCCTCCCTATAGTATAGCGTCAAATATCGGACTTTTTTTACTTTCTTTTAACTTTTTAATTTCTTTTAATAGATATTTGATATACATTTATTGTAAGTATTAGGGTGCAACTAAAATACGCCGCGATAATAAACCTTATGTGAAGATATATACTACGAAACACAACATGTGATTTAAACGATCAAATTTTAATACAACACTTAGTACTATTAACGTTTCTATTTTAAGGAGCAACGGTAATGACGGCACAAGTCACGCACTGGTCTATTTGTAATCCCAATATTGATACAAGGAGCTGTTTGTGTAAGTTGGCTTTGGTATACCTTGTTTATATTGATGTGACTATCTGCAAACATTGCACTGACATCTGGAACTTTGAACCTCGTAAATACTCTACAGCTGCACAATTGCATTTGTTAATAGAATATATCTGTACTAATATTATATATATATCTATAAAGTTTTGTTTGGTTGAACGAACTAATCTCAGGAACTAGTCGTTTAAATTCAGAAAATATTTTAATATTGGATAATCAATTTATTAAAATTATAATTATAGAGGAATGTTATTAACTATATTACCTGTACCTGTATGTGTCGTATAATTCGTTAGTTATTTCTGCTGCAGATAAGAGCTGGTTTTATTATATATATGTATTTATTTGTTTAAATTCTATGCATTTCAAAATGTACAGCATACTTTAGTTAAAGAAATAATTTATGCATAATTATATTTTTTATAGAAACTATTTATGATCCATTTTTTCCCTACTTTGGCTAATTTTAATTTAATAATTTAACTGCGTTGAGATAGCGTTTAAATATTCCGTGATGCATTTATGTTGTGGTTTCTTGAGTAAATTGTAATTGAAATAGGTTATTGATATGAATAATAATAAATACCTCCCCAACAACTTCGCTATAAAGATGTAGTAACGAGAGACGTTAACCGCAATTGAAAAATATGCATTACTCTGCATATTTAAACGTTATTTAAACATGATTTGTTTTGTTTTGTAACAATAATATTATTAATTAATATATTGTTAGCAAACTCGTGTAAAAGAGGGTAAATGTAGGTGAAAAAGACTATAAAAGCAGTGGAATTGTGTCAATCGGGGGGCAGTTGCTTGTAGGCCACGGCTCTTATCGGAAGGAAACTCGTGTGAAGTATTGTTATTAGGTGATACATATCACTTATTGCAATTACATAGTATCTCTATACATTATAGACGATATGTGTTTTATTGTGTTTTTATAAAAAACGTTAACGCTTCCAATTTCTAACAATTTTTAATTTAATTTTAAGAAACTGGACTCCCCATTGAATATAAAAGGTGTAAGTTTCTAGTTCTAATCACAAAAATTTATCATTTAAATTATAAGATATGCTAATCTTTTTTTTCCTTACAGGTAATCAACGGTTGCTAGGCGGACACAATAAACTTTATATCTTTCAAGATTTTACATGGTAAGCAGTTGGAACTTAGTTCTTTTTTTATATAGTAGGCAGAGGGAAATTAGTGAATAGACATTCTGTTCCCCACTTCCCGTCCAGTTTACGAAACATAGCGTTTTTTAACTTCACGCTGTATATCGCACGTAGGAGGATAGGCAGAGGGAGCTAGTGTTAAGACACTCCGTCCTATACTATCCGACGAGTTCTGGAGGCATTGCGTGTTGAGTGGTATAACTGAACTGTGGTGGTGTGGTTACCAGAGAGAAAAAACAAAAATAATAAATATTTAATATTTCCTCGAGTGGGAATCGAATCTACAACCTATTGCGTTTACAGTCGCACGCTTGCGCATCTGCACCACGAATGGCCACATCATTCAGTGGTGGATCTTAACTCTACTCACTCTCTACCTTGTAACCAGAACGAACAAATAAGATAATGCATTCCCCCGAGCGGGAATTGATCCTATAACCGTCGCATTCACAATCAGACTGTGCCGCAGGGGCACGACTGCCTAGAACAATTACGATACATTTTGAATTCCCATACCTATCGCACTTATATTCGTATATTTTTTTATTATATATACGTCTAATTTTATATATATATATATATATATATATATATATATATATATATATATATATATATATATATATATATATATATATTTTATTATATATACGTCTAATTTTAGGAGATGCGATCTCTTCGTAGGATATGCGGAGTCAGCTTAGCTGATCGAATCCGCAATGAAGAGGTACACAGAATGGCAGGTACTAGCGAGGATGTCACGGTGAGAATGAAGAAGAACGTGCTCAACTGGTTTGGGCACGTCGAACGAATGAGTGATGAAAGAATGGCAAAAAAGATTTATGATGGAAAAGTGAGCGGTAAGAGAGGTAGGGGGAGACCTCGGTTGACCTTCGAAAACACAGTATCAAAGATACTGGAGGAAGGTCACGTAAAAAGCATGAGGACCCCCCGAAGGGCATGTATGAAGAGGTTGATGACAGTGGACGAGGCGAAAGAGGTATGTAGAGACCGTAGCGTTTGGCGCTCCGTTCTCTCTGACTACCCCGCAAGGGATAAAGCGTGAAGCTAAGCTAAGTTAAGTTAAGTCTAATTTTAAAAATAATCCCTCTATTATTTTTATATTAAATCATAAAGTGATGGTGACATTTTTAAAGACAAATGTTAATTATTTCTTTCAATATATAGAATTGGCTTAGTTCATTATTCGTCTCTATTCTTATTTTAATAATGTGTAATAAATTCTATTGTCGTAGGCTTATTATCATTATCGTTGAATAAATGAAAATGAATTCGCGTGACTGACTGTATATAAAGCGAAGTTTTTCGCGATTTCCACATAATTAAGAATGTTTGATAATTTTATAAACTTCATAATATTTGTCATTTTGTGAAACAATCCATTTCTCACATCTCCGGTCAGACGAAAATCATATTAAAATTAAAACATTAAAATAAAGCACGAAATAATGACGAGATGAAGTGATAGTTGGAAGGAGGTTTTACTGTCTGTTTATGTTGAAACACTGCAGATAAATTTTATAGCCTTTAAATAGATATATTTGATGGAATTTAGCTGTAGTTTTTATTTTATAGTTCCATAAAATACGACCTATAAAAAGGAAATTGGATACTTTATTATCTATAGGCAAAAATATTTATGATAGACAACAAAGGGTGACCCAAAGGTGCATTATTTTTTTTTTTAATAATCCCACCTAGTGCTGTGCTACGATAATTAGATTATTTAAGATGTTCCTAGGTTAAACGAATTGAATTAATAATCTCAAGCAATTGACAAGTGCTAATATTTCATGCATAATAATTACTTACCTCGCTAACTTTTCCCGTTGTATAATTCACTTAAGTAACAACATTGATGGGCAAACTTGGCAAAGTCGATTCAGAGGCATCGAAGGTTCGTTATTTTTATTTTACCGGCGACACAAATTGAGGTCTTTTTTATAAGAATATTCCTGTTACTTGGTTTAACAAACTTTCAAAGTGCTTTTATTGAATTTTCTCAAGTTTTGATAGGTTCTCTGTCGATTTCTCCATTGTTGCTTTTTGTTGAAAAGTTAGTTGCCCTAGTAATTTGGTAGCAAACATTGTGTGTTTTTTAAAAATGTAAATAAGTTAATACACAATTGCAAATAAAATTTGCAACGAATGCTCTTTCACTTTTTTTTTATACCGAAAATATATTTAAAAATTACAATATTAATAGTGCGGCGTTGAGTTCGGTTACTCATCGTATTTAATGTCTCATAACTTGAGCGTAGGGAACGGAGTGTTTTACCACTAGGTTCTTTCTGCCTACCCTGCGGGAAAAAGCATGGAGCTGCTCCACTTAAGTATGTACTGTAAGTATGGATGTTTTCATAAAAGAAATAAAGTAGCTCCTTTTTTCTAAACAATGTCATTTTAAAAATCCTATTATATTTTATTTGTCGTTAGATTCTCGTTAGGAAAATTTAATGAAATAGCATGTCCTTTACGCGTAAGTAAGAGTCCAGTCCGCTTGTTTTCCTTTATTTTTCTTCTATTATATTGTGGCATCTTATTTCCAAGTAACCCAATAGGGAAAAGGTGAAACGATTGGACTTATTCAACTTTTTTTTTGTTGATATAATTATAAAATAAAACATTTCAGGCTTAAGCTATGCTTGAAAAAATTGTTTAGTTGTTATATATTTATTAATACATTTTGAGTCACAGCTTAGAGACACAAAGTGCGACTGTAAACGCGACAGGTTGTAGGTTCGATTTTCACTCGAGGCAATACCTCCAAATATATCCATTTTCTTTGCTCTGGTTCGAAAAAAGCAAGACGTTGAGTTCTCAAGACTCTATTCAACACGCCATGTGTGTGTGTGCGGAATTCAGCGGAAAATGGGGAACGCAGTGTCTTAACACTAGGTTCCTTTTGCCTCGCCTGCTGTATGCTGGATACAACGTAACGCAAAAAAAATACATATAATGTGCAGCTGTATTTCAATAAATGAACTTAACGATATAATTCATTTAGTGGTGTCTAATTGTTGTGTAATTCTTAGAATGTAGTATAGAAAAAAACCGGACAAGCGCAAGTCAGGCACGCCCATCGAGGGTTCCTTACAAAAATTGTAGGTCTCGAGCTTTTTGATTTCCTTTACATGTCGAAATACGCGTATTTTTTGCGATACAAACGGCCATATTTATTTTAAGTAAATGTATCAATACGATTTTTTCAGGAAATCATGGGACCGTAGATATGAGTAGATTATGGTTTAAATTTCAACTCCATATCTCTAAGCGGTTCTGTGATAAAGGCTCTTGACAGACAGACACACAGACGGACGGACAATAAAGTGATCTTATAAGGGTTCCTTTTTTCCTTATAAGGTACGGAACCCTGAAAATGTGCAATTTTTAAAAATTAGACAACTTAAAAATATATTAAATAATACCATATAAATAAGGTTTCCAGGAATCCTCCAAAACTATGTTCACGCATACAGTAACATTTGTGAATGATAAATTGGTTAAAGCTTCGAAGTTTGTCGCCAACGTGTAATTAAATGCTCACGGCTTAACAACCGTTTATTTAAACTTTAGTAGCTACTCCTAACTTGCTTGTCATATATACTTAAGTGACAAGATAAACGACACGCATCTTAGTATAGTCTAATCCAGTTGTATAATTATAATAAAACTTTTATAAGAAAATATTATATGTAGGATATTTACAAAATTTTATTTAATTGCTTAGAAGACTAAATAGATCATTCTGAATTATTGTATAATTCCAACTATATATACATACATGTTTCTATCTATACTTACATGTCATACTAATAAATTCCTTTTTGAAGTCAGTTAATAACAGTTAGTTTATACCTGAAAGTTTGCCGTGTACTTACTTACATAGTCACTAAGTGAATGTTTCGCAAGTTAGTAGTTTGCTTCATAGGATTTAATAAAAGAGCATAATTAATCAAATTTAAAATCTTACTTCCTCTCTTGGACATAAGGAATAGCTAATAACTAAAATCATATTAAATTTTAATCAATTTATCACACTTCTACTGCTCTTGAGACCGTTGTAGCTCAGGAGCGCAAGCGTACTATTGTAAACGTGATGATTGCGAGTTTTACTTCACACTAATATTTAATATATATGCATGCTGTATCTCGTACATATGTAGCTGATAGTCAGAGAGAACCTGGGAATGTCGTGTTAAAACACTCAGTTCCCGTAAAGATGTCTACGTTCCGTACTCTCCGCGGTATTGTGGCGGAACTCAACGCTGCACTTTGCCTCGTTACCAGAGAGCGAGGAAATAAAAATATTATATATTTCATTCCATCTAGTGGGAATCGAATCCACAACCGTTGCGTTACAGTCACACACTGGTGCCACTGCACCACGACTAGCCTCAATAGATCACAATATTTGGATATTATTGTTAAGAAGCTAGTAACAGTGATGAAGTAAGCCATACAGATACCTCTATGCAAGCCTCTATTTGCAAGCGAATCACGTACGTAGCTTTACAGGAAACTCCTGCCGCTAACCAAATGTCTACCGTTTCGGAAATCTGTGAGTGTATGGATGACTGTCAATCGGATATACGGAACATGTACCTACTGCGGGAGAACAGTAAAAGCATTCTTCTTCTTCTTGGAATAATTAAGTAAAATTAATAATAATAGATATGACTATATCTATTCCTTTCCCAATAAATAAGTTGAATTGAGTGAAAATTTTAAAAACTTACAAAAATAACAAGCTTTTGTAAAAAAATAACTAAAAAGTAAATTTGCGTATATTTTTAATTTAAATTAAAAATAATGTAAGTGTGAAAAAAAAATTGTTAATAAATTTGTAAATAAATAGTTTTTAAATTTTCCATTGACACCATGCACTTCAGTTTCGTACAACTTCAGAGTAGTTACTTTAGTTTTTTAACTATTACGTTTTAATTCCCGTAGACCGTTGAATTCGACCGCCGTTTTTTAAATATTATTGCGCGAATTAATCAGTTTTTTTATATTATAGGATTCTCATCGGTTCTTGATTAATATGCAAAATTTCTAATTAATTCAACGTTTCAAAATTCGATTGGATTATTCGGATATGGGACCATCTTGATGCTGTCAGACGGCTTCCTAATGTATATATGCAGTGTTGTGGGTTCGATTCTCAATAAGGATTATTTTTGTTTCCCCGTTCTGTTACACAGCGTTTCATGTTCGGGATGAATGCGAAGAACGAAATGTCTGAAGAGATGTTTTATTTAAGGTCATTTATTTTATCGTTATTTTTTTTATTTTTATTTTTATCTGTACATAATGATAATATTTAAGAAACAATTATAAGAAGATATTTTTCGTAACAAATGTATTAAAAATAATGATAAATGAAAGTAACAGCTCAATTAATAAATAATTTGCGTAGATATATTGAAGTCGTCGTGGCGCAGGGGAACAAGCGTGCGACTGTAAGCGCGTCGGTTCTGGGTTCGATTCCCACTCTGGAATGAAATATTTAATATATTAATTTCCTCGCTCTGGTAATGAGTCAAATCGTGGCGTAAAATTCCACCACCCATCACATAATGCCTCAAGTATTAGGCAAAACGTGGGAAACGGAGGTTCAACATTAAAATAATAGAATGTAATAACACCGTGAATCTAAAAAAAGATAATATATATTGAAACATAAATAGTTTCTTAAAAAAAATCATGCGAATAAATAACATCCGAGATGTTTTTCTAGGAAAAGTATTTGGGCAGCTGTTTGCATGGAGTTCAGCGCTGTTGGACTCGAATTTTTAATTAAGGGAACAATTTTTAAAAGTCGTGATTGCGCGGGTCCAACAAAAACTTTGCCCTCTTTTTTCCCGCAGATTAAGGTCGACGTCACATGGCGATATTAGAGAAAACGCGTACTATGTTTGATTTATTTTAACGTATTTTTGACTAAGATAAGTGTTTCTATCCCAAATATATATATTGGTGTTGTTGAGGCCATAGTGGCGAAGCTTAGCGTTAAGTTGTTAACGTGAAGCTTGTGGATTTTTTGTCCTTGCTTTGGTAACAAGATATAGCTTGGCGTCGTGCTCCGTTACGAACGACGGTGTGTAGAGAGCAGAATATTTTAACATTAGGTTTCCTCTGCCTGTCCAAATATAGGAAAGACCATGAAGCTAAAACAAAGTAGATGATCTATTGGTATATACTAAATAATTAAAGACGTTGGTTAATAAATCAATTGAGACTCAAAATACTATTTTTAAAATCATAAGTAACAGTTAAAGTAACAAATTCTATTATGTTTCAATTTAAAATAAATGTCTCATTTTTAAAGTGAAAAAACCTCCTTCGATATCTTCATAAAAGGTGCCTTAGGCTTTTATCGCTTGCTAAGGGAAAAATACTTACAACAAATATACTTTAACAACCGTTAGAAGAACGTCGTGTTAAAGTTTAAAGTACAGTCTAGCTTATAATATTTTTTACATTTATTTTATATCCTTAGATAATATTAAGAAATAAAAACAGCTTATATGATTTTATGCAATGATTCCTTTTAAAATGACATTAACAAAGAACTAAAGTTTTTTTCTGAGAGTATTGTAGAGTTTAAGTAATGGTAAAAATGTCCACAACGGAAGCAGCACCTATTCCACTGCAGTCCGACAAGGGTATATAATATCCCCGAAGTTTAAGCTGATGGAGTGGGACCGGCATGGTATTAACATCAACTCGGCTGAGCAGCGTTTGGAAACTACAAAATATCATCTCGTCTAGTATTCTTCAGTGCCGAAAGTTTTCGACCAATGTGTGATTACCTATGGCGCTGAGACGTGGCCCTTCACCGCAAGCCTGTCACAGGCTAAACCGACACCGACATAGTTCTCAAAATCTGCAAGCGGAAGAGAGGCAGGCCATATTGTCAGGAGGACAGACAATCGATACGGAAGAAAGGTCCTCGAATGGCGACCACGTCTCGGCAAAAGGAACACACCGCCCTCCAACCTGGTGGACCGACGGCCTAAGGAAGACAGCAGGAATCCTCCGGTTTCAAAGGCGCAGGACCGCACTGAGTGGAGAGCATTAGGGGAGCCCTATGTCCAGCAGTGGATTTTGAGAAGCTGATGGATGGAATTATATATTTTTAATGTAATGGGACTTAATCCGTTTAACGTTCAAAATTTGTGACGTTCCTAATATTTTTGAATCTCCTAAATTTCTGACTGACAAGTTTGTAGTATGCATGTTGCTGTCTCTTGAAGAATAAATGTCATGAAAATCGTTAAATATCGATGTGTGAGTACAGCCATACATTCATTTTGCTTAACCTCGGACCAGGTGACCTGCCGAACTACAGCTGGCTGCATTTTTAAATAGAATGTACAGTATTCAAACAAGAGGTAACTTTTTAGTATTTAGATAAAACATCCAACATTCTTTAAATATTCCGTTTTTTTATTTGAAGTTTTGAACTTTATTTAGTTAGTAAATACTTATTTATTATTTTATTCAGTTAGTAACTATTTGGTTTACTGAATTTACTATAGGTACATAAAATATACATACATATATATACTGTAAAAACCTGCTCCGCTTGATGGGACAGAAGTGTAAATGTAAAAAACTCGGTTAATTGCTAGTCGGAATCGGGCACCGAGGCTTCCATACAAATTTTAGAAATTGGAGAACGTAGTGTCTTAACACTAGGTTCCTTTTACCCAAGGCATACAATATGTGTAAGCACATGCCTACACATACAAGATCTAGCGCAAATATACATTTTTAATTATAGTTGTAGCCTGTAATACTTGACTTCAACTGAACCCTCTAGTCGTTAGATTGACAATTTGAATGGCGAACTTTTCCATTTAACTTTCGGATACCAAACTTTACGACATTCTTTCAGACAGCTTGCATTGTGAGGATTCGATGTTACAAATGAAATTTACATGATAATTTTCCATCTTAAACGAAAATTTATAAGTGCGTAGAAATTTGTACGGTAGGTTCCTACTGATATTTAAGACGTTGTCATATAAAATTCTTAAAATCATCCCAGACCGTCGTGGCCCAGGGTTACACGTCGTATACGAGACAGGCTGTGGGTTCGATTCTTACTCGAGGAAATGAAATATGTGGTATTTTCATTTCCTTGTTCTAGTAGACGCACAGTGCAGCGTTGATTTCCACCATTTAACACGCCATTCCTCCAGAATTTGACTGAAAATGGTAAAGGGAAGTGTCTTAATGGCAATGGAGTATCCTAACACTAGATTCCCAATTCCTCTGCTTCCCCCGCTACGTGCGGGACACAGTGTGAAGCTAAAAAACGAAAAAAAAACATTAAAATATTGCACGTTAATGAGAAATGTACTATTTTACTGCTTTAAATTATAATACAAATAATATATATAAAAAAGTAAACTACAGTATAATAATGGAGTTTGTTATAACTTTATTGTTATGTTTGTACTAGAAGACCTGTCTTTCCCAGCCTTGCAACTAATGCATGAATGTTAGTGTTGTTTACGATTTCGGTAACCAAAATTGAAACTATTTATTATTTAAAGTGGGAACGATTTACAGAAAAATGCTCTTTACATTTTTTGGTCGTTCAGGATTGCGAGAGCAAATTGATACATCAAATATCCTAGTTGTAAATTTTGGAACCAAAGATCAAATAAAAAGAGATATTTAATATTAAATGCTCCAAGACATTGTTTATGCTATAAAAACGGAACAAAAAGGAACTTATTTATAATGCTTACTCAGTATTCTCTAACTCATATAAATACAAATGAATGTAAACATTTTTAGGTGTTTTATTAATGGACAGAAGTGATGAGGAAATCAATCAATTTCTTAGCTACTAAGAAATTATTCTTTAAGTTATTTTCTTCCTGAATGATTCACACTAATCTAAAGATAATCCAAAGATTTATAACTAAAAAAAGTGTAATCTCATATAACACTTATGAGTACATCGCAATACGGAGATAATAATCTAGATGTTATTAATAAGCCGCGACGTGGGATTTATCACGGCCGCATTGTATGGAACTGGTATGCCCGGATTCATAGCCCGCTCTTTAAATGACGTTGGTGTATTGCATAGAGTGATGCGAATATGCTATTATGCTTAAATGAAAACTCGGTTTTGAAGAGGATTGTTTAATGTGGGATTGTTTTAATTAAATGACATAATGTAAATATAATATTTTATTAAATTGTGCAATTAAATTATCTCTTATTACATAATTACTTTAAATTGATTATGATTAAAATTTAAAATGAAATTTTTAATATTAGTTTAACTTTAAAGTGCTATTTTTATTTGTCTATACGCCACCAAGGTAATGGCAAAAGTTTTGAAACTTAATTTTATTTTACGCAATTACAATATTATTAATGTTTCTACTTTAAAATAAATGAACATTATTATTGTAAGTAAACTAATATATTATGTAAGTAAAATAATAACTTATTTAAAAAAAATAATAAAAAAAAATATGTTTATAGTACGGTTCTTTGATTATGGCGTTTCGAAAGTGGTTAAAAAATGTAATCCAATCTAGCTTCATACTGTACCCCTATGGGATAGTCAGAGAGAACGGAGCGCCAAACGCTACGGTCTCTGGATATCTCTTTCGCCTCGTCTATTGTCATCAGCCTCTTCATGCATGCCCTCCGGAGGGTCCTCATGCTTTTTACGTGACCTTCCTCCAGAGTTTTTGATACTGAGTTTTCGAAGGTCAACCGTGGTCTACCCTACCTCTCTTAAAGCCCACTCATAAACCTTTTTGCCATTCTTTCATCACTCATTCGTACGACGTGCCCAAACCAGCAGAGCACTTCTTCATTCTCACCGTGACATCCTCGCTAGTACCTGCCATTCTGTGTATCTCTTCATTACGGATTCGATCAGCTAAGTTGACTCCGCATGTCCTGCGAAGAGATCGCATCTCCACAGCATGATGAATGCTTCTTTTCTTTCTTTCATTCTTTTTCTGTAATACCCACGTTTCGCTGACATTTAACGGTACCAACGGTACTGAATTGTGTACGGCCAAATATGCAGCTGTGCTGACGTTTCGCCGTCTCATCAGCATTGATGGGACGTAAATAAACCTTGTTATCGGCAGCAATACGGCCATTATGTTCGCACCTTCCTTTCAGAGTGGTGACTAATGCCTGCAACTCTCATGCTGATGATGCAATGAGCACTGCACCAATAGCAGGCAATTCACATTAAAATCATCTACTTTAATTTCCATGTCACTTTGTTTCACTCTTTGGAGATAGCTATCCAAATTGTACACTCTCTCTGAGAACTTTTGCCTTTATACAAAGGCACAATGACTGCACCTCACTAATTGTCTGGGACAATCCCTGATGTCCATCATAAATTGCACAAAAACTAGAACAATTCCGCTGCCTTACCACATTTCTGACTTCGTGTTGCACAATCAAATTCTTTTATTTCACCATCAGCTACATCATGACTCATCGTTTCGCTGTTACCTGAGACTGAGGCGTCATCACATTTATACATTAAAAATTAAAAAAAAAAGGTTCACGCTGTATCTGTAAGACACTCCGTTTCTCACTTTTCGCCGAATTCTGGAGGCATTGCGTTTTAAGTATATATAGGTAGACAACGAGGCCAGTCGTGGCGCAGAGACACAAAATGTGACTGTAAAATCGGCTGGTTATGGGTTCGATCCCCACTCGAGGAGATTAAATATTTATTTAAATTTATATTTCCATTTCTTCGCTCTGGTGTCGAGGCAAAGCACGGCGTTGAGTTCTGCCACTCAACACGCAATGCCTCTAGAATTTGGCAGAAAGTGGGGAACGGAGTGTCCTAACATTAGGTTCCCTCTGCCTACCCTGCTGTGTGCGGGATACAACGTGAAGTTTATTTATTTTGATTATTTATTTTGATTTTAGGTAGATAAACATTAAAGTGACTTTGAAGATATGTGTAATTGTTTATCAACGAATTAAAATATCGAGAAAAATATCTTTTTCACAGTTAGTATTACCATTCAACAGTCATTCCATTCAAAACTGCACAAGATCATATTTCAAGCAATTTGCAAAAAAGTTAAAATATTCAATCGTAGTTTTATATTAAAAGATTCAAGCTTTTACAAATATAATCCACTACTCTAGAGTCTAGGCACTGTAGTATTTTATAGCATAAAATTACTTAAGCTATTACTTACGTTTATGTTGTTAAAATTTTATGTTAAATAAAATTATGAATGTATTTTATAGGTGATTATTAAATCGGTACGATAATAAGGAAAACAACTAATAATATTTTCACTTAAATTATAGAACAAGACTTTACTGAGTCAAGAAACTTTTTGGGAATATATAAGTAATAGTAGAGTAATATAAATGACAAAAGTCAATCACATAGTTTAATAGCTTAACTCCTTTTTTTAGCTTTATGCTGTATCCCGCACATAGCAAAGTCGGCGTAGGGAACCTGGGAATCTAGTGTTAAGACACACATGTTTCATGGCGGAATTGACGCCGAGTCTTGCCTGGTGAAATGAAACTATTAGTAAACAATAATTGATTTCTCCGAGTGTGCGTTACTACCACACACTTTGTGCTCCTGCACCACGACGGCCTCTAATATTACGATACCCTAATATTCATAAAAAAAAACTTTTTTTTCTTACGACCTACGTCATATTTAAAACACCCGAAACATAATTTTAGGATACAGCGGACTTGTTAATAGAATCGTCCAAACGAGTCACGTCAGTAAATAACTCGGCCCGCTGTTAAGAGGATTACTTTGGCCTGAACTCGACACAAGATTCTGGAGTCTACTACCTATTTGTTTCTGTTGCTTGGTAGTTTTGTCTGTATATTTTTTGATTTTTTCTCCTTAACTTAATGCATTCTTGTTAAATGTGTTAATGGATTAACTTAATTATGAAATATATATATTGTTATTCGACTGTTAGTTGTAGGAACATATTTTATTGTAACAGTAATAGCAAGAACGTTAATTAAAATAACAACACTCACTGTAATCATTTTGTATTATATTGCATTTTGAGCTTTATTTATACAGTTATAAGAGTGCAATTTAAAATTCTTTCTATATGAAATGTAGCTTTAGACCTTAATGTACATAGCATGAAAACTTTATATTGTATATTACCTAACAGAAGCTATAATTTGCGTAATGTAAGATGTTCATGTTCAGTGTTTATGACTTGGCAACGGTCTGATCATTACACGCTCGGGCCGCATAAATCCAGTGCACTCAATAAAAAGTTTTAGATCCCTTCCAGTTGTTGTTATAGCTATTTTTATATATGTTTTTCATAAAAAAATATTGGATTTATGTATACTGTGTACGGCTCTAATTTAGATCTTCATGCCTCAATGTGACAGATATCTAACACTAACTTCTACTAATATAGTGTTATGTTTATGTTTTCAATTCCATACAGGGGAATATTTAGGTGATATAATACACAATATGTGCTAATAAATATCCTGAAAATCGAGTCACTGGCCGGCATATCACTAAATACAAATAAGCTTTTTTTAGTTAATTTCTGAGTATAACGACTCAACTAATGTTAGTTTGTTCTCGAAACTTTGAGATAGCTTTGTAAATTGTTTATTTAAGAATAAAAACATTCTTTAGCAGTTGCTGGTTTAAAAGCGTTTTTTGTTGACGGAAATGTCAATCATAGAGCACTTTGGCCCACTGCTACGATCGCAAACTATACTAAATCGTCTTTATAGGACAGCTCATCACGTATGCACTCTAAAGAGAGAAAGAGTTATGAAAATCACTTCAAATGTCGAAATCGATGTTAATACTTGCAAATAAATCTATGTTTATTGGTTTTTTGAATTGACAATATAGGAACTACTGAGTAATTTAGCAACGCTTTAATATAAATCGTCCAAATAACAATTAAGATCAATAAACTTCGTTAATCGACGTCCGAGATGTGCTCATAGGTATTTTAGGACTGTTTAGGAAATTCTTCGAATATTTGGCATACAACGCTAGGATTCGTCAGCGGGTAGAAATTTACAGATGGATCACACGTTAAATTTCGTATTTCAAACTTCTTAAATAACTTAGAGCTTTACTATAGTTTATAAAGTATATTTTGATGTATGATATAGTCGAATTCACTCTTACCTTAAAAGCTGACTGTATCTTATTACACAACGTCTCTACGATTATATTAGTGTTAATAAATTCGAATGATTAAATAAGCTATAATAAGTTATTTTTAGTACTGAAGCTATTTATAGTTTTTTTTGTTTATTGTTTAGGTTTATGCTATATTACATAAATAGCTCTCTGTTCCATATTTTTTACAATAGAAATACTGGTATTATCATCCTGAAAGTCAGAAGAAAAAGAAGTTGAATATTCATATCTACAGCTATGCCTATAATTTTTATATATTTTTATAAGACATTTTCTGTAAATACTGAAATAATATATACATATATTAAAAACAAACATATGCCTTCTAACTCCTGTCAAAAACGGCGCAACTTTGTAGCATATTATATAAAAAAAATATATTTTTTTTTTACATATTCACTATCTTTTCTAAATTCGCACTATAATTTTTATATAAATAATTCTGTAATAATGGCCGCCGCCGAAATCCTTAGCACTTTTAAGCTCGTTGGATATAATTAATCCGAACAGCTGTTGCGTGCCGTCGTCGCGATAGTTTCGGTTCTAAAAAACTAATTCCACCACATCCAGGTCAAAATAAATAGCTTGTATTTTTAAACTATTTTTAGATATTTTAGATAATTTAATGTATATTTTATATAAAGATTAGAAGACGAGGAAGCCAGCTTAGATTTTAGAAGCGTAAAAGACAGAAATTATACTTGAGAGATTTTTTCTAATTTGATAAAACTAAATAAAATTGTAAAATCAGTGCCAGTCGACTTTTTGGAGTCACTCAGAGTTTCAAACAAAAAAAAGATGTAACATTTCTTGGACTAGACGCTGTAGGGCGATTCATAAGAATAAAGGTAGAAGGGAAGCAATCTCCTTGTTCAGTGACGCGAACGAAACGTATTCAGCCGTCTAATTGGGCGAAAATTACTTCGCAAGTGCTGGTCTGTTACTGCTTAGGCTGTGCACAATATCCTTTCTTACTTACTACCTTAAATGCTTTTAAAGTCTTTCTACAGCTTAGAGCAACTTAAATTGGTAAATTTTTAGTTTCTTTTATAATTTCATAGCCAGTAGTTCACGCTTGACGCTATTGTCTTCTTATGTGGTGTAAAATATTTCTTGATAACTAAAATGTAAAACAAATGCTAGGCGTCTGCAACATCCATTTCATTAGAATATTTTAAAGATAAATTTGCGTCTAGTTAGAACGTAATCCATTTACACGAAACTAGATCAACAAATTGCATTTCAGTTAATTTTAGGTATTGACGTTAAATATATCGCTGTCGTGGCTTAGTTTGGATGTAAACGGTGGTTGTGCGTTCATTTTCCGCTCAGGGAAATTTACATAAATGTATAGTGTAATAGGCAAATCGAAGAACGGAGAAATTTACCACAAACTTTATCTAACTACGCAGTAGTAGTAGGAAAGAAAGACAAATATTATTGATGACTATATAAAGTCTCAGTCACACGGACATTTATTAATGTGACTCGTTACAAATGACCTCACATTTCCTTCAGTTAGATTGAACGTTAATAATGCGATATTTATTAGCTATTTATATTTTCTAAGAAATACAACGTACAGTTGAGGGATTTTGTGTCATCTTATTTCCTTGTTATATTAAACAATAATAAATTTATTACACAGAGATCGTGGCGCAGGGGTACAAGTTTGCGACAGTAAACGTGACTGGTTTGGATTGATGGACTGGATTGGATCCTCACTCGAGGAAATACAATATTTATTTAAATTTATTTATAATTAATTTTTATTTCTTCGCTGGTGACGAGACAAACCGTGGCGTTGAGTTCCGCCATTCAACACGTAATGCCTCCAGAATTCAGGAAAGTAGCGTCTTAAAACTGAATTCCCTCTGCCTACCCTGCTGTGTGCGGGATACAGCGTGAAGCTTATTTAATTTTATTTTAATTTACATAAATGGTTAAAAATAATATACCTATTTAAGTAAATGCACATATATATCATTATTAATAGTCGCCCACTATATTATTTTTATTTCCTCTCAATTCCTGAATAGATTTAAAAGATCATGAATCAAATTGAAGCTTAAAAAAAGACGGAGTCACAGCGAAGGAGTAAACGTCGAGTCTTCCTGATTTTAATGAGATCGCCAATAAGATGAAGGTCGCCCACTTTTTTCCTACGCCGTCACAGAAAGTTGTTTCTTATTTAAGTTTAATTTTCATAAATTAGAGACTTACCTTAAGTACTAATATTATTTAAACATTAGGTACTTGTTCATGTCATCGTAGCACACTTGAACGTACATGGGTTGGTCATAGGTTCCATATTGAAAGGTTAAAAGTTAAGAACAGAGTAATATATTTTTTCAAATTACCTTGTTATTGTTAACGAAGCGTGATAAAATATCTATTAATAAAAGAATTATTGCTCTATGCTTTTTACCGTGCAGTGAAGTAGATAGCAGAATCAGTAAGTCAAGCATAGTCTCAAAATACTCCGTTCTTCTTTTTTTGTCTTCTTCTTCAAGCTCGAAACGTTATTAGTTATTACCTAAATCCCAACCCAAAATGAGTTGACTTGCGAAACTTAATGCAACGCATATTTTTCACATAAATAATACATATCTAAATTGAAATAGATTGTGATTAATGATTTTATTTTACAATATATTATAAGCAATTTCATTTACAAAACCAAGTTTCCGTTCTTATTTGTTATCCAATCTATAATGTAGTATAAATTTAATTAATTGGCTCTACTGCAACATCGTAAGCGATCATTTCATATATGCAAACGTTCTTACTGACATATGAAATAAATTACTGAAAGCTATTAGCTGTAACACGAGTCGCGACTATTAATCACTTAAATAATAAGCGGCAGTATATTATTATATACATATAAGGTACGTAACTGACTTAGAACTATCTAAATTAAACATTGTTAGGGAACTATTAGACACGTGCGTGTTGATTTGAGTTGACTAAATTGTGGGGTACATTCAATGTTTAAGCTTTTACCAAAATCTCAAAATAAATAATATTAATATTACAGTTACAGATCTTAAGATTAAATTAGAATTTGAATTTGATAAAACTATCACTAACTCTCCTTTATTATTCTCATTTTACCTCTACAATATAATATCAAAGGTAAAGATAAAACGTATTATATCCTAATTCATATCATTTACTAGTAAAATATACGTTATCATAGTTGGTGTTTCTAATTTAAACAACATAAAGCATTTAGTGCTCTATCATTTTCAGCCTATGTTCGAGCCTATTTGGATACAAGCCGATTAATTAACTTTGCGTAATATCATCTAATGTGCTGAGATAGCTAGTATGAGCGCCAAATAAGCGGGATGCTGAGAGCGGAAACAGGACAGGTATAGTCAGATGTGTGCACTATACTACTATACATAGTTCTCCACATAGCTTTAGTTTGTATTATATGTTTAAAGGAAAATAGACGTTAATGTTTGGTAATAAACAAACAAATTCTGTGTAGTATTTGTATCAACGAGTAACGGCTGATAACCGCGCTGTTGCATGGACGCGAAATTAAATTGGCCCAAATTGACTTGTATTAAATTAAGGCATTCAGTTTTGTACGGTCGTCTCCGTGTTGTATAGCGGTTGGCTTGTCACTTTAAATCTTTTAATACAAATAGAGCCGGTTTTATTGGTTTTCGGGTTTATCTTTATTGTATTAAGATTTTAGTCTTTATTAGATCTTCCGAAGCTAATTTACTAGGTTTTATATTTGTGTATAACGTATATTTATGGTCAATGAATGTTTAGAATAGCCGCCCTTAAAACAAATCTTAGACAGCCCCGCCTTTTGAGATATAGGATTTATGTCTCTTTTGTTTCTTTTATTACTTACACGAAACTTGTAATAGTCATTAAGAAGCTCTTTGCCGAGACTTGTTTGTTCTAAGTGTCCAACTACCTAAAATTTATTAGAGTATGTTCCACTTTTATGTCTTTGGGACGTAACGTTGTATGCCTATTTGATTAAGCACTTTCTTTTATTAAATACATGAAACAGCGTTTATGACTTGTTTAAATAAAATATACTGAGAATAAATTTCACTGAAAGCTGTTTTAGATATTATTATTTTTTTTTCATTTACATGTGGCCTGATTTAAGAGTATTTGAGGTTCTTTATCATACTAAATATAATATATTTTACTATTGTAATCTAATGAAATATTTCAATGAATAACTAAATATCAAATTGATATTAACAATTTATATATTATCTGTTTATTATGCCAATTTGCTTAAGAATATTGTTAAAACATTTATTGTTGAACCTATTTTCAAAAAAGTTATCTATATGTATTTCAACGGATCTACTCGTAGCAAAAACCCAAAGTAATTATAGTTCGACTATTTCGAGGAATGATTAATAACTTTATAGATTTAATTGAGCAAATGAAATTTATTTGGCACAGTCGTCACCTGTCACCGAGGCCGATGTCAGTGGGGTATTTCTGCCTTTAAGTTTACTGTTTTTGCTTAATGATTATTTCCATGTCTAACTAATTGACTTCTAGTCTAGATAAATATTTTTTTTTGCTTGAGGAAAAAGAATCATAATATATTCCGCATTTAGCAGGGAACCTCACTAGGTTCCCTCTGCATACTGAATACCTCAGCTTAACACTTTAAGCTGAGGTATTCAGTTTTCCGCTTTCCTTTCCTTTGCCGAATTTTCGAGATGTTGCATGTTTAGTTGCGGAACTCAACGACTCGCTTTGTCTTGTTACCAGAGATAAAAATATTAAATAATTCGTTTCCCTGAGTGGGAATCGAAGTCCCCAACCGTCACAGTTTATAGTCACTCGCTGTGGCACTATGAAAACATGCGGCGGACAAACGGAAAAAATTTTAAATTAAAAACTTACTAATAGGTAATTATATGAAAATAGTTTCTCACGGACTAAAATAGATTAATCAATATTGAAAAATCTCATGATCTAACACCCAGATTTGTCAAAAATTAAAATACATAGTGTGCAAACAATTTAAAACTTAGTTTGTAAATGTAATTTAAATAGTCAAATAGTGTAGTTAATAATTTAACTATAGTTGAGCAATATTGTCCCGTAGCGTCCTAGTGGACCTATTATATCTTAATTCGGTCTTCACTATCTAGACATACGTATGTACGTTTCTTAAGAGTTGAGGCATTCATCTTTAATTTCAAAACAAACTTATTTTCTCCTAAATTAGAATCCACATTATATTAACCTAATTAACTTCTGTTTCACCATTTGTAAAGTAATTTGCAAAGCAATACTTTTATCCATTTATTATGTACGAAGACAACGTTCCCATACAAATATTTTCTTGCCCGAACCAACATCTCGAGAGTAAATATAACAGCAAGCAATAAAACTGAAAAGTTTTGATCTAGTTCCGCTCCTCCCGTCGTATGTCGAATTATTTTTCATTGTCGGTATGGTTGGCTGACGCCCAATTTTGCTTTTACGATTATCCCGATTTTATAGTTTCCTCAATATAAATGTTTGACGTTACACATTGAGAAATAAACAAGCATTGATCACGATGTCTTGTTCTAGATTAGTTAACAGTATATTAAGGGCTTATTGTATTTTGAGCTTTCGAAATGGAATATATATTTTTTTATCATTAGGATTTGTGAAAGAAAAAAGAATAAAGATACGAAATAATAGTGAAAAACACTCCAAAAATGTTAAAAATAATCTTATTTCCACGTTATATTATAACTGAATATCTACACAAGTTTAATCAGCAATCAATGTAAATTTGTCTTTAGTTGAACTTTAGTGCTGCCCACACCCATAAAGCGAAGCACCAACTTGTAACGGAGCTGGCTACGATCCAAACCCTGACACCGAAGTGTTGAAGAGACCTATGCCCTATGTTCAGATTACACGCTTAAACAGAATGGGAAAGTGAAAATCAGCGTACTATTAAACTGTTAGTATTATATGCTTAGTTAAATTATTTTTAAAAGTTACATTGACTTTTTGTTTCTAAGACCTGGTAACAATACAAAATCGCGGCGTTAAGTTCCGCCACTCTACACCCAATGACTCGATAACTCGGTGGAAAGTAGAAAACGCGTCTTAACACTAGGTTCCTTCTGGATGCCATATCTGGTACAGCGTGAAGCTAAAAAATATTGAATTATATTCTAAAATCACACATGTATTTTTTGAATAATTTTTATTTTCACATATTTTTTATATAGGACATTTTACCTTCCATACCATTTTAGGTAAGCGTATAATATTTGACGTTAAAATAAGAGCTAAGTCGGTTTGATTTTTGATGAGTTATAAGAACCTTTATCAGCTTAATTCAGTTCACGATTTTAATGTTGTCAGCAAATTAGTAAAGACGAGGGCATAAAATTTGGACATCGATATTATCGTCAGCGTGCGCGTCGGTTGATGGAGCTTTAATGCCAGGAGATAATAAAAGGTAAATTATGCTAATTGACTTAATTGATATAAATGAATAAGTAAATATTAAAAATGTATGTAGATTATTAAATACTAAATAATAAATTAAATAAGGCGTGGCGCAGGGGCGCAATCGTGCGACAGTAAACGCGGTAGGTTCTGGGTTCGATTCCTATTCGGTATCGGTTTGTATTATAAAATAAATAAACAACAATAACAACAATAATAATAACATTGACTTAATTAAATCTTATTGAACGAAAAACTTACTATCTTAAAGATAAAAAAAAACTAACTTTATGATACTCTATTTTTAAGTTTGAAAATAATTTCATATATTTATTACAGTCAAACCTTTTTTCAAACATAATTTCTGCATAATAACGAACAACAATAAAACTTAAAATGATTCATACTATAAACATAAGACAGTAACGTAATATATGTACATTTTCAATCCCATTATCCACTAGAGATTCATGTTCCAGTCTGTACGCGTGCCATATTTTTTATATTATCTCCAAAAAAGGAGATTTTGCGCTCCATTTACATTCTACTTTTAACCTCGGGTCGAGTGCCTTCTCGCATCCTCTCATTTCTGCGGAATTCTGGCGAAGCACACAGCTTACATTTGAAAAAATACATAGTATGTTATAACGTTGTTTTAAATAAAAGCACTCGCAAGAAATGCATAGATATTTCACTATTTTAATTAAAGTATTAACATTAGTATAACGTAACAGAATACAAATGAAATGGTTAATATATTAAGATTTGGGTTGTATTACCGTCGGTTGAGTGTTTTCCGATTGATATATTTTACGCATCGGGTCAACCCTTCGAACAATATTATTTATTGAGCCCTACCAGACCCTTTATATACATAAAAAAATGAAATTTCTTCACTTCGTGGAAATGTCAAGTATTTTCTTTCAATACAGTTTTTTAGATTATTTTTTTCTAACTTCACGTTTTAATTAACATGCAGAACGTAGCTATAACCATATAATATGTCCAATTTTTTTTTTGTCAATTATAAGAGAACATAGTAGTGGGAAATGGCTTAGTTGTTTTAACCCTGCATGTTGAAAAGGCTATACCGTTATCTTATCAGACGGGAGCCTACACTATAAATATATACATTGATTAACCTACAACTATCAAGTTTATTCAGACATATCCTGGCGCCGCCAAGTCGTCTTGGTTTGTAAACATATTGAAAATGAAAATAATAACTCGAGAATTAAGCAATCCTAGCAGTGAGACAGCGCTGCTCTGATAGGACTAAGCGCGGCGTTGAATTTCGCCACTCAACGCAAAATGTCTCGAATTCAAAATCGAATTGAAAACGGAGAATGGAGTGTATTGAAAGTAGATTTTTTCCGCTTATCCTACTGTACGGAGAAAAGAGAGAAGCCGAATGAAATAAAAAAAAATAATTGATGCATAAATTCAAAATAACTTACAAAAACATTTACCTACTCATATCCTTAAAACAACATATTTTGCACAAAAACGATGTCTGCAATGTTGAATTTAAACTTGTATAGTCGCCGAAGTGGCATTGTAAATACGCTCAAGGTTACAGCCTGAGTGCGTCAAGTTCATTGAACGTGCGGAGGCATTCCGAAGGTTTCCTGACACTTCCTAAAGTCACTTTGCCTGTCGCTAGCTCGGTGTTCACTAATTACCTACTTTTAGAAGTTAGCCGCGTTTACTATTATATTTAGTTTTATTTATTTCACTTACTGAGTTCAGAAAAGTAAATATATTTTTTAGTGTTAGTTTATTAAGTGAAATTAAATAAATCAGCTTCACGCTGTGTCATGCAGATAGCAGTTCCCTACATTCCGCCCTATTCTGGAGGCATTGCGTGTTGAGTGGTGGAACTCAACGTCGCACTTTGCCTCGACACCAGAGCGAAGAAATGAAAATATAAATCTATATAAATATTTCATTTCCTCGAGTGGGGATTAAACGGTCGTACTTTGTGCTTCTGCGTCACGACTGGCCTCATAGTATTTTACATTTATTAATGCTTTTTTTTAATTAAGAATATTTAACGCCATCGTTAATGTATTTATATATAAAATAAAAAATAAACATACAGTACATGTAACATGGGACAAAGTGGTTCTGGATGATCTCTTTGTCATGTGTATGATGCGAGTGCGAGCGATGCCTGAAAATATAAATTATACATAATATATGAACACTAGATGGTGAATTAGTTTTTATGTTACTTATAACTTGTTTTCACCCCAACAGAGACAACAAAAAAATCATATCTTTGCTCAGGCGTAAAGGCAATGCGCGACGTTGAGTTCCGCCACTCAACACGTAGTGCCTTCCTCAAGTGATGAAATCTGTATTCATGTAAAGTAATAGTGAATTTAGCTATATTGGATATCAATATTTTTACGAATAAAAACTTAACTGGAAGAAAGTTATTTATTTAAAATAAAAGTATACTTACTGGTAAGACCTACAATAGATAAATATTTTTTGTTATAACCAATCTCTTAAGTTATCAGTAAAGCTAAATTCAGCATTGTGAGAGAATTTTATTTAAAATTATTTTAAGAATATTAAATTAACGAATATACTTTAAAAATAGTAGTTATACGCGATGATATAAATTTAAATATATAGCAAAAATCACGTACAATCTAATGATGCTACCAACGACCTAGAAATATCAAGGCGTTCCTATATTTAAATGGAAATCGATACCAACTTGGTAAATTTGTAGGTGCCCATAATTGTCAACGCCTAGTGCCAGAACAGTAAAATGAAGGAATTTACAACGCACTGAATAAAACGAGAAACTAATATTAGTTCGAGAGGGTTTTCGTCGCCTCTTAGAATTTATAGCGTGACATATTTGTCTACGTGCACTACCCCTGGGCCTTTATCATTTGAACTAAGGCAATTTGTATGTGAGTATGTATATTAACATATCGCCTGAATTGTATAAAAAACTTGATTTATGTTACAAAAAAAAATAGGCCAGTGGCGTAGGGATACAAGCGTGTGTGATTCTTAATGCGATAAGTTGTGAGTTTGATAACCACGCAAGGAAATGAAATATTTCATATTTTTATTTTTTCGTTCTAGTGCAGAAACAGAGCGCGGCGTTGAGTTCCAACACTTAATACGCAGTGCCTCCAGAATTCGGCAGAAAGTAGGCAACAAAAATATCTTAGTGGACACAGAGTGTTTTAATACTAGGCTCCGAGGTTCTCTCTGGCTACCCTGATATGTACGGGATACAGCGTGAAGCTAAGAAACACTATAGTTGAGGTCATCATAACTCAGTGCAGTGAGACAGTATAACGTATCGTAGGCTTATTTTGGGTTTGATATCCGCTTGAGGCAATAAACTTGACAACGGAGTGTTAACCTCTGCCTTAAGCAGGATGCTTTAGGTAAGCGGGATACAACGTGAAACTAAAAAAAAGCTTAAAACAGCTATAAAAAGTTTTGTAGATTTTATGATTGCTTTTGGATGTCGACATTTGAAAAGAAATACTTTGCTATCTCTTCTTTTGAAGTTGTTGTTAAAGCGCGGCTAGAGCAATAAAAATAAAATGAGTTAAATACAGGTTAGGTATTACGAGTTTCTTGAGAATTTATTTTATACATCTTGATGGTATTGTAATTTAATAGTTATCAACGGACTGAAATAAAATAAATATTAAATGTTAATAGAAGTTTGCCATACAATATTGATAACTGCATTTAAATCAAAGGAAATAGATTCGCTCACAAAAGCACAGATAAACCGCCAAATAGACTTTTTTTTCGAAAATCATTGGCTTTCGTTGTGGTAAAAAAGAAATATTCTCGTATATCTTCGTGTACAGACGGCGATCAGTTACGATGTTATTATATGTGTAGAAATTTATATTTAGACCTGTTTACATATAAACTTTTCCTCTTCTCTAGTTGATATTGCTTTCTTTTTTATTTAGGCGTTAGTACCGTACAATAGTAGTTTTTACAGTGTGTCAGTTCTCTTTGATAATTATTAATTACTTATAACTTTCTTGAAGTTCTATAATAAATTATAAAATTCTACAAAAGTTATAAATAAAATTAAAAAGCATAAAAAAAGATAAAAAAAGACTTTTAAAGAATATAAATTATTAATATAAATAAAAATAATTAAAGTAAAAAGTAATTAAAAAATGAAACTAATTATTAGCTTACATTGAAATAAGTTACTAAATTAACAATTATTTCCCAGATCGTATAAATATTATATACGGATCATATATACGGAGTGTCTTAGCACTAGGTTCCCTCTGCCTACCCTGCAGTGTGCGGGATACAGAGTGAAGCTAATTTATTTATTTTCTATATAATTATTTTCTTAAGACGCCGCGCCGCGCCGGCTCGTAATTTCGATACCCATATATTACAATCCTTTAACAACTAAGTTATCAAGGTTAGTATTTAAAAGGTTTATTTATCATATTTTTTGTTTATTATGAGTGAGTATAACTTTTGTATTAAACTGTTTTTATGTTGCCATTTTTATCTAAATGACGTAATTATACTGATTTCTTAAAATAAATCAGGTTCACGCTGTGACAGCGGGGTGGGCAGAAGGACCCTAGTGTTAAGACACTCTGTTTCCCACTTTCCGCTGAAATCTGGAGGCATTACGTGCTGAATGACGGAACACAACACACGCGCTTTGCCACAACACCAGAGTGACACGAACGAAGTGGACATATAAATTTAAATAAGTATTTCATTTCCTCGAGTGGGCATCGAACCCACACCAGTCACGTTTACTGTAAAACTTTGTGCCGCTGCACCACGACTGGCCTCTGATTTCTTAAGCATAATTTTTTAATGTGTAACGCCATATATACTTGTTAATATTATATGGCTGGTGGTCGGTAATGAGACTTTAACTAGTTTTAATATATTTTATGCGTTTTTTAATGGTAGTGAAGATACGTCTTACCATCTCAAGTGTGACGACAACTGGGCAGTAAATTATATGAAATTGACTGAGATGACTGTGCGTATGCCGTGTGATATAAAATAAATATAAATAATTTTAAATAAATGTAGTTTTTCTTGTAGTTTTATAAGTTCTTAACAAATACTATTCATACGAGCAATGTAATCTTTCATTGTTTACTGACGCTTCTTTCTTTTCTTTGCTTGTTGACGTTTTTTTTTATGAAAATCCTTTTATCTAATTAGTAAAATAAAGAAATTGATGCCAGTCGTGGTAGGGGCACAAACGTGCGACTTCGACACAGGCTGTGGGTTTGATTTCCACTCGGGGAAATTCAATATTTAACGCAATGCCTCCAAGTGGGCAACGGAAGTGTTTAACTGAGGACGGAGTGTTTTAACACTAGGTTCCCAGGTTCCCTCTGTCTACCCTACCAATTGCGGAATACAGCATGAAGCTAAAAAAAGTAAAGGAATCTCATCAGCACTCTCTAACACTAAATAAAATGAAATATTTGATCGGACTTCATAAAAACGACAAAGCGACATCCATCTATACCCAAACGCGGATAACTCTTATAGGCCATATTTCACGTCCATGTTTAAACACCTGCCTATACTTGTTCCACCATGTCCATTAATCACGGAGGTTAACAGAGCGTCAGAAACAAACTAAACGGCGGGTATAACATATAGTTCAAATGCGATCTCGTTTGCAAGCGGGCTCTGTGCCTGACGTCACTGTTAGACTTGCATTATTTATGGGCCGGTTTTGTGGGTATTTAGGACAGGCGCGTGATGTACGCGAGGATGTGAGCCGAACTTGTAATTTAAGTTTAATATTGTAAATGTATGTATCTATATTTATGGTGAATATGCAATACCAGGCATTTAAACCTTTAGGTCTTTTGGGCCTCTGAATGATACGCAAAAGAAACCTAGTTCTAATAAGAAGACAGCACATTTACTGCCTTTCTCTTAAAATCGAAACGTAATTGTACGTTGAGTGGTAAAACTCGACGCCACTTTGTGTCTTATTTCTACTAAGTTTACTTTTGATTATAATTTTTTTCCTTTCACCCTAGCACATTTTAAGTTTTTTTAACGGTAAAATATAGGTACTAGCATAATAGTATTACATCGTTAAATTTATAATACACAATCTCATTAAAACACGTAGCGGTTAACATGCGTGAGTTCCTTCAAGCGACAGCGGCGTTAACTAACGCATATATTTTGAACATTACAGTATAAATCATATCATAAATATTCTTATTATGTAAAACATACTTTTTGGTAGACTAGAGAATGAAAAAACTTAATGTTATTATTCTATTTGCTCTAGAGTTGTAACTACTTTAACTGGAATAATTTAAATAATAATATAAATAATATTATTTACTGCATATCTTAAAAACTAATACTATCTATATTTGTTTTTTTTTCAACATTGTTAAAACACTCCGTCGCGGATATCAGGCCTAAGAAATGAAATGAATTATTTCAAAGAAATCGAACCTACTATCATATATTTTCTTCCTGTAAAACGACGATTTTGATGTTCTCTTTCAACTTAAAACGTTCGAAATTAGATTTGGACGCGCCCCACGTCCAACGCGACTGTAATTGTCAATCACACGTATCACGGGCGCATCTGTTTGTGTATCGTCGGTAAATAGGAGTAACTGTGCGGGTTCTCAGAAACCGTTTTGAGGTTTGACCTTAATGAGCGTGTCTTTAGCTTTTAACTAAAGTACTCTTCTAACCTAGAGTTTATTTTGTTCTGATTTTTTTTTGTATTGTGTATTTTGAAACGGATGTTGTGGGTTCGTTTTTCACTCGGGGGATGAATTATTTAATATTTTTAATTCCTTGCTCTGGCAACAAGGCTAAGAGTAGTTGACTTCCGCCATTCAATATACAATGTCTCGAAAATCCAGCAGAAAGTGAGGAACGGAGTGTCCACTAAGTTCCTTCTGCTTACCATGTAGGAGACATTCAAGTTACAGCGTGTAGCTAAAAAAATATTTATTTTTTTGTACTTGAGCTTTTTAATACTGATGAAAGCTTAAGTCCGTTTACGTATATTTTTCTCTAAATTATTTACTTTACTGAGAATTTACTATACAACGATCACTTAAGTTCGAAAAAAAGTAGGTCAAGTTAATCGTATTAATGCATCCCACATCAAAGCTCGGAATAGCATCCTCAGGTTAAAATAAAGAAACTTTAAATTAAACATATACTGTGTTATATTTTCAGTTTAGAAGAAAATATCTATAAAAATGTTTTCTTATGTTTTATTATACATAGAAATAAATCAGCTTCCAACGCTCAGCAGGGTAGACAGAGGGAACCTAATATTAAGACACTCCATTCTCCACTTTCCTCCGAATTCTAGACACATTGCGTGTTAAGTGTCGGAACTCAACGCCGCGCTTTACCTCGACACCAGAGAAAATAAATGGAAATCTGAATTTAATCTAAAATAAATATTTTATTTCCTCGAGTGGAGATCGAACCCACAACCAGTCGCGTTTATGGTCACTCTTTGTAGCCCTGCGCCACGACGGCCTCACATTATACATAGGTATATTAATTAATGTAGGAAGTATTTAGTAGCAACGAGAACAGTGTGTCTTAACAATAGATTCCCTCTGCCTACCTTGCTGTGTGCAAGATACAGCGTGAAGTTAATTTTATTTAATAGCATGTTTGGATAAGTCCAAATTAAAATTAGGTATACAACACAATCACGTAAAATTCGAATCTAAGACAAAACGGATACGTCGTTTTTATCATATATGTTAAACATTGTAATTCTATTTCAATTAAATGCTAAGCTTACATTTTTACCTTAGATTCAATAAGTTAAGGTTTCAAAAATGCCTTAAGTCATGTATAAAAAGGTTCAATATGATATTACTTTCTTTTGTGTCAGTATAGTACGTAGGCCCAGATGGGATAAGAATGCTTAAATAGAATTATCTGATCTCTGGCAAGTATATTTATTACAAATCTATCATTTTTTTATTGACTATTTCATTTAAATTGTAGATTAATATGTTGGTATTTTATTAGCTTCACGTTGTATTTTACAAATGTCAGGGTGGGCAAAGGGAACCCAGTTACGACACTTCGCTCATTCCTCATTAAGCCACTTACATTTCCCTCTTTCCGCTAAACTCAAATATGGCAGAGGCAACCTAGTGTTGAGACACTTCGTTCCCCACTTTGCGCCGAATTATCAAGATATTGTGTACTGAGTGCTGTGGATTAACTCAAGAAGAGCGAGAAAATGAAAATGTATATTTAATTCCCCGAGTGGCAATCGAACCCGCAACCCGTCGCGCTACTGCGCCACGACCAGCTTAAAAACCTTTTAAATTATACAAATTTAATAACATAATGAAAATTAAGAAAAAATGTAAAGTCATGAAATTTAAATACATCTAAACTTTTAGCAGCTTTATAAAGCATAATATAACCATAGTTGAAGCTTCCTCACATGCAACAACGGGGAACCAACCATCCATTCATAATTTAGAAATTAAAATTCACTAACTAACAAGCATCGCGGAGCTTTATACTACAAACGAAGTATGGCCAGCGAAAAAAAATTATAATATAAACGTAGCAGGGGAATAAAAAGTAGGTGTAAATATTTGATGGCGACGGCTGACGCGGCCGGACGTTGTTGACTAGAATATTAATTGCTCGCAGTCACTGAGCTTTTAGTGTACGTTTAAACATGGGGGCTGGTGGCTTTTAATATCGATGTGCCTGTAATGAAACCGTTTTTTTTTGCCGTTTTGAATATGTAAACAAATCTGGTCGTAGTGAAATATGTCTGCGAATACTGTTAATGTTTTTTTTTTCGGAACCTAGCGTTAAGATACTCCGTTTCCATTAAGATACTTCCGTTTCCCACTTTCCGTCGAACTCTGGACGATCTAAACTCAACGCCGCGCTCTCTGCTTCGTTACCAGAGCGAGGAAATGCTTAAGTTTTTGCAACTAAATACTTCATTTACTCAAGTGGCAATCGAACCCTCAACCTATCGCCTATACAGTCTCACGCTTGCGCCCCTGCGTCATGATTGGCTCCAAAAACGAAAATTGTCAAGTAGAAATCTGGTCTAATATTCAAAAGTCCAATATAACCAAAGTGACATTGAAAACAGAGCAGCGACGCTAAAACATTATCCTTAAAATTATTTCCTTTTATATTCAGTCAATAATAAAATATAAGAAATCTAATAAAAGTTTAAAATAAATAGCGAACATGTCAAACAGAGTAGACAGAAATAAGGTAAAAGCATGTTTACCCTAATACAACTTTTGATCTTGGCTGATCGTTGTGTTTCACATAGCTGCTTTATCCTGCTTTCATAAGTAAAATTAAATTGATATAATATTATTATTTATTAAGATACTTGTTTATGGAGATATAAATTTGGAAGTCTTTTCCAACGAGAAAAAAATATGAATTTATATTGAGGATAATTTTCCAAAGGTTGTAATTTTTTTTTTGTAAAAGTTTGAAGCATTTTTCTTAGTAATCAGACAAAAATAATTGTTAAATAAAATATTCAGAACTTCGTTTGTTTATTTTTGTTGAATCAATTCTGTCTTCAATCAATCAAGTTGTCTGTCTTTATAATTCTATTAACTTTAGGTAAAACTAATTTAATCGAGTTATTTTATATCATTTCAAGAGATCCTAGCAAACTAGTTATTTTTACTGTAAATTTAAATTTGAAATCAATAACGAAAATGTTTTTCCTATTACACGAAATACGCCTAAACGTCTTCTTTTATTAGCTTTCCCTTGTTGATAGAGACAGACATTTTCTGACATTTTTAACAGTTACCATCCCGTCGTTCTTTTAGATGTTTTAAGAGTTTGAAATGTCTATTATTGTACGTTTTTCCTAAATATATGCTCGTTACAATATTAGTTAATATGCGAGTTTTCTACTTTTTAACTATAAATTGATATAAATTAATTTTTAATTGTGGGTGAAGATTAATATATAAATCTTTATATGAATAATTGTCAAAGTTCACTTTTATCGTCTGTAGAGAAGTATCATTGTAGAGTTGGAGCTTATTAAATTATTATTTTCAAACATGTTTATATATCGCTTTATATATTTGAAGCCAATCGTGGTGCAGGGGCCGACGCGTGTGATTGCAAGCGCGACAGGTTGTGGGTTCAATTCCCACTCGAGGACATGAAATATTTAATATTTAAATTTCTTCGCTTCGGTTTTGAGGTAAAGCGTGGCGTTGAGTTCCTCCATTCAACACATAACGCCTCTTTAACCTCCTAAATTCGGCGGAAAGCTACGTGATTGCTGCTACGAAACTTTGCTTAACGTTTATAACAGGGTAGACAAAAAGCCTAGTGTCAAGACATTCCGTTCTTCGCTTTGGAGATGCGTTGAATGGCAGATCCACAACCATGGAATCTAAAATCAGAAATTCATTTCTTATATAAAAATAACATGAACAATTTAAAGTGCTTTAACTTTAAAGTGCTCTCCCATAAGCTGCCGATTGTCATGTTCAACATTGATAATACAGAAAGGATGTTAAAAGTTATTTATATTATATTATAATAATAAAATTCTATACTTAAAAATAAATAATAATCTCTATTTTTTTTTCAGGTAAATCTATGAAGCTAAAAATATCGTGCTAAATATGTAAGTTATTCAAGAGGACAATATTTAAAGAATAATGTTAGAAAGAAGTCTTGAACTTGAAAAGTTCATTAAGATTCTGCTGTCAATGTTGGCGCTGCAATCGTTTTCGAGTTTGGCTGTAATGGTTGAATTCTAGACACTGCATATGCCTACCCGTATGCTCAAAGTACCATTGAATGCTCATAGATGGCGCTGCTACAATGTTTACTGGGTCAAATAAATATTTATTTTCTTGAATTGAATGTCACTTTATAGGCTTAAAACAATATTTTTAGGAATACTGTATATTTTAGCTTATATATTTTTATATAAATGTTTTATAATTTTAGTATTTCTTTGTAATTTTTATTATTTTAACTTAGTATTAATTAGTAAATTTTTCAGTCAGTCAGTGGTAGTCGTGGCGCAGGGACACAAACTGTGACTATGTAACTATGTAAACGCGACTGGTTGTGGGTTCGATCCCAACTCGAGGAAATGAAATATTTATTTCAAATTATATTTCCATTTCTTCGCTCTGGTGTTGGGGCACAGCGCGGCGTAGAGTTCCGCCACTTAACACGCAATGCCTCTAAAATTCGGTGGTAAGTGGGGAACTGAGTGTTTTAACGCTAAGTTCCCTCCGCATACACTGCTTTATACGGGATACAACGTGAAGCTGATTTTTAGTACATTTTTCGTAGTGACACGCACATTAAATAATAAAGCAAACACAATTTCAATTATAACTTAGGTACAGTACAGCGTGTTCGCACACCCATACCCGTACGTGTAACCTCATCAAACCTACATACCACAGTCTGTTTGTGTCAAGTTTACCAGAGCTCTGATTAATTAAAGAGTAATCTCGGGTAATACCGCAGATATTAGTGCTAGGTAAATTTCTATCGAGATCGATCCAATTTGGGTAGAAGGATTGAAACTTGTGACTGCGGCTTCAACTATTGCCAGCAGGATAATCATTATTTCTTAACAATGTAAAAGGAGGTTTTAGGTGTTGCGTTGTTCGTCTTGATTCTTGTTATATTATATTTACTCGTGATTAATTAATAATTTTGCATTTTATTGCAAAATATAGTATAAGTATATTTAGTATCGACGATAAGAAAGAAAAATCTAGAATAGAATTTTTTTCAAATAGACTTTAGCAAGCAAGGCTTTTAATTGTCGGATGGACATAAACTCAACAGTTATTATAAAAACGTCGATAGTACTGACCTAAATATAATTATTCGTTAGCTAGAACTTTATATTTTTTCTACATACCTACTTCTCACTAATTACTACTCAAGCATAAAAATATATTCGCACCTAAGCGACTTTATCCAATACTGTATAGATATTTAGCAACAATATCTAATAAAGGCTATCTAAGAGTTTTAATTTAACTTGACATACTCAGGAAGTGTCTTAGACAAACAATGCTTGTAGGTTGGTTTCCGTCCGTCAGACTGTAAATGCGACGTTTATAGGTTCTACTCCTAGTCTGTGGATTGAATTATATTTTTTGTTATGTAGCTATGGCTAATCATAGCATTTATGTATAAGCATATGCATATAGTACAGTAGTATATGCAGGGCGCTCTACAAGGGTATGGGTATGGACATAGTTTGGCGCTGGCTTCCGCCATCAAAAATTTGGCAGAAAGTGGGGAACGGAAGCGTCATCGTCAACAATAGGTTCCCAGGTACTTTTTCCCTACCTATTATTTAAGCTGAACCATATATTCATATATATATATATATATATATATTCATTCAGGAACACGTATGTATATATTATATACACCATCAGCCTATACTTTGTAAGGTCAAATAATTATACCAGACAGCAAGTTCAAGAACTTTGTAGCAGACAAACTTGTCCTACGCCTTTAAACTTAAATAGGACGGAAGCACATCGTTGCAATTTTTTTTATTTTAACTAAACTTATATTGCAAAGTTATGTACACTTAGACAAAAAACGCAGTTTTCTCTTGATTTTACAAATGTTATATTTAAATTGTAAACATAGGGAACACAAATGTCTTATTGGAAACGGAGTGTCGTAACATTCCGGTTTCCAAGTTCCATCTGCCTATCCTGCTATGTGCTGGATGCAGCGCGAAGCTAAAGAAAAACCGATATTGTGATAAATTGTAAATATATATTAACCGGTTCGAATCAAAACCGCCTACTAAATTACCTTGCTATGGGTTCACACACACTTTAAGTACCTACATTCCATAATAGAATAATAGTACGTATACATATATTAATTATCCTTACCGTACTAGCCTATACAAATACTTTTGGCGATCCTTGAGGTTGCTGGTAATCAATTACATTTATCACATACATTAAATCATGATAGGCTTTATTAAACTAAATTTATTTTAAACAAATCTTTTTGCGTGGAGATGTTAACGCGAGGTCTGTGGATTCGTTTCCCACTCGGGGGAATGAAATATTTAATATTTTCATTTCTTCGAGTTCCGCCACTTGACCCGCAATGTCTCGAGAATTCGTCGGAAAGTGCGGAGCAGAAGTGTCTTAACACTATGTTTCCAGGTTCACTCTGCGTACTCTTCAATATACGGGGTACAGCGTGAAACTAAAAAACATTTTAGACACAAACATCTGTGTCACACACACTACTGAGAAAGCATCGGTAAATTGATTGAGATTTCTTTGCAAAATATATTAAGATTTTACTAATAATAACGATAGGTAGGCAGATGAAATGTTGTGTGACTATCACACAATAGTGTGATAGTCACACAACATTTCATCTGACTGCAACAGCAATGGTTGTGGGTTAAATTCCCCATTCGGGCAATTAATTATGACGTCGTTGTTGTTTGCCACCGAACACGCAATGTTGTAATATAAAAAACGGAGTGTCTCATCCACTATAAGCAGGATTAGTTCTATCCCGCAACTTCGTTCGCGTGAACCAAAAAACAATAAAATTTCATTTTTTCCTGTAGCAATTCGGGGAAACCCTCTATCAATATTGATACATCACTCTATACCTTTACCTAGTGACCTAAATCCTCAAGTAAAACACAAAAAAAGGTAGAACAATATTAAAAACGAAGAACGAAACACCCAATTATCCTCGTTCGAGTGTGTTTCTTTTACGTAAATACATCACGATTATAAAGCTATAAGGATTATTTTGGCGTGCATTCTTACGTCACCTGCAAAAGCAATTTCGAGTCTGATTAATTTCATCTCAAAGGTTAATTAAAGCGCATAATATTATTAATTTCTTCCTTAAAACATACCTTGAGTTGGCAAATTAGAAGGTTATGAAATTCTTTGTTGTCGTACCACTCTTGTGTAAATTTTTATGAAGCACACCCCTAAAGGCTTTATAAGAATTCTTCAAATATCTTTCTAGTATATATATTAAAAAGATTACTATTGGAGCCGTCGTGGCGCAGTGGTACGAGTGTGTAGCTGATAACGCGACTATTCTGGCGTCGATCGTAACTCGGGGAATTAAATATTATTTCAATTCTCCGCTTTCATAACAAGGTTTTCCTTGCGCACTTTTGTGCGGCGTCGACTTTGCCACTCAACACGCACAAAAATTCAGCAGAAAGTGGGGTACGGAGTGTCCTAACTTTAGGTACTCTCTGCTTGCCCTGCTATATGCGGGATATAACGTCAGGGTGAAAAAAAAAACAAAAAATACTGAACTCCAAGTTGTTTTCACTGTACATTTTGTACTTAATACACGTTAAACTTTCTAACACCTACACTCTTCCTTCAGAATATGTTAAAACGCGATAAATATAAATTATGTTTGAAGTTTTTAGTTCACTAATAATATAACTAAAGTATCACTCTATATAATTCTATAACATCTTATAATTTAAAGAATAGTAAATCAAAACAATAAAAATCTTTAATATTGAAACAACAAAACACTAGTTATCATAAACAGTTCCTTATAAAACCGATAATACAAAAAAAATCTATTTTCGGATATCCAAATTTCATTCCCTTTTATAAAGCACAGCACTCTCACGACACATATCAAAAATTCGGATAGGAATCTGAAATCGACTATCAGAATGAAACGACGATATGTAGGATGTATGTATTATTTGCTATAACATCTCGGGTCTTTATATTCTCACAGCGACCTTATGCATTTCTTATGATATCTATAGAGCGCTTTGAGTAGAATACACAGCTATTTAAATGGAATATTCTGTATTGTAATTTGTAAGTTCTATTGTATAGAATTTTCTATTCACTGTTTAAACAGCATACGTGAATAGATCGTTTTTTGTATGGCCCTTTTATCTATATTCACCCAGCACCGAGTATAAGGCTATGGGGGATGTTATAATGCGAAATATATTATCTTAATATAGGTATTTCGTATATTATATTTAGAACATACAGTGATTTTGTAATTATTATGTAGAGATTAAAGTAATAAAGGTTTATTTCTGATGCTTATAATGTTAAAATATGTTTTAAATTATTATCGACAATTGATAGAGTGAACTCAGCTTTCCACTTTCAGAATTTTCAAATTGAAAATACGACAATTTTGAGGAGAACTTGCGTTAGATATGTTAAATTTGTATAAATTTACTCATCGCTAGCATCTTGAGTTCTTTTTTTAGTTTTATAAATAGGCTTGATTTTTTTTATTAATATAATTAAATCAAAATAAACTTTATTTTGATTTAATGATATTAATAAAAAAAATCAAGCTTCACGCTTTATCCCTGGCGAAGTAGCCAGAGGTCTCTGCGTACCTCTTTCGCCTCGTTCACTGTCGTGACGCGTGGAAATTTAAATTCTTTCATATACTGTTTAAGAGAGATTAGACCCTAGACCTATAGCGCTCGAACTGAATACATTTCTGTATGACGACATCAAGTTCCTAATATTGTTTTCTTACAGATTTTACCCAAGTGTTAATTTTGTCAGAAATCTTAAATCGATAATTTAATTTAAATGTGCAGGTAAAAGATTTAGTTTAAAAGAAGTAAAATAAAAAAGAATATATAAGAAAATGCGATCAGCGCTGAAGATTGACTCTGAATGTTTCATTTAAGTCGTCCAATGGTTCGGAAATGGTTAAGAGGGCGGTAAGGAAATCTCCTTGGGGGGCATTAAAATATGTAAGGGGCAAAAATAACGGATGGTCTAGCGTCGACGTAACGAACTGTAATATAGACCCAGCTCGGAAAAGAGGACCCCAGGGCCCTCAGCGATGTTAGTTTAGGAATGTGTAACATATTTGCGTAAAATAATGTTATTTATCTATCATTCTTGTAGCAAATCTGTGGATAATCGGGATAGCAAACAAAAATACGCTCGGAGGAACAAAGGAATCTTGTCAAAGTATTTTTATATAGAAGTAAAAATCGATGAAAAGGGATTCGAGGAAGGATTTCATTTTGGGGTTAAACGCTTAGATTAAATTTATATATTTTTTAATATTTTATGTCAATTAAGTGATTCGTATGATGTTAAAAATATCGAAATAATAATGTACATATATATTGATGTAACTGCAGACAAAAAATATTTCACTAGGATTTTAAGGTCTAACTTGCACATAGCTATTTTCCTTTCGAGGTAATTACATAAAGTGTTTAATTATAAATATAAAAAAAATATAAAAATTATTATAATTCAATACACAATTTTACGGTACACATATGTTAATGAGTTAATGTTATTGAAATTTTATACAGGACTTCATATGAGAAACTCTTTATACATTCGAAATGAAAATTATTTCACGAATATTATTAATGCCAGCCCGAAGCCATATTAGTATCAATATCATTCACAGAACAACCACTGACCACATGTGATATTTAATAATTTTAATTAAACCGTAAACTGTGTATCTGCGATGTAACCAATGACAACAGCGTAGTTAATATTTAAATTGGACAAATAATCGAAATAACTGAAATTATGTTTTATATTTTATTTAAATTAGTTACAATAGTGTTAAATACTGATTTAATTGTAGTTTAGATTTTCAATCCAATAGTCAAGCTCTTCACGAATTTTGTCTACATACATAACTATATTTATTTAACTCAGTTCACACTTGATTCTAAACAAGTATCTATCATATTAAGTATTCAATTTGCGTAAATTTCTAGCGTTTTAGAGGCAGACTGTCAGACTCGCAGAATCTTAATCGTTAATCTTATCTGGATATTTATTAAGCCTAATTTAAACAATACAATTTATGAAATTCATATAAATACGTATTTTCATAATATGTATGAATATTGTACATATACACAGTAGTACATGTCATGATAACACTACTGTCATCCATTTCCATTACGAGTCCATGAAAATTGAAATTCCCCACAACTAAAAATAGTCTTTACAAAATATGAACCAAAAGTACAACACAAAGCGAAAAAAAAATGAAATCCAACGAAATAAAATTAGCGTAAAAATGTATGAGCAAACGTCATTTTATATACAACGTCAGTAGAATAGGTACATAACTATTGGTGGGATTACACCGCCGCCATTGTAATGGAAGGATGAAGTTAATCTGGGGCTTTTAACGAAATGAATGCGCCTGTAAATCTCTACAAATATGGTTGTCGTCCTCTGTTGATGTGTTAGTGTTAAGTTAAAGTTAACATGACTCCGGCAACACTTTACTAATTGGCTGTTTATTCTTCTCGCTTCATAAAAATTGAGAGAATAGCAAAGTAGTCTCCTTCCGTAGCTGTTAGATTGACCATTTCAAATCGGAGGTGATACGTTTAGGGTAGTTATTAAAGCTTTGGAGGGTGTGGTAAGGAAAGTCCCGGCTATCTTTTTAATATTAAAGATACTCAATTGTTCCGTATAAGCCGACTAAGTATAACTTGATTACTAAGTATTAGTATATGCGCGGCGTTGAGTACCACCATCCAACTCAACCCCACTCGACTCGACAGAAACTCCAGAATTTGGCGGAAAACATTTGCAAAATAGTGTCTTAACACTAGGCTTTCTCTTCCTACCTCGTGAAGTTCAAAAAAATAATATAACTTGTGAAAACATTAAATACTTCTTAAACAAATATTTGTCCTCAGTAGAATCGAACCTGTGACCGCAAGCGTTTCGAACTTAAAAATGATAATTACACCTACATATATAAGTATATAGTCATATTAGTGCTTGTACACAATTAAATGAGATGTCTTTCGATGTGGTTTCTCCGAATCATTTATTAGCGAGCTGGGACTATCTTACAAGCGTAATACACCTAAATGGATTGTGGTTCATGCTTCGACAATTCACGTCAGGATACATAACGTGTAGTGGTTAATGTTTAATTTAATATGTAATAGTTAGCGGGGAATAATGTTTATTGAATATACTAATATATATTGAATTACGCTATTGTAACAATATATCTTTGTAAATATGTAAATAAAATAGAGATGCACTTGAAAAAGTTATTTTTCATTTTTCTTTAATTTTGCGCTTTCGCCCGTTATTGCGCGATAGGCAAAAAATATTTAAACTTTCCATTTTCCACTTTCCTCTCGAATTGCGAGACGTCGTGTTTACAGTGGCGAAATTAAACGCCGCGTTTTGTCTTTCGAAAAGGGGGAATAATTCAGTCCTAGAGTGGGATCATCGAACCCACAGAGAGCCTCATTAAGTGTGATGGCCGGAATATATTTTTGTATCCCTATAATATATGTATTACGTACTATATTATTAAGATTTGCAAATTATTAGCTAATATAGTACATTGAGTAATAGGCACAGATAACCATCGAGATAAAATCGGGCCGAATAAAAATAAATTTCCCATAAATTTTATTCATATTTTTATTATAACAATGTAAGTATGTGTGTATTGTATTAACTGTACTAAAGCTATTTTTACTTATTCATTGTCTCGCGGAAATATTTTATTTACCTTTTATAGCAAGAATAATTCGTATTCATAAAAACCATAGTTATTTATACTTTATTGTGTCTATATAAAGGTACCTACTACCTACATGTTTCTGCATGCTTATAACGTTTCCAAAAATACCCCTTAGACTCTTACCCCTTTCTATTTCGAGGTATTCCATATTATAAATCAAGGATGGATAAGTAAATAGATAGTACTAAAAGATACCGTACTTTTATATTTTTATTCGACTATATTAAAGATATATTTAAACGTATTTATTGAAATATAAAATCTAAATATGGAAAGTACACGAGTTCAGGAAACGAAAGATGAAAATTGAAAACTGCAATGCCGTATCAACACGTTTTCTTTACTTTTCCGTTAAAAATCTTCAAGTTAAAAAAATAAATATCTAAACTTAAGTAAGAATAGAATGAAGATATACAAATTCACTAAAATTATAAAATAAATAAATCAGCTTCACGCTATATCCCGCACACAGCAGGGTAGGCAGAGGAAACCTAGTGATAAGACACTCCATTCCCCACCAGACACCAGAGAGAAATATTTCATCTCCTCGAGCGGTGATCGAACCTCTCATCTCAACCAGTCAGTTTTACAGTCCCACTTTGTACCCCTGCGCCACGACTGGTCTCAAAAATGGCCTGGCCTCTGAAATTATGCCGTATACAATAACATTAATCTTCATTTCCCCATTCTAATATCAGGCAAATTATTTAAAATGATGATTTCACATTTAATAAATTACAAAAGAAAGAAACTTAAGGGAGACAAGCGACCCGCGAAAACATTAAGAGGGTCGCCATGACAAATCGCCTCGCCTCCCGCTTATTGAATGATAGATTTATACACTCTTGATTTTTCGTAGAACCAACAAGTGATTCCACTATTTGATTTACCAACTGTAATGCTTCTAATCTTTATACCTAAGCTTTTCCCTTTTCAAAATGATGTGACGCGGGCACCTGTCTAATGTGTTTGTGGATTTTGTCCGTAGAGACGTTTATACGTTTAGAGGGCTAATAGAGATTTAGGTTGATGATTGATTCCGAAGGCTTTGTTTATTTATACTAGATACATAAATGGACTTTAAAGATAATTTTTAGGTTAGCCTTTTTATATTTTCAAATGTAATTTGTTATTTAAATTCTTATTTCTTAGCTTTAATAAAACCTTTTTTTTTATTACGAGTATGAAATGTTTTTTTTTTTATTAACTTTACTTTACTATTTGATCATATCTTTCGGACCCTTTTTCATCAAATGTTTGCCTGTTAACGAATTTAAAATATTTTAAATATACCATTTAACCGTAACCACAAACCACTACAAAGTATTCGACATGTCAAAAATATAGATTATTAAATAAATAAATAACGTGTATAAAACGTGATTAAAAGCCGTAAAAAATGTGTATATATATATATGTATAAATTCGTGTAAAAACTGACACAATATATAAGTATTCTTTTTTTAAAAAGTTTATGGGTCCTGAGGAGACGACAAGTACTTATTACTTATTAAATTATATTTAAGAAATATTTAATAATACATTTAAGAAGAAATTGAAGACACGGGTATAACTTTTTAAATTAAATGTTTTGAACATATAAATCTTTGGAAGAGATCGCGTATTTAGAGATAAAATCATTAGTCATTTATTTATTGGGCTCTTTAAGTATATAATGATCAATTCACAAGTTCTAATATTTAGGTGTAGGATAGAGAAGATATCTGATTGGTTGAGAATGCTTATACTTTGGTAATTCTAGCTTAGTAATATGGCAACTGGGACAATATTTTTTATTGTATTATATAGATATATATTTTATATAGAATTGAACTACTGGTCACATTGTGATTTGTATAAACTTCTGACAGACCACACGAGTAGATTTGTGATCGTATTTGTGGATTTTGTGAACACGTCTGTGGATGTGTGAATATATAATCATATTAGTAGATGATAAATCATGTGTAGATTTGTGCTTACGTGTGTGGATGTGTGATCGATCACATGTGTACATGTAACATATACATGTACACACGATCACACGAGTTGATGTGTTAATATGTGGATTTCTGAGTACACGTGTAGATGTACGAGTATTATCATTTGTGTGTATATGTGATCACAAGTGTTGATATGTGATATCACGTATAGATATTCAATCTTATATGTGGATGTGTAATCCAATATAAGATCACATGTGTGCATGTGTGATCACGTGTATGGATGTGTATTCACATGTGTAGATGTATTATAACGTGGGTGGATGTGTGTTCACATATGTGGACGTGTTCTCATGTGCGGATTCGAATTTATAGGACTTTAATATATGTGCAAATGTAATTCATTTGTGTCCAAATGAGTGCACTTGTATATAGACGTGTGCACTTGTTTCCTGTGGTGCGATTGTATGTGTTTGTGTTTTTATTTTTTATTTCTTGACGTTAACATATAACAGCATTTCTTGCGGCGGCTGTGAAGTAAAACACAATAAGTAGTGTATTTATGTCGAACTAAAACACAATAAGTATTTCAACTTTGTACCAATACTTTCAGAGATAAGCACGTTCACCAAAGCAATCTCTTCATTCTTTATAATATTATTAATAAAAAACGAAAAAGGGAGAGTATACATATAAATGTATGAATAACGTTTATACTGATACATTAGAGCTTTAATTTTTTTTTCAATATAGCCATTAAGATATCTACAGGAGAAGAACAATAATCACCAATAATCTCATCACCAATAAGACTTTCTGTGTGTATTCACAAAATAATTACCTATGAATATAATATCATGAACTACATCCTACAGGGAATGTTAACAGTAATAGGCAATTAAATATTATCCGCAAAAAGGTCTCTTTAATCGTTTTGTTACGCATAGGCTTTATGATGAAAACAGCCGAATAATTATGTTTATTAAACATGATATAATCGGATGGTTAAATTCTTGCTCAAGTAATAAAACATTAGATATACAGCAGACGTACATTAGTTTTGATTTGACATAAAGACTATTGTTAAATCTCGTAAAGAGGGAAAATTGGAGTTTCTTGTGTAATGTAATTAATAAAGACTTTTTTTCAGCTTAACGCTGTATCGCGCACATTACAGGCAAAGAAAAGTTAGCATTAAGACACTCAGAATTCTGGAGGCATTGCATGTTTTGTGGCGGAATTCAACGCCGCGTTATGCCTCGACACCAAAGCGAAGAAATGAAAATATTAAATATTTAGTTTCCTGAAGTAAGGATCGGGCCCACAACCTGTCGCCTGTGCGCCACGACTGGCCTCGATAAAGATTCTTTATGTATAATAAGTACCTATATAACGCGTTTAGCCCCTTTGGCTTGTATCTTTCTAAAAAAAAACCTATCTAGAATAAAAAATATCCTAATTGAAAAACAATTTTAATACATTTATTCATATTGATAAATATTTCCTAATAAAGAAAAACTACAAATATTACAATAAGTCGATAAATGAAAAGTATTCCATTCTATGTATTTATATTTGCTTCTCAGTTAAAGATAGCACCACGTTACATTTACCGAAAATAATGAAATAAAACTTATTTATAGTGTAAGTAATATTAATGCGTTGCAGCTCTCTCGGGACGGGCGTAAGAAGCTTTCTCTGAAAAGATTGTTAGTCATAAACTATGATTTTTTTCTATGAATATTATGGCGGTTAAGTGCCCGAGACAGACGTCCGACTACGCCGCGCTCATAAATCGTGTTTATTAAACCGAATGTAGGTCTGTAGCGCCTGTTTTAGAGATATGTGCATTGGACATACATATATAGGTAAATATGATGACGATTGAGGCCGGTCGTGGCGCAGCGGCACGAGGTGTGACTGCAAAACCGACTGGTTCGATCCCCACTCGAGGAGATGAAATATTTACTTAAATTTATATTTCCATTTTTTCGCTCTGGTATCGAGGTTAAGCGCGGCGTTGAGTTGCCACTCAACACGCAATGCCTCCAGAATTCGGCAGAAAGTGGGGAACGGAGTGTCTTAACACTAGGTTCCCTCTGCCTACCCTGCTGTGTGCGGGATACAGCGTGAAGCTAATTTAATTTTATGATGACGATACAGGTGTATTAGGGTAGATAATCATATAATGTCAGTAGTTAGTAGCCCTTATGGCCTATTTACAAGAAATATTTTTAAGATGAGATAAATAGATACCGGAGTGAATACACTAGATATTCTCTATATCGTGTATTGTTCGAAAGGGTTAAAGTTAAAATTTAATTTTTGTTATTGTCAAATTTTAGGTTTTTGTATAAATTATATTAGTCTAATATTGACAAAAAACTACGTAAAGTAGATACATTTTAGCAAAAAAATATCCACAATTTTTTCTTATCGTTTTTATTCATTAAGAGGGCTAGGTCAAGGCTATACGTAACATAATCTCGTAATCTTTATTAAGCGGCAGCGTGATGTGTATACCAAATATTTACTAAGTCCTGGGCTTTCTGTTTGTGTTCAATAAGAGCGTTAGGAGACGCTAGTTGAATTCTTCTCAGGACGTCCCCACACGAGTGAGGGGACAGGAGGGGACAGGGGACATCTGCATAAATAAAGCGGTCACGTTCGAACGCGCGTTTTACTTGGATGTTTAACTCGGACTGCGAGCGTTCTGACGGGCAAGTATAGTAGAGCAAGTAGTTTATGTTCTTTTTTTTAATATTATTTGTACTAAATTATTATTTTTGTTAGGATTGCGGTTAAACAAGTCTATATTAACGTGAAATGAGTCACGCTAATGTTTAAAACCAGACAAGCGCGATGTGATGATGATGCCGCGATGCCCACCCAAGGTTCCGTATAAAAATTGGATGTCTCGAGCTTGTTCTGAAATTCAAGCTTAGCTTAGCCAGATCCCTCTCATCTGATAAAAAAATACTATTATTTGCGCGAGTAGGCGGTTATAGAAAAAAATTTATGTGTTGGTGTATAATGAATATATTCGATTCTGACTTCAATATTTTTTTAGTTAAATATATACTTATTAAATATATATTAAGAGATACTGAAGGTACTAATAGTTAACATCACATCTGTAAAATAATAAAAATAATTCGTAAATCATTATGGAATTGTTGACTAGAAAAACGTTTTATTAATTAAGTGGATTTTGTAATTATTTATAATTAATCATCGCTTAAAATGGTTGTTTTAACAATATTTATTGGCTTTCGCTACTTTTCTGATTTTAAATATAAACAACTAGGTAAAAAACTCTTCTTTCCCAGTAATAAAATTAAAAAAACATAATCTTCAACATAAGAGTATGCACTGTACTTAATGCTAATTACATATTGTTTGTAAGAAACAAAAAAAAATAAAAGAAAAATAGCAATGGTGTAGTTATATTAATTTAAATGAAATCTCTTATAGTTACAGTTACACTTGCTAGTTATTCATTTGAATCAGGACAATAAATCAGCATTTTCAATGTTTGCAGTGGGCGGCGCGTCAATAGGCGGCGATCGTTTATCGCTGTAACGCCCACAACCATAACGTCATTACTTCCCCAAAATAATTATATTTTATTTTCACTATTACAGGAACATTTTTGTTCTTATCGATCGTTATTTTACAGCTTATTTTATTTACCGGTATTTTTTTTTTATGTTTATGTATGAAAAAAATATTTGTAAGCTTCCGTCTTACGTATGGTAAATAAATAAATAATATATTAAAACTTTGATTTGACTGTAACTTTCACCTAAACATACATATTTTCATAAATACAAAACACCTACGTACGCTTAAAGACGTAAAAGTTCCAAAAAGTCTAAAGTAATACATATTTTAACTCGCTCAAGTAAAGAAAGCACAACCGCTCATGTCACACGGCCTTTATTTTCCATTTCCAGGGCGGCCAGAGAAACACCACGGCTAATCGTCCGCCCGTTACCCGCCCGCCTTGTAGGGAAATGACTTGCCACATCGATAACATGGAATTCTTGAAATGAAATGCCAATGTTTTAAGCATATAGTTTTATATTGAAATAATGAATTTATTATTAACATTTTTAGTTTTATACGTTTTCTAAATTTTTTACGTAGCGGGATTTGTGATCGTTGTGGTTAATAATGAAACAAGTTGTAATAACTGTATAAGAATTTCAACGAGAACGAATAGCTTAGTGGTTTCAAATCTCGCTATGTTCAAATTTTTACATTATTTCTAAAACGTATAACGAATTCACGTTTACGATTGTACAACTATGTGAAAAAAGCATGTCAAATATTGAATTTATGATACAAAGGGACTATGAGATCCTAATGGCATATGCATAGAATATTATTTGCCTAATAAATACACTGTTCAAAAATATTGTCGATTTTTTTTTTCATTTTGTAATTTTGTCATAAATTCTGTTTTAGGATTTTTAGTCAATTTGGAGACATTTTATAGACGGTACCTGCAATCTGTGATCTCACTGATTTGAATAATTTTTCAAGCCTTTATTAGACTGTAAGTTTTATGAACTATGAAAATTAAGATATTTTGTAATATTAGAATTCTAGAAGTTATTATATTACAATTCTAAATTGATTGAAATTATCGTTAATAACTCTGCACCAACACTAAACGTCTTGATGTGTCCGGAAAATAACGTGTTCTTTTAGTGGTTTGTCCTACGCTTTGCTACCTGCTTGCTCGAGATCAGTTTACTTAGGTAGGTTTTATACGTACATACTCATGTGTTTACGCTTTTAGACACGAACGTAAGGTTTAGATTAGACAATCACAGCTTTGGTGTTAGAGACACTTACTTAGAGTGATTTCACGATTTATAAGATACAAAAATGCTTAAAAATACAATAAAAATATAAATTAAATTTAACAAGAACGTACTTGTTTTCTTTTATTTATTATGTATGTATTTTTTTAAATTGATAAAATATTCAATATATCAAAGTTTTACTTTAATTTACATATTGTAATTGGCTATAAAGAATAAATTTTATAATTATCTATTCTACAGCAAAGATTTAAGCCTTATGAAACAATACACATATAGATAACAAACGTTACTTTCTTAATTAACTTGAGACGCACACTTAAATAAATTATCTCGTCCTCGTACATAATATTGTATAGACGATATACATACATACATACATACTTACATATGTTTTGTATCCTTTGCTTTGTACGTCTTGATTCATATATCTTAGCGACCACGACTTGTAAAGACACCTGCTCCCGCTAAATAATCATTTGTCAGACTGTACGTAAGTTACAAAGAATGGCTAATATCTGGAGTGGTTTTGAGTTACGTTTCGTTTCATATATTTGTTTTGAATGTAGTTTCTGTTATGTTTATAGATGGTGGCTTGGTGTTGGGATTCCTTGTATTTTTGAAGAGTTACATCACTTAACTATGATTATTTTATTATATGTGTAATGTGTTTATCAACATTTCTTTTTCTTTTGTTAAATAAAAAATATTAATATTTTCACCGACTATCTATCTTGTCGTCGCTTAAAATAATTAAAAAATATACTATATTTTTTAATATCCATGTTATTTTGGATAAGTAATATTGCAGTAAATATATAAGCCGCTAGTATGAAGGAGCTTAATACGAGATTTACTCGAAAATTGATTGAGTTTTTTTTGTGGATAAAATGTGTGGATACATAAAAGCTACTATACTATATATACGATTTTATGGTAAACCGACTACATTCGTGCATAAAATACAAGCATTGATAGCTTGAAAAAGTACTAACAGAAAACTAAATAAACTATTGTAAGTGACTGCGTGCGACTGTACACGCGACAGGTTGTTTGTTCGATTCCGATTCGAAGATATGAAATATTTATCATTTTCATATCCTCGCTCCGGTAACGGGGCAAAGATCGGCGTTGATTTCCGCCATTCAACACGCACTGCGTCCAGAATTCGGGAAAGTAGAGAACTAATGGGAACGGATTGTCTTAGTAAAGTAGGTATACTAATTCGCTTCGTCTACATATAAAAAATAGATATACATTTTGATCAAAAAGCTTCTGAACTAGCCAATGCATACATAAATTTCTTATTGCCCACTACCCAGTCCATTTCGCCATAGAGTACAACAATAAAATAATAATTCCTATATTTGCTACAATGTTCGCACATCGTAAATGATCACAGGTGTTTCACATTGAATTGCTCTAGATGTGAATGTAAGTAAAATGGGAACAGGTTACTAAGCAGCCTGGTTCACATTACAAGATCTTTGTAGTAGATTTCCACGGTATCTGCTTAATTGGATTGTACGAGATTCTACATTAAATGAGATGAATAAAAAAGTAGGTGTGGTGGCTTTTGAAGCTTTAATGTTGCAATATTCTAAAGTTAGATTTGAGGCCAGTCGTGGCGCAGAGGCACAGGTGTGTGATTGTAGACGTGATAGGTTGTGGGTTTGATTCCCATTCGAGGAAATGAAATGCTTAATATTTTGATTTCTTCTCTCTGGTGTCGAGGCAAAGCGCGGTATTGAGTTCCACCACATACCACTCAATGTCTCCAGAATTCGGCGAAAAGTGAGGGACGGAAGTGTCTTAATGGCAACGCATTGTTAACACTAGGTTCCTTATATCTTTTATTAATATTTTATAAGATTGTCATATGAAATATACACAGGTAGTATACCAAATGTCAATACGAAAAATATAAATTCATCATGTATCTGGCTAGGTATCAGTTGGTCAAGTGTAATGTTATCAAATATGAACGTGTTCATTTCAACAGTACGCTAAGCCGTCGCGTCCGGACGTCACCGCAATCATCTAATTGTGTAATATTAGATTCCTAATTTAGTCGTTTTGTACTAATTGTAATAAATTTAATGTATTTCTTATACCTAATCGTATTTATTATTTTAATTTCCTCGCTCTGGTAAGGAGAAAGCGCGGAGTTGAGTTTCGCCACTCAACACGCAAAGCAGTATTCGGTGGAAAGTGGTAAACTAATGTGTCTTAACGGGTCTTAGCACAAGTTCCCAGGTTCCCTCTGCCTCCCTTGCTATGTGCGGGATACAACATAAATAAAAAAAAAACGTTTTGGGAATTTTTATGTTGTAAGTTCGATTTCCATTTATATTATTCACTTTTTCCCGCCGCAGTCAAACGAAACGCGGCGTTAAGTTCCGCAACTCAAGTAATGTATGAAATTTTTAGCTCTATATTTCAATGGGTACGGATAAATAGAAGTAGTATGAAAATGGTCATAAAGTAAGAAAAATATAAACTGCAGTATTATTTATCTACATTGTACATTTTATAGAAGCATTGTAAGAAAATCAAATCTGTCGTGATCGATATGCCGTAAAGGTATTATTCGATGTTTTCGATAGCTCTTGGTCTCTTTCATGTCAGAAAGGTTCTTCAATGCCGGACAAGTCTTTGTTTCACCTTGTGCTTTTGTTAATGACAGGTATAATAGACGAGGAAGTCTTGTAATGTTCGAAATAAAGTTTTATATCTTCGAAAGTAAAATTTTGGTACAAAATATTTATATTCTATATGTGTTTAATGTCATCTATTTCATCATCACTATCTATTTTTATTATGTTTATTTGGTTGTATTAAAAATAATGTATTTTATATTTCTTTTTTTATTTATTTTTTAACTTTGACAAAATGCCTCATTTGTGACTAATGGTTAGGATAGTAACAATCATTTTTACTCCCACGTATTATGTTAAAAAAAAGGGATAGGTACATATTGAAAAAAAAAAAAAGAATAAATACAACACAGATTATTATTTATTATTAATGAACGTTAATCATCATTAAAAAAATGCATAAGCGCATGCCAAATTCTTATAACCCACAAATAATATTGACAGATAAATATTCTACAAAATTTCTTAGCTAAGCCTATTATTCCTTATGAAAAAATCACGCACAAACACGAAGACACACCTCTCAAGTGGTAAAGTAAACAAAAGAACAATTTTCTTGGTCTCCACTAAATCGCGAGATGAGACCTCGGCACACGTTCCACCCGCAACAGGTCGCCGATTTATCCGGAGGGTGCCAACTAATGGAAAAAATGTCGTGCTACGATTTTTTAAGATATTGAATAGATGAGTTATGAAGTTGATGGAAGACGATCGTTAGTTAAAGCGGAAATTTGTCACCTCATTGATTCTGTATTAGACACTTAGCGGATTGTACGTCGGTTTCTTATGTTTTTTTTTTATAATGCTAAGAAATGTGTTGTTGTTAATGAATGTCATGAACATGATATGAGTTTATCAAAAATTTTTATATTTATAAAGTTTTTTTTTGTTATCATTAAAATATATTATTTAAAAAATCCTATACCCAACATAAAAAGAGATATTTGATGTTAATATGATTGCAGATTTATGTATCCTTTGAGTTTGGTTCTAACTCTTCACAACAAGTTAGTGAATTTCGTGCTTCGAGAAAAATAAGGGCAATTTAGTCCTCCCCGTCCCACACTTCGTACTCAAGTTAGATTTTACTACTATATTTTGAGGCAAATCTCATTTTGATTTAGGCATTTATTATAAAACTGAAGCGACCGAAATTATCATTACTTTATTTATGAAATAATGAAATAATTGAATCCACTTAGCAAACATCAATTGATGATAAGCTAGCCTGTACTGTAAAATTTATTATTTATGAACGTTATTGGGTTTATAATTTATAAACAATTTAGAATAATTTTATACTGATACAAAACAGAATTCAAACCTAATAAGATATACAAAGCAATTAATATTTCAGGTTCAAAACAAATTAACAAAACTTTACAAATAACATAATGTACATAGTAATTATTGCAATCAATTAAAATTACAGCAATGCTTCCAACTGAATAACAAATGATGAAATTAAATTCAAAAATGGTACATTTGCGTGAGGGGATGGAGCTAATAACAATATGGACCATTAAACACAATAAGCAATATTAATCGGCTTAAAGCTATGTATTAAATTACATAATAGCCTCATATAGTACCTACATATTCGAATATCGTTACTTGTCGTACATGCGCCGTTAGTACATACTCGTTGAATGGGGATTGTAATCAATCGGACGCACAATAGGAGTTGCAGGTGAATAGTATACAATGTGCAGAGACAATGACGTCACGAATGTTGCGTTTCTCTAATATGGAATCAGGGAACGCGCTCACATAAGACGTATGAATGTTAATGGTGCCAACGGACGGAACGGCGTAAACGGAATTGCTTAATCTGAGCTTCCGTTGCGTGTTGCGGTTGAAGTAAAATATTTTTTAAGGTAATCTACAAAAAGTGGCATATCGCATAGATAAATATTACCTATACTATTATGGTGACATTAATAGCAAACATTATTTCATATTAACATTGTATGTAAACTTTAGTTGAGTTCGTAAATGAAATAAAACTATAGAAATATGAATATTATAGTTCCAACCACGAAGAAATAACAAGTTTTATATTACAATAAGTTTTAAACAATATTTTAATCTGTAAGTTTATTTACTACTTTTATATTTCGTCATATAACAATAATATAAAACGGTCCATTTCATAATTTTATACTTAAATCTTGGTCCATAATGATAATTAATTAATTGAGATTGATACTTACGTAATGCACACTCGCCCATACGTGTAAATAATAGTCATATAAAACGGATGGAAAATATTGAATAAAATACGAAATATGGTGGAGAATAATATATTACAAAGTAAATATTATACGTTTCGGGGCAGTATCCAAGTATTTTTTATAAAAAAAAATACTAAAGTATACGTTTATTTTACCAGATTTTTCATAAATATTAAACTAATTCTTAGTAATTTTAACGTGAAAAATGTACGTAATACGTACGATTGTCCTGCCTTTGCCTAATAAGAATAGGTACATAGTTAACAAGTTCTTCGGTTTTATGAATATTGAGGGCTTCGTAGCGTAAAGACACACCAGACGGTGTGTAAAGACTGTATACGTGACGGTTATAGGTTTGATTCCCACTCAGAGATATGAATTATTATCATTTGGAGGAAAAAAGACCTTTTCTCGGTAATAAAGACTTATTGAGTTCCTACACTCAAAAAGTTGTCGGAAAGTGAGGAAAGTTGTGTCTTAACATACGAATCATTCTGACTACATTGCTGCGTGAAGACGTGAGCTAATATTATCACTTAAAATAATCTGTGCACAAATATAACAATACTTTCATAATAAAAAGTTAAATATTTACAATTAAAATGAATACCATACTCATCCAATACCTTGATTGATTTGTTTATTTCGTGTTGCTTTGATCTAATCCACTGGTGATTACCATACATCGTAATTAGAGCGAATCGCTTTGCCTAACCTTCCTAATAGCTTATTGTGGTTTCATTTCTGTTAGCCGTCTGTATCTAGTTTCAATTACCTTATCGCATAATTAAGTGCGTTGATTAGCTTTGTAAGCCTCAGTCGAATGTCATCGTTATTGTAATACAAATGTAAGTTATTATATTTTCATTTCGTCGTTTTAAGTTATATTTTGTTAGATATTTTTGAAGAATATTTTTGGTTATATATGTTCTTGTTATACTGAAATTAGATCGTCAATAGAGCGTTATCGCTCTCTTGTCATAGAATTTTATCTAAACACACCCAAGCTTCAAATATTAGAATCCCATGCTAAAATTTATTTTGCTAAAAAATAAAAGTGTAAATTTAGTTAAATTCCACTCAACATGCAATAGGTACCTCCAGAATTCGGTGGAAAATTGGGAACGGAGTTTCTTTCTCTCTGCCTACCGTGCGGTATGCGGAGTTTTTTTTTCATTAACCTACTTTTATTAATAGACGTATTTAAAAATAGTTATGCAGCCCAAAAGCTATGTGTGTAATTTTTAGAGCAAACCTCCTATAATATAAAATGACAATCAATAAAATTTTACAAAACACGTCTCCTAAATTAGTAACATTAAATCATCTATTTGTACATATTTTATAAGTAATATTGGTACATACTATACCTAAACTCATATATGAACATATATGTTTAAAATAAATATAATTATCTTGAAGTTAACTTAAGTAAGAAATATACTTATTTAGTTATTATACGTTTGTATAAAAAATTGTACGTAGCGGGATTTTAACCCGCTCCTCTTGGCCGATAATATTGGACGGTTTCCAAAACGCGCGGGTTCAAATCCCGCTACGGCAAAATTTTTATACTTTTCCTAAATAATTATATATCTTGAATTTATTATTTAAATAACTGAATAGAGGAAAATGTGTTAAGATTATTAGATTTCAGTTTCTCCGACAGACTAGAAACAAAATACAAAGCAAACGTTATAATCAAAAGTAAAATAACGAGAACATCCTATTTCAAACTTACTTTAAGTTTAATAAGTTTATTATTACATTTGTACATCATAAAATAACGACATATTTATAGTTTAAAAATACTTTAACTTTTAAAATTAATCACGTCATTATTTGCACTAAATGAGTGAGTGATGTACTGAAATATTTCAGTTATTAGAAACTCTGTCAACCTAACTTGGTTTTATATTAAGGAATAGTAAACTAAATAACAAAAATGTGTTCGTCGGGTCCCTGCAACGTCGGAACTCTAGTGGTGTATACAGAGAATGGGATGATTGATCTGACGTATTGAGTCTTGGATGGAAACGAAACTTAATAAAAACACGTCAGGTGGGTATTGCACCAGCACTACCACGACCAATAGAAAGAGTTACAACAGTAAACCCACGATATTATTTTTGAAAATTTCTAAGAATCTAAAAAAAGTGCTCAATAGCTTTTATTTTATATAGTTATATATGAAGGTATAAGCTAACTTAGTTAAAATTTCTCCAATACCTATTAGGTAGTATATTGGACAAATGACGCCTCCCGTAAATACCGACAAAAACTATAACAGAGATGAGCAAGTGTTGTGTTCCCATAAAATAAAATTCGTGGTCCTCTCTACCTGGGGCGCGCCTACAAACAATGTTAGCGAAATTCAATCTCGCAAAATAGAAAATATTTTTACGGTCAATGAATATGAAAATGTGGATATGGCGAGGTATTACAATGGCGTTACGTTATCTTAACACTAAACTTTAGTATTCGCTCTCGTTACTCTGTATGTCGTATGTACTCAGATATATATACAGACATACGTAGCTACAGTGAAATCACCTGGAGCTTATTTTTCGTAGAACATTGTTGTAGTTTAATATAATTTAACGACTTTTGTAGGCTATTGTATAATTTGAGTCGTATTATAATATACATTACGTTACAGAACAAAGGATATTTGGCTTTTTAAGAAATAGCAATGTGAACTTCATTTATTTTTCAGTGAATCCCTTTCACAAAAAAATGTTTATTATTAATTTGGACGAAATACGAAAAAATAGAAGTGTTTTTAGAAGATTGAAATATTTTAATAAATTTGTAATCAGGCACCGCTACTTCTTGAGTATTGTATAACTTTTCACGTCAATACTAAACGTATTATATTGACTTTGGAAAATGAGAAGCGAGACAAAGAAATAAGTTTAGTTAGACTCTTATTTGATCTCAACATAAGAGGCTCAACAGTTAATTATTGAAGATACCACATGTTCCATCGTTCGATCCAGCCATTGGGCTATTGTTGCGTAGTTCTCAGAGGTTCTTGGAAGAAAATTTAAAATCAATTCCTGCGCTTTCTTGAGAAAGCAATCCTCTCACACAATGCTCCCTCTACAATGGCACCGGTAATAGCAATGACGGGTATCACTACACCGCGTTTATAGCACTCATGAAAGGGATTACTATATTTACCTAGAAGATATAAAATTTACGTGACAATTGTTCGCTGTAGAATACGTGATATTTCAATATGTATTATTCAATTTAGGTATGTATATGCGTTTTATGAAGTATCACAAGCATCTAGTATTCGAATTGTATAACAATTTCAAATAAAATATTTGTATTTATTTATAAAACATATAATATAATATTAAAGTATTCTAAAAAAACGTGGAAAGAAGACAAAGTGACAGTTCATATCCATAGTAAACATTGATAAGATTTTTATTGTAAATTAGTCGAACTGTCTGTGCTTTTCACAACGTTGACTTACCATATATTTATTTACATTTAGTTATAAAATATAAAGAATAATACAAAACTTTCTATATAAATAATTTAATACATCAACATAATGCTTTTAGCGTAATATCCTCCTATGCATTTTTAGACACACTTTCTTTGTGTCGTAATGGAAACCTTTGATTTAACGTAGAACAGACCGCGCACTAATTGCTTAATGGGACTTCTTTCATAAAATGTTTCAAACATATACGTAATTCAGTTTGAAAATAAAATTTTAAAACAAACTGTGATTTGAAATTAAATTAGCAAACGAATTTAACAATACAGGAGCATTATCATGTACATATTTAAGTATACAGTATACAGCAACTTCAGTACAAAACAGCAAAAGTACTAATTACTTTGCTGTATTTGTTTAAGCCAACACGTCACGCTTGTCTGTCTCTTAAAGGATTTAACGAGGGTAAATATTTTAAATTGATACCGCCGCTGAGTTTTCGTCACGGATCATTTCAGTCCCCGACCGGTATTGTATCTTAATGATATTAAAACCCAAACCTATGGAATGGATAAGCGCAATATTATACAGTATTACTTTTCCTTTAAAGGAGGACAGAGTTTTTTTCACATAAAAAACGCTCTGTCGAACCCTTTTCATCGTATTGAATTAGAGAAGTCTTAATTCTTTAATAAAACTCAGCTACGCTTCGTCTGCTTAATTCTCTTAGTCAATGTTAGGAAGTAAAAACATTTTTTTTGTCTTCTTAATTTTACCGGATACAATTAATACTTATTTGGATTGGAGTGCTTTTTGCTGTTTGAGCTGTTTCTCATTCCCCTCCTTGTAATTTAGGTGCAAAATAGAAAAATATAATTTTATAAATTAAATAATGTCGCCGACATTCATCGTAAAGTAGTTCAATTTATACGATATGTGACTAAGTCCATTGGCTGTTAGCTACTACCTAGTGCAAAGTTTCTATTAAAGATCTTTTTTTTTTATTATCGTGGCGCAAAATTATTCGATTCATGAATTGGGACGGAAAGTGGAGAACAGAGTATCATCTTCCGGAATACAGCTGAAAATACGGTTGAAAAAAAAACATCTACATGTCTGGTCGGATACTTATTAGGGCAATCGCACTCCAACGATGGTATTGCCAATATAGGTGACCCCGACGTGATTTGAACACGGAACCTGCTGATGTGGAGTCATATACTATTGTCCACACTAACATTTAAAACAGCAAAAAGCCAGCGATTGGCTTACTAGGTTCTAGAATATGGTATAGTCAATATAGGTAAGCCCTCCAGCTAAAGACCAAGATTTAGCGTCAAAGTCATAAACATGCATGTGGTTGGCATACGTATACACTAAGCTCCTAGGTTGCTATCCACTACTACGGAGAATACTGTTCTTCAATGGTAAAACAAACACATCGGTATCATCTTTAAACTTGTTAAAATTTTATTCGAATTATAATAAATAAATTTAATATCATATTTAAAAATAATTTATATTTGTTGTAAACCAAAGTTTGTGTATCCGAAACCTATACCTAGTGTACTTCCCGTTGACTTAGGAAGGTAAATTAAATATAATATGAACTTTAGAATCGCAATATTACTCAAACCTACTAGTATTAAATCGCAATAGCATTTCGTAATCGTCGAACTCTTTAAACATTCCCAAATATCTACATAGCTAAGGGGTTCAAACGAAGCGAAGCGTAGACTCCGGGCTGCGGGAGCGTGAAGCCGTAACCGAATTACGGATATATGGCATATTGAAGAGACTTGTTTTATTAAAAAAATGGTGATTTTTTATTTTAGGTTGTTTTGTCGTATATATGAAAATAATGCAAAATATCCATTTGGAGCTAGTGGTCTAATACATATAATAATATGAATATTATTTGTATTATTAATAAAAGATTTATATAAAATACAGGCGTCAGTTTCCATTCCATTTAATCTGATTGTCATTGTGTTAACACTATGTAATACATGTGTAATTTATACTAAAGATTTTTGCTTAATAAGTAAAAAGATGAAAGATTGAGAATTTTTATTGTATGCATTACGCTTTCTTATTACGTATGGCTATATGTGAAATTCTTGATTAGCTGTTGATATTGCTAAAGTATGTAAAATAATAATTAAAAGAAGTTCTGGCGAAAAATATTAATAAAAAACGTAAAACATCTATCGTTTTAACGTAAAAAATTGACTCATCCAGCAAAATTTAATAACGTTCACCGAAGATTTGTTACAAATCAAACCTTAAAAAGTTTCCGAAGATTCCCGATAAAACGACCGACTGGAATAACTTTCAGCCTGTACTTATTTGTATTTTCTTTCAGTAACAATGGCGGTTTTCTTTGAATACGTTTCTATTGCTGATAAATATTTTAGCATATGTTTGAGCATTATATATATTTAGGATACTTTTTCATAAAAATATTACAATAATCTATCGTTAATGAGGCCAGTCGTGGCGCAGGGGCACAAAGGGTGACTGTAACACCGACTGGTTGAGGGTTCGATCCGTACTCGAGGAGATGAAATATTTACTTATATTTATGTTTCCATCTCTTCGCTCTGGTGTCGAGGCAAAGCGCGGCGTTGAGTTCTGCTACACAACACGCAATGTCTCCAGAATTCGGCATAAAGTGGAGAACGGATTGTCTAACACTAGGTTCCCTCTACCTACCCTGAAGGAAGAAGAAGCTGATTTTATTTTTATTTATCATTATTAATATATAAAAAAATTATCACATACATATAACGTTTTTCATGTCAATAATTATTAAAAACCTGTATTTAAGTTCCCAAGAGTGTAAACTCTGTAAAAAAAATATTTTATTTAAAGTATATATCTAGCTTGGAGGGAGAAAGTAATAAAATTTGTAACTGTGAAACGATACGCTCGCTTAACCACTACGACTTTGGCACTCGGTACGTAGTATAATGAAAAGATTTTCTTTAATATATTTTAAGGGGTTATTATATTATGTTGTACTTGGAACTTCGATTTTAATTTTGGTATATAAACACATTCTGTTAAAAAATATATAACTTTAATATAATATTTTAGTTTTTCATTCAATCCATTTTTATATAGGTTTTGATAAAATTAAGAAAATTAATGTATCTGATATTTTGATTACAACAATTCAACAATGTATAAACGCAAAATATTCCTGTTTAACAATAAATATATTATATAGCCATCTCCTTCATCTCTTTTTATCTATAGAAGTCAAAATATATATTTTTTATAAAAAAACTACGTTAAAAACAACCGACTTCAATAATTAAACGCATAAAGTAACCTTAATGAAATGATGTAATTTAATATACTTCATATGCAAATTTAACTACCTTTATTATTAATACATGTGCTACCTACTGGTATGTTTGAAGTCGGTGCCAAGACCTAAACCAAATAAAATTTAATTTTGTATACATAGTTAGTAGTGCAACTGAAACTATTTATCATTTTTGCCAAAATTTTTGTAAGTTTTGTTAATGGGTTGGCTTAAAGTTTCATTTAAGTGTGTCCAGTAGTGAAGAAATCAAATTAAATCAGCTTCACGCTGAATCCTACATACAGCAGGCTAGACAGAGGAATCCTAGTGTTAAGACACTCCCCGCTTTCCGCCGAATTTTTCGAAGTATTGCTTGTAGCGGAATAGCGGAATTCAACGCTTAGCTTTTGCTTTGGTGAAAAAATAATTCATTCCCTCGAGTGGAAGTCGAACGCACAGCCGTCACGTTACAGTCACACCCTTTTGGCTCCTGCGCCACGACAGTCTCAGAAATCTTTGCGAGTAAGTGGAATAAACATCCATCCTTACAAATTTTTACATTTATAACTTGAGTAGGATACTATCAGGATATACGTAATGATAATCTATTAGGTACACGCTAGAGGATAAACAACAATATCAAAAATATAAGAAAATTCTATCTATTAACTCTACAATGTGTTTTTTTCATAATTCCAAAATATTTGATTTCTTTTCTACTATCCAAGTAAACTGACATTTAACAGCATAGATAAAAGCAAACTGAAAAGTAACAGGTTAACAGCGCCACGTAGGCCGTAGCGTGTAAGAACTTGGCCGCTCGCCAGCAAATGTTGTTAACGTCTCGGTACTCGTAGCCTGTTGCATGCACTTGGAAAACTTTACCTTTGTCTCATAGAATTGATATTTTTATATGAAAGTTTAACTTTAAAGTTATATTTCTTTCATAAATCCACCAGTTATCATGCAAAAGTTGTGATAAAACTCGAAAGTTATAGCAGAGCTTGGTAGGCCGTTGCGTGTAAGTACTTGGCGGCGCGCCATAAAGACTGTCAACGTAATGTTTTGGCACTGGCTAACCAACTGTTGCATGTTGTAAAAAGATATGCTTTTTTGTTTCTTTATATTAGCAACGTTAACTTGAATACTGAATCTTGTTATAATTTATTAAAAAATATATTAAGATGTCTTTGGGACGACTTTTTCTTACTTTTAAAAAATGTATAAAGTTTTGAACGTAGCTGGATTTGAATCCGCGCTTATTGGAAACCGTCCAAGTGACAATTTATTTCACTTTTATAATACAGTTTGCTACTTTAATTCTGTACTGATAAACTTAGTTACTGTGAACTTGTTTTAAATATAATAATTATCCAACAACAAGTATCTCAAAAACTTTAGCAAATATATATAAAAAATATATGTTTGTCAAAAAGTCGAATGTGTTAATATTACGCTGTACACTACATATTGGAGGTGGATTATCGGAAAATGGACGGATTATAATGCTTTGAGCATTCGCCGTATGATTTATCAGTTCTAATTAATTTAGTCAGCTAGACTAATTTTGTACGACTGGTATCTATTTTCGTTTAGTATTATAATTATTAATCATAATATATTAATGAAGTTTTAATTACGTTTGTTCAGAATGACAGATACAGCACGCTCGTAACAACGAATACGTTAAACATAAATTACACCATTTACCTGATAAAAGATATAAAGTGGAATTGCTTGCAATTATAAACTTTCATAATAAATATATATTTTTCAATCATATTTACCAAGAAGAAAGATAATATGGTTGTTCATACTGAAAATATTTATTTTGCATGCTTATTGGAAATGTTATATTATTTAACTTGAAATAACATACCTCCCAGTAAAACATTATTCTGTGTTGTTAAAATAAATTTTATGTTGATAAATGCATATTTTACTTTTGTTATATGCCTAAGATATTCTGGCACAATGATGATTTATTTATATTGATACAAAATGTTATAACTACGTGTTACTATAAAAAAACCAAATGTAATTGAAAAAAAAAAAGACTTTATACTTATTTAGAAAACGTATAAAAATTTTGAACGCAGCGGGACTCGAACCCGGGCCGACCAGGTTCGGTTTCCAGGAGGCGCGGGTTCGAGTCCCGCTGCGTTCAAAATTTTTATACGTTTTCTAAATAAGTATTTTTCTTTCCTAAGTGTGGAATAACACTTTAAAAATGTTTAAAAATTAAAAAGACTTTGGATAAAACTTTATAATAAATCTCTAGTTTTTATTACAATTTTCTGTTTTTTTTCTCCCATAAGTCCTTTCCCATAAGTCATAGTAAAGATACATCTTTATATAAAATATTTAACAATAAATTGAGCATGGTATTATATGCTTTACAATAGATTTAATATACGTAAAATACACATAAACCACATCATTATCACAATTAAGTTCTCCTTAATTATAAAGCTATCGAAATACTGTATTTCAATCAGTTATCGTGCCATAATAGAGCTCTATTAGGCATGATCGGATATCTAGCTTAATGCCTGAAACCTAATACTTAAAACTGTTCAGCTTAGGAAGCCTGGCTTTTAGCCAACGCCACCTGTTGGCTCATGCAATCATAAGTAAAAACTTCCATAGGAAATGTTATCTAAAAATACTGTTGCTTTAATATGTTTTAATTTTTTGCCTCGTTTTGTTCTGAAACATAAATTAATTTCTAAATTAAAATATAAATGCAAAATTTTACTGAAATTACATGTAAATACAGGAAGTTACTTATTTTATATTTATTAGCTTATATTTTGTCACAAATTTATCTTATTAAAACAGTAAAATTTAAGCTAAAATGAAAGTTGCGCCCAGCGGTATTCCACTTTGTATAATTCGGAAAATTCTAATTAAGGTGAGCAGCTGTTTCGCTTTTTTAATTTCAACGTCAAACTGCGTCGTCAGATGACGCGAAAGATGTTAGGGCCTTTACAACAACAAACTTACGACGTACTTTATCTTGTGCCAATTTTTTTTTTTAATATTCCATCATAAAATATGATTTAGGCGTTTAATTTTATATGAACGTGACGATTTACAAAATCTTGTGATTTTTCTTTTCTTTTCAAAATATGTTTCTTCTTTTCCTTTATTTTTCTTTCAGCTTCGCGATGTATTTGCAGCAACGAAATGAAAGTATTAAATATTTTGTTTTCTCGATTGGGGATTGAACCCACAACCTGTCCTGGTTACAGTCACACGCTTGTGCCCCTGCACAGCGACTGCCCTCAATCTCTTCCCTATTCTTTATATAAATACTAAATTTAAATCTATTTTAGCCTTGCTTGCTTATAAAAAAATTCTAAACATCCGAAAACATAACGTTTATAATAATAGGCATCCCACTGTGAAAATGTACATACATTATACACACTGATGCAAATGTACGCATTACAGATAGCCACAGTAACAGAACTGGTGAGATGTTAATAAAATATATTCTTGTTTTAAAACAAGTTGCGTTATTTAAAATCGACACAGAGATGGATGTTACATGGGATACAGTAAAATAAATATTAACTGGTATTTCCATTTGATATTTAAATTTAAAATATTGACATAGCTCCCATTGCGCGCATTCGATTACCGGTTTTCAATTCGTTTTAACACAGCTAAAGCTCGGCCCGAGGGCTTGCAGGAAAACATACAGTTCATAATTTACGAGGTTCGTGAGCGGAAACAATGTCCCGAACAAAATGGATAATGAAAACAATACAATTTCACATCAGAAATTTAATCGATTAAGTACGAAGTTACAAATGCAATCTCGTTGGGGCGATGAATGACGTTAACTATGCAGAGTGAGCTTGCATACAGATTGTTGTTCTGTCCATTAATGCACAGTTAATTAATGATCGCTGATGTCCCAAAAAGTAGGTAGGAGGTAGGGACCCTTGGAGCTGGTATAAAGAGACCCATATCTTGTTAATTAAATCAGCACAGTAGGGTGCCTCCAGGCGGGTTGTTCGCGTCTTGGCCTATCTTTATAACGCTGCCGAATTACAGACACAAACGAGGTTTAATTTAAACTTCACTGAAAGGGTATATAAAAATGGCGGCGCTTATTTAACCATACAATGTATTTTCAATGACAATAGCTGATGCTTTTAATAAGATCACCCATTTTATATTATATTTATTTATCCTTAAGGTTGTTTTTTTATTCTTATCTAATATTTTCATTATTTTAATTACTTGCTTTTTGAGGCCAGGCGTGGCGCAGCAGCACAGAGTATGACTGTAAAACCGACTGGTTGTGGGTTCGATCCCCACTCGAGGAGATGAAATATTTACTTTAATTAATAATTCCATTTTCTTCGCTCTGGTGTCGAGGCAAAGCGCAGTGTTGAGTTCTGCCACTTAATACGCAATTTCTCCAGAATCCGGCAGAAAGTGGGGAACGGATTGTCTTAACACTAGGGTCCCTCTGCCTACCCTGCTGTGTGCGGGATACAGCGTGAAACTGATTTATTTACTTCTTCTGTTGTTACTTTTGATACAACTAATTGGATACATAACCTGCTTATCAATTCAAGTATTTTGCTCGCAACAAATTTTTACTATTAAGTTCTCGTTCAATTTATTCACTTCACCTTATTTACTTCAATATTCAAAATCACTTTAATATATTATAATTTTAAGAAAGAAAAGTTTTATGTTCACATTCTGTGACTTGAATACCTTAATAAACACGTAGTAAAAGTAACGGACGAAGTAAAACAATGGTAAATGGCAGAAAGATCATCATTTGGCGGTGTAATTTATTTGAAAAGATAAGCTTTTTGGACTACCAAATGAAGTGATGAAGAATAATTATGTTCTCATAAATCTTTTATCATCTAATGAGAACCATCTAAACCCTCAACGTATGGTATCCTTAATTAGGATTCGAGGATACGCAAACACACGTAACGCCCTTTGTGAATATTATGTGGAAAAGAGATAAATTTAAGAATCATATTGTAACAAAATGTACGATAACTGAATTAAAATCCTTTGTACGTCCAGCTAATGCTAATACGTGCCTTTGATGGATCACATGTAAAATGTACGATAATAGCGAGCTACATCTTTATCTTGAGGATTCCTTCATATTATAAAAGGCTTTTAGGGATTTAGGTAGTCTATTTGTGTTTTCTTTTGTATTGATAGTATGAGTTGATTAGATGCTATGATAAAAAGCTTCTTGTTCTGGCGTATTTTACGTTGATGTAATGATATAACTTTTCATAATAATGATATATATATAAAATCCAAATATAAGGATATCAAAATATATTCATTGAATTTAGTAGATTTAGTAGAGAATTTAGAAATGTTTGCAAAATAAAATATTTTTTTGCAACTGATCGATGAAACGGGCAAGTAACTGAAATTTAAGATAATGTGAAATATATATATGTTAATATATATTGAGGCCAGTCGTGACGCAGCGGCACAAAATGTGACTGTAAAACCGACTGGTTGTGGGTTCGATCCCCACTCGAGGAGATTAAATATTTACTTAAATTTATATTTCCATTTCTTTGCTCTGGTATCGAGCGCGGCGTTGAGTTCTGCCACTCAACACGCAATACCTCCAGAATTCGGCAGAAAGTGGCGAACGGAGTGTCTTAACACTAGGTTTCCTCTGCTTACCCTGCTGTGTGCGGGATATAGTTTGAAGCTGTTAAACAATTTTAATAAAACTTTAATTGAGAAAAAATAATTTGATATGTACTTAATGTAACATCGTTAAAGTAAGCATAATATGTAGTTTGAGTATAATAATAACAGCGTGTTAATAATAGCAAATTTGACAGAGTGGTTTTAAATTTAAAACTCTTACGGTTGTATATTTATATTTTAACAGTATAGAACCTAACAAGAAATACTGCGGCGTTAGGTTTCGAAACTCAGCACATACTGTTTCCAAATGGATCGAATATGGTCTTGCTATACGTAACTTTTAAATCAATAATATGTTTTCCGATTTTCTTGTGAGTAATCTTTTACCGATATAAATAAAAGATGTCGCGTCAAAGTGACCAAAATCAATTTAGATTTATCGCCCAAAGGATCGTCGTCGAAGAAGTTACTTTAACTCTGAGTGTGTTATAGTTCGTGAGGTCGACCAGTCCGCCCTCGTCATTCATGCTCTCCAAATATGATGAACGAGATTACACTGTATCGTTCCTATTTACTACAAAACTATAAATGTAGATATTGTTGTAGCTATGTATATTAGTTAAATATCATTATTTATTCTAATATTCTGAAGCTGAAAGGTTTATTTGGTTAAACTCTTAGAAAGTACTGGTTGGATTTGAAAAAAATTGTTGGAAAAAAAATTCGAGTCCTATTATTTCATTTATTGAGTAAGGCCATTTTTACCACGAGAACGTATCAGGGAAAATCTTGTATATATATGTTTATATTCTGCTGTATCTCGCGCATAGAGGTGGGTAGACGACAGAAGGAACCTGAATACCTAATGTTTAGACATTCGTTCCTATTAAGACACTTATATTTCCCACTTTCCGTGTTAACATGGTGAGGTAATGAAAGTATTAAATATTCCATTCGCCCAACCGTACGAAGTGGTAATCGAACTTACAATCGTCGCGTTTATTGCACATCGCGCCTCTGTGCCTCGAGGGCCTCCATTTCTCTTAATATAAATTAGATAATATCTTTATAATAAATAACTATATCTGATAATAAATAACTATAGGGTAGATAAGATATACGTTTTTTTTTTAATTATAATATATAATTATTTTAATTTGCATCACATAGATAGGTATATTATTATTTATAATTGGTAGGGACAAAGGCGTAAAAAGAGCGGGCATGATGTTTACCGACCCGCATGCCGCTGCCACAAGCGCCCTCCACGCCGCGCCGTTTGTTTAAGTTTATAATTTTATTAACACTACATTTTAATTAATATCTCTGATTCGTGCTTGTTGTCCTTAATTTAATTATCACGTTGGTAAACGTTTTATGAGCTGTTAAAAACTTATTATAAAATATATTGAAGTTATTCATAAAAGCTTTTAGTAAAGTACGTTGTACCGAATATTAATAAAAAAATATTGATGGATTTTACAAACGTTTAACATTTCTATTTATAAAAGCCTTTACATATTTCAAAAATTTAATTTACAAACTAAGTGATAGTCACCACATTTCTATAAAAATAATGATAATAAAAATAAAATAAGCCTCAACGAAGATCTATGCATTGTGTTAAGCTGATTATAATTTTAATTTATATCGTAATAATTCCCTACTTGATGACCGTAAACTAGATCATGATAATTTAATACAAATATATCACTTATCCTGAATGTGTCTCAAGTTCACTTGAAACTGAAATTTGTAAAATATAACAAAATTTGCTGCACAATCGTCAAAAACACGTGTACCCGTAACGACGACGAGATCAGAACGTGACGCTCGCCGTGACACCAGCCACATCGCATTACTGAAATTAGAGCTTTCGAAATGAACAACAGTGGAAAAGGATTATATTTTGTGTAGATGAATTAAATGGACATTACAGGTAGTACGTCGAGCTGCCTGCGGCGAAACCGGTACAAAGGTACAGAGTTTCGTTCTATTATTGGAAAGGGGTGATCAAAGCCGAACGATACGTTTTCATATACAGAACCTTTTCTATTTCTGTTTGTACAGGTGTTTTTTGAGTTCCCATTCTGAGTGCAATGTAAAGTTATTACGTTGCTATATTGCCGTTCACTGTTTCAGTCGCCGTGAAAATGCTTTAATAAATCCCATTCGGATGTATCGATGTTTGTTGTGTGTTGTTGTTAACTACATTTATTACTCATGTCTTACATTTTTTTTAAATACATGTTAATTTTTAGGATATAGATAAAGTATATTGTCGCATTTCAATCAAGGTTGACAATTAATAAAATTAATTAGTGGAAAACGTCATTCATTTCATGAAAATATATTTATATCTATGTAGAAAAATATCATAGTTAAAATGCTTCTATGCCGAATCTGTACAATGTTATATGACAGGGAATAGATTAACAACCCTATCAATGCTCGATTTTCAATGAAACCGAGGCATACCAGTAAATTGTCAGGAATCATATTCCACGATGGACGAACGAAATCTGACTACAGGCGGTACAACGTATTAATTTACAACGTACTTAGATTTGTATTGGAAATATTGTAATATATTTGTTAATGGTGATTATTTGAATTTTCTTATAAATGTATATGTATATTTTTTGACATTATAAGTTTCACATTAGCACGTAAACAACTCTAAATAAAGGAATAAAATGCCTACAAACATTATGTCAATTAGGAAAAATTGACTTAAGTTAAAACAAAGTTTTTTATATTTTCATAATTTTGACAAAGGTTTTCTTAAGTTTTATTTCATAACTGACATTACTTGTTTTGTGTTACCCACGATACATTATAAGTACTTATGTCTAATCAAAAAAAAACATAGTAGGTGTGTTCGAACCAGTAAAATTTCTTTATCTTAAAACTACGGAAGTCAACCGACATTTTTTGTTCACAAAATAGCCTACAGCATAAACAACTGAAGGCTATATTAACTATTTAAATTAACTCAGTTTTCATATTTTAGGGTACAATCAAAATAAAATGTTATTCGTTTACAATAAAATATATCAACTTCGAAATACAAACAGTCAACATATTTACATAAAACATTCTTTTATAAATTTAAAGACTGTTGTGAAACTCGCATCTGATTTCTATACTCTCATATCAGTGAAATGCATAAGAGATACATAAAGGGTATTGGAGAGTAGGCCACTGTCAATATAAGCACAACACACCCTCGAGCAGTCATGTGGTTCAAACACACAGGATAAAGCGTTAGCGTAAATTCAATAAAAGAAGTTGAAATACTCGGCTGTATCGAAACAAGAGAAACGAGAATGAGAAATTTAAAAAAAATAGTCTGTTTTTAAAAATTGATTGTTATGTATTTGGGCTAAAAGCTTTGTAACGAATTTGAGAAAATAAAACCTTAATTGCTTTGTATCCCATAGGTATTATAAAATGTTTATAAGTGTACGGTAATAAAGTATAACTCGTACGTATCTTATATATATTTTTTTATTTTATATAATTTTTTTTATGTTAATTTCATTATTTATATCTATATAATAAGTATGCACACATATACCAGAAAAAAGCAAAGTGAGAATTGCTTGTGCCATTTTTCATAATAATTGTTTCCAAAATAAAAGACGTTCACAAAGCCATCCATCATATCGGCAGTTTCCAAAAACAATACTAAAGAATATCTAAATAAAGCTAAACTCTACAAAGTTACCACTCAATAACGTTAAAAATGAGCTCTCGAATAGCAACAAAATTGTTTTTCCGCTCAACATCGGCCCGATACATCGCCAAAATGAAAAGTTTCCCCATCAGCCACTGACACATCGATTGGCGTTTACATCTTTGTAAAAGAAATTGCTATAGATCATGCAAAGGAACTTGGACCTTAAGCCTTAAGAGCATCTATATTCTGTAAACCGCATTTTTGTTCCCCCCTGAGCCGATGTTTTCGAACTGCCATCCCTCTATTGGTGAGCGATCCATCATTTATGGAGGTGAGTTACAAAGATATACGATATGGTCTCGCCAAGCATCGTGCTTGTCTAAGCTGCCAAAGCAAGCTTGTGTATTGCGAGTGTATCAATTTGAATAGATTCTGATGATATTGAGCCGTGAGAGGAGTAATGGCCGAACCGGATGGCTATGTACATACATACAGAATGGGAGTAATTGCTTTCATTGACATGCCGAACCCCCAAGCTGCGCGGAGAATGCTTCAATAATTAATCGGACATAACCGTTGATAGAAATCAGTTTACAGTTGATACTCCGTAGGATGCAATATTCCCTCACATCTGCTAGAACTACGTGGCGTACTTAAATAGCGAACTAAAGGTTTTTATATAAATATTTATTATTTTTGTGAAAAATTGGTTTTGGCATTGTTTTACTCAAAATTTATTTGCATTTTTTTAAATCTACCGAAATAGATAAATTGTTGCAGTTTACGTTCTGTAAAACACTAAATATACAAAGTAACATTTCAAAATGCATCCTGCGAGATTATTTTATGCCCTATTCGAATTTTACAGTCTATAAGTAATAAAAGTACGTTATGAATTACTAAAACTTTGGCCAGCCAAGCCAATAGCCAAGCTATTAATGGTATTTCCAATTAAGCGTGGCGATTTTTACTTAAGTACCACCCACTAGATGCTTTTCACTATTTTAGAGCAAAACGTATTATAATATAACAGTTCATTTTTTATTATTTATTAAAATAATAATGTATATGTATATCAGTATTTTACATTTTACCAGTTAATATGAATATATAGGTATATTTAAAGCCCTAAAAATCATGACTATACAAATTCTAGGTACAAATGATTATTTCGACCCAATATATATGTATATACTTTGTTATTTTGTCAAACTTTAAAATTTTACATAATTATCCTAAAATTTATATTGTATGTATTTTTATTACAGCTTATTATATACAAAGCTGGCTTACATAGTATTTCGTGTAGACTCGATACTCGTATTTAACTCTCCTTAAGGATCGAGTCTGTTATCCTCCAGAGACTTGGTTACGTTGAGTCTGGTTACGTTCTGGTCTCGTCTAACTATAAATGAACTTTGAAGACACCTCGTCGGCTAATATTCGCTAAACGCCGTAAGCCTTTGGAAGAACACGTGATTGCACTAGTTAGTGAATTTACTTATTAGGAACAGCATTTCATATTATTTATTTACTTACACTTGAGGTCGTCGTGTCGCAGTGACACAAGTATGAAACGCGACGTCGGTATGTTAGAATTCTACTCAAAGGAATAAATTATTTAATATTTTTTATTTTCTCTTCTCTGGTCGCAGCGTGGAGTTACGCCACTCAACATCGAAATTTACACTGAGCGTCTTAATACTAGGTTTGTTCTGTTAACCCTGTGATATACGGGATACAGTGTGAAGCTAAACTATAAATATACTTACACAGTTCCCAAATATAAAGTAATACATAAAGGGACCTCAATATAACATCTCTTGAATTTAAAAACTGCAAGTGTAATAATTATAATTGTTTCTTTTTTATTTTAATACATAAATATAATAGTAATTATATTTTACTTTATTAATACGTAAAATTTTAGATGTGTACTTTCAAATACATAAATTTTTAGATTTACGTACCTCTATTTCTTACTTCAAACTAAATCTTTAATTTTGCCGCGGAGTTAAACGCAACGTTGTCATAAGGTTGCGCACTCTGCGCACTGCGTTGACATTTTTGCATGCAGTTATTTTTGCTTTTTCTTAGGGTAATAATATGAAACTCGCTTCAAATTGCCTAGAAATTTCGTTATTATTGGTCGGAAAAGAGATATTAGGAAATTTTATATAAAAATACACTTATATATTATATTTAACTAATATATAAAATATATGAAACAAATGTTTTGAGTTAGCAAAGTTTATTCTTTATATTTCACTTTTTTTATTGTTGACAACCGAATTAAGTCGTCATACAGAGAAATCTTTATAATTTAAGAAGCTTATTCTATTAAAGATCTCTTCGAGGCCGCAATATAACTTTTTAAATTAATCCATGACGAAAACATTCCCAGGGCAAACGTAAATTGGGTTATTATTATAAAGAAAAAATACAATACAAGTTGATTCAGTATTGTATTTTATGGAAAAAGTTACAGGAAATCTTGAGAGTTTTTAGCATAATCCCTTCTAATAGAAATACCTATAGGTAGGTATAAAGAAATAAAAGTTTTACTTGATAATTGGAAGATATTAGTATCCGGTTAATTTTTAAAAAAACACCTTACCAAGAAATATTTTATAATAATATAAAAAAATATTTTAAATTGTATAAAATTATATGATGAAACAAAAAAAATGTAGTATATACTTTTACAATTTTCGAAATAGCTACGAGCTATAAAAGATTTTAGAAACGCGTGTCGAGGATCACCATTCAATATGCATCGTCCATAACAAAATTTAAGTGAGTGCGAAGCTTCCATTTATATAATAGAGATTTACACAGTATGTTGTGTTTCTGAATATGTTATTGTTTTGTTAGCCCATACATATTTTGCATGATAAATTATACGTAGGTATTTGCAATATGTGTAAAAAAAAGCTTCACGCTCTATCCCGCATGAAGCAGGCTAAGCAGAGGGAACCTGATGTTGTGACAGTTCGTTCCAAAATTATAATATATTCATAATAATGTTTATATTTTAAGAAACATGTAAGTTACAGAAATTCAAAGAGGCAAACGCAGACCTTAAGAGCAAGTGAAACTAATCTGTACTGCATTCAGTTTTCCTATCACGTTAATTAAGTAAACACATATTGCACTTAGTAATTACGGAAAGTTATTACGACAATAAACGCAAGTCGGGCGGCTTGAGCTGACTTACAATGGGACTTACGGTCCGTCTGTTTACACTAACTTACAACTTACCACGCAACTCGCCATGCAACTGCACTGATTGCAACTTAATCGCCAACTTGCTTAGAACAAGTTTGATTCTTAAGAAATTCTGCAAACTAATAGCAGTTCAGATAGAGGAAAATATATCTCTGTTGGAGAAACTCCGCTTCTTAGCTTTAACTTAGTCAACTTGGTATAATGAGCCATTTTTCATGTTTGCGTTTTAGAGAATATTTTTGTTGTTAATTAATTATGTTCACTTTTAAAGGTAATTTAATTTTTATTCATAGATTTGTACTAATTTAGTTTCTTTATTACGTTTTTGTATGATACACATTCATTATTTCATATGTTATGTATTACATACAATACGAGTAAAATCACCTAATTCTAAAAGGCCGACTAATTACGAAGTTAGCTCTCAAAGGAATAAATAAGCGAAATCACTTAATGAAATTCTTTATTCAATATGAAAAAGTCAAATAAATGTTGCGAAGTTGGAATCATTTAATTAAATATATATAGTTAATTAATTAATATCGACTCTATTCGACATTGGGAGAGCGATAAAATAATTGAAACCGTCAAAATTGTAGATAGCCAGTCGTTACTTGCTTAATTAATTGTATATAAGATGAATAATTTATTAAAAACTGTTTTATTTATTTCCGATAAATTTCACATTTGAAATTCGAAGATAAAACGGGATTTTTTTAAATTACTACCTCTACAAAGTGAAAAAGTGGATGATTTTTTCCTGAAAATTCGATCAGACTGCATTCATGTATGAATAAATTTTTGTACGTGAATAAAAATTCATTTTACAGAAGTAAGATATGATTTGGTTGGTTCAGTTATCGAATCACAAACAACTTTATACATGACAGAGTGGATGGATTACAAATATTTTGTTTACTGTTGTTGTTATATGAATCCTTTTTAAATGTCATGTCGTCGGCTTTGTTTTGTCGAGATAAATGCTGATATTTTCTTACTATTTTCGTAACTTTACTAAGATTTTAATGAAATCTTCAATAATAATAAATTATTTTTACTTAAATTAATAATAAACGATCGTATATTATTTAGATAATGCATAATTATAATAAACTAGGCTTAAAATAGTGATGTTTATAATATATCATCGGGACATCTTGATGTATTAATATAATTAGGTTGTTTAAACTTATACTGATTTTCCTATAGAAGCTGACCGCGAGTGTCCCCAGCGAGAACCCTTCCAACTATGTGTGAGCTGCGAAACTAGTATCATTAAGTCACTTACTAAACTCTATTAATTAATTTAATGAATTATAATCTATCGTGTCGTTTAACTATTTACCCCCCGAACCCGCTGAGGTGTCTTACGAGCACCGTTAAATATTTAATGTAAAACGAAATTTTGAAAGTAAATATATATATTAAAATAATGCAGCATGCATTGGATTTTAATTAAATTTTAAATTATTTATCATCAGCTATGTATATTAAATAATTATAGTCACATTAAGCATTTTAAAAGTTTTGAACATTTTTTAAGGTGTTAAATTAAATAATTATTTTAAAAGTTTAATAAATATCCCTAATAGCATAATGTGGAGTCAATATGACTCCTCATTTCTATTCAATTGTGCTATTTAATATTATAATAAAAATTGTTATATTATATTTTTGTACTTATTTAAGGTATAAAATAGAATCATCAATTAATCTGTATTAGATACTTTTAGTTTAACTAAAACAAATATAAATTAAAATTCTTGGAAAAAAATAATATATAAAATGAGTATCTTATTATTTGTACTAACATTTTAGCAGTATAATTTCTTATAATATCCATATCCATATTTTTGCTAGCCAGGGATTTTTGTGGTCAGTCAAGGCGCAATAGCACAAACGTACAACTGTAAACGTAACAGGATGTGGGTTCGTTTCCCACTCAAGGAAATGAAATATTTTCTATTCCTTATTCTGGAACGACGCAATATGCGGTGTTAGGTTCCGCCAGCACTTTATACCTGCAGAATTCAACAGACAGTGGGAAACGAAAGAGACTTAATGTGAATGTAGTGTCTTAATACTAGGTTCTCAGTTTCCCTCTGCCCATCCTACTATGTACGGGATACAGTAAAGTGAAGCAAAAATAAAAGATGTTGCTAATTCGGTGCTTAACTATTTTACATGTTGTGATTGTGAATAATTTAGCTGTTGTATTCGAAAGAAATTGTATTTTAAATTTCATAAAATAAGGCCATCTATTGTTATTACCTTTAGTTTTATTATGAAAGCAATGCGTGTTGTTTGGCGGAACTCAAAGCCGTGCTTTGCCTCTACACAGCGTAAAAATTAAAATATAAATTTAAATAAATGTTTCGTTTCCTGGAGTGGGGATCAAACCCACAACCAGTCGTGTTTACAGTCACATACTTGCCCCTGCGCCACGACTAGCCTCAACTTTGTAAAAATGAAAATATTATAAATTTCATATCATCAAATATTTACCGTGGTGAGAAGCGAGTGTGTGGGGCTCACTAAAGCGCTTGGACATTTTGCTTAAAATACTGCGAAGGCCTTAAATTTAGCCACGTTCTACTTTTGCATACATCTTTTCCATTGTTTATATTTTACAGTACGTAAATCATAAAATACTATTGTGAAATATTACTGTACGACTACATATTGTATGACTTCTTATTCCTATTATACCATAATATTTCTATATTCTATATAAAAAGGAATCACCTATCTAATTTTACTAAAAATTTCATAACTTTAGAGTCATAGATCTTTTAAATGTAATCGAAAGATTACAGAACGCAAAGTGATTTTGCAAGAATATGTTCTGGAATCAATTTAGTATCAGTAGGAAAAAGAGTTACGCAGGCGATTAGATTTGTTTGCATCAATAAATAGCACTTACGAGCTCAGTCGGTAGCCTGTTAATTTATTTACTCCATTCCACAAGCAGATCGTTTGCTTTACGTGCTGCCAACTAAAAATTAAACGGGAAATTATTTATTTCGAAACGAATTATATTGAATCTAAATACTTTAGTGGAAAAAATTAATTGACTTTTCGGTCTGTTCTTTACTAGGCAGCAGTGTTCGTTACTAATATATATTCAATATTGATTTGTATGTGTTATAAAAATGTATGTATATAACATGCTTGTTATATCATATTTATTATTATTATATGAGGCCAGTCGTGGCGCAGCGGCACGAGGTGTGTCTGTAAAACCGACTGGTTGTGGGTTCGATCCCCACTCGAGGAGATGAAATATTTACTTAAATTTATATTTCCATTTCTTCGCTCTGGTGTCGAGGTTAAGCACGGCGTTGAGTTCTGCCACTTAACACGCAATGCCTCCAGAATTCGGCAGAAAGTGGGGAACGGAGTGTCTTAACACTAGGTTCCCTCTGCCTACCCTGTTGTGTGCGGGATACAGCGTGAAGCTGATTTTTTTTTTTAATTATTATTATATTATTCTTAATACTTAAAATAAACATTGCAGTGGGTACTGCAGGTGAAAAAATTAGTACCAGTTTATCATCAAATTCGATTTAGTAAACATATTTTTTATAATATTTTTAACAAAATTTTATCAATCGTTTATCTTGTTTACAAACAATTAAAGCCAGAGGATCAGAAATAAAAAATAACAGTATCAGCCTGTCCGTTCGTTCGACGGTCATATTTGTCACGGCGGCGCAGCACCAGATCTCGCGATGCATCCCTGCCTATATATTATTCATAACGTTTTCAACGGGAGCACCGGCCCATACGGAATATTAGAGCATATCTACCAAGTTGATCCTCGCTTTTTAAATTTATCGTTATCTAAATGGTTTTTGACATTTCTGTTAGCTACTATAAGTATTAGAGAATTGATATGTTTGTATAGAAATAACAGAAAAGTGATAAAAAATATCTGTTAAAATCTATTTTTTTCTCAAAAGCATATTAAGCGGAGAGCTATATTAGCTTCTGTCGTCTGCCACACCACTCACTTTGCGAATGAGGCCTGCGCGGAGGTTCTGTTTCCCATATCCTTTTTTCTTGTTCTAATCCGCCCCATATTTTCGTGCCTCTGCGCCACGACGGTCTGAAAATAAGTTAAGTATATTTATTCCGCCGAGCCGCTGTCCTATATGACACCACGTCGGTGGTATTGATGTAATATGTTTGTGAATATTGTGTGTTGTTAAAGTCCACTTAGTTTTAAAGCACAAGGCTTTATAAATATCTCTCATTGACTCTAAATTGTGCTGATTCACCTTTGCTTATTTATAATTTACAAATAGAGTTTCTAAATATTCATACACAAGACAAATACGTAAAACAACTCGTTAACATATCTCAGGTAAACACGAATTAGAACTAAACCTAATTAATTAAACACAAATATACGTATTTTCATATATAGAGATAATACAATGCCCTTCGTTTCTAATAATGGAAACGAATTCAGTACAAGAGAATTAGTATGTCATTTCATATTATAGTCAACGTTGAAACACAATTTAAATGTTAAACTGTTCCTCTTAGACACGATGCTTGTACAAAATTAAACAAAGTTATTAAACAAAAAGCTTTATTATAAAGTTTCAATGTTAGTTTAGAGTATAAACCTGCTAAATCCGTTTTTTGGTTTCTTGCAATGCACATTTTCATACCATTAGAAAGTGCAAAAATATATACAATGCACCTTTTTTTATTACATATAGTAGGATAGGTTAATAAAAGAAAAATTAAAAATACATTATATTTATAGAATAACAGCTAAGTAAAATTATTTATATAGCCAAGAGAGCATCTTATTGAAGGAAAAACTTAATTTAAGTTTGATTTGTTTCAGGTTGGCGCAACTATGATGTCCTGTCCTCTGCCTTTGCCGCTACTGCCGGCCCTTCACCCGCAGCCCGCTTTGGCCTCCGATTTTCCAATCCACATTGGAATTAAGGTGAATATTGTATATATGTATATTTACCTATAAATTAAAAGTATCTTATCTCTCCATCATTCATATAGAGATCACATATAATACCCAAAATAAGCTTTATAAAATTAATCCTATACAAACGTTGTTTTTTCTGAAATAGAAAACTTATCTTCTGTTTATAGCCTAAAGTCCTTTTCACAGAAATGAGAAAAAAATATAATTTAATCCGGCCGCCTCCTCGACGAGTTTTAGACAACTTAAATTGCGAATGTATCCAAGCTAAATAATTTAAAATAAGCGTAGAATATAATAACAATGTATTCGCTCAGGTAAACTCTAAACAGAATTCATCTTTACATATAAAAATTGCGTATTGGACTTTACAAGTCATGGCGCAGGGGCTCAAAGTGTGACTGTAAACACGACTGCTTGTGGGTTCGATACCCATTCGAGGAAATGAAATATTTATTTAAATTTATATTTCCATTTCTTCGTTCTGGTGTCGAGGTAAAGCGCGGCAATGACTCCAAAATTTTGCGGAAAGTACTGAACGCAGTGTCTTAACACTAGGTTCCCTCTCTATCCTGATGTGTGCGGGGATACAAATGAAGCTGATTTTAATAGTAACTAATAAATTATATTGTTACCCAATTATATGTGATTTTATATTATTTCTTATCTCTTGCTATATTATAAATCTACTGGAACTTATACTCAAAAAAATTATTTAATATAAAAAAGTACAACTGATTGAAATGTTCCGCTGGAAGGATGGCATCATGCTATCAATATTTGAGGTAAACTTTTGTCAAATTACCTTTGAGAGCTAAACCGTCTTAATTTATAAGTAGATATCGATTCAACCGAGTTTAATTAGTTTTCAGCTTTGAAACGTTCGCTTCATTTATTTCATTATTTGTGAACAGCTCTTGGAACCTTTGTTTTCAATTCGAAATTATGGAGATACCTGTAATCGTTCAAATTGTTTGAATTGCGATCTGTGTAGTTAATATTTGTTATTTATTTATTACATATCTTGTATATATGATAAAGTGAAAAGGATAATAAGAAAAAAATATGTTTTATATTTTTACTGTATAAAATTTAATTCTGTTCATATTGACATCATCAAACTCCGAGCGTCGTAAAATATTTATTAAATTACAGCTGTGGCAGTCGTTTACAAACGTGGTTTTATTACAAAAACAAGATGAGTGCACGCCGATGCATAAGTTTACTCATTAAAGGCCAATTTCCTCAAACGTCAAGAGAGCAAAATATGAAAAATTTGTTGTTGCAAGTTCGCTCGTTCGAAAGACCAACTTTATGAAGTACTCTCGAATAATGCCTCGAGAGCAGTTTCCCCAAGTTGTACTTCTTATTTGAAACCAACGTTTTTACCATTAGACCGTGTGTCAACCTAATTTGCCTGGTCGATTCAATTTTCAGCGGAAGGCCATATTTCAGTAGTCGCGGACGAGATTTCAATTCATACATAATATTTGAATAAATAAATATGCATGAAAGCAATTTATAGAGGCCGCTAGGGTCGGCCGGCTGGGCGGCACAATATCGTAGTCTCATTAGTAGCCTGCTACGGCGCTACGGAGCTACGGCTACGAGGCCTTGTAGCAATCGCGCCTTATACACTTTTATGACAATTTTATATACAGTTCGCTCTTTTTTATAATATATTATACAGCATACGCACTAGTATAAACACATTACATATGTAAAATAAATATAGCTAAACAATATACCATTGTCATAAGTAAATTATTTTACATAAAAGAGAAACAGGTTTAACAATAAATACTTCAATAATACTTGAAATATGTGAATATTATATATACATAAATAATAGAATATTTCTTATTAATAAGCGTTACAAGGTGACTTATGAATTAATTATCAGATTATTACTTATACTATAGAACAGCGCCTATAATTCCCTATAAAATATTACATGATCCAATATTGTCCAATATAATAAAATTTATTAAAAACACAATTGTTATATCAAAAGTAGCTGCGTCAACATCAGGCGGATATCGCCAACGAGAAACGTTGTGGCGTAAAAAAGCGGCCAGATATTAGTGCGGTAACGTTAAATAACAGGCATTATCTCTTACAATATAAACGTCGCAACCTACTCGCAATAACCGGCGCTCGCTGGTTAATGACGACCCGTCCGTCATCTTTACGTATTAAGGTTGCGCTACCTGGCTATCGATAATTTTTGTAGCTAAAAGAAAATATTTGAATATCTAGATAAGTTAGTTGTAAAACAGATTTTTGCACCAGTTATGCTATATTGTCTGTGTGGGAAAGTAAATTAATATATGAGTTTTATTTATGATACAATTGAAACAAAACAAACACTAAATGTTAAGGGTAATTTACCATAATTCAGTTAAATTATGAAGATCTTAATTTTATTTATTGCAATTCGATTCCCACTAAGAAGAGTTAATTAATTCTACTTCCGCGCTTCTCTTCTCGTGCAAAGTAGAGAATGGAGTGTATTAACTGAAAAAAGTGATTGAAATAAAAATATTAGTACAAAACTACTATTGTAAGTTATCTTACGCTTTATGTTGTTACTTTAAAGTGCAACACAACACGTAATATCTTGAAAGTTGGGCGGAAAGTGGGACACAGGTTCCATTTGCCATACGGTACAACGCTTAAAACTGTAGAAAAAGTATGTATATATATATAAAAACTATACACTAACTATACATAGAATATAATAAATATATGTAAAGATAAAATATTTGTGTATTTTATTAGAAATAAATATAAATAAGCAGCAAGCGAAAATTTACTAAATATACTATTACAAATACCCGCTTACAATAATTTGACAAGCTGTCAGTCACGTTACCCTACCTTTTATTTTATTGGTGTTTCTTCTTTATATTCAAATTATTTGCTCTGTAAGTAATCATAATAGAAATATAATGAAATAACTCCGTGAGTAGATCATAATATTATTTTGTTTAAGATTATTCATCATTATATCACTTTTTAATATCATAAATAGAAACTGATCTCTTTAGCCATATTTCTTTTTTTTGTCTAATTGGTCTACATGTATGATCGTAAATTTTACAATTCAATATGGATAAACTGATTTTGTTAGTTTGTTGTGTTTGTGGGCATAATTCACTTTATACTACACTATTATTTAACACATAAATAAAATACAATACTCACATTTCTCTATTAGAATTTATTATCCGAAAGCTTTCTAATACAATTACTTTTATAACAACTTTTTCAAAACAAAACCATTTCTTCTTCCTCGTACTACTTCTTCTGTTACTTTTTTTACTGCATTCCTCACCTTAGACCGAGTTTTTGAGACATTGTGTATTGAGTGACGGAGCTCAACGTCGCGCTGCTTTCTGTTACCAAAGGGAGAAATTGTAAGTTACATAATACGGGTGAATGATCAATGAGTGAGAATCAATCTCACAACAATTACGACGGCCTCATTCCTTAACCTTGACCAATGTTACATATTGTTGAATGTTATTAGGGTGGAAAATAGTATTTCATTATGTAAGTAGAAAATAAATGATAGAGTACAGAGACACTTATATTTATAATAAAGATTCCATCCCGATCCAGAACAAAGTACTTGGATTATGTCCCCTTGTTTTCAAATACGCGGAAATTGGAGACTGACGTATCATTAGGTTCCCTTACCAAGTTGCGAACATTTCGTTAGAATATTGTTACATAACACTTCTATAAAATAAAAATTGACCGGTCCTAGTTTCGTTCAGTTGTACATAAAATTTTACATATGATTCTTTTTACAAGCAAATATATAATATTGACAAAACTCTATCTATGAGGTAAACTGACATAAGGTCCTTTCAGAACTACTAACATTTAAATATTATTAAAAAATGTGATAAAAATTACATGCACGATTTATGTGAAGGAATTCCGCTGAAACTAAACACGAATTCATCAAAATAAAACAAAAACTAAAAGAAGAAAATTAAAAATATATCACTTAAAGCTTTCTCATTTTCTATCTTCGTTTCGGTCGTTATGTTTTATTTGTGCCACGTACAGAAGCTTTATTTTTCCATACTCCTTATATTGTGGATAGAAGTTTTGTAATAAAGGCGATCCCACGGCTAAGTTTTTGTTCTTGCTTATTGCCTACAGGTGACAATTGATGGCGATAGCTCTTTTTAACTGACTTGCTAAAATAAGTTTTGTTTTTCATTGTCCCTAAAACTCGAGGGGATGGTCACTATATCCCATCGAGATGACGCATAAATGTACCTTAGTATTTGGGCAACATTCATACGGTCGTTATGCGTTACATTTTTGGATACGATAATGGATAAATAGATTTGGATACAAAATACATATTATAATTAATATATTTGGGTATAAAACCAAATCATTACTACCATTAGAACGTATAGTTCTACATTTAATGTTCTTGATAAGATTATTTCTATAAAATGAATTAATCAATTTAAACACTTTCTGTTCGTGATATTGATTACTGAAACATGTTTAGGGCATGAACTATTGCTTCATTATTTTTTAATACCACCTTCAGTTTATTGTTGGTTTTGCGTGAGTGATAGTTTATGCGGGACTGATACTTTATTAGAGCTATTTTCACTACTTTTTATTTTATGACTAGTAAAGGATTTTCTTCACGGTATTTCTAGTGATAAAAAAAAAACTTTATCAATTGGTTAAGTAAAATTCTTATGGATTACAGCCAGACAGACAGATTTAATGAAAATTATAAGCATCGTTGATTAAATAAGATTTGTCAGAGGAAAAAAAATATGATCAAGAACAAAAAGCTAATATAAAAAGAAATCTGACTTATAAAATATTAAAAGAAGGTCTTAGCAATCAGACCAGATGTCCAGTGGAGCCTAGACACTTGTTTCTGGATATAAGTTAATCCGCGGCTGATTAAGTACTGTTGCTTGACTTCTCTTGCTTTAAAATAGTCTTATAAAAAAGAGACTTAATGGTAACTTTGTGTGTATAACACTTAGGTATTTATGAGCGCTCTCAAGTCTGAGATCCATCTTGAGAAGCAGTTTTCATTAATAGAGCAATTTATGAATGAAAAAGGCATCTTAATATCGATTTCAGACCTGAGAGCAGCTTATAAATACGGGCCTTAATAATTATTCATTAGTAATGAATGTTAGTGATGTGAGGGACGGGACGCCTTCGTTCAACAGTGGACGTATAAAATGGCGTAATTTAAAAAAAATTACGTTAGTATGTGAGTTATGTGATATTTCAACCCAGAACCATTGCATGCTTTTAGAAGTACCTATCCCAAGTACTCTAAGGTACCAAGCTCTCTTCAGTGTCCTAATTTTTTATTTCATTTAAAAATAACACTTCATTTAATAAATCTTTTAACATTCTTAGAAGCTGACACATAATAGTAGTTACTTGAGTTTTTTTTACCAAATATTATGAATATTTATGAATTTTCTCTCTAATTAACATATATTTTTGATACGATTAGGCTCGTATCTTAATATATTATGAAAATCAACAATTGTAAAACTTTCCTATAATACCTGTGTACATGTTGAGCTAATAAAGTTTATCAGCTGAGGATCGCATTATGATACCATTTCAATATTATTTCCCTAATCATTAAAATACCAGACGTGGCGCAGGGGAACAAGCATGCAACTTTAAATGTAACAGATTATGGGTTCGATTCTCACTCGAGATACTAAAATGTTATTTTTTTATATACTCGCTCTGACAATGAGGAAAAACGTGGCCACGCCACACAACATGTAATGCATAAGAACCTAGTCTTAACGTTAGTTTTCCAGTTTCCCTTTGCGTACCCTGTTGTGTGCTGTATACAGTGTGGAATACAAAAATAATTAAATTAAATTTAAACACTTGTAGAGATTATAAATAAGAATCATCTTAAATTATTCAAACGTATGTTATTTTAGATGAAACAAGTAATTTTCTAAAAAAACGTTACTTTCGTACAAATGTATCTTTTTTTTTGCTTAAAAGAAATAATTATTCACCGCTTAATCGTATGAAAGCTTTACTTTTCGGCTTCATTGTTTTAAAGCTTTTCGTCTTCAATATTTACGCTGCCGCCACATCTCCTTTGACTTAAATTTTTAATGTGAACTCCGCCCGTACAAACTCTTAGTAACCTGCGTAATATTTCTGTGTGTTTTGGTTTAATACATTGCAAATAGATTAATATAGTCGAAATCTCTATATAAAACACTTCGGTTACTCAGTAACTGACAAACATCGTATATATGGAACTAATGGACTAAGAAATTTGAAATTTGGCGTATTTATTGGTAGGGTGTGAAATAGAAGGGAACAGTAAGAGAGGTTTCTCGACATTCCTGCGAAAATGGGAATAACGAGATTTACCGTTTTTTGTCTTGAAATCCACGTAAACAAAGTTGTAGGCAACGAGCAGTCAATGATAATATACTAATATAGAGTAGCACAAAACTCGTTTATATATGTACGTCAAATAACTATCTTATAATTATTATTTTTCAAAGGAAACTTTAATATCTCGTTTTTATGAATACCTAATATTAAAGTTAAAGTTTACATCGACCCTTTGGTCGATCTAAATTTCTTAAATAAATTTTAATTAAAATATATTAACACAGTACTTAAAGTTAGCTTCGTACTGTTTAAAACTTTTCTTTCAATTTAATATATTTTACGACACAATTTCCACCCAGTTTAATATAAGAAAATATATATATTATATATCTATAATAAAAGAAAGTTGGGCAAGTAATTCTTAAGTTCACAGATGATCTATTACGCGAGGTACAAAAATTTTGCAGGTAGCTATGCTCGTATTGTACGAAAGTTCCGTAATTAGGGCGCCGAAATGGGTATCTCTCCCCTACCTTTCTTTTTGTGACAAATTTTCCTTAATAACAGTTTTTCTTTTTCGTGCTCCTCGCGGCCATTATTCTTTCATTGTTTTTATTTTAATGTTACATTAATTGTTAAACTGTTAATAAATATTTTAAATTGAAAATTTCATTAGATTATGTCACAGTTTTCAAGTATTATAAAATGTAATGAAACTGCATATATTGATCACGACGATGGCAGATCAAATTCAAACTAAAAAAAACGGCTTTCAGCTAATAACAGGGAAGGCAGAGATAATGTTATGTCACATTTAGTTCTTCTCTTTCCCCGAGAACTCGGAAGATAGCTTGTCGAGAGGCGAAACTCAACGCCGAGCTCATAACTTTATATGTAATATTAATGTATTTCAAATAAAACACACAAAATGTTATAAAATAAAGGGCATTTTAGTTTAATGTTCATAAATAATGACTGCAACATCGTGATTGTAGTACAATATTTAAATCACCACAAATATTACAAAAATTGTAAAATTAAATACAAATAACATTTTCACAAACCACAGAAGTTTCCTCCAATACTTAAACAACTTAAATATTTTCACCAAACAACTTCCAAATCGATGGAATACTTTCAATCAAAGATCACCAATAAACTCGTTTACCAAAAACTCAGATCTATCTGTTTGTATAATATTGCACGGATTACTCACTGCCGGAGCGACGTTTAACTTCTTTAAAGGAATATCCGATCAAACGTCGGCATAAACTAATTCCGCGAGGCAACTCGAAGCTCGGTGGAAAAGAAAAAACCACGTCGATATCCACACCGGAGCCAGCTAAATTGGTTACCTGTTACACTGTCGATTTAACTTGACGATGCTAACGTACCAAGTGAACTACTCGGCCTACAAACTTTAATTTCACATATATGTAGTTTTAATCATCGAGAGCGCTCGACGCCAATATTTCGTATAAAGCTGCAACTGTAAAGAGCTCTTTCATTGATTTGACCACGTACAAATGACTCATTGCAATGACTTTGTTTTAAAGAACTATATATATGTATAAATTTTAGTTCACCTACATTCGTATACAGGATAGTATTTCTGTATTTAGAATTTGAAATTTTTGAAGCCTGATGAGAGAGTTCACATATGTAATCCTGAGATATGTTTGTTCGTATTTATTATGTATAAAAAATATTTTGAATGCTAAAAGCAAATGGGATTGGTTTACATGTAAAACCATGTAAAAAAATGTGGTGTCCATTGTTAAAATGATTCGAGTTCAAAGTTAATATTCTAATTAATTTTCAGGGCCCGCTATTATCCTGAAGAACATTAAATCACGGGAAGACAATAAAATAGACTTTTCAAAGTGGTGTTTTAAAGCATAAGTGACTTAAATATCGCTTGCCGTAAAGTACGGGTTCGGCATCCGCCAAGTACCTAGTGGCCGACCGTCGCATTACGTGAAATGGTCAAGGTAATCAAAATTCTCTATGAATTATTCACCGCTCTTGAATTACGCCACGCTAACCCTTCCCTGTGTGGGCTTCACTTTGTAAATATATTTTCTAAATCACTCATCTACCACTCGCTAAGTTCGTTTGCGCAATGTACTTCATCCGTTTGAATTTTCGATTAGAATTTTAAATTGAAACTTGGCCGCACTTCTCTATGGCTGCTTTGCATTAGTTGACTGGATAATTTTTGTGCGTCTCGTATTTAACACTCAGTTAGTTTTATAGGTTTTTTTTGTTAGTTTAATGGAGTAGACTAGTTGACACTTATGTTTACATAAATGTGTGTGTTATTGAAGTATATTGTTTCTGTATTTTTTAATATCCATCTTAATCGTCACTAACTTGTGTTTGTTTTTTTTATTAATGAATATATAACTCTTCTGTTTATGGTGATGTGTTAACCCTTACTTATAATTAACTCGGTACGACTAAAGAATAATTAATTAGCTACTAAATAGTGTGGTTAAAATTAAATTAAACATGAAAAATATATATTTTTGTCATTATAAACAATTATAAATAATTTATATTTTAATAAAAAATAATGAAAAAAGAATATGCTGTTGCTGGTGGTACTGTCCTGGCAGTAATCTAGATATATTCAGATCCCTCCCGAATTCACATCGAAATATTTGATATAAATTAATATATTAAATTACAATTTATTAAAATTTTCCTAATATATAAATATTTCGTATGCATTATTCGAAATATGATTATAACAGCAAAAAGCACAATGCGGTCGTTATTGTTACATCATTATTAATATATATTTAATGGAAACCTGTAGCGAATGATTTTTCATGAAAATAATTTTCGTGAATATTGACTCTTTGTTTGCGGTAAGCTTAAATTACTGGAAAAATATGTAGCTGAACATCAGTAATTTTAATATTTAATAACTTTTCGCGGTAAATGTTAGGTACGTTGCTACTATACTACTACGCAATAATAATAATCAGCTTCACGCTGTATCCCGCACACAGCAGGGTAAGCAGAGGGAACCTAGTGTTTAGACACTCCATTTCCCACTTTCTGCCGCTTTTTGGAGGCATTGCATGTTGAGTGGCAGAACTCAACGCCGCGCTTTGCCTCGACACCAGAGCGAAGAAATGGAAATATAAATTTAAGTAAATATTTTATCTCCTCGATTGGGGATCGAACCCACAACTATTCGGTTGTACCGTCACACTTTGTGCCCCTGCACCACGGCTGGCCCCTACGCAACATTTTGTTACATAATAGGATTGATCAACGTGCCTTTGATACTAATGTTATTGCGTATTTAGTACGTTTTATTAACGATTTCTCGTCTCGTTCTTTATTAAAATTGTTATTGTTCTCGGAAACGGTAGAGCCGTTGATCGAATATTCCTTATAATGCAGCATACAGTAATGATATAACTTTCTAAATTATTTTACTACAATCTTTCCTGACTCAAATAAAACCAAAAAAAAAACCATAGGGCTAGACAAACCGACAAAATATTATTAATAAAAAAAAATACGTACTAGCAATAAGCCCAAATTTTCATTGAAAAAGATCAAATATTGTATGAACGACTTTATTAATATCATATTGCAATATATAAATGGAAAGCAATCATTGTAGAATAATATTGTACATCTACAGTATTATATACAGTTTTTTATTCAACATTTTAACACAGATTAAAAAAGATAAAAGCCTGAAAAAATATCAAACGCTGATTGAATGACGTGCAAATGTTTGAGTAAACTACCAAAAATAGTATTGTGTAAACAATAATAGTTCGTTGAATTAATAGTAAAAAATTGAATGTTCTCATGTGTATCAATCCCAATATTAATAATCCCAATATAATATATTTGTTAGGTTTTAGTCAAATATGTTATTGGTTGAGTCGCTCCAATACACAGATTACGCCGTCCACCACCCTTTACCTTCCTTCCGACTTCTTCCGCGTCGTATCACTTTCCACGAGCGTTCTTTATCCAATTATCCGAAGATAAATTTCACCTGTGACTGCTGAGGAAATAGCGGCGCCGACTGTTGTTTGATAAAAATACCTGGAGATTTTCGCAAACTTGGCTTTTCTATATCAATATTTAATCATTAATAACGTTTAAGTTCTGTTTTGTTTTGTATCGTAATGATAGTTGGTAAAAATTGATCTTTTTTATTGTTTGTAGTAAGTATTTTTCTTCTTCTTCTGCTAAATAGTCTATTTCAAGAGGAGGGCTATATATGTTACATCACGTTAATTGTTTTGATAATTCCCATTGTATTTGTCAGAGCTACCTTGGGCACTGAGAACGTATCACGTGTCAGGTGTCACACTCAACTCTTAAGTTATTTCCAGTTGACCGTAGGTAAAAGCTAGCATTAAATATAATATCCTCTTTTAAATAGATGAGTAAATATTTTTGACAGCTTACACTGTTATGCTAAACTAAAGATAGAAAAAAAACATATGTTATCTTAATATACATAATTTATATTTATTATATAAACAGTTGTATACAACTAGCTATTATAATTAGAAAAAAGTTATTAAATTATATAAATTAACCTTCATTTTCATATAATCAAATATTTTAGTCAATCTATTAACCACACAAACCGTTCAGAATTGAATAATATTTGCAAATAGGCTTAAAAACATTGCCATCGCAATTAATGTCAAACAAATTGATCGGAGCGAGCTAACTAGTCGATGTCGTACAAAATATTGCTGATTCGAATAAAAAACTGATTGCTATCTCACTTTGATGTTGTCGGAGGAAATAGGATCTGCTTCCGATCCGCGAGAAAAAGGGAATAATCTTCTTTGCCGTGACTTGGGTTCCTTGGTTCCTTTGGATGAGTATTTAATTTTAAACACAGTGCAAATTAGTTCAATGATGACCGTTATAATATAATTACTTCAATATTTTTTTAGCAAAGTCATAGCTTAGAAAAACATGGGATATTCGCAAAAGTCGAATATTGTACAATTATTGATTATGTAGAAACATTAAATCATCATTAATATTTTAATCTTTTAAATCATCGTTTGTGTGAAAAAAAACGTTCTATATCACAACTCTGCGACTTTTTACATTTATTTCGGAATATATTTACATACAGAACCCGTGTTTCACTAAGGTTAATATCTTGACAGCATTTTAAATTTCCCCGTGATTGCTGAGAGGAGGGATAGCGTGATATCTGCTGAAGGGCCCGGCGCCGACTTCTGACCGCTTGGAGTGCCAATCTAATTTGCCGAATCGCGGAAGCATATGAAATCTAATCGATTCGCTTCAGTGAAAGCGGTTTTAAATATATACTGATCTATTGTAACTTTTGATTTTCTTTGAAGATTAAGAACTCTTTATTAAGGTTCTTGATGAACGCCTCGTTCAATTTAGAAGCTTTTTGAGCAGTTCAGTTCTCATGTTTTAATTAATATGTTTACTCGCTTTAAGTATCATCATTATGAAGATTATATACGTACATATATTAATTTAAATATTTTTTTATGATGTAGTTACAGTGTAGTCAAATTTAGTAGAATAATATCATATTGTTGATGGTAAAGCTAGGTAGCATTGTCAAGAATATTGAATATATTGAAATAGATTGAAAATAGTGAAAAAAGAAGTAAAAAGAAATATGAAAGAGAACTGATAGGAGTGATAGTAGGTAGGGTAGAACCGACCATAATCCTAATGGTCTACCAAGACTTTAATTTTTCCTCAAAAATGTAGTTAATACGTAATTAAAAAATCACAGTAGACATCATCATACATTGCCGTTGCCGACGACGCCAGAACGAAAACAAGTAAATTCAATTGACTTTTAATGATGTAAATTTTTCGAATTCCATTACGAATCAGTACGTGGCACTGCGTTGATCAAAGGCGCTTAATTTTCATAATCAACAGGTCAAACTGCACATCACTATATGGTTTAAGTGTTTGTGTCGGGAGTTTAAAGAATTCATTATTTCTGCATGACGTTACTGTTATAACACGTTGCAACTACGGTGGAATTCCGATATCATTCATTGAGTTTACCGTGTTTCTCTTATGCTTAAGTTAATTTTGTTGAATGGGAGAAGGAGAAATACACCAATTTTTACTTATAAAAAATACAAAAAATATATATATTAAATATAAATATGAAATGATCTATATATAATTAATTTTTTTGCGTCTTTTGTTACAATACTGAAACCTTTTTGAACCTCTGACCATAGTATGTATTCTCAACATTTTGCTTGGTATAAAATATGAGAAATCTAAATAAATAGAGACAAACAAACATCGGTCTTTGACACGACACGGCACCGTACATCGTATTTCGCCTGGAGCTTGAATCAAGATGATATTTACCTTGTCTCTCAAAAATGTCAATCTAAACATGTTATTACAGTGAGAAATCTTTACAAAAATGTTATACTTATCTCAAAAATGTTGGCAATCTATGTTTTATTAATCTTTTTACATAAATAATGGTGAATTCGTATGAATTTTATATGCTTTTTGTGATTATTAATATTATCATATAAACACGTATATGTGTATAGTTTAAACAATATTTACTTTGAATATAGAATATTGAAAACAGCATATATATATGGAGTTAAAATATTCATTAAATATGTGATAATTATTTTATAATGTCACTAATAACAGTTATTACATTGTTATTCTTACGAATTCATGAAGTGACAGAAATATAAAAGTGTTTCTATTTTTGAAGTATAAAAATATTACAAAATAGTTAAAAGCGACCTTTTTTACCAAATGTCTGTCGTTTTAGACGGTCTTTAGATATTATATTACATTAAAGGGCAAGTGCAAATTATACGTTAATCGTGGTGACTTTAAAAAACAAAAAATGGCTCCATATAAAGTTTTGAACGCAATATATTATTTGTAGCAATTAAAAATCTAAACTACAAATATAATGAAGGAGTTCATAGTGACACTTCCTTTAATACAGTGGTTCCCAACCAGTGGTCCGCGGACCACCAGTGGTCCGCAGAAGCCTAAATATGGTCTGTGAACGATTTTAATTTTATGACTGGGGATGGTGAGGCGAAATTTCTGTTTAATTATCACAGTTGATTTTATAATATCTACATGCATGGTGGTCCCTGCTACCAAGAATAATATAAAAGTGGTCCTTGATCAAGAAAAGGTTGGGAACCCCTGTTTTAATATATCATATCCTAGTATATATCCTGGTATACAAAAAAAAATTGATGAAATTTATCCAATATAGAAATGAAATCCCTCTGTGTACAACTTGCAAGAGTTCAGCCGCAGTGCAACGCGTGCGCGGTTTTGGTTGACTAAGTGATAAATGGGCGCCAAGGAACCCTCATGCGTCAGAGCGGAACGCCGACGGGAAACAGGGCCGGCTCCTTGTAATGAGTTAAATGGCATTTGTTCTAATGAAGTGTTTTGGATTTGTTAAAAGTTGTTAGTTTATCTTTTGGATTTTAACATAGTTTTAATATTTGAGTAAAATTCAATGTTCCATACAATGTCAATTGTTTATTTTTATCTGTCGAAAATATTTTTTACGTAACATTATTTTACTGTTGTAAACGAAATAACACTATATTTATTCATTATTTTAAGGCAACAATTATCAAATAATATTGAATTATTTAATTTTAAAATATCTTACACGTAGGTACTAGTATACATAAAGGATGCTTTATATAAAGCTTATTATATCATGAAACGCTTATAGATTTTTTTAAGTGTATGATGACATATTCACCATTAACAAATAAAGAGGTTATTTCATATACCGATTGGTTTACATAACTTTTCACGGCGTATATTTACCACAAAAGGCTTTACCAAATTAATTTAGTTGATGATCTCTATGCAAAATTGAATTACGGCTTTAGAGAATTCCAAATTAGTTTGACCTACACAATAGTTGCCATAGTGAGACGTTTGTTCAAATATTTGTAGATTCAGTTAAGGCGGCCGTCGTAAACCAAAGATACGCCGGTATTGTCTCAAAGAGATTAATTTCCTTACATTTCTGTGATGTGGATTAATTTAGGGTTATGACAGAACGAAATGTGTTATTTAGTGTTGAACTTCAATATCCAGCGTTATTTACAAACTGTTGTTAATTATGTTTCCTTAATCGTCTAGTAATCGAAAGCTTTGTATCTATAATATTTTAAAATCAATTTTATACTAAAGTTCCTGGTTACTTAAAAAAAAAAAATTATCGGTTTGGATATTCAAAGAGCTATCCTGACTATAATATATGTCGTATGTTGTGATAAAGGAAACCTATTTCATATTAAGGTATATAATATATTATGTCCTAATTATAACTCTATTTTCATAATATTTGGCTGAAGTAATTTGCAAAAATTCAACTTAATGAATATTCTAAAAATGGAATTGAAAAGTCGTTCCGTAGATCCCAACCTGTCTGCAACATAAGCCCGCATCTATGCGCAAGTTTCGCGTTGATTAAAGATAGCTATATCAGTTTCGACCTTTCATTAGAAATGGTACAAAGGCAACGCAATTACATAAGCGACATCTGGTGGCCTTATCGTGAAAGGACTGCATCTTGTGCTACAGATACAGAATACAGATCTCACCTTCGTTTTATTATCTGCTATTGGGTTGTGGATTTGATGTCTTATTACGTCTGTATGAATGTTATTGTGAGACGAAGTACCTATATACATGTGGTTCTATACGAGATTTATTGACATGTTTAATTCGCTAATATTGGGAAGAAAATATTTTATTGTATACTTATTAGTTTGTAGTATTATTGTATTGAAGTTGCTTTTATTAATAATTAAAAAATCAAGTATTCTTTTACATCTGCGTTGGGTACGCAGGTGTAAAAGAATACTTGATTTTTTAACATATACTCCGTATATTATGTAGGGTAGGTAGAGAAAACATAGTGTCCAGATATTCTTTTCTACAAGTTCAAAATATTAAAAAAATTAAATAAATTATTTACAATCTGTACTAATGTAATAAAATCGGAAGAGTTTGTTTTTTTTTTTGTTTATTTGTTTAAACGCTAAGATCTCTGGAACTACTGATCGGAATAATTGAAAATTGCAAGGTGATATTTCATCGTTTTCTACTTGACGAAGATATTGAAACTTACGAGTTAAAGTTATTCCATCATCATGGAAATTCTATTCAGATAATATTTGGCCTTTAAAGAATGTAATTTGGACGTATAATTTTTTAGTTCGAAATCGAAAATTAAAGTAATTCAATACTCTGTTTACGGCCGCAAGCTTAGAGTTCTGCGGAGGTCACCCTTGCCGCCGATGACAATATCTTCACATGCAGCCACGTAGTACTTGCACTTTCCCAAATTTATGAATATAAATTTTTCGTGATTGTTTGAATAACTTATATAATCAATCTCTTGGCAAATGTAGCACAATAAAATAATTATAGATGGTATGCGGGCTAAGCCGCGAATGGACCGCTAGTGACAATATATTTTTGAGATGTAAGTTTTGAACCGACGCGACGGCGCCGCGGAGCCCGCGTTTGACGCGTTTTACATTCAACGGCAGTATGTAAAGATTTAGGAAAATAATAAAATAAAAATATTATTGTGCCATGAGGACACATCAGAAACTTATACCCTTGGACCGCATGAAACGGGTGCAGGTACAAATTCTGCACACTCTATAGGTATGAAGTTTTTATATGAAAATGGCATACTTAAAATAGCACTCTCATTTTTATAATGTATCTGATAGTATTTCATACGAACTCACAAACGTGAAGTGTTCACAATTGACTCAAAAACAATCTTAAGAAATCTATTTATATTAACTGTTGAGTGCTTTGTTGCTGTAAACATGGATACTAAATAAATTCCTATATAAATTCAATCGTAAGCGTTTCTCTTATTTGCTTAATAAACGATCTAGGGAAATGTTGCTATGACATAATGTAGCTTTCGGAAACTTGATATTTATTTTATATAAACTACATTGAACATGTAATTTTCTAAGACTATTGAAGAAATTTAATAATATTTTACTACATTTTTCACTTTTAGATGATAATAAACTTATTAAAATATTAAAAACTTTAATTAATTTACTAACAATAACATTGATTTATTAACCAAAATTATGTAATATCGGGAAATCATAAGGTGTACCGTCACATTAAGTGAATATATGTTTATTTATAAATAATTATAATCCTGTATGATAAAGAATAGTGCCAAAAGAAATTACTTATAATAATATATTTTCCAGTTTCTCAAAGGAATAAGAAAATATAAGTACTTTTACTTTAATCATTTTCAAGTTGAATAGAATATTATTTTCCTATAATTTACCTTATCTTAATAGTTTGTAATGTAAATAGTCTTCTTCAGTCGTCACTGATCAAATTTCAACTAGAAAATTATTAACTGCTGACGTAATTGTCAATCCCAGGACTTGGTAATATTATACGACAGTGTACCTACTAATTACTCGTTTATCTTTTCAGGTAAGGAGTTTTGTATTCATAATCATATATAAAGGTAACAATAATAATTTTCACGCTGTATCCCGCACACAGCAGGGTACCCAGAGGGAACCTAGAGTTAAGACACTCCGTTCTTCATCTCATGTGTGCGGGATAAAACGTGAAGCTGTTTTTTTAATTATTCTAAATACGAATTTTATATCTAATAGAATAAGCAAATTGTATACGTGAAAATGTAAATATCTAATGCTGATTTACCAAATGTTACGACTGTAGGATTATATAATGTTTAATTCAAAATTGTTGTATCGTTCATTACCATTATTGTACGCTGTATGCTGTATGCTGTATATGCGCTAACATTCCATAAATAATTAACTGATTTAGTTTCCGCTTAATCGGCTTTTTAGAAAACTCATTTGACTGGCAAATTGTTTTTGCTCGCGAATTTGTGTCTACTGCATTTATAGCGACTTCGGTCGACCGTTGTATGTTTTGTTTGATATTTACAACTTAGATTTCGATTTAAAATTAATGTAGCTTTACAGTGATTTCATATATTTTTAAAGATACTCAATAAATTGAGTGAAAAAAATCATAGTTTAGCATTGAACTAATTTCCAGAATAGATTTATTAAAATAAGAATCATAGTAGACTAAACACAAACAACAAATAAACTTATAGAAGATGTAAAGATACACACAAAAATATATCTAAATATCTTTAAATGTATTAATGTAATATATATTTTTTGGCTACACGAACAAGTAACACGAATCGTAAAATACTCAAAAACGATTACATTTGCGGATTTGTAAAATCCGTTACGTACGCCCATTGCCCATTGGGCTACAGACTTAATCACCACTCAAATAAAACTGGGCACTAAATAAAGCTTACATCGTAGAAGCAATATGGATAATAAAGTAGGCTTATATTGTGGATATATTATTAATTTATACCGCAAATATTGCAATTTGTTCGTCCGTGCGATTGATTTTAGGTAAACCGAATTTTAATATACGCAACCAAATGATGGTTCATTTCTCTCATATTTTCGATAAACAACGTTTTTAATTTATTATAATAGTTTTACTGGTGTATGTATTTGTAATAATAGTGTGTGGTGCAGCATAAGTTACAAACTTGTCATCGTTTTTTTTAATAAACTTTTAAAATATATATTTTAGATATTTTTTTAAAGTTATTTAGTATAGATTCAGCAGGAACCTATGCTATGCTATGGCTATGAAGGATTAGAACCTATAGGCTAACAGCAAATTTAAAACTCTCTTCTGAACGTAATAAAAGATAACAAAATACCTTAAATCATGAAATTGTACTTACATTATAATGCAAATTAAATATTGCTGTTTATATTAAATAGAAATCGAACCTACAACTGTCGCGTTTCTATTGACGCTTCACTTGCACCAAGACAGCCTTAATTTTAGTCAAACGCATCATTTTATATATATTTTTAAATAAATTTAATAAATTATATATTTATCATCATTTACCTTGGACTACACAAACCATTGTTAAATCTTACGCATGGATTGTTTACCAAAATATGTTAAATTATTCGTAAGCATCGAATCAGCATATTTGCATGTGGCGTGTCCGCGGTCGTAGTTATTAGATAATGTCAGGTAATTAATTAATCTCATCGTTGCATTTATTATTAAATTATGGTTTTGTCAAGCTTAATAATTAATTTTGCCGTTCTAAGATATTAATATTGCTATTGCTATTGTGCACAGTCTGTATGTGACTGACGCGATGTTTGTGGATTCCTATTCTACTGACAATTATATGCTGTCGTTTCATATAATAAAAATTATAAATCATCGTTGTCTGTACGTGAAAGATCTTATATATCTTCATCTTATAGATTATTATTATTAGATCTAATACATCTTAAAATCTGTTGTTGGTGACATTTATCAATATAATAAAACTCTATTTTTTTTGTCTGTTTGTCAGTTTGTGCATGTTAATCTCAGACATGGTTAAGCTGATTTAAATGCAGTTTTTACTATTATATTTTGGCTAATTTCTTTATATTTATTTTGTTTATTTTATTTAAACCAGTTCATAAAAAAAAGTCATGTGTGTAATAACAATTTTTAATAACTAATTTATACTTTAGTTTAATTTTTTTTTAATTATTATTTTATTAGATCACGAATCTTTCAGAAGAGAAAGTATATAATTGTGTAGTTGTAGGGGGCGAAGCCGCGAGGTAGTCGCTATTTTTAAATATAATATAGACCGTATCGTTCGGCGTCCCATTCCCTCTGGCTCCGCTACTCCGCTAGGGACGAAGATCGATGTTTAAAAGCACATAAAAGAATGAAAAAAAAAACACTTTCTAATGCAAGTGGTATTCTTCGCTTCGCTTCTGTTTCATTTAGTTGTTTTACAAAATGAGGGATTTATTTGTACGTGTCAATATTTGGAATCGAAAATTAATGGATAGATGAAACCATGTATAGGTTAAAGTAATGCTTTAATTGAAAATATTACATTTCCCTTGAAAAGTCTGTTATTCCTAAGAATATTATATATTTTTTCTAAAAGTTCCTTACATATTAGGTACATAGAGAAGGTAGAAAAAACAATTTTCAATGACACATATTTTTTTAGAAAGATATATTTCACGGAAATAAATTGTACATGAAAACTTCATCAAAATTTCTTTAGATAGAATTTTGATGAATCCTTTACAGATTCTGAGAACGCAGCTTAAAATAAACCTAGTAAATTTCACTTCGATTCGTCATATTTCGAGGTACATATTGACAGATGTAATATTTAGATACTGACAAGATACTGACACATTTCCAATGATGAAAACTTTTTTAGCTGGGAACGTGCTTATTTTATAAAATTTTAATTAAAATATGACCAGACCTTCCTTATAACACGAGAACCATATAGCCACATTGGTTCTAATTAAAAAACCTTAAAATCATATCATACAAATATAGATACTTTAAAAACAAACAACACGCTACAGGAATGGTACTCTTACATTAGTTAATGAGATAGTAATACTGTCGTAGCAAAGAGAATAGCCGCGAGCGAGTCGTGTCGAAATATGTTCACGTAACCCAGATATTTTGGTAAGGTAACTTTGTGGTTTCGCTAATATGTATGGGTGGAAAAATGTAAATGTCCTATTAGGCGGACTGAGATAGAATAAAAGTCAAAATTTATTATTATAATAATACTATAATTTGTGTTATTTTAAAATATTAAATAATTATTTAGTGTGCAACATATTAAGGCCGACATGGTGCAGTGGAATATCGCCTGATTGTAAATGCGACAGTTGTGAGTTCTATCGCTACTTTAAAGTCGTGAGGGCTTGTTCAAATAGAGTGTTTCATCACTAGGTTTCCACTCTGCATAGCGTGTCAAATAGAGCGTTTCATCACTAGGTTTCCACTCTGCCCATCTTCAATACGTGAAAGCTACTTTTTTTTTTATAAGATGATTAATTTTACTATTCAGTAATATATTTTTTTGTCATTGTTATTTCGTATACTTTCTTATATTTTAGCAATTTAAAATTGAATTTTGTTTAATGTACTGCATTTCATTTGCTGACGACTTTACGTTGAGATCGATATTTTAATATTTTGGGCATCACCGATTTTTTTTGACGTTTGATTAACTTTAATTAATATATTTCTTACAAACATTTTCGTTTGTGCCAGCGCAGCGTAAAATTGACGTTCCTAATAATAACTATACATAAGAAATGACTATATATATTAAACGATAAAAAAAATTTTTAGGTAGCTTTTCTGAAAAGGAGCCGTATTTAAAAATAAACAAACACATTTTTTTTATAGTTAAAGGCCCTAAATTGGAAGTAAGTTAAATATATGAGTTGATTTATATACATTAAAATTAGATACATAAAAATACTTTTAACCACGAAGGATATTCAATGGAAATTATATTTTAACCGTATGCGATACAATAAAATATTGCATTCTGCAAACTTTAATTGAACTAGAGCCAGATGCCGCGGGCAAATGCTAGGTAGTGGGAAAGCGAGAAAGTTTTAAATTTACTTTAAAAGATAATGCGCTTTGGCTCTAGTAAGCGATATTTGAATATTGGCATGATTATTTTTATTGTTAATAAAATTAGTGACGTGGCTCTCTTTAATAATTTGTACTTTTTATTTATGTATTTTTTTTGCATTTTTTTTCTGTATCATTATCATTAAAATTTATAACATTAGTAGTGTTTATTCTAAACCAAAAGCTATGACTACACAAGTTATTCTTCTGTCTTAAATTATTAAATTAATTTTGTTGTAAATTAAAATTAAAATAAAAACGGTTAAATAATATTTATACAGCAGTCAATTAGACTGTTTTCTTATAACTAATTGAAATTTAATACCCTCGTTTTATTATGTTATCGAATATTTTCCGTTTAAGTACACTTAAGTAGTCGTTTAAAACAGTCGCTTTAAATATACTCAATGCTGTTTTGAACTTCGATTTGTTAAAACTGATTAATTAAATAAGAAAATTTTCTACTTACAATTAACAAAACAGAAGGGTGTCCCAATCCAATTTGCGCTATAATTATGATGTCATCGGAGAAGGATTTAATTAAAGACCTTTTTGGAAGCCTCCGAGGTAATTGCTGTTCAATGACTCTTTGTAGTCCGAGAGCCGACCTTGTTTTTACTTAGTGATTATTCTCTGGCTTCTTTATTATCTATCGACTTGATTGTTTTTACTTTACTCCTTTAAGTACTAGACAGTGTATTGTATTCTATCGTTTATTCTGTTTTCTAATAGCAGTTAATAATATGCAGTGCTCGAGTTAAAGTGAGTTGAAGCCAATCGTAGCATAGTGGCACAAGTCTGCGACAGTTAACGTGACACATTGTGGATTCGATTCCTACTTGAGTAAATATTATATATTTTAATATCCTCTATCGTAAAGAAGCTAAATGCGGCGTTGAGTTCCGCCACTCAACACGCAATTCCGCGCCTCCGAATTAGCCTCCGTCTTAACATTAGATTTTCGAGTTCCCTCCGCCTATGATATTTTTTTTCCAACGCTGCCCGTAGCAGGATGTGCGGGATACAGCGTGAAGCTTAACAAATCGTATACTACACCCATAAATTCTAACTATGCAAACTAATTTAGAACAAAAAAAGTTTAATTTAAATTATAATTAACAGAGCTTTTCAACACGGAATAAGCAGAATGGAGTCTGCCTTAAATGAAGCAAAAAGATTTTAATATGCGGTAAAAAACACCGGGCAAGTCTAGGTGCAGTCATTTGCCAGGCAAACATTCCCTTTCTTGGACCGTACAAAGGAGATGTGCGCCTGAAAGTTAATTAAATTTGAATGTGTGTAAGCCAGCGATAAACGCTATGGTTCATATATTTTTGCACGGTAATATTTCTTACTAGCGGCCGGCCTGCGGCTTCACCCGCTTTAACTACATGATTATTGATTTAATAAACAGAATTGATTGACAATTATAATGACTTCTAATATGATTTTTTATTATATTAATCTGTAATATTCTAATATAATTTTTTATTATATTAATCTGTAATATTCTAATATGATTTTTTTACTACATTATCATAATTTCTATAAGAATTCATTGTTTTGAATTGAAAAATACGACCATTGTTGATATTTGACATATAAAATATGAATAAAGCTAATTATTTATTACACATATATATATTTGTAACACTTATATAATTTTGTGTAAAGGTTGTTTTAGGCATTTTTATATAGATTTATTTCAAACGAACAAACGAGCCGAAGAATCTATGTATTTCCTTAATATTTCTTTGAAGATCAAATCGGTCTTTATTTCTGTGTTAAATTAATTATTTATGAAGGTAATTTCCACTAACGTTTCAATTTTGTTTACTTTATTGTGTAAAATATTGTATAATAGTGCTTTAAAAATATATATTTTTATTAACAGTCGTATAACCAAGACGTTTCGAATGTCATTCTTTAGCCAGGGTCATACCAGCGCGATTGCTATATAACATTCCCAGGCAAACTAATGCCTTGAGTTCATACAAATGACGATAACTTTTTTTTAATGGACCGATTTTGATGAAACAAACGTTAAGTTGAGTTCTTCTTTCTAAGTGTCCAATTCAGTCAAAATTACTAAATGTACAGACAAAATATGTTTACTGTCTTATTATATATAGAGATTATTAGTATTAAAAAACGTTAGATAATTATTATGAACGCTATATCATATGCGTTAATTAATTTAGTGTTCCTTTACTATTTATTGGAATAGTTGTAACGTTTAAAATTTTTCCTTGTAAATATTGGCAAGAAGCAAAAGCCCTACGCTTTTCCACCACCTGTGCAACATCTCAAGATAAGCGGAAAGTTGAATATAGCATTTCTTATCACTAGTATTTTTGCTTGCTTTTCTATAATAGAGAAAAGAATTATTTACTGAAGCATACTTTGAAACTATTCCATTACGTGGATAACAAGATATTAATATTGTGAGTAATAAAACGCTCGCGCTTCATCAGAATTTAGATTAACTCTAGTACAAAGTATAAACTTAAATTTATTTAACGATCAATTTGTGGTTGTACAGTATTTAATGTAATGATAGTTACTGTTAATGTATGACAATTTGTTATTAGTTTTTATTTTGTACCAAAGTTTACACTTATGTCTTTGCTTAAATTAATTTAGTACTATTAAAGTTGTGTCGGTTGTGGGTTCGATCCCCACTCGAGGAGATGAAATATTTACTTAAATTTATATTTCCATTTCTTCGCTCTGGTGTCGAGGTTAAGCGCGGCGTTGAGTTCTGCCACTCAACACGCAATGCCTCCAGAATTCGGCAGAAAGTGGGGAACGGAGTGTCTTAACACTAGGTTCCCTCTGCCTACCCTGCTGTGTGCGGGATACAGCGTGAAGCTAATTTAATTTAATTTTTTTATTAAAGTATTAATAGTACTAAGTTAATATATTTAACATTTTTAAAGTGTTATTCCACACTTTTACACGTTATAAATTTAACATTTTTAAAGTTTTATTCCACACTTCGGAAGGAAAAATACTTATTTTAGAAAACGTATAAAAAATTATACGTTTTCTAAAATAAGGTGGTCGGTTTCCAGGAGGCGCGGGTTCGTGTCCCGCTGCGTTTAAATTTTTATGCGTTTTCTAAAATAAGTTATATTAAAGTAATAAACCTAAATATTTTCTATGTGATCAATATTTGAATTTATGAAAGAATCCATCAAAGACTATTTTAAAATAGCCTAATATTGTAAGTTGCTAAAATATTTTTCAAAAAAATATATTTACTTACAAAAAACAATGTATTAAATGAAACATTTTACCTACACATCGATTATTTCATGAAACTAAATAAATTCAGCTTCACGCTGTATCCCGCATACAGCAGGGTAGGGCAGAGGGAACCTAGTGTTAAGACTCTCCGTTCCCCACTTTCTGCCGAATTCTGGAGGCATTGCGTGTTGAGTGGCAGAACTCAACGCCGCGCTCAACCTCGACACCAGAGCGAAGAAATGGAAATATAAATTTAAGTAAAGATTTCGTCTCCTCGAGTGGGGATCGAACCCACAACCAATCGGTTTTACAGTCACACCTCGTGCCGCTGCGCAAATCTATCAATACTATTTACAAAGTGGCAGTATTTACGAATCCTTTTATTTATTTACAGTCTATCTCCGTCAGGTCGAAACAATGGAGTCATCGTAATTGTGCAACAGACATTAACCTTAAGTGTTCCGAGAACTAACTTCTCTTTATTTATAAGTTCCTATAGAAATATCTTTGGAAGTTCTTCCTTTTTAATAGCAAACGATACCACTTACAGCTTTAAGTTATTTAGTATAATTAATATTATTGTGAATGAACTATATTCTATCTTTTAAACTACGAGGTTTGTTTTGTTCCGTAAAATAGAAAAGCCACTCAAATAACCAATGGTTTGTTGAAAATAAACAGCATCTTGTTTTACTCCGCATAGCAAGGTGACCTACCTTGCTATATGGGGTAATAATTTTACACTCTGTCCTACAATTTGTGGCATATTTTCGAGACGTTATCAATGGAGTGGCAACATTAATTGGTATGCTTTGTCTATCAAATCGGAAAAATAAATTAACCAGTTTGACGCTGTATCCCGCACACTGCAGGGTAGGCAGAAAGAACCTAGTGTTAAGACACTCCGTTGCCCACTTTCTGCTGAATTCTGAACGCATTGCGTGTTGAGTGGCAGAACTCAACGCCGTGCTTTGCCTCAACACCAGAGCGACGAAATGAAAATATAAATTTAAGTAAATATTTCATCTTCTCGAGTGGGGATCGAACCCACAACCAGTCGGTTTTACAGTCAAACTTTGTGCCCCTGCGCCACGACTGGCCTCAATTTTTGACTTAGTGTTAAGATACTTCGTTTTTCACTTTGCGCCGAGTTCTGGAGGCATTGCGTGTTGAGTGTCGGAACTCGCGCCGCCGTGCTTTGCTCGACACCAGAGCGAAGAAATGAAAATAAATAGTTCATTCATATAATATAATAGAGTGGGAATCGAACCCACAACCAGTCGATTTTACAGTCACACTTTGTGCTCCTGCGCTACGACTGGCCTCTGAAAAAATTGGAAAAATTAATAATCAAAAAACCTTAAAAGTACAAGATTAAAATAAATTAACATTTTTAAAAATTAGGTAAAATATGCACTGCATAGGCAAAAAAATCGGTAGGTATATTTTCTACAAAATATGTTTTAATGCGTTTTTGAATTTTACCTATTGGATCTGGAATATTGTCATGTTTGTTTGCTTAATTTAATCTCAAGATAGTGTTTATTATTTTTATTAAATATAGTCATAGTTATAAAATTGGTAGGTAGTGCAAGTACGCATACTATATTCAATACGCTTAGTGCAATTATGTTTAAATTCGTTCAAAATCTTAAGAAATGCTGATACGACAGTAAACTTTGTGTTATAATTAATATATAAATTTAAATTATTTTTTATGCATTACTTTAAAAAAGTTATCATTGTGCTCCCTTTCGTCATGTAAATTTTAAGTACTAACGCTGAATTTTTTACTCCCCTCCTTCCACAACTTTTCTCTAAAAGGTATCTAAAGCTTTACCTTTACGTTTAAATTTAAAAGAAAAGCAATAAAATTAATTAAACTATTCTGAGGTAAAATAATTGAATAAGATCAGAAACAAAAGATCCCATCGTTTTGGTAGATTTAGACATAACTGCAGCTTAAAATTATAGTTCCATTGATCAGTTAGCGTGCGCATAACACTTCACTTCACTCTGATGCATAGTCATTCATGTGACAAATTTTATAGAGCCCTCAGGTTATTAGTTTCAATATGTATGGCCGACCACATCGCACCTATTCCACGCCGGACCAGTTTACCTAAATTTGGTACTTAATTCCAATCGATTTGGTCATAAAATAGAACGCTGACATTACTACTGTTACAATGTTAATTTGTATATGCTAGTATACTGCTCTTGAATTATGAACTGATGGTGGGTCTAAAATTTAATACACTGTTTGGTAAATATTTGTATTACCAGTTTGGGATTGCGTTGTTGCGTATGAATAACTCTTAAACGCAATGAGTTTATTGTGTTATTACTAAATATATAATAGGTTTTTGTAAAATCTTTTTTAAATCTATTAATTTATCGGTTTCTGCCTATGTTTCGTTAAATTTTCATGAAAATTTTCAATGCCTATGCTATTAAAATATTAGGAAAAATAATATTTCTTTGGTACGACATTATAATCTTACAGGGCTCTTTGGAAAGATTTAATAATTGAAGAAGAGAAGAGGTATCGGTTGTTTATCTATCTATTTAGAAATAAAAATATGTTTTTTTTATATATGTATAAATTTGTATTATGTACCTACCTGGTCGTTCTATATTACTTTTGATAATATTCTTAACTATTGGTCTTGTTGTCACACTCACCCACATACAAAGCTCATCTTTTGCCCCACGAACTGTACGAGTTACATTATTTTTTAAGTTACTTAAACTTTGTCTTTTATTTTTTACCTAAGTTATTATAATTTAGGTAAAAACTATATAAAGTTAAAAAAAATAATAAAGTGGATGGCATTTAGAATAAAATACGGAAATTTATTCAATTTAAATCGGTTCTTTTAATAGTTTTCCGTTGTATATAAAACTACCGTTAATAAGTTCTTTGATTTTCACGATTATTACACATTTTAAATGAAACTATTTTAACCGGATTAATCGCGTATATTTGGTACTTTTATACATTTTTGGAAACCCGACGTTTCGAACACTTTGCAGTAGTCCGTGGTCACGGGTAGACTGAGGTGGCATTCGTCTGTCAGTTGACATAATTATTATATCAAACTACCGCCAACGATTTCTTAATTGCCTCGCGTACTGCCCTGGATTCCTGCAGAATGAGCTGATAGTATCTTGCCCTCTGGTATGGTGGGTTTGAGACTTCAATGATTTTATGAGTGGGTCCCAGGTGGTAGAAAGTTTCCAGCCATCCTCTCTATTGAAATTAGGATGTTTTTGTATTTCAATAGCCTCGCGGATCATTCTAGAATGTATCTGTTTTCCTTAGCGAGGATTTGGGGTTTATCAAACCTAATGTAGTGGCTGGGTTTATCCACAGTATGCTCACACACAGCTGACTTCGATACATGCCCATTCTTGATATCAGAGATGTGTTCTTTCACCCTAACACCGATGCTTCTCTTTGTTTGACCGATGTATGATAAGCCACAGGCACAGTCTAGTTTGTATACACCTGCACTCTGTAAAGGAATATTACTTTTTACTGGTCTCAAGAATTGGCTCACTTTCTTGTTAGGCTTGAATATGGTTTTTATGGAAGCTCTTCTTAAGATGTTGCCAATCCTGTCTGTAACCCCCTTCACATATGGAAGAAATGCTGGCTGTCTCTCTACTGTGGGTGGCTTGTTGGTCTTCTGACAACGCTGGCGGGGAACTGGCAGCTTGTTCTGATGAAGGCTATTCTTCGAAACGTCGGGTTTCCAAAAATGTATAAAAGTACCAAATATACGCGATTAATCCGGTTAAAATAGTTTCATTTAAAACTACCGTTGTTTGTTGTGTATTGAACAGACTGGATAGTTTGTTTTTTCTAGGATAACGGGTTCCCTCATTTTGTTATGATAAGCAGATGGTTCAAAGATAAGTCACTATTCCTCCACTTTAATTCTTTTAGAGACAGCGGACGTCTTGCGGAACCACCGCATTTTTGTAACTATTTAAAGATTTGTGAAAATATTGTCAATACAAACGTTTAGCACGATACGAATGTACTAAGATAGTAGTCATTGTATCAATATTATTTTAAATAGATAAACATATATTGTATTGTATAAGCTTCTTATTATATTTATATTGTATACTCGGAGTGTGTTACAATTAAACCTAATTATGGGATAGCTATTAATTGATACGGAGAATTAATTACGCATTGTTTAACGCAATTTATGAAGACTATAATTGACTCAGCCAAGGCACTTCAAATGACACGTTCCTCAGTAGGTAGTCCTACTACTACTACTACTACTAGTACTTAATTTACTATTCAATACATTATACCATGGGCCGCCGTGTCATAGTGGAACAGTAGACTAGAGTGTAAACGCGACGATTATGGGTTCGATTTTCGACAGAGGAGTGAGCTATTTTAATATTTTCATTTTCTTCTATGTTCATATAGTCGCTGGTGGTGATAAGACAAAGTGGCAGCGGAAATTGGGAAACGGAGTGTCTTATCACTAGATTCTGCCTAACCTTTTATGTGTGACACATAGCGTGAAGCTAAAAAAATACACGATGGAATAATTTCACATCGAATATTGAATATATAAACCTTCACAAAAGTAAATCTTTATACCGTGAATGTCCGGAAATTAATTATTTTAAAGAGCTTACACGTAAATATTAATAGTAACTATAGTACATTAAGCGAAGCGCTCTGGTTGTAAATGCAGTGGCGCATATGCTATTTTCAACTCCATTAGGTAAATCTATATCGATTTTTTAATGTTAATCCACCTGTAATACAATTTAAGTATGTTTGTTTCGCTTTTATTATTATCTGTATTTTGTTTTGTAGTATTTCTCTAATTTTATATTATTTTTTTTAAATATACGATATTATATATTAAAGGTTATTAGCTTAGTCAAGTAAAAAAAAGATGATTTCAGCAATAAATACGCTTTTCCGGCTCGTAAACGTTGCGTTGCGGGTATAACGGGTATTTGAATCAATGAAATTGACACTCAATTTGAATGTCTAAGAAAATACTTGCGTGATCTCTTCCCTTTAACTGTCTATCCTTTTGTTTCATCCCTAATTTAACTTTTAAGGAAACGGATAGCTGAAGTCGTCGACGCAGAAAGTGGTATGTAACCAAAGGGCGATTGATAGACGCTATTTTAGAGGCAACATTACGGTGCTGTGAAAACGCGTAATTTCAACGGTGACAAATTTAGGTCGCGCGAGGCTTAAGCTTCTTCTTTATTGGGGAAAACGAAATTTCTGGCTATTTAATTTTTCTCTCACATTGATATATTAAAGTTGTATTAACAAAATGCACCAGAAATATTCAAAATGCAAGTAAATATACTTTATTCGTTGCTTATTAAAATACTAATTACAGCTAAATTAGCTTTCCCTGTGTGGCCGCAACACATGCACACGTATACTATGTATACATAGGAATATACAGTATACAACGATAGAGTTTAATCACAAAATTTTCTTTTTAACTGCTCGGGGCTTTCACAGAAAAACACTCGGAGCCAATTTTGCATAATAACTTATTCTAACATGGAACACGGATCTAATTGGATTTCATGTTTTGTCTGCTTTATTTGTTTTCCGCCACAAAATATGAAATAGGGTTCAGCGTCAGATTCGGTTACCACAGAGCAAGGAACAGTTATCGACATTTTAATATATTTTGTTTATAAAATAATACAACATAAGCAAAATTAAAATTTTAGTAGGCCCCAAGCGTGAAATTATAAACGCGATAGGTTGTGGATTCGATTCCTACTCGTGGAATTGAAGTATTTATTTATTTAATATTTTCATTTCCTCTCTCTGGCAACGAGGTAAAGTGTGGCGTAGAATTCCGCCAGTAATCCCGCAATTGCTTTCAGAATTCCGCAGAAAGTGGGCAACGGATTTTTTTAAACAGGACAGAGGGTTTTAATACTAGGTTCCCAGGTTCCGTCTGCCTACCCTGCTATTTGCGGTATACAGCGTGAAGCTTAAAGCAAAAGAAAGTATAAAATCTTGGTGGTCTACGTCAAAGTAATGGATTCATTTACCAACACTTGTATTGATAAATGTGTATTTAAACATGTTACAATTTGAACAGAAATAAGTAGACACACATTTTTTACTATTTTATCAAATTGGATTATTAAAAAATCGATGATCATGTATGGCGACAACCTTTTGAATTTAATGTAATCGAAAACTACTTAATGAGAATAAGCTTACTGCTAAAGTCTATAAACATTAATAGAATACAAGTTTTAATCCAGCACTGTCTGCGGACCGCTTAGTCCCACTTTATACGCTTGCATCCGAGCATTACAGGTGAAATGTTTATTTTTTAACTGTATTCAAACAAACATTTTCTATCTCTTAAACGTTACAATTCATGCTTGAAGCGTAAAGAGCTAACAGCGTAATATTTAATGTTCCGTTCGCTTAAAAAGGCTTGTTTTATGGAAATTTTATATAACTTCTCGGCGAGATTCATTGCGAAAGTCAATTTACAGTTCCTGTGGTTGGATATTTTAGCCACTGTGGATTCTTTTGTTTGATTTCTGCACTTAAAATAACCTTTTACATGCATTCATGGTTTTATACGTGGAACGTTTTAATTTTTTACTGACGCAGTATTACTTTGGTGTTTGAGCTTCATCAACTTTAATATAACATCGTATATGTAAATTATTAGTGTTTGCGTTTGCTCACGTCTTATAAATTTATATTTCATAGATATATTAAATTAAAGGTAAAATAAACTTATCATATATATATCACATATATCGTATTTTTATTTTATGATTCAATCAAATTGCAATATGGAATAATACATTAATATTGATAAATATTTGCATTGTAATTTTCGCAAAAAATCTATTTAATAAAAAATCAAATAAAATAAATCTATTTAATAATAAAAAGAAAATCTATATAAAAGGTAGCTGTAGCTCCTCTGGTGCACACGGTACACGGGGTTGTGGGTGGCGGTGATCACTTACCATCAGGTGACACATACGTTCATTTGCTTTGTCATTTTTTCATAAAAAAGGAGTCTACATATAATGAAGAGGAGCATAAGGGATATAAAATATTAGATCGCGTAAGCTTCAAAGTCGACGTCAAAGTAATGGATCAGTTGGTTGTTTTAAAGTAGCGCTTGGAAGCACGTTCTGCCAAACACTGAAACTGACGAAAACCACGTTCAGGATTCCCTTTGAACAAACTTTGTAATCTATGGTTACTGTCACCTAGTGCTTAAGCCAATTTGAAGAAAAAAAATTGTAATATTTAGTATCTATTAACAAATATATTACCTTTCTTTTCTTCATAACTCTTTAAAAGTTGTAGTAAAGTTTCTGAAAATTTAATAATTAAGCTACACTCGGCTTAGTAGAATCGAGCGTGTAGCGCATTATAAAATATACGGCTTGTTAAATTTTTAATTGATATGAAACATTACTTATAAATCCGACACAAGTACGGTACGAACTTCAAAACAATAAACTTCTCTTTGTTTATATAACTTCAGTTTCCGAAAGCAGGTAAGTTTTCCAACATTGTGGTTTTAATGATCTAATATTAACGAACATCGAGGGTATTAATTAAGGATTCCAAGTAGGTATACCATCAATAGAGGAATTATCAACGCAGCGGTAGGAGCTGGGAGTGAAGCGTAACGTGTAATATTAAATTGTTAGAAGCTAGAATACATTTATTTATTATAAAGACGTTACAAAAGTAGGAAATAACTAAATTAATCATACAATTGAATGCTTAAAATGTTTTAATTTTTATTTAAGTTAGATTGTAAGTATGTTCTTTTAGGTAAATAGTTACTTGAGATATGTTAAATACTACTAGGTACTTTAAATAACTAGTAACTAATAGAAACAGTGGATACATATAATATATTAATTTTAATCTAATATTAATAAGCCATCTGCTTTTGTAATTTTTTTTATTACATTCCGTTGTCGCAGGGAAAGCAGAGGGAACCCAATGTTCTGACGCTCCACTCCCCACTTTTCGTCGAATTCTGGAGTAGCGGAACTCAACACCGCGCTTTGTGCCGTCTCCAAAGCAAAGAAATAAAAATATTAAATATTTCATTTCCTCGAATGGCAATCGAACCCACAACCTGTCGCGATTACAGCCACACGTTTGTCCACCACGACTCGCCTCGTTATTTTATGAGAATAGCAATATTGTCACATATTCAACGATAAATAAATCATAATGAAAAAATGAATAGCAAATTTGCTTAAATTTTCATCCCTTACAATCCAAAAATACGACAATGTAAGCAGTTTGCTGTTGACAAGTGTCAGAATTATTGACGTGTTCACCGGTCGACTAAGCCTATTCCCACATAGAGCTACAGCTCTGGATGGGAGTTAGGATATCAGTACATTATTTTATTTCTTTGACCAATATCTGACTATAATGTTATATGATTTTATTATTTTTTGTTTAGTACAGTTATCAGGTTTTTAAGTAGATACATAATATTTGTATATTACCTATTCTACTTAGGCAGATATTTAAGAAAAAAAATGTATTTTAAATATAGAATATACTTAAGTATAAAATGTGACGTTCAATTATTTACAATGATATTACAAATAATATAGAGAATAAAAAAATTGTTATCAATTAAAAATAATAAAAACTGATAACTTGATAGAAATAGCATTTATTCGATAAATTATTAGTTAAAATAAGTAATATACCTCAATAAATATAAATTTGAGTGAGAAGATAACAAAAAAAAAAACGTTTTTATCACATCTAGTAGAATATTTTTCATCGAAAGTAAATCGTCATTTATTGGCTGACGCGGTGCCGCTCAGCTAATCCTACTACGTCAGCTTCGTGACCTCCTTAATCCTTCTCCCCTTTTGCCAGAACCGAAAGCATACTTTGTTAAGATTATAGATTTTTTTTTGAAAGCTTTAACTACCAAATTTTGCTAACATTAGCTGAATAAAAATAAAACAACGGAAAAAAGATTTTATTTTGCTTTTCGCCTCTTAATGTTTTTGAAATTGGTGGTTAAAGAAGTATTTTGTTAAGAAAAGCTATGTCATAGAACTGAATATACCTGATCAATTTACTAGGCAATGTCCAGCAAAACAAAAAATATACATAGATATTCGTAAATATGGATCAGAATATAAACCTTGTATAAAGTTCCAGAACCAGGAAACTATAAACCGAATACAAAAGCTCTAATCTTTCCAAAGTTAACCAAAATTGGTATTCCAATTAGACTAACCTAGTATGTTAGACTACAATATTTGCTTACCTCTAATACTCCACAGTAAATAGACACTCACGAACTAATACAAGCGATCAATAGGTCTTTTCATCAAATTAATAACGCCACTTAACGAAGAACTAGCAACTCGAGTCCAGAGTTGCAATACTTAACGTGCACCGTACGGAGGGTATTCTCGTGTGTCCCCAAGTTATATGGGCCGAAACATGTAAGCAGCTTACTATATGTTTCTCCTCGACTAATATTCACAAAATTACCAGTCTAGCCAATTTCTGCTATTTGAATAATTGATGCGGTTCTCCGGTGAGCTACAGCAAACATTTGCTATCCGCAATCAAAGGTTCCAGTTGCTTGTGTTTCTGTTAATGTTACCTTCGCTTGCTTTTCAACGCATTATTTTATTGTGTATTCTTAATGTATTTATTGGTAGCTATGATTAATTAGAATTTTTTGTTATTATATTTTTTTTTATATTGAGAATATTTAAAGTAATTTAGAAATGTCACAATAAGTTCTTCTATATTTTAGACAAAATATAAAACTCGCTTGTCCCGTAGCTTGTCTCGTCTAGTCTGTACCGGTTGGAGGTTTCGAGCTGCCAAGTTTAAATTGTTCCCGGTATTTTATTTGACGTTCACATAATACTGTATTCTAAATTGACTTACTGCTTAGTGGTATCGTAGTCTTTTTGTCAAAAATATACTTGAACTCTTAAAACGAAACATGACGTAAAACTTACATACCTTTTAGTTCCAACATTGTATGTGATGCAACTTAATGAGAACGCGACTGGTATTAGGAGCCCGAATTAAGCAACAATGTAGCAAAATAACTTCAGTATTTTTTACTTTTACTGAATGGATAGTTTCGTTTTTTATTTTCCAGTTGTAATATCCGTTCTTATCTTCATTTATACGCGGGTAACTCGCTCTCATGTCGCTGAGATTTTATTGGTTTAAAAATTGAATATCTTTTTTTTAAAAAAAAACCTGAATTGATTGAGTACATTTACCTGGCAACTTTACCTATTCGGTGTATTTTAAAATAAAAATATATTTTTTTTGTAAGTTTATTCAGTAATAAAAGTGGAAAAATTGATGAAACAGTTTCGTGCTTCAATGAAGTATGCCTGTATTTAACTACACTACGTCAAACTATATAAATATGGTATTTGTACGCGTCCACTCAACATAACTCTCGGTTTTTTGCAAGTGATCAAGGATATAGTGGCGGGAGCTTCATGTCTAATTGATTGGGTTAATAAATTATTGTTTAAGGCCGTAATGGCGCAGTCGCACAAGCATGTGACTCAACGGTTGTGGGTTCGATTCCCACTTGGATAAATAAAATATTATTTATTAATGTTTTTATTTCATCGTTCACAACAACAAGGCAAAGGGTGGCATTGAGTTCCGCCATTTAACATGCCTCAAAAATTCGGCGGGAAATGAGGAACGGAATGTCTAAACTCTAGGTTTCCATTGCCTAGCCTGCTAAATGCGGAATATAACGTTACGTTGAAACCAATAATTAATGTCTAAACAGTGAACTTATTATGACTTATAAAATATTTTTCCTACGGCTTTAAATACATGTTACAATTTTACTATAAATAGCTCATGGACCATATAAATACAGATAAATTAGGATGAAATAACATACCATATTATAATATTGTATATCAATTACTGCATAACGACTTGCATTTGCAATTTAGAGACTGACGTGAATCAATATGTAATGTAGACCTGAAACTTAATACAATATTATACGAGTGACTGTAGAAAGCGAACAATGTACGTAATAGTAACAATACTAGATCCCATTTCAACGCAACCGCAAGGCAAAGAGGCCTCATCTACAAATTAGTGAGGCCTGTCATTGAAGACGTCTTCACTTCGTAATCACAAGGTACTTCTTGAGGTAAGTACTCGTAAGTTTCCACATGCGACTGAATATCACTAGCTCTTTGATCTAATTACTTCTACTACTGACTGAGCTGACCTCTACAGCTTATTTTATACTTTACCGTATGTACATATATTTAACGTCGATGCTATCGTGGGTCAGTTAAGACAATTAAAAGATAATTGAATTGTTTTAAACAAATGCGAAAATTCGAAGTTGAAAATGCGATAAATCATAGTCACATCATCGTTTTTGTTTTTATTTTTTTATTTTATACGTAAAAAAATAAGAGTGGTCGAACACGTTAACATTTTTAGAGTCATTCCACGCCTGAGAAAAAAAATCCTAATCTCAATATAGAGATGCTAACAACATAATAAAGTTATAGCAAGCTTATAAGAATTTCGACGTAGCTTGATAAGAACGTATGGGTTGGTGGTCAGAGCGCTTGGACGGTTTCCAAGATGCACGGGTTCAAATCCCACTACGTTCAAATTGTATACGTTTTCTAAAAAGTGTTGATCGTACTTTTATGAATACTACTATATTGTTCTCATAATAACGTATATATGAAATACAAAACTTGAAAAATTTATCACATGTACAACTTTAAAATATTTTACATCAATAAAAGTTTACCTCAATACAGGTTTAGAAATGAAATATCCTTTCAATATATGATATTATAGCCAAAACATTAGCGCATTTTAAATCGAAATGCCGAGTCACTACTTCTGCTACCGTTCCCGCAACGAATACGTGGATCAAATATTAATAATAATAAATAAAATACAAAACGGAAAAGCTTTGCCTTATATGTATTCCGTTTACAGTGAAAGAAGTAAATGAAATTCTATTATACTAAATTCGTGTAAACAATAATATTTTGGGAGCGTCCCTGCCAAAACAGCAAAGAACAACCTCGCGTCGTGTGTCGCATACCAACGAATCGAGCAACAAGTAAAAGTCTTTGTCTCTCGCCAAATGCGAGCAATTTGGGAGCTCTCTATCAACTAGAACTTCGTTTTGGAGATTTTTGAAAATTTTAACATACCTCGATCGCTTTGTTTCGGCGCGCAATATTCACCTGTTTTACAGCGCTGCGCCGCGTTCCGGGCTTTCAATATGAATTGATCACAGATACTCTATGCCGCTTTGGTGCATAACTTTAGAATTTAATTTGATTTAGAAATAGATTTCACAATAGTGTAGATAAACTGATCTATTTCGGAGATTTCTTTTCTGGTATAAAATATTAAGTCTGCTCCTAACATTAAACGTTGTTTTACCTATACAAAATAAAACGAGAGTAATCATAGAAAAAAAGGCTAACTCTTTCTCCTGCATAAGTGAGGTCTGCAGAGGAAGCCTAGTGTTTAGACATTTCGTTTCCCATATTCCGCCCAATTTCCGAGACAATGCGTGTTAGGTGGTGGTACTCAACGCCGGAAAATAATTAAAATATAATCATAATCTCAATCAGGCCCGTACTTATTACTGATGATGAACTGATTTCAATAATTAATTATATATTTATGTAATATAGATCCATAAATAGCATAAAGATAAATAAAGATTTTGTAGAAGATTACTTCCAGCTTTATCGTTTAGACTAGCAAGAATGAAACTTGTCGTTACCCTGGCATGTTACTGTATCTGTTGCATATGCTCTTGGGGGCAATGCATTGCGATTATTCCGCCGTTTAGAATGTTCCGAACATTTTAACAGCGGCTGCGGTCGTTAGGCGTTGGGAGGTGTCTCGCGACGCTTGCATTCAAACATTATGATAAATGGTAACTTTGACAAATTTCTTATTTATTTCTCTTGGAGTGTTTCTATAAATATCTGGAACAATAACTGAACGTCGGCCATGTCTGTGTCTCTCTCAAATCAAATTAGAAATATTCAATTTCAAAAGATTGTTATAAAGTGCAATGTACTATTCCACTTTATAACAATCTTTAGTATTTTTGGCATTTTAATAGTAAATTATGTATGTAATGTAACAATTTTTAATTATTTAGGATCCAGTAGAAGATTAAAAAAACTCGGCACTTCAATTAGTATAGGCCGTGACTCTTATTACCATAAAAGGCCATTTCACGAAATAAATAAAAGAATCAGTTATATAAATGGTTAAATTTGAATGCTTTTAGAAATTGTTCTGTAATACAACTATCACAATAACCGAGTCTAGAGCTATACAGAGCGTAATTGGTGCTCGAGCTTGCTATCGCTTACAAATTGTGCTCCTCGGATTCAATTGCTCGCTTTATATTGAGTAATCGTGCATGGGTTTTGTCTAATAACATAATAGACAAGAGGTTGCGGATGTTACATTTGATTTGTTATATTTTTACATAAAAAGGGAAGAATTTACATACTATAATTAAATTTACGTTGATGACAAAGCATAGTGTTGTCTACCAACGAGTATTTTTGTTTTATGAACTCTATATTTTATAAATCTGTTTGTTCCTTAGGCGACGGAGCTCAACGTTTTTATTAAACTGGAACAAGAACTATGTTCGTGTATTGAATATACCAATTTCTACAATAGAGATTAGGGCGATCGATTTCCATATAATATTTATATAAATATATATGTAACTAATGTCAACTATGACCTATTTAATAATCTTTTATCATTATATGTATTTACGATATAATTATTTTTGGAACTAAGTAAATTACAATACAATTGTAGCAATCCGATTAGATGGATACATTAAGACTTAATTTCAATAAGAGATCCGATTATCTAAGTGAATTAGTAGCCTCTAAATGGAGATTAATTTGGTTTTGAGATTAAATAAACAAGCGTTAGGGCAATATCAATAATATAAAGTAATTTTATTCCCACAACTGCTATATAAAATATTAAACTTTCAACAAAATTTCTGAGGACGATATGGATTCGACCTATACCCGGCGGCTATAATTATTTTCATTTCCCCAATCTGGCTAGAATCTGAAAGACAGAGTGCGGCGTTGAGTTTCGCTACTTACGAAGCAAAGTCTCGAATTCACGTATTAAGATATTAACACTAAGTTCTCACTGTCTACTTTGCTACAAGCGGGATAGGAGTGAAGCTGAAAAATACAATATTGCTAAAAATAATATAAGTTCTATATACGTAGGTACGTTGTATACATATAATACATAAATGTAATTTGAATAGATGGAATGGAGCTATCACTTTCATCTTATAAATTAGATTCTCTTTGATCCGTTTCATCGAAATATACAAAGTAAGTTAAGTAAAAATGCCAATGTAACTATATTTCTAAAATTTATTTTTATTTTATAACAGATTCTTTAAATGTATCAGAATAAACATATTAAATATAGTAGTTTATAGTTCTATATTGAATAAGTAAAATAATTGTGAATCTTTGAAACAAAGACAAGCTTTCTAGATTTTTTTTCATGGTGTATTGTATTTTATAAATCAAGTCCTTTTATTTTCTTTTTTGTGCATAAATTTGTAATTCTCAATTTTGTAGCGGCGGCCATTTTGGATTAATAACAATATTGACTATATGTACTATTATTGTCATCAGAACGGAAGTCGTAATCCAAATTTCAGCTCAATCAGACTCAGAGAAATGGGTTTAATTGAGCTTGCTAGATTTTACATACACTAACATACAAACAATATGCAAGTCAAATAAAATAATACAGCAAGTCAAATAAAAGCTTGTTTTTACTTTTTTAAGTAGGCAGAGGAAAAAGGAGGAGTGTTAGAATACTCTGTTCCCTGTTCCACCTAATATTAGAGATAATTCTCGCTTTGTGTTAGTGGCGAAATTCATCAATAAATTAATATGAATTCAATCTTTCCCACTATTGGGTTCGAACCCATTATTCTTTCTGCCTATTTCATAACAAGGAAAAACACGTTTGAAAGCAAAGGTCAAAATCGGATCGATGCTCAAATTATATTTTGTTAAATCAAAGTTTCGCAATGGTTTTGATGGAAACTTTATTAATATATATTGAAATTAATCTCTATTAAATACTCCGAATTTAAATATTTTATTACTAATAAAACGTTGCCAAGTAGATTCTCAGATATTATTCTATTTAATATCTTTGCCAATTTGAACTGCTTAATGAGTAATAAACAAGTCTCTTGTAATGCTCAATTTATTTATAAGGAGCTTTTGTTGAAATCTGACATAGCTATAGATAGCGTTTTGATTTTTGTAATAACGTTAGAGTCACAGATTCTCGTGTGGAGTATTCGATAGTTCTGTATTTTTTTAGCATTTTTTTTTTAAAGTTAGATTCATATGTTTGTTACATTATTCTTATAATTACCGTAACATATAATAATTTTATTTAAAGAAAATATTAAAAAAAAACTTTTGAGGGGAGCTAATTCTAATTTAATACATCCAAATTTCAAAGTAAAGGCGATGGTTTAGGAATCGCCTCGTTGAATTTTCAAAAAAAGAAATCAATGTTAAAAATCTAAAATGTGCGAATAACTCTTAAAAGGAAACTGAAGAATGAAGTTAAATATAAATAACTGATTTATTTACAATTCATCCTAATAGCTTTTAGTTTGAGCAATGTAGAAGTGACGTTTTGAAATTGTCCTAAGATCTTGGCACTACCTGAGTTAAAGCTTCTTTACATCAAACGGCATAACAAATTCATACATAATGTATAAACGGCTTAATGGAGCTGGCATGAGGTCAGGCCGACTTGGCATTAAGAGCTTTCGGTGAGGCCAGGGAGTGGGGAGGGACCAAAGTGAATATTATAACAGGATAATAATAATATTCCTTGTTTTCTAGCTGCTAAATAAACAGTTGCGGGCCCGACGCCGCTTTGCAGCCAAAGGTTTAAGATACCGAGATTGTTCGGTCAAAGAGACTGTGCTGCTGAAAAACTATTTGTATGATAAATATTGACTGCCGCTGAATTCTGGCTTAAATAATATTGTAAAATAAATACAACGATTGCAACATTTTCGTGGTATAGTTTAATTAATGTGGGGTGTGTTTGAGCAACTCTATTTAGTACTCGATTGTAGGAGACTCAAACTCTGTACAGAATGTTTTTGCATAAATGTGCATTTTCGGCAAGTTGCCATTTTATTAATAATAGCTTATTTATGACATCTTATTAAACCGAAATACTAAAAGGTGAATTAGAAGAATTCGCTTCTTATTCTTCTTATTCATCTTTAATTAGGTATAGGTCACGCTAATTTCAAATAATTTATTGTTTTGTTGGATAAAGCTATATTAAATAACGTTAATTGTTTCGATGTAACCCACTCCACCTCACAGTTATCTAGGGAGCATAATTTTTTTTATGTGTTCTGCACATCTCTTAATTATTATTTTCATTTGAAATCACAAGTAAAACTTAGTATAAAATAAAAAATAATTATTAATTCTAAATGACTCTATGCTCGCACCAAAATTTTGACTAATAATACATTATTTTCTTTTTAATGTATTGTGTAATACATATTTTTTCTATTAATGCATACAGGATCTGCAATTAATAGTCTTATATTAACTTTCATTCAGTCATTTACAATCATTAGTTCTTAAGAAAGAAGTTAATTTTTGTTGCTAACTTCAAAATTTTTCATACCTGTCGCAGCACTTATTTCTTTAATGAAATACGTTACGCTTTATGTTACGGCTGTAGGACAAAGAAAAATTAATTTTGCAGCTTAGTATTTGAATAAACGTTTCGTCGAGAGATACATTTACATAAGTTATGAAACTCGAGGTAATCGTTATATTAGACTTGTTCTAATTATTCTCTAATTATATCGCAATTTAATTTATTTATAGGTCAATATTGATATTATTTTGTACTTTATTTAGATTAATTATTTTATATTAAAATAATTTATTTAATGAGGAGCATTAGGTACGTGTCTTATTTAGTTATTTTGAACTTTAATTTTAACAAGTTTCTCTAAACGATCATATTTATAAGGAAAAATATAGAATTTCTTGATTTTTATTAACCACATTAAATATAATTATCCGCGACTAAACCGGAAATTGTATATTTTTAAATTATATAATTCAATTGAGATACTACTCAGAGTAGTTTAACAATTTCAATCTTCCTGTAATATATATCGTGGTATCTTCCGAGTGAATGCACCAGTTAAGTACCAATTATCAAGCTGCCTTTGTAAAGAAACTTCATTGTACACTTTACAAGAAAATCGCCTTGCATATTTCTTAAAGTTGTTACGTATAACCGGGGCTTAACTTATAACAATGTCGTCTACAGAGAGCATTTACAATACAAAGTAAATACTTTCATTCGGATATAAGGTCGTATGAAATAGGCCTCGGGATGACCCTAAGTAAACCTGCTTTTGAGTTACAACAGCCACAAAGTACCAAGAAACCACGTTTGGACCGTTGGACAATTTCGCCGAGGGGTCATACAAATATTCATATTTAATTCTGCGCTGCCTTTGAACTTGCCTATTAGCAAACAGACCTCCGAAAGACCAATTTTGCATAAGATTAAAACTTAACATTGTTAATGTTTTCGTGTTCGTTTCATGTGAGTATACTGTAATATATAATGCAATATTGTTTAAGTAAGGTTTTTTTTAGAAGAACCAAATATATTTAAGAAACATTTTCAATATAAATAATTTACATCAGGAGAAGAAACTACTGAGCATTCTATGGATTCACAATATAATCATAATCACAGGGTTAAAACCTACTAAATGTATTTGAATAATATTTTTGTACAATGTCATTCAAATCTTAACAAAAGTTTTTACAGAACTTTATGATCTGTAAAAACACAGGCTACTCTTTCGACAATTATTGCTACGTTTAAATAAAAATATTGCCACAAGCCTACAACGGTAAGCCCAGATAAGCGCCTTTTATAATTAAAACAGTAAATCTTCTTTTGGTATAGAATTTATTTTTTCTCAGGTACTTAAATATATTTGAAGGAATAAATATTTAAGTATAATTTAAATGTTTTTTTTTTTAAATAGTTTGATATATTAAGGAAATGTGTTAAAATTATATAAACAACGAAATATAACGACAACTAAACCACGGGCAGGTGTAATACGCGTCTCTAGACATTAAAAATTAACTTTCAAAAACGAATTCTGAACCCGAAACCATCCAGCGACACGTTGTAACGTTTCGTGCTAATCAAAATATTCTATTCTGTTTGTAAACGTAAATTTGAGCAAAAACACGGGCTGCGGTCAACCAGCGGTCTTGTTTCAGCGGCGACACGTAAAGCAGGCATTGCATTGAATTATTTACAATACATATAATAAATTCCCTTTTTAATTTTCATCTACCCTCACGTAAATTAGATTAGGTTATGGACGAGTGACGAAACGTGGTGAATGTTTTATATAACACTTTACTTAAGAGCTTTTATTATAAAGCACATGTCATTTCTCTAAAGTTTGCTTGAAAAAGTAAATAATATTTATCTATATTGCAACTAAATTAAAGTGGGGAACGGAGTGTCTTAACACTAGGTTCCCTCTGCCTACCCTGCTGTGTGCGGGATGCAGCGTGAAGCTTTTTTTTTTATATTGATACTAATTAATTGATTTAATTTATTTATTAATACCGCATTTAAAATAAAAAGATATCCATAGAATTTTATCTTAATAGTAGATACCTAAATTAGCTTTTAAATTAATGAAAGAAGCGGACTATTTGCAACAATATTTGAGAGCTCTTGGATTTGTCAATGTCAAATGCTTAATTAATGAAAAGAGTTTGGACATACTTAATTACATTAATTTTGATTAGTTAAGATCTTCCCTTAAATCTTTATTATGAAAAATCATTACTTTCCCCACTATTGACTGTTTAAATTGTACACTGCTTTTTAAGTTCTCCTTTTTTATAGATTAAAAGCATAATGTTTTATATTAGAAGTGGAGTGATACTATTTTCCTGATTTGATTATCTGATAAGTCTAAAGGAACGGTACGTGAGTAGGATTATTTCACTAGGTTTCATATGCTGTGCAGTGCTGAAGGTGACTAAAAAATAAAAAAAAAAACAGAAAAATTACAATATTGAATTAATTGGTGCCAAAACTGTATTTTAACGACCGTCTAGTCTATTTCTATTATACTGTCTATTTCCATTATACAGGCTATTAAACCTGTATAATAGAAATAGAAACGTCTATACATGTATTATACATATGCGTGGATCTTTGTAAATCTCATGCAATGCCCATTACGGTGAACGTTTCCGTTGTGATTACAAACACTATTCTTAGACCAGATTTACTGACTGCGCTTAGATTTAAACAGAAGTCAAGCTAAATAATTCTATTCTACATGTTATTCATATATGTATATTGTGGAATTTTATTTTATAATACTTAATAAAGTATAAATTATTTCTTGAATTTTATAATATTATTATTATTAAAATACAAATTTCAGTACTTAAATAATTTAAAAAAATATTTAACATTAACATTTTAAATATTTTTTAGTATATAGAAGAGTTACCTATGTAGGTAGCAATACATTTTAAATTTAAGTAAAACGCTGTTACAGGTGATAATAAGTTCAAATCCTTATTTTAAAACATACACAAGTAGTCATTTAGTTTACTTATATCTTGCCTATTTAATTTTATAGCGTATAGGCATATTATTATCGACTCTATCGGAAATTACTATCGAGGTGCATCGCAACAAAAACTAGTTGATATTCAATATAAAAAGTGCATTACAAACACTAACTCCAGGCGATACATACGTGGCTCGCAGCGAGGCGTAAATGCCATGGTCACCCATCGTAACAACGTGGTAGTTGCTATTTTTTAGATATAAAATTATGCCTTATTAAAATTATTAATAGTATTTTACTTATGCGATGGCACGGGCCAATGCTTCGTTATGGACCAAGGAGGCTCTGTTTACTGTTTCCGTTCGAACGACCGTTATTTTGAATTTTTCACAAGCAAATATAGTTATAATAACAGGTAGTGAGTCATTGCGTTTTATATCTATTATTTACGCTACATTGATCTTACTAATAATCTATAAAATTGTATACTACTCTTACGTATTTCTGTAGCGTCACGCTTTCCCCCGTAGAGTTAGACAAAGAGAACCTAGTTTTAAGACATTCCTTTTTCTACTTTCCGCCTAAGTTTGAGACACTGCGTGTTAAGTGGAAGATATCAACACCATGCTTTGCTTTTCCAGAACTGGAAAATAAAAATAGCTCTTACCCCCACGTGGGGATCGAAACCACAATCATCGCGTTTATTAGATACTATCCCACTGCGTTACAATAGAGTCAACTATACGTGTCGCATACTTCAATGTCGTTATGTGTTATAACATCGGGTCTCTACGCGCAGTCAAAGTTAAGGTCAAATTACGTAAGTTCCACCGTAGACGGCGTGGCGGCGTGCGCGCAGGTTCAACGGCCGGGGCCCACTCGGGCGAACTTCTAACATTTTTTCCTGTGGAGTTTACTCATACACATGATCAATCTTCACTATATATTTAATATATGAATATTTATATTTATGTTGATATTACTTAACGAATTCTTCTATATTATTTTATTTATTACTTTATAGTAAAAAATTAAGTCATTTTAGAAGTTCAAGACAACATATTTATTTTAACTTAAAAGAGACCAAACTAAGCTTTTATTAATTTGGTATAATCTGATTACACTACTTATTTGTAAGCTACCTTGATTAAACATAATAAATAAAATAAATCATAAATCAGCTTCACGCTGTATCCCGCGCACTGCAAGGTAGGCAGAGGGAACCTAGTGTTAAGACACTCCGTTCCCCACTTTCTGCCGAATTCTCGAGCCATTGCGTGTTGAGTGGCAGAACTTAATACCGCTTGTCCTCGACACCAGAGCCAACTATACGTATCGCAATAGAGTCCACAACAAGAAGAAATGGAAATATAAATTTAAGTAAATATTTTCATCTCCTCTAGTGGGGATCGAACCCACAACCAGTCGGTTTTACAGTCACACTTTGTGCCCCTGCGCCACGACTGGCATGCAATAGATGAAGTTAATACGTAGACATATATCTCATCACTTTCCACATAGTAATCCTTCTCTTCTTGATTTAATTATAGTATCTTCCAAAGATCATGTTATGAGGCATGGCCAGTGTCCTGCGCTATCGTTATCCTATCATGATCTTCTTTATATATCGTACAAAGTTAAGCCCCCCAAAGCAAAATCAAGGATTCTTCTCCAGCGTAACTTTGGAGGTATGGATTTGGAGCGCTTATACGAAGATGCCAGTAAAATCGACTGGACTGTAATAGATGATGCACATACAGTTGATGAAAAAGTAGATATTTTTAACTCGCTTCTAATAAAACTCTACGATACCCATGCACCAGTCCGACCAGTCCGAATGAAGCATCTTCCTGCACCTTGGCTTACTGCAGATATTAAAAAACTTCAAGTAAAAAAGAACCAAGCTAAATCTAAATATGTTTCTGATGCAAGTGACAGCAATAGAGAGAAATTTGTGAGGGCTCGTAATCGTTGCAACAGGGTTTGTAGAGATAGTCAACGACGCCATATCTATAAGTCAATAATTGATGAAGACGATCCAGCTAAAGTTTGGAATTTTCTCAAAACTCTTGGAGTCGGGAAAGCAAAACATAATGCTCCTCAGAATTCTCTAGATATCAATTCACTTAATAAACATTTCTCTTCTTTCAGTACAATTGATAGTACAAATAAATTAAAAACATTAAATTATATTTCCACTTTACCCACTCCTGAGGTTTCTCCCTTTAAATTTAATCAATTCACTGAATGTGATGTTAAGAGAAACATTATAGCTGTTAAGTCGGGTGCAGTCGGTGCTGACAGCATTAGTCGTAAAATGATCATTCCTATAATAGACCTGTTAACTCCTGTAATCACATCCATTTTGAACCACTCAATACTTCAAGGTGATTTCCCTTCCACTTGGAAAAAAGCTCAAATCTTCCCACTACCTAAGAAACCTAATCCGTCTTCCTATTCTGATTATCGTCCTATTTCCATTCTTCCTTTGTTATCCAAAGTGCTAGAACGTCTCGTTCACAATCAATTGAGCACATTCCTTTCAAAGCACAATCTTTTAAATCCACTACAATCCGGCTTTCGCCATGGTCATAGTACGACTACTGCTTTAGTCAAGATCACCGATGATATCAGACAAGGTATGGATGATCAAAAGATTACGGTGCTGACTTTGCTAGACTTCAGCAACGCCTTCAACACTGTTGATTTTGACATACTACTTGCTGTACTGCGCTCTCTTAACATATCTCCTGAGGTGGTTGATTGGTTTCATTCTTACTTGTACGGACGCCGACAGTGCATTCGAATAGAAGATTCCTATTCTGAATGGTCCTTGACCAGTACTGGCGTCCCTCAAGGTGGCGTGTTGTCTCCTCTTCTATTTTCAATTTTTATTAATTCTATATGTCCTAAAATCTCTTCTCTCTACCACCTGTATGCCGACGATTTACAAATTTACGCACAAGGAACTCTCACTGAACTGCCTGGTACTATTGCGAGAATAAACAACGACCTTACGCAAATTTCTATTTGGAGTAAATGTTTTGGACTGACGATAAATCCTTTTAAAAGTCAATCTATTTTGATCGGCAGTCCTAGATTATTGAAAAAAATGGATAACTCACAGATTGCACCTTTAATAATCGATGGGGTTATTATACCATATAGCGAGACTGTAAAGAACCTAGGTATAGTTATAGACCAACATCTGTCTTGGGAAACACAAGTAGGAGAGGTAAGTAGAAAGGTTTACGCTGCTTCTGCGTCTCTCCGAAGGCTGCGCAATTTCCTACCAATACCGACCAAAATTGCGCTGGCAAACTCTCTCCTATTACCAATTCTTGATTATGCGGATGTATGTTATCTTGACATTAAAGAGGAGCAATTAAACAAACTTGAGCGACTTCAAAATCTTTGCATCAGGTTCATATTTGGTATACGTAAATATGATCACATTTCCGAGTTTCGAAACAAGCTTAAGTGGCTCCCTATCCGCCTTCGCAGGAATACTCATATACTTCATCTTCTCTATTCTGTGCTGTTTAGTCCTTTTACTCCTCCTTACCTGAAGAAACAGTTCATGTTTCTTCATGACACTCATTTACGTTCTCTACGCTCCGACAACAATCTTTTACTAGAAATTCCTCTTCACTCTTCCTCCTTTTTCTCCAATTCTTTTACTATTAAAGCTGCTCGTCTATGGAATTCTTTGCCTATCGAGATCAGACGTGCCAAAAGCCCATATGTTTTTAAGAAAATGCTCAAAAGTCATTACTTAAATATATAACATTATTTCCTAACTAAATTGATTCCTTTATTTATTTATATATTATTATTATTATTATTATTATTTTTTTATAAATTAAATTTTATGTGTATATGTAGTATGTATAAATATAAATTTATATGTATATTTATGTATATGATATATATATATATATATATATATATATATATATATATATATATATATATATATATATATATATATATATATATGTTAAAAATTATTATGTAAATTTTCTATTTTATGCACCGCCCACTTGTTTTTTTATACAACTCCAAGTTCCAAAGGTTGCCTGGAAGAGATCGCTCTAAGCGATAAGGTCGCCTTGTTGTACTTTTTTTTATTAGTATTATGTTTGTAAGTTGTTTTTGTATCTTTTAAATGTGCAATAAAGTATATTTATTATTTATTATTATTATTATTATATCTCGCTACACATTCTCGTACTTACACACACGCGTATGCCTACTCCAGCGAAGCTTGAAACACTAATCTCGTAAAGGAAACTGTAGATAAGACAAGGGAATCAACGAACACGTGTATTCCACCGCACCCTGTAATTACCTTACGTACATTGATGACAAGAATTAATTAGCACTATCGAAAACAGACGCCCCGCGCGTACCGTTGACACCTGGCACTTACCTATGAAACATAGCTTTAATCCTTGTGAATTTGTACCTTATAAATATTATATTATATTATATTTAGTAAATATATAAATATATATATTTACTTAACTTAGCTCCACGCTGTATTTCTAGCGGGTAGCTAAAGAGAACAGAGCGCAAAAAGCTATGGTGACAGAGTTTTAGAAACGTTCTAAGTAGTGTTAGAGGGAAAAAAAATATAATATAGTGATTCGGACGGACGAGTCGTAACTGCAATAAAGTATATTTATGTGACTACCAACTTTTTATTTATTTTATTCTAACAATAGTATGACAATATAAATATTAAACATGTCATCCGTTTTTAATTATTTTATGACAGTACCGTGGACAAGCGTCATTTTAATCTTTCATTACCTATACATATATCAAATCAAATACAAACGTAATATTAATTTCTTATCGGATGGTCGGCTACGGCTACTCGCTATTTTAAAATATATAATAAATCTATACAGGCATAGATGTATAAAATACATATCGATATATCTAAAAATCTATATAAAAAAGGATTTATTGAAATTCACTTTTACATAAGAGTTTTCGGTGTTGAGCTCTACCACTCAACACGCTTTGTCTCTAGAATTCGGTGGAAAGTGGGGAAGAGTCATAATGGGAACAGAGTGTCTTCATACTAGATTTCTAGGAGACATAACGTGAAGCTAAAAAAACACATAATTTACTAAAAACAATTTTATAATAATTAATAAAGTACGTCATTGAAAGTAAATAAAGAAAATGACAAAAAAACAATTGTATAACAAAGATAAAATAGAAACAAAGAATGTCAGGAATACATTAATAGAATTAATTTTTACACGAAATTTCCACTAAAATTACTTTCACTGGTTTTACTTACATTAATGTGACTTTTTACTTTCAATAGAATAAAGTTGGTAAAGTTTGCAAATCCCTTGGGCTATTGTCATACCCACAAACACAAGTTTTACGCTCAGTTGAAGAGGAATGGGGTAGATTACTAACCACTACATAGGTATATACATACATACATACATATATATAAGGTATTTCGATTGAACGGCTAATTTGCGTCGTTGACATTTATGAAAATATATGAAGTTTCTAATTTATCTTAAATAAGATTTTTATATGAATAGCTAAATGATTAAACTTCCTTAATAACCGCTAGAAAATCCTTAAAATAATACATCAAATAGGCCGCTTTCTTTATATGAACAGCAAAAAAGTAAATAAAACGACGTTTGCACATTCAATACGTACAGATTGAAATTCTTTTTATGCATTTTTAAAACCATAATATATTAACATGTGTAGAAGGAACGTCAAAAGTAGTTATAAATTCACCATGCTGAAAACTATATCCAATTATTCGTCTATTCCATTATATTTCCATGTTGTTTCCATTTTGATCCATTTTCGGTTTACTTGTTAGATAACGAGATGTGTGTTCACCAATGGTATTAACAAAAAGATATTTCCGACGCAAATCCGAGTACATTTATCTATTATAAAATTGCGCGTTAGTTAGTGTTCTGTTTCGTAATTATCAGAAATACGACTTGTATTTACATTTCTTTAATATTTTCTATTTTATTTTGTATTTTTGTACTTTTTTATTTAACTATTTGTAAAACATTACTTTCTGCGAATTCGTTTTGAAAATCTGTTGTTTTTTTAGACACTCCGTTCCCCACTTTCTGCCGAATCCTGGAGGCATTGCGTGTTAAGTGGCAGAACTCAACGCCGCGCTTTGCCTCGACACCAGAGCGAAGAAATAGAAATATAAATTTCAGTAAATATTTCATCTCCTCGAGTGGGGATCGAACCCACAACCAGTCGTTTACAGTTAGACCTCGTGCCGCTGCGCCACGAATGGCCTCATCAAAATCTGTTGCGTTTCCGTAAAAGTAAATAGTGTGCGACGTTAAAAGGCGCTTAATGCTCTTAAGCGTATACAACCAGCTTATACCTTCCGGATGTCTTCTGATGTCCGCTAACGAGACCGATCTTCAAGATCAATACAATTTCGGACCCTTTGAATAATCCTACATTGGTTTCTTATAAACGATACTTCAGATATTCGCAGAAAGAGATACTCATTTATTATTCAAAATATCTCGTGATTATCGTGATTCTAAAAGCTAAAATAATGTTTGAGTACGTTAATTATATACTAATAGATAAATATATTAAGATGTAAAAAAGTTTTTATTTAAATATTTTTATTAAAATTGAAACATGTCTTAAGTTGATATATTAATATAAATTTGATAACAAAGTAGCAGTGGTTTAATGTAATGAGTGATAAAAGATAGAGGCCGTAAAAAGTTAGTGGCACGGTATGTCGGCGGCGACGCGGGTCATGCACCGGTGCGGCGGCGGCAGAGAGGCGCGAGATGGCTCGCGGCGGAGGCTGAGCGAGCGCGGCGCAGGCGCCCAGGTGCTGCAGGTAGGCCCGCCCCTACGCCCTCCGCGCCTCGCACCTGCCTCGCGGCGCTCAGTCCACCGCCACACGCCGGCCTGGCGACTTGTGCTCCGTGCACGCCGCCTCGCACTCCGTACCTCCCGACCGCCAGTTTCCCGCTCTCCCGACTCGACGCTCGACTTGTACCACTCGACGAAACTTTGTGCGATCCGCCGCGACTTTTAGAACTTCCGATCAGGAGTCGGCGGCGCGTGCCCGTCGAAGTTTTGGAGATCGGCCGTGAATGCGGTCGTGAGAGACGTTGGAGAGGCCTCGCGGAGGCCGTCGGCACGCTGTTCCCGCCGCAGCTTGGGTGCGTGTCCTACGCGACGCCGTGCGCCTGCTGCCCGCCGCTGATCCTGCAGCATCCGCACCCGCTCCCACTGACTCTACCGCTCCCGTTACCACTCGCCTTCCCGCTCCAATCACTCGACACACAAGTCGCTAAACACCAGCGTCTGCTGCTCTCTAACATGGTAAGTACCCTCCAATTTTCCCGCCTATTTGAGGCGCTCTACCGATAAGTTTCCGCGAGAAGAGAGCAAAGTTGCCGGGATTTGAATCTGATAATGACACAGTTCCATAAGTAATGTGTAGCGATCATATCGCTATTTACGTATTGAGAACCTTCTATTGTAACAACTTTCATGGAAATAAATAAACTTACTTTTAGATACAATGTAAATATTTGATAACACATGTATGTATGCGAACGATATGATATCATCGTCGTGATATTGTAAATTTAACGTAACTTTTATCGTATCTTATCATTGATAACTTTAAACTTAAAAGCTTTCAATAAAAATATTATTGTCCTAGTGACTGACATAGTTTAGTTTAGATATACACACACACAGACAATATACTTATGTGTATTTTTTTTAAATTATAATTAATATAAATAAAAAAAAAATCACTTTCGAATTATTTTGTACAATTAGCTATATTTATTTATTTACTTTAATGCTGTTTATTTTATGACTGTGATATTCTATATCTGACCACTATGCATTTGTTAGTTTTATATTTTTTAACCACAATAAAATATATTTTAAATAACATCGAAAATAATCGAATGCGCGGGTGGTGAAAATCGATAACAAAATCAACTTTTGTTTACAATTTAAAGTAGATTCTTATCTTATTTCCGATGTGGCACTGGTCGCCCCCCGACCATAGAAGTAAACGGTGATGACAGAACTTTGACTCAAAATGGAAGTCGCATCAAACTTTTCTCATTAAGACCTTCCGTCAAAGGTGTGTTTACGTTATTTTAATACTTACTTATTACCCACAAATCTAATTTACTACAGCCAGTCCGCTGTCGGCCCTATAAAACCGCCAAACTTACTAGTGGACATATTTTTAAATAATAATAATAATGACTAAGAATTACTTATCAAACTTAATTTAATAATATCTTATACATTACATTCTCAAAAACTATTTATAGTCAAATGAAAATATCAACTTCTTATTTATATTTTATTAAATCCAATCCAAGTCCAATTTGTAAAATTATTTTCGTTAATCATACATATTCATTAAAAATATACTAAAAACGCGACGACGCGACGTAACGGTCAAGATGTATTTTAAACATATTACCATCCTATACTTTCCGTATCACAACTACGATTGACATAACGGCAAACTCTCAGAAATATTAAATTTAAACGTTTATTGAAAAAAAATTAACAAATGATATTGAAATTTTATTTATGTTTATGTTATAAGAAAAAATAGATATACATAAATATATATGCCGAAGATAAATAAACAACACATATTGTATTTACATTCGCTGTAATAGAAATCATCGCATGCAGCGGCATTCATTATATCAGTTTCACCGCAATTTCGCTCGAAAGCCGCGACTCGACGCGACCGCGCGAAACGGTATCCACGTCGCAAACATGCGATTAATGGCGTTAAGATATTTGACAAAAATATTATTTTTAATAAATTAAATTACGAAAAAGATAAAGTATAATATAATACAATGCGTAATGTTGCGTTCCTCCGCTCTACACACGAAGCTGAACGTAGTGCTTGGACACTACGTTATTGTTGCCTAAGTATCTCTTTCTTTTTATCCTATCTAAGCACCATAAGGTAAAAGGTATTCACTACACAAATATTTGGCTAATTGTATTAAGACATCTTACAAAAATGGTAATTTCGATCATTTGAGTTACAAAAAAATACCAAATACTATCAACATAATCACACATATCATCTAGTCGTACATATTCATAAGTTGATTTACTTCGTTTGTGCAAACTCATTGTATTAATTATAAAAATACAGGTTTCTACAGAGTCTTTATAATTTAGGTATACCTTACTAGCGATCTGCTCGCGGTTTCGCCCGCGAAATCACGACAGCATTCGTGTTTTCATATACCTAGACTCTTGAATGCGGCTTCGTTCGCTTAAACTTATAATATAGCCAAAGCATAATATATTTTATTTTTTTAATAAAAAGTGTCCTATGTCCCTTTTTATACCTCTAAAAATATGTGTACAAAGTTTTATCATTATCGATTGAATAGTTTTGGCGTGAAAGCGTAACAAACAAACTTTAATGTGAATACATTCATACTACTAGTATGATCATGTATTTAAAATGATAATAAATATTGGATAGACGAATTTAACAAACATGTCTAACATATAACACTAGTCGCTCTAAAGTTCATTGATATAAATATTGAGGTAAACGTCACCATAATTCGGCGAAAAATGCTGTGTGCGGGATACAGCGTGAAGCTGAAAAAAATAAAATAAAGATATTTAATCACTTTCTTGTAACACAGGAGAGAACAAATCTCAGGTATTCAATTTGTCTGTCAAGTCTGAGACATCATCATAAAAATCTTATAAATATGTCATTAAGTGCGGTTTCTATCATCGTATCATTGTAAACTGTGAGAGGCCCCATCGCTTATACGAATTGCTTATTATTCTACTTGAATTATGAGCGTTAGCGTTTTTATGTGAACTGTTTATAGTAGGCACGTCGTCGAAAGTATGTATCTTAAGAAAGTGGCACCAGCCACTAAACTTGTTTTAGGTAAAATGAATAATACTAAATTTGTTTTAGGTAAAAGCTTGTTTAAATTTACGAGATATTAATTTCGGTGTTTCTTTACAAAAAAACAATTCGAAAGCAAGCAAAAATCTGTCTAAATTAAGAAAACTAAAGGTAGTTTTAAAGATTTTTAATTTTTTTATTCAGAAAATCAAATTAAAATTATAAATAAGATATATATTTAAATTTTAAGTAGAGCTCGCAAAAATTTTATGTATTTCATAACAATAAAATTAATTACAGTAGTATTTTACATTGTGAGAACATAATAATTAAAAATAAATAACAATATAATTGAAATGTTAAACTTTAAAAATTATTTGATTAATCAAAAGCATTCAATATTCTGTTAGAACGCTACCTTTTATACATTAGACTGAAAATAAATAATAAAAGGTCATCGTGCTGGCTTACGATCCGGAACGCCCATAGACTAACGTGTGGAGAGCAAAAAACAGTCTCACTATTTATTAAAAAAAAAAAACAACATTATTATTATTATTACTGCCGTGTTTCTACGCATCTGCTTTTTGCTAGGTTTATTATTGCTCTTGCTAAAGGAAAAATTCCATTTTTTCCCATCATTATATCAAACTTATAAAATACAGGTAAATTTTAGAATGATTTTAGGTTTTCTATTTTAATTAATTCATAAACATTTCGTTACATATTAGACAGAGTATCACATCACTATGTTGTTCATTGAACGCCGAAGCCGTGGGAAACGGAAACGTCTTAGATATCCGTTCTATAATAATTAAATTTGTATAAATTTAGCTTCCTTCCCTACTAAAATATAAAAAAAACATATATTTATATTTCTGTATGTAAATAATAATTTGTATGTATATGAATGGAATGTAACTAATAACTAAATGAATGGCTAATTATTTATATTACAAGTTTTTCTTCTTAATTATTTCCTTTAGTAAAACGAATCTTGATAAAGAAAATTAACACAGGCTAAAATAAAAAAAAAACAGTTTTCAAAATGAACATATCATACTTTTGGATCTTTTCCTTTCTAACATATATTTTAAACTATCTGCAAATGATAGTTACTAGTAACGAAACTTTTATAATATTCAGTGAATCACGAAACTTGATACTTTCTCAAATGTAATTTATGAAAATGTAATTAAACTGGGCAAATACAATTTTAGTTTAATCTTATCAAATATTCATATAAAGTTTTTATGTGGTATAAAAACTGGAGCACTTGGGGCGATGCACGTTTTTCCGGTTAAATAGTTAAATACTGTGGTACTAGACGTCAGAGTAACGAATTTTTCTCTCTAATTACTCGGTGTCAGAGCGATTGTGCAGGAAATGCTCTCGCGCCGGACAAAGGAGTCTGCGACGTTCATTAATAAGATCTTTCTAACTGCAATTTCCCTGAATAAAACCCGAGTCTCGTTAAAAATATTAATATCGACGATATACCAACCGCCTTAATGGTGACGATCATTTAAATCCTTTGTCCTGTTTAGCTGTATCGCTTTTAATTACAAATTCATTTCGTTGGCGTTTTAGATTTATTTTATCATCGTTTTTAAACATTAACAAATGTATCTAATATAAATAAATATTATTTTATATCAATGGTAAAATATAAATATATAGAATAATAAATTCAATTACTATAAAACTTGTATAATTTCTCTTCAAATGTATAGAAGGTAAAAACTTAAGCATTGTTCTCAACACCCATTATTAATCAAAATCATTATGAATAACATTAATTTAATTGATTTTAATCGCTTTAATTATTTTATATGATATTTCTTTATATAATCAAATCAATCAAAATCTAATTAATTATTTTATACGGTATTTCTTTACATAATCTAATCAAAATCATTGAAAGTAAAAAAAATCACATTTATAAAATTTTAAACTTTGAAGTGTAAACTTTATTTATGTACAGACAATTTTTTCCTGTACTTATTTATTTCCTAAGTGTGGAATAACACTTTAAAAATGTTTAAAATTTTTTTCCTATGTTCATTCTAATTTTAACAGAATTCAAAAGTCAATTTACAATGTAAGACAGATTTTAAAATCACATCACACTTTATAGATATAAAATATAACACCTTAGTCATAGAAACAAAAAAAATATTAAAAGTAAGAATATCTTTCTGACATAAAAAAAATATTATGGATTTTTAAAGTACTTTTTAACAAAGCTCGCTTTCTGGATCCTTTTTAATATCTTCATATAAATACGTCACAGCGGATAAAGGATAAAGGAAAAGGTGCTTCTTGCTTCTTTGTAGTATAGATAATGAAAAATTGGACAAGGTCATCGTGAGAAGCATTTTCATACAAGTACATATTATGTAGGAACACCGTTTGATTTGGCTGTTTTCTATAAAAATATATGTTATTTATTACATTTGAAGAATCTTACGATAACAAAATTTAGTTTGTTCATATTTACCCAGTTATGTTGGTTTTCACAAAAAAATATTTATATTTAAAATTCTTAGAACAAGAGCTTTATATCTATTAAATACTTCTTTTGATAGCTTGTGCTTACGAGCACATCAGTGCATGCGATATATTATCTTAATTGTTCACAATCTCCAAAGTCAAAGTCAAAGTAATTCCGATACTGAACGATTAATTGTATCTCAATGTAAGCAGCCTCAACATTAAACATTTTTAAAATTTTCTATACAAGTTTTATTTGCTTTTCCATATTAGGATTAGTGAAATTTATCGCTATTTATTAAACATTTTCATTTTAATAATGTAGCTTCACACTGTATCCCGCACAGTGCAGGGTATCCAGAACCTAGTGTTAAGACACCCCGTTCCCCACTTTCTGCCGAATTCTGGAGGCATTGCGTGTTGAGTGGTAGAACACCAGAGCGATGAAATGGAAATATAAATTTAAGTAATATTTCATCTTCTCGAGTGGGGATCGAACCTACAACCAGTCGATTTTACAGTCACACTTTGTGCCCCTGCACCACGACTGGCCTCAATTTTCATAATTTATTTACAAAATCATCTATATCTAAACATATGAGAGGATTTTGTAATGTTACACCAAGCGAAACGTATGGGGCGGCCATCAAATACACTATGCCTTCTGATGCATGATAGAAACGCTACTGGAAAGAGTTAAAGTACGATAGTTCAAAGCGAGAGGTACTTTAACACCTATAAAGCAGCTCTTTATAACCTAGACCTTTAAATATTTAAATCTTGTCTCAATATAAAATAATTCTTTTTATAGCTTCTTTACATTTATTCGTACTTATACTTTATACGTTAAAGTAAATATGTTCAGTTTTAAATTATTAAATCCAAACAATGTTTATTTTATAGTGTGTAGAACAAGTAGTTTCTGTAAAATCAGTAACAAGTGTCGAACAAATGCAAATTGGATTTTTTTTATTTAGTTAACAATGTAATCACGACAAACAATTAAATATGAATTCTCTATCCTTCTAATCCTACTAATATTAGAAATGTTTGAATTTTGTTTGAAAGCTTGTGAGGATGGATGTTTGTTCCACTGTCATGCAAAAAATTAAGATGAAACTTTACAATAATATAGCTTTTACATAAGAATAACATATAGGCTTCAATCTACGTAATTATTTTGTAAAATTTATCAGTAATATAATAATGACTTAAAGCGGGCGAAGCCGTAGATGCGTTACTAGTCTGTTATAACAAAATACCGGATTTAGGATTACAAATACAGTATTACTAAGATGCGAAGACTAATATCAAGTCGTTTTACAAACGGCTACACCGATTTCTATCAAATATGCCCAAGGGTTAGCCGCATGTTCAACTCGCCATGATTTGTCGTACAGCGCAGCCTGAGCGAAGTAATCACTAAATATATTCGGCTTGGGCCGAGTGGTAAAGCCGCACGGGGTTATTTACTACTGTGCTGCTCAGTTTGTCGATTTATACAAAACGAACGTGCTCGTGGACTCGGAAACTAACTATTTTTAGAATTTAAATTTAAAATACACTCATTTCTGACTTATTCGAGTATTAGTTAAAGTAAACTATTTAAAAATTATGATTAAGCTCTTTTGATTTTAATGTGAATAGCTTAAACCATGGATATGAAATAAGCAGTTGTGTTTATCTAATCAAACCAAAAGAAGATACACATTTACTACAAATTAAATAAAATTTGAAACATGGTCTGTGGAATATTAATTAGTGAATATAACATTTCTAACAAGCATCTATAACTATTCTGTATTACAAATAATATAATATACACGAACATATTACTACACTTAGTGAAACTTTTGACATTCTTTCGAATATTAACATTCGTTAATTCAATATATTATGTGTGTATCGACTCCTCAAAGGATACATGTTTTAAATTTAATACTCGACTAATAAATCGGTGCAGCGATCTCGAAACATGGACGGACATATTTGCCTTTGGATTTTACCTTGGGACTTCCGGAAAATATTTTATTTCATTTGTAAATAAATTCGGGCGCACTGTAAATATACTCATATTTTGTTTATAGAATGGTATTTTACGTTTGTTTATTATTCTGGTATCCTTTCAAGGCGATGAATCTGATAGCAAATTAAAAAAAAAGAATAGTTTCATTTTTCATTTATTTTAAAGTATACAATACTGAATATTGAATAACGGAAGGTATTCAAAACGAAACAAGGCAGAAGCGTAGCGTTGAGTTCCGCCATTCAACACGTAATGCTTCTAGAATCGGACGGAATGAGCGAGACGGAATAAGAGAGCGGAATGTTTTAACAATAGATTCCCTCTGCCTACCCTGCTATAAGAGGAATACAGCGTGAAGCTGAAAAAAAAGCTATTCGCTTCATAAACCTCAAATTGAATATTTTAATAAAAAAATATTTGTAAAAACAAAAACCCCGACTGCATCATAAAAAATAAACAAGCCCAATAGTTTATTAGGACTAGCAGTCGGGACCTCTTTAAATTATGCGGGGTTCCTGGTAAAGATTTTATTGATTGATGAATTACTTATAGGTCCCGACTGTTAATCCTAATAAACTATTGGGCTTGTTTATTTTTTATGATGCAGTCGGGGTTTTTGTTTTTACAAATATTTTTTTATTTTTCATTTTTTTGTTAGAATTTATTATGGTAATGATAATCATGATATACCTTTTTGAAATCCTGAAATTGAGCTCTTGAATTTGACACCCATATTGTAGTATTCGAAACGAAAATATTTTTTTTCACTAAGTCCAAAGGCGTACCACAGCCGCCATGATTATTTTTTACCAACGTCACCTATCTAAGAACACTTGGGCTGCTAATACAAATCTAACGATACCTCAAATATGTAAATCCGTTCAGCGGTTCTGGAGATACGAGGTAATAAAGAATATTACATACATACAAGATACGCGCGAAAAACATAACCCTTCCTTAGCAGTCGGGAATAAACAAAGCACTAATAGTTTCTTCTTTAACCTTCCGTACCGTAACTCACGCAACAATGCCCGCGCGCCAGGAATAACCACGGAAAACAAACAGACCGCCAGACACCGCTGTAGAGCACCGCTGTAGAGCAACATGGTTGTATGAAGCTTATATATGATTTTTAAAAACATAATATTATTTTAATATCAAATAAGATAAATATAATATCTAAACCGTGATGCTTGTATAAAAAAAGCCTATTTTTATTACCATATTTAATTTGTCGATAATGTAATGCCAGTCGTAACGCAGGGGCACAAGCGTGCGACTATGAATGCGACAGTCTGTGGGTTCGAGGACACCACTACCACAGGACGAGAGGAAATTAAATAAATCATATTTTCATTTCCTGGTTCTGATATTGAGTCAATGCGTGGCGTTGAGTTCCACTAGTAAGCACGCATGTCTGCACATGGCACTGTAGTCATTGGAGCAAAAAGTATGAAGCCGAAAAAATTAAATGAATATTAAATTAATATTCCTTCAATATGTAAAAAATGAGAAGATAGAGTGTTTAGCAATAAATATGCTTATATATGTAAAAGTATCTTAACACTAGATTCCCTCAGCCTCCCTGATATCTCCAGTATACAGCCTGAAGTTGATTTATTTTTATTTTTACATATTATATTTAAAACATGTAATAACATGTTTTTATTTAAAAAAAAAAACATGATAAGTGAGCAAAAGAAAGGAAAATTGGACATTGCTTAATGTCATTTAAAATCATTTACTTCTTACTCTTAATCTTTATCGTATCGAGGTTTCCTTTGTGTTCTCATTACGAAAATATTTTCTTTTATACAGCTGTAATAAAATATTAATTAAAATATAAACCTAATTAATAAAAAAAATAAAAAAAAAATAAAAACATCGTATTTTTTACTATAAATCACACTCTCTAAGTTCCCATTAAAACAGAAAATTGTTATTTTGAATATATTATAGTAATTATAATATATCCATATTATTATTTTTATAGCCGATCGGGTTTCACTTTGCTTATCTAAGTCTACCACACTATTTTTATATTAAAAAAATCGAAACAGCGTAATTGGAGTTATGGGTACGTTGCCTTTGATATTTTTTAATATCAAATACCGTTTAAAATATGATGCTCGAAAATATTCTAAAATTATTTATAATTTTGTTAAAATAAATTAATTTAAAGCAGTTTTAAGCTAAAAAATTTACATGTACACAAAACTTGAATATAAGAAAATATTAAGAGCGATTATAAAGCCGACTTCCAGATTTTATTTCGACAAAAAGCACTTGTGAGTTCCAATCGTTGTAATCTCTACCGTAGAGAAGAAATCTGTTACACGTCTATCTAATTAATATCAGACGCAGACGCGCTTACAAAAATAATGAAAATGAATGCGTAACGTCTTTAAAAAACGAAAATGTGTGTATGGAAAAAAGTTTTATGACCTTTTTTCTTCAACAATCCCACAACCTAAATGAATAGTTATAACTAAACTTGAACAAAACACAGCCGTTATTTATTAAAGAAGCGTAAACTAAAAGCATTCTTATTACGTTTACTCCCGAAAGATGAACCTCGCGAAGAAGTTATAAAACAAACTTATCGAGCACACCGCAGTCATGTAGAGTGAAGTTCCGCCATACATCATACAGCGCGGCTGTTGAAAACGAAAAAGATATTCAACGCTTTCTGAATACACCTGAAAACAATTCAGTAACCGGATGCTATGAACTAACTGGCTACAATAGTGTTACATTACAAACAGGGCATGACTGACTCTGTTTCGACTTCATAGCTCAATGGATTTTGCAAATCGATATTGCATGTACAAATACGAATAAAAGTCATAATAGCTTTATGAAATATAAGTTGGAGGCCAGTCGTGGCGTAGATCCAGTCGTAGATTGTAAACGCGTGATTATGGGATCAAATGGGTTGGGTGGTGAGGTTTCTTCAATCTGGTGTCGAAAGAAAGCGCGGCGTTGAGGTCCACCACTCAATACGCTGTCTTAACACTAGGTTATCTCTGAGGTGGGCAACTTGCTGAGTGCAGAATATTGAGGCTGATTAAAACATATAAATCGAATATACGCCTTGTAGATATTGGAAAACAGGGGTTTAAAAATATTTTCACTATAATGATGTCACTAATGAAACGATACTTATTATTTAAGCTAATAGATTGGTGTAGGGAGATTATATCTGTAAGCAAATTCTCAATATTATTTGATGGCTTATGGTGGATTTGATATCCAGAGTACGCTCATGTGTGGGTTGGTTGATAGCTACATTCGATAAAGTTTTTAATATCAAAACTTTATTTGTTTCTTAGAAAATCTTGTCAATTCAAATAAATTCAGAACACGTAATAGACTAATTTGAGAACATGTGACAAGAGTGTAAAAATTTTCGCTTCCAGTGGATAGTAAAACGAGGGATGTCCTAATGTAAGCAAATTGCCGTCACAGCCTTTCAACGTCCGGTCGCGGCTATCATTTCCAAGATAAGCGCTTAAAAGCCTGTTGGAGAACGTTTTCTATAGACAGACTGTTACTAGATGTGTTCATATTTTTTACTTTCGTTAAATGTACTCCATATTATAAAGACTATTATATTTTATATTATAATATTACGAGGCCAGTCATGGCGCAGGGGCACAAAGTGTGACTGTAAAATCGTCTGGTTGTGGGTTCGATCCCCACTCGAGGAGATGAAATATCGGTTCCCTCTGCTTACCCTGCAGTGTGCGGGATACAGCGTGAAGCTGATTGATTGATTTGATTGATAATATTACATATAATGTGTTAATATACTTTTATATGTTAAAGCTTGATCGGTATATTGCATAAATCATATTTTAAAATGAACATAACGTAAAGCTACCGATAAAGCTATATAATATAGATCGAACCTAGAAATTTCTTCAAGTTTAGTTTATTTTTTGTTTTGTACTACAAACAGAAATGTAAGCTAAATATATTATGTTCATTGAACAAAATTTCAGATTATTAACTTACCGGCATCACTTCAAAAGTATATATAATTAAATTAATTTGACAACTTGTTACCAGTGGAAGCGTGAACATTCTGCGAAAAATTCCGCTGTATACAAACGAGGTAAAAAAATAAGATTATGTTAGAACAACCTAATAATCTTAATGCATTGGATTACAAAGGGCTTATTTGGAAAAGCGAGGGCCTTCGCCATTTCCAATAAGGCTTTATTATTTTTGGTAAATTTAAGAAACCTTAATTCACTTACATAATATATTTTCCTATATAAATATTAATCTAATATATAATTTTTGTCTAAACTATACATAATTTTGCATTAACTTCTCTAATCATATCTTGTAATTGATACTTCTTCTTATAAATTTTTGAAAGCACTCAAAAGAGTTGGGTGCAACATTTGTACAGTAAGCTAGCCGGGAAGGCGGTATGAGTGGGGGGGTAAGGGGGGGAGGGAGGGGGTACTTGCAACGTAATGCACTTGCCCTGGTCAGGAAGCGCGGCGGAATGCCGTCAGTCGCGTTCACGGGGAAGGGAGTAGGGGGCAATGCACGCTGCGCCGACGCAGCTCACGGACTTCCATTCAGTTCACTTTATTTACTATACTTACTTTTGTGAAGATTACACTTGCAAAGGATTTTACGGGTATTGTGCGATGTAAAGGATAAATTTCGTATTTAGTTCAACAATAGTTTTGTCTGGATCGTGATGGTACGTTGATTCGTCAAATTTTATTGTGTTTTTATGTATTTATCATATAATATTATAATTTAAATGTAATCACATTACATTATTTAATATTTGGAGTAAGTATTTTGACTAACATAATAATCTACTTTACGTAGAATATTAACCTGCTAACAAAATAATAACAAATTGATGTATATTTAGTTAATTACGTTTTTTTTATTGAGTATTACAAAAAAAGGCAATATATTAAAAAAAATAAAACTCTTATTAATCATTAAACGATAGCTTCCATGCCTCAAACGAAACATAATCGCACCGCACTTTAGATCTACATATTACAAGTCACGTGACACTTCACTTTGAAGCGGGCATTGCAATTTCTCTGCAAGTTCCAAACGCCGGGTTGGGAGCGCGCGTTGTATGCACACTCCAAAGGATTACCTACTATTTGATGGACAGCGATTAACTCACACCCGTGGTTTGCCGTTGGTTTGTTTCAAACACGATGCCTGATTTGCTCTACTACCACATTAGTACTTCAACTATTCTAGTAGTAGTAGAAGTAGTAGTAGTAGTAGTTGTAGTAAATCAAAAATTAAGGAAAATTCGTTATATATCGCGAACACTACAGCATTACAATCGTGTAATAACTCACGAGCTGCTAACAAGCTGGCAATTATCGAAGATTAATTGCTTTGTAGAAATAGAAATTTTCACAACTACGAATGTTCTTAAAAGTTTTTAAAAGTATCCTTTTTTTTATAGTTTATTTTTCTTTCAACTTACAGGTACGTGCGTGTTGTTAGAGAAAGTTGAAGTAGATTTCATACGTTTGCAACACTGCGTAAGTAGTATTTAGCGCTATTTTATTTTGCTCGTGGTTACGTTAAGCTTCACAAAACACTGGACGCTATCCGTACAACGGCGCTTAATAGAGCCGGTCCGTTGTGTTAATGACCGCCTTCCTAACAACGCTTAAGAGAAACCCACCAAACTTAGAAGGAACGTCAAAAACTTAGTGCAAGCTGCTATTTTTCAATGTCACTTAAACAACGACGCGAGTTTAAAGTAACTAAAATGTTTTGTGAAATAAACCAGTTCTGCTTTTGCTACACTAAGAAATTATTTTTCACGATAACATTATGATGTATGTATGTAGGTAGAGTCGCTTTAGAATTTGAATGCTTGGTGTCTCTTCGAATAGTGATTACATTCGGGTTCACAACGAGGTGAACAAACAGAATAGCTTTTAGAAAGTATTTGTAGATGTGAAGTTGCAATCGATCCCCATTTTCGATATTCTACATACTTTTTATCAATTTTGAGTACGTGTAAGTATATATTGGTTTGTTAAGTTTAATCTGTAGACATTTCATGTGAAATAATAACTATGAATGTATCAGAAAATATATGCTTTTTGCCGAAACAACTATGAAGTAAGCGCTTTCCGTTGCTGAGGCAAAAATTCCAACTTTTTATCGAGACATAGATCATGATTTACGCTAGCATCGTGGACAAAGCAAAAACATCTCAAACCTTTCGCAACAAGCAATGAAATATGTATGTATTCAAACAACAAAACACGGGCTAACTAAAATTTACCGTGTTTCACTGTTCCCAGTAAAATATCGAATGTGCCGGTCCCCAGGTGTGGTTCAAACGGCGCAAGTTTCGCTAATGTGCGGCTTAAATGATGACAGTGTTGCGGGACGGGCTCACCTAAGTCTACTCCGCAGCTGCCCGACTATAGCCTACTAGATATCGACTTTATTTACTTTCGCTCAAACTCAACGCTCACGCTTATATCTCCGCTCCGTGATAAGCGTTTAACTCCTTATTTATTGCCACAAGTTTTAATAGATGTTATGTATTCGCATGGAACGGTAGGCAATGTTTTAAAGATGAGATTGCTAAATCATGCGAGACGCTCTAGTTTCGCTCAAAGTACACGCTCACGTGCCTAATGGTTATTTTTTAAACAATCACGTCGGTTATATTGTATACACTTGGTGAAAATCAATTATGAATACTTATGTATAATGAAACAATTCTACGAAGTGCAATAAACACTTTTTTTTCCTCAAGCCATATTAACAATCCAGGAATATGTTATGTTGTCTTGTGTATGTAAATGGTTATATGCAGCTTTTTCCTCTTGGGAATGTACTAAACAAGCTTCTCCCGGTAGAATTTGTAAGCAAATCACCAGTTGCTTATAAATGGCTCTAGTCGTGTTGGATTTATTTCGTTCCTAACAAATCCAAGGCTCGCGTACATACAACGTGTTAACGAAACTATACGTAAATATCACACGAGTGTACCCAGTTGGTAACATTGTTTAGACAGAACGCTTATATTCGTACTCTTAAGGACAGGTAACAGAGGAAGTTTGTCGCCTTATGTAATCGAAGGTAGTATCACGGACCGAAGTTTCTATTCGCTAACTTAGTGTAAAACGTGAGCTTAGATAAGCTAATCTAATCCCTTAGATATTTATCAAATTGTCTTTATTAACTGTAATCGTTATTTTCAGTAGCGTATGCTTTTATTGGTTGAATACTTGAAATTATAGATTTTAATTCAAGTACAACATCTTAGCTTGTATTGTTTTACAACTATAAGGTCGCCAATATTATCGTTTCTTTTATTACTGAAACTAAGAGATATCCGTAGGTTTTACAGGCGGAAATCTGAGAAGGCCATTCTTTTTCTGCGAATCTGATATAAAAAAATATGTTTCAAAATATTTCAATCATTCTTTCCTATACATTGAATGAATGAAACCTGTACTTGATTGACTCAATAGATTTTTATCCAAAAAAGAATTTGGAAGACAGTTATTTCATCGGAGTGGCTGACGGGTATTCGTTAGCTGGCTTCGCTTAAAATCATCGAATGGAAGTATTCGAATACAGAAATAGTGATGTAATGAAAGTGGTGTGGCACAGGGCATTAATGGTCACAGGTGTCGATTACCGCTATGACACCACTATTTTTAAATGGACTTTTTATGTTTTTCACCCTCTGTATACCTATTCAGTCGAATATTGTTTTCGTCGTAATTGATATTTAATTGTCGAATGGATACTCTATATTTTTGTTCTAGATAAAAAGTGAGCATTCGTTTGTGTAAATTATTACTTATTTTAGGCGTTATGGCGATACACGGTTTTTATTTTATGATTTATTCAACACATGAGAAATTCTAAAAATCGATTAAATTCTGAAAACAATAATGTGTATACATTTTCCAAAATGCCACCCGAACAAACGGAAAAACTCATTAGTAAAGGTGTTTTACATATTCATACCGCTCGATACAGATAAAAAATATTATAAAGGCGCATTAGGTTTTGGGTTTTTGACGTCAGCGTATCGTTATCGTTAATCAGTAGCGTGTTATCACGTTGTACTCGAATGCTTGACACAGTCGGCCTGATAAAACACCTTGATAAATTACGTCCGAAATATCGAATATATTGATTTTTACTAACACCCCCTTTTTAGTTACTTCAATTTTATTGCTTTACCGGTCTAGTATTGTAGTCAGTTTTACTTTCTTTTGTGTTTAATTTTACTAATGGACTCGGAGTATATTGTACTACTACACTGGACTACACGTCATGTTTACGATAGACGCTTTAAAGTAACTTTAATTAATTACTATTGTTATTTTATCTTATGTTTTAAAGTTGTTTTGTTTTTATAAACATTGTAGTGATTGAAACCACTTAATATTTCGATTCGTTGAAGGCAAGTTCTAAAGTTATGAATACGATAAAGATGACAGTGTAGGCGGGCGGGCGGCAGCAGTTTGCCAAAATACGGCTCGTTCGTTCGTGAAGTCCATATCTTACATATTAGTACCTACTTGAAAACACACTAACAAAAATAATAATTCAAACTATTTAACTATATATATCCAATTTTTAAGTATCCAATTATGCATAAAAAAGAATTTTCTATAATTTAATTAATAATATATTATTAGAAAACTGATGCGGTTAACGTGTTAAAAACAAGTACCAATAATAACAATACTTCACACGAGTTTCTTTTTAATAAATGCTGTAAAGGGCTTAGAAATAATAAAATAACCATTATAAAAAAATCAGCTTCACGCGGTTTTCCGCTCACAGCGGAGCAGGCAGAGGGAACCTAGTGTTAAGACACTCCGTTCCGCACTTTCTGCCGAATTCTGGAGGCTGAGTGGCTAAACTCAACGCCGCGCTTTGCCTCGTCACCAGTCGAGCGAAGAAATGGAAATATAATTTTAAATAAATATTTCATCTCCTCGAGTGGGAATCAAATCCACAGCCAGTCGATTTTACAGTCACACTTTGTGCCCAAATACACAAATATCAATATTTTTACTACACAATCAACATTATTTTAAATATAAAACAATATTATTATAACATAAAATTATAAGCAACACTTCGTCCCCACGATGATGACCGTATGAAGCATACAAAGGAAACTCCGTATTGAAAGGTCCACCGTACAACTACAGGGTACATACACTCAGGGCAGCGAGAGTAAGTAGAATTAGGTTGGGTGTAAATCGTCGGTGAACTAGGTACAAGTGATAGCGGAACAAAGCTCTGTCCAAACACACGTAAGCACAAGTTCAACATTCGACCTGAAACTACAGTGCACACGTGTTAAATCTGCACTCGAAACATTTAAACTTCTTTAAATATTAACTTTTAATATATTAGATGGAGTTTGCTGAGAATATATTGTGTATAGAACTATTTTGCACTTTGTATTTGACTAGTAGCCCGCAGCTAGGTTTGCGTGGACTTTACGAGTATTTCTGTACTGCTTGCAATATTATATGTTATATTATCATAGAAATTGACGTGGCTTGCGTAACTGGCGGAATTTAACGCCGTGCTTTATATATAACCGTGTGTAAAGCTTCTAGCACACCACGACTGCTTCAATTTTTAAGAAAACTGCCTTTGAACTTTTCTTTAGCCGTCATTTCTTATTTCTTATGTTTTAGTTGAACTTATGTGGTCCTTTGTCAGATGTTTCAGATAATGTTTTTCGAGAAATGACTGTCACACAAAATATTTTTCTAAGGCGATATTTCACTATTTTTTATAGTTTATCGAAACTATTGTCAGTCTTCACCAGATGGTCCAGATCTTGAATTTTTTATAAGTCAATGAATTTTTCAAGTATCATTTTATTATATTTTATAAATTTAGCTTCGCTACTTTGATTTACATAAGAGTGCCAGTTTTCAAGAACACTATAGCCTAGATCAAACAAAAATAAAAATCATTCAAATCCGTCCCGCGGTTCCGAATATATGGCGCATACAGGAAGACTATAAATTTTTTTATAAATCATAGATTTTTTACATTTTTAAAGTATTATTCCACACTTAGGAGAGAAAAATACTTATTTAGAATTATTTTTTATTATTAATTTCTGAAATATGAGGGCGTAGCGTGTGAATGTATTTGCGACAGGTTGTGGGTTCGATTCAGCATGAAACTGAAAAAAAATAAATTATAAGCTTACTCAGCATCTATACAAAATCTATCTTATTAAAAAAAAAGATTTATATCTACTTATATACTGTACGACATTGTGACCGGATATGTTTCAAAAGACTGATACAGCATCTAAACCGTAAATACCGCAAATATTTCACCGTTTGTACGCAAAATGTATTTACCCTCAATAGGCTTCTGTCGCATTGTAAAGAAATTCTTGCATTTTTTGTAACCAAAGGCTTTTCAAATAATGAAAAAGAGGAAGTTAACGCATACTAATAAAAAAATATATGGACCAAAAGTCTGAAACAAAATTTATTATTGTTTGTAAAATTATGTACATTTAAAAGGCCTTTTTTTGAAACCTAAATATATAACGAAACCTAACTTGTACGTTTTATAAATTTTCTATAGGATTACCAGCCCAATGGCTAGATGTGTTTTCACCAGAAGCGAAGTAACGAGAATTTGGTATTACAATACCCAATATCGGATCATTCACGATTGTTACTTAAAACTGGTATGATAATAAATTTCAGTTTACATTTTTAAATTGTATTATAATAATAAAAATCTTTAGGTATTTAATATATATTAGTCTAAGTTATATTTGCAGTATAACTGTACTATAGGAGCCAATGCTGTGTCCTTCAATACGCCGAATGCATATTAGCAAAGTGATCTCGTGAATCTGAATTTATTATTATATCACTTTAAATTAATATGAAAAGAAGAAAAGAAAAACCTTCATCACTAAATGGAAAAAAATTTGCATCGCTTTTTGTCTGCTGTATAAAAAAAAGACCTTTTTTTAATCTGATGGAACCTGGTGCTATGACACTTCGTTCCCAATTGTCCTCCGATTTTTTTGAGTGGCAGAACTCAGTGCCGCGCTTTGCCATGTTACTATAGCGAGTAAAAGAAAATACTTTATAATTAATTCCCTCGAATGGGAATCGAACACACAACCGTTGCACTTAGTCACACACTAGTGCTGCTGTGGCACGACCTCGTAAAAAAATAAGGACCTATTTACAAATTACAGCATTTTTCATGTCTAATTTAAAACAACAATTCAATTCCGTCAGTCATAATGCAATTGTGCAACAACGGCGTGTATTATAATAAAAAATAATATGTAACCATTTTAAAAACTAGCTGAATCCCAGCCCCTGGCGCAGGCTGGGATTCAGCTAGTATCTCCTTATCTTTGCAAGGGTCCCGCGGGTACTCACTTCTTATCTACACAACCAATGGTTTGCTTAGGTAATAGAATACGACGTACTTAACGGACCCGTCGCGGACATTATGCGGATACACTCTGGAACCTTTAATTGACTATTAAATGAATCTGTTAACAGATTAAATTAATTCTGACAAACACTAAACTGCAAGCTCTATTGAATTTAAGTTATAGTGTTTGATAACGTGATCGGTGTATTTAATGATATCGATACGATGTGATGTGAAGCGTTCAATTTATATGTGTCCAATAAAATAAGCTAGTGTTTTTATACTATAGGTTCGAATTCTTTTCTTATTTAAAGGAGGGTTATAAGAAATATTTGTATTAGTTTTTTTTGTGTTAACTATATTAATCACAGCGGCTATACATTTTTTTTTTATTTATTAGGGAAATATACATACAATAAATACACATTTTAACATTATAAAACGGAACAAACTTTGTATAATTTATTTTTGATACGAATTAAATTTTAACGAATATTTACAACCTGCCCCAGTATAAACCAGTGAAGTTGACAATAGGTGCGGGGCACTATAAAAAATTAATGTGTATCTCGTTTTACGAGCGTTGGGAGCGCCGAACACCTGTCCGCGATGTGGACAATGCCAGCCAACAAAATGTTCCAAATTCACAAAAATATTGTTTAAAATTACTATAAATATTTAATATTAAAATTGAATCGGTGGTAAGTTTTGACAGCTCTCTTGCATGTCCAACTCAGAAATTGTCAGATCAAAATAAAATAATGGAAGAACTATTCTATTTTCATCAACAATACGCAGTGAAACTCGATTGCATTGTAGAGGCGCACCACACACGTACAGACAGCTCCACCCCGCTATCCCTATGTTCCTTTGCCACTGATCAAATAAAACGCCATTGTGCATTACGTACAAACATCCTCATACAGCTTCCCATGTGAAAAGACTAAAGCTACTTCGGTCTGTATCTGTGATATATATGTATATTGTATATATTATTTGAAAATTTAGATACGTCAATTACATATTTTTAATGCGATGTGTTTTACATAATTAAAATACTCACTTTCGATCAGCCAGACTTCGCTGCTAGTCAAGTATTATCTATGGTAACGGTTCTATGCAAATGCGCATTCCTTAATATCGAGAGCAATTTTTAGTATATCAGTAATATTTACCTCTATTTGAATAAAAAACGATATAATATGAAAGGTAAAATGTATTTAGTGAACGTATTAAATAAGAGGCCAGTCGTAACGTAGTGGCGTTACGACAAATGTGTGATTGTAAACACGACAGGTTGTAGGTTCGATTCTTACTCGGCGGCGTTGACTTCCGCCACTCAATACGCAACGCCTCTAGAATTTGATGGATAATGAGGAGCGGAGTTTCTTAACACTAGGCTCCCTCCGCTTGCCCTGTTACATGCGGGATAAAAAAAATGATACCTAAATATGAAAGGTAAAATATATTTAGTAAATTTATAAAATAAATAAAAAGTGAGCTTTAAACGTGGACCTTTGAAGCTTTTGTGATAAGCGACTGTACTGTTCAGGGTGATGCATTGTGTTTACTGTTTCCACCGCTTGAATGTTTGCCTATTAATATTGCAAACTTTAAACGTGAGTGAAAGCGCATGCAAACTCACTACTACTACAAATATCATTTTACTTTATACCAAAATGTGGTTAGTGTGTGTACGCTAACTGTATATTATGTTAACAAAAAATACTTATTTATTATAGTAGCTTATTTGAAAATTGATGTAGCTTTTAAATTTGAATTAAGAATTAATTAACTTTTTAGCTTAAAATTTAATTAACTTTTTTAGATAAATGACTACAAAAATTTTAACATTTTAAATTTAAAGCTAACATTGCATACATTTTTATAAAACATAAGAATACTATCAGAAAATGAAACCTCTCGAAACATCGAAGTCCCAACTCCAAAATTTACACCACGTATAAATGATCTGTGTATATATGTGATGTTATAGTTTCATAAGGATCAACTGTTGAGGCCTGTTCCCCAGTTTTGCAGTTCGGCCGCGTTCGCTGAATACCTGCGTTAGCGAGATTGGCGTTAATCTGTTAAATCGACTGAGGAATGAATGTTAATTTGATCCTTCAGCCCAACATTGTTTGTACGGTTAGTTGATCGGCGTGATTGCATTACTTGCTTGATATATACTTAATTATATATAAACTTTTATTGCGTATTCGGTAAGTCGAATTGATAACATATTAAATGTTATGGATTAAAAATAAAAATAAATTAAATCAACTTCACGCTGTATCCCGCACACAGCAGGGTAGGCAGAGGGAACTTAGTGTTAAGACACTCCATTCCCCACTTTCTGCCGAATTCTGGAGGCATTGCGTGTTGAGTGGCAGAACTCAACGCCGCGCTTAGCCTCGACACCAGAGCGAAGAAATGGAAATATACATTTAAGTAAATATTTCATCTCCTCGAGTGGGGATCGAACCCACAACCAGTCGCTTTAAAGTCGCACTTCGTGCCGCTGCGCCACGACTGGCCTCTAAATTGTTGACTAGATTGTTGGGCCTTATTTGTTTTAGTGGTTATATTCTTTTTCTTTTGATTGGCTGGTACTTGTTGTAGATTATAATATATCGTCTTAAATTATTTATATACATATAAAGCGTTACAACGAAACGTTTAGCAAGTTTTTCACGCACTAATTTCACAATATCACATCACCCGATCGGTTGTCGCGCAGTCGGCAGATTTATCGGGCGACAAGTCACCGGGGCAGATCATTCCGGATATTGAAGCACGTAATCTCAATACAGTGTGTCTTCACTCGTAATTTATACGACGACGAACGGTCGTGCCATTATTTTCAACCCCTTAACCTACCTACTTATTAATATCTGGATAATTTATTGTAAATTGCATTTTGCAGAAGTGATCCCGTGCGTGAATAAAGGTACGGGAATGATGGTTAATAAAAGGCTTCCCTTTGTGTGATTTATCGTATTCAGGAGGTACTCGGGATCAAGTGTAATGAGTTAACACATTTTGCTTCGAAATTTGCTTAATATTTTGTATATTCGGCGGAATATAAGAATATATTTGGAATTTACAAATCCGAACAATCATGTTTTATATATAAGAAAAATGAATGCTTTGTTTATATAAAATGTTAAAAATAAAATTACATTATTACTTTTAAGCGCATATTTATGAAATAATAGAAATAGACCAATTATGACGCAGAGGTACAAGCGTGTGACTGTGAATTTGATAGGTTGTGGGTTCGATTCCCACTCGAGAAAATATAATATTTAATATTTTCGTTTCTTCGCTCTGGTGTTGAGGCAAACGCGGCGTTGAATTCCGCTACTCAACACGTAATGCCTCCAGAATTAGGCGGAAAGTGGGTAGCAGAGTGCCTTAACATTGGGCTCCCTGGGATATAAAGTAAAGTTTAAAAAAATTATAATAATAAATGGGAAAAAATACTGTTTCAACTTTACACTTAATAAGAAATAATAGACCGGTGTTCTCGTAAACAAATTAAATTTTAATGCGTTTAATATAATTTCTTGAAAGGAAGCTGACGATAAACTATAAGTAACTTCGTACTTTCTCCGTATGGAAAGACGTCAATTTAACTAATGGAATAATTATATAGCGGAACAACTTAATAAACTATTAAACAGCCACCGTGGATTGCCTTTGCGTGATTCTTTGGCTTGAATGAACGTATAAAATGATCAAATTGATAATATTTATTGGTAAAGTCAGCGAATAAATCACTGTGATATTTTATACTCATTATTTTAATTAACAATAATCAGCTTTATGCTGTATTCCACATACAGCTGGGTAGGCAGAGAAACTCAGTGTTTTGTCTTATTTTTTTTAAGATTCTTTAAAAATAAAGATAAAAAGAGGCCGTTAGAAAGGTTTTTAAATAGGCCCTAGAGATTATTTTAAAGTAAAACTACAATATTATATTGACAATCAATAATACTCAGTTATTTTTGCACTAGTTAGGCTACATTCCTACACAAACATTATTTAGTTTATTTATGATTCTACAAAAATGTATAATTGTAGTATTTTCTTAAAATAAATATATTTTATAAGAAAGAAACTAGTATTCGGTGATTTGTTAGTAACAATGTCGATGAGTGAATAAAACCAGATGTCGGGCGCTCTTAGTGTGTGTCTAATATTAGTAACGTACTATCTGTATATGATTCTTAGTATTTAAAGTTTGGCTAATTTAAATTAAAAAATTTCTTAAGCCCTTTTATTCTTTACTTTATGCCAATTTAAGAACTTAGTTTGCTGTATAGCGTTTGGTTATTCTAATTACCCAATACATATATATCAAATGTTTACTCTAAAATTCAATATATGAATCATCAATTATCAAGTTAACCCCAGACAAATCCCAATTATATCGTGATAGTGTAATCTTACATGTAAACTTTATCCTATTAAAGTTTATAGGGAGGGTATTACGCAAAAACTACTAAACGGACTTTGAAGAACTTTCAGAAATATAGCTTACTAGTGATTCATTCGCGGCTTCGCCCGCATGCCACCTATAAATAATACTTTTATTATGCTGGATTTGCCAACAGATTGATACATTCAATCATGAATAGTACGTGGGTCTATGATAGAACGTCATCGGCGGTAAGGGCGCCCCCCGCGGGGTTCCAATCTAGGCTTGCGGCCGTAAACAGAGCGTTGAATTATTTTAATTTAACATTTTCTCGAAAAGTTTACGTCCAAATAACATGCTATAAAAGCCGAAGATTATCTTCATTAAATTTCCTTGATGATGAAATAACTTTCGCTCGTAAGTTTCAATATAGATGTCAAATTAAAATCGATGAAATATCCAATTATGAAAATTGTAACGTATATTAAAATATACCTTACAATTTTCAATTATTTTTTGTCACAAAATGCCTTATTGTCATTTATTTATGATATATGTTGTCGCGTACTTTTTTTAGAACTATTAAAATTGAATATTTTTCTCATACAATGTACTGACATATAATTAACTATTTTTGCAACGTGCGCTCTTAAGAAATTCTATGGCGTTCCTTATTATTACTATTCCGTTATTTTAGGCTAACTAATAATTACACCGTAATGGTATATAACACTTCTGAAGAATGTAGCTTTCATATAGAACAAAAAGAAAGTAAATCGGACCAGTAAATCCAGAGATCTTAGCGTTTAGATAACATCTAATTTATATCACGATAAGGATGATCTAAATTTGGTTATAAGAAGCTTAAGCGGGCGACGCCGCACGTAAGTCGTTAGTATCTAAATATTTACCAACATTCGTGTTCAATTTTCATTAGTTATGACCTATTTAGGCCGTCGCACTATGGATAATGGTAGAACAACGGCAGATCAAAATTCATTTTTACTAAAGTCGTCCTTGACGCACTTTTTATTTTTTTTTTATTAGTTTAATAGTGGACCTTTGATGTAATGAATAATTTTTTCGTGATTTACATTTGGAATATTTTTTTTTTTATTGTGAGAAATTGTAATACGTAAGAATGTCTATTTCAGGTTGTTCGCATCGATATTTTAAACTTAATTTCCTTAAAAAAATGTGCAAATAGGTATAAAGTGTTATATATTTTTAAAAAGCCTATAGTATGTAGATTTTAAAACAATTATTATATTGTGGATTTTGTGACTATATTCCTATAAAAAATATTAATAATAAGTGACGAGATAAAAGGTACATGTTTAAAGTTCATCGAGACTTTTGACAGTTACCGACGTCTACCGACGCGTTACATTTGATGTTGTTTTATAGTCCAAATATTCATAAATAACATTTAAAAAAATCAGCTGCGGAAACGTGCGGTTTAAGAAGTTATCACGAAAACTACGATACAAGTCAGGGAACAAGAAAACTCTATCTATTGAAATTTCTAATGTTGTACTATTTAATTGATTAAATTGCGATAAATTTCAATTAAATTATTGTTATTTATTGATAAAAGATCGTTTATCTTCATTTTGGACACATTTTGCCGTTTTATTCATCAATAAAATGCACACTACCTTCGTTTATAAAATTATATAAAAAGAGTGAATTAATTTAATGAATCTATTACAAATTAGTAATAAAATGACTAACATACGTTTGATTGTTAAGTGTCTCCACTAAATTTCAAAATGGCTAATACTTTCAAGTGTTTCAAGCGTGAATTATTACTCCCATACATTGAAGGACGAAAAAACTTGAAGCAATCAATATTAGCTATCAATATTTCTAAAAGAAAAGTATCATGGTTCTGTAGACAACATCTGTTTTATTATCAGCACAATTCAAAGGAATCTCATTCGTCCTTTTAATAAACGATGGACAGAAGCGTCCCGGTAAAAGGATTCGTTTTTTTAAAAAAACAACGAAAATTGGTTAGATCCTGAATATTTTGAAGAATTAACACCCAATCATTGAAGAAGTAGCACATGAGAACTCACCATCAACGTCTTCTGGAAAACGCGGAAGACCCTGTGTCCCTGTGGGAACTCATCAGAATCAAGGAAAAGGCGAAAATACCGCGCTATTTAGTGAATATGGCTTTGGACACATCTGCAATGCCTATGTTTAGGGCTTACGTTCCATAGGAGGAGTTCACCAAGTATAATTAAATATAATATACTCATTATGTAATATACATTCATTCCTAATATTATTTTACTTGTAGATCAGTTTTTGTAAATTTTATATTTTACTAGAGGGCGCGCGCGGCTTCGCCCGCTTATTAGGAGTGAATTCTAAAAAAACCACGAAACACGTGTTCAATAAAATATTTTTAACAGTCTGAATTGAATTTTTTATAAAAGTCGGTGGCAATTTAAAGATTTTTCCATATAAACTTTCAACCCCTTATTTGAACCCTTTAGGGGGTGAATTCTTAAAAACCATTAAACACGTATTTAATGAAATATTTTTAAGAATCTGAATTTCAAATTTTATAAAAATCGGTACAGATTATTTTTTTTTTCCATACAAGCTTTCAACCTCTATTTCATCCCTTTAGGGTTACAATTTTTGAAATTCCCTTCTTAGTGGATGTCCAGAATATGAAAATAAACATCTGCCCAAATTTCACGTTTCTACCATCAGCGGTTACGGCTCTGCGTGCGTCTTACCTCAGTCAGTCAGCACAAGTCCTTTTATATATATAGATTAACTAAATATGTGTAGTCATAACTATTAATTTCTTACTCAAATAGATAACAGCTTAAGAAACATTGTTTGTTAATAAACTAATCAAATAATACATTTTTATCGCTACTATGAGTAGAGTGGAGTAAGGAAATTAAATAATCTTTTTTTCATTATTTTTTTAATATATATATACTCCAATAAAAGTATAATATCTGAACTTTACCTAAAGCGCTATTTTATACTTTATGCTTGTGCAAAAATTCAATTGTTTATCTTAACAAATAAAAAAGTTATCGATTTTTGATCTGATACTGACCTCGATTGCCCATAGTGCGTCGCGTCGTGGCGTATGTAGTGCAATGGTTAAGGGTTTGATTTGCTGTCGAACTTATAATTATATTTAAATTATTTTCATTTTCTGCTCTGATAGACAAATTGAGGCGTTGAGTTCTGCTACTTAAACCATAATGTCTCTAAATTGAGTATCCTGATACTAAATTCCTTTTATGCGATTTCCTCGCACCTTGAACCTACCTAATTATATTCTATTTTGTGGTAACAATTTAATTAATATTTATATTTAGTATTATTATAAAGTACAACAAGAAATATACCTGTATAAGCGTATAAGAAAATCCATCCATCTGTACGTATAAACGCTCAAGATACCGCTATATGAACTTCGCAAAAAGCCACGATCGGGCATCATTACGTCACTACATTGTCTTCCATCAGTCATATTCGTATTCGCATGCAGAGCGCACGGCTATTGCATAATGCAGCAAGTGCCCGACCTCATGCCCTTCCGTCGTATACTCTGAATTAATAAACATACCTTCTCGTTTCATTGTTTCTGGATGGTTGGTTACATTTAAAATTTTATTATTTATATTTGTATAAAACTTTTTAGTTCTCAAAATAATATAAAGTATCTGTTTTATAGAATTTTAAAAATAAGCAATCATTAACTTTACTGATTAACGCTGTATTAAGTAAAACAAAAGTAAAACCTATTCCCATAACATATTTCTACAGTTAGGTCAGATCGTCGTCATATTAGACTTCTGAAGCTATTTATTTTAACATAAATATTTATATACTGTTTTGTTTTTTTTTAGCTTCACACTTTATTCTGTATATAGCAGGGTAGGAAAGAGAGAGTTTGCGGAACTCCTTCTTCCTTTTCCGGTTTTTCCTTTTGGCCTAAGATCCCATCGTTTAAAACTGTAGGGATTAGATTTTCTAATGAAACTTATATTTAAGAATGATACATGATAGTAGAATAGATTACACTAGGGTTGCCCAAAAAAATCCTGCCGCAATCACCTTTAATTAATGTTTTTCGTAACTCGTTTTTGGAGAAAATTGCACTCATATGTTTTTTATGTGAATCGCACATCATTTGAAAGAAAATCGCATAAGGAATTGGAAAAACAATGGTTGCCAGCTCTCAGTCTGCCGCAAGTCCAAGGTTGCCTGGTTTAAAGAGGTTACTTAATGTGAATATTTGCACTCATGTGTTTTTTTAATGAATTATATATCAAATTAAAGCTTATTTTTTTGTCATCACTAAAACACATGGTTGCCTGGAAAATGGCTGCCGCAAGCGAAAGTTGCCATCATTCGAAATATTTTATTCTGATTCCGTTTGACTGAGAATAGACGATGAAATACGCGATTTGCCTTATGTTTTAAAGTAAAATATTATAAAATAGAAGGTCAATCTTAAAATTAATATTTATTCTAGCTGTTCACCTGTTAAATGATGATTTTAATCATATTAAGTACATACAAAAAACTATTTAAACATGAAATCATCCTTATTTTTCCATTGAAATAATGAGTCTATGATATTAAGTCTTTGTTAAATCTGTTTTCTAGATATTAATACTCGTTTAAATCGTTTTTTAAAAAGACTAAATTATCATCTATATATATAAAACAAGTACCTGACTGACTGAGGTAAGACGCACGCACAGCCGCTGATGGTAGAAACGTGAAATTTGGACAGATGTTTTTTTTCGTAATCTGGACATCCACTAATAAGGGATTTTAAGAAAATTGAACCCTAAAGGGATAAAATAGGGGCTGAAAGTTTGTATGGGTTTTTTTTTTAATCGGCACCGATTTTTATAATATTTGAAATTCAGACTCCTAAAAATACCCCGTAAGGGTTCAAATAAGCGGGCGAAGCTGCGCGCGCCCACTAGTATTAAATAAACGTTTACAAATATCGTTCTATTATAGGGTATTAATTACATAATGTTTTCATAATATAATGTAGGTTGACAATTATTGCAGATATTTTATTTATTAATCAAGAAAATATGGAAAATTACCTCGTTATAAACTCTCAATCTCTCTCTTCGTCCTCAGAGAAAAATATATAATATAAAACATTAAATTTAATTATACTTATCAAACATTAATTATACTTACGTTTTGCATTAGAAAATAATTGAAAAATAAAAATCAAATCAGATTCACGCTGTATCCCGCATGCAGCAGGGTAGGCAGAGGGACCTAGTGTTATGACACTCCGTTCCCCACTCTCTGCCGAATTCTGGAGGCATTGCGTGTTGAATGGCAGAACTCAACGCCGCGCTTTGCTTCGACACCAGAACGAAGAGATGGAAATATAAATTTAAGTGAATATTTCATCTCCTCGAGTGCGGTTCTTCTTTATATTTTTTTTTACAACAATGAACTTTTTGTAACAAGTGATAACCGTGCATTGTGTTACTATTTAAGAAAATGTTACTGTATATAAAAATCATTTTTTGGCGAAACAACAACATAATTTTACACTTAAGACTCATTATTAAATTCCACACACATTTTCGCACAAAAAACAGATCTTCATTTTTGTCATGTTAACTAAAAACGTCTTCACTCCAAAACGAAAGGTAAGTAACTAAGTAATATGTTCAAAAACATCTCATTTGGCCATCTGCACTGTTATTGCATTTAGAAACAATACATCTACGAAAATAAAATTATTGCATTTTGTTTGCTTTGTATATCGCCGCAAAATGTTTATCTATAGTAAAAAGTAGACAACTAATTGATATTTGCCGACTCCTGGTCATAAACCTTAAATAGCGTTTATTATTCGGCATTACTGTCGAAATTTCTTAGAATTTATTTTTGATAAATTAATTTTGTTTATTATAATTCTATCATATATATTTCTTTCAATGCAAATTCTTAAAAGTTGCGTGAGAAAAAAGAGATTGCGGCAACCGTTATCAAAAAAAAACGAGAAAAAAAATCATACGAGCAAAGGACAAAGAGAGAGAGAGTATATTGAAATATTATTTTCCATATTTTCTTAATTAATAAAAAAACTTACGCAATAATTGTCGCCCTTCATTATCTTAAGGAAACATGATGTAATTAATACCTTATAATAGATTGATATTTGTAAGCATTTATTTAATTAGATAATTTAGTCGATTTAAAATGATAATTTAAATTAGTATTAGTATTTAGAAAACAGATTTAGCAAAGACTTAATATCATGGGTTCATTATTTCACTTGAAAAATAAGGATGATTTCATATTTAAATAGTTTTTTGTATGTTCTTAATATGATTGTAATCATCATTCAACAGGTAAATATCTAGAATAAACATTAATTTTAAGATTGACCTTCTACTATATAATATTTTAATTTAAAACATAAGGCAAATCGCGTATTTCATCGTCTATTCTCAGTCAAACGGAATCAGAATAAAATATTTCGAATGATGGCAACCTTTGCTTGCGGCAGCCATTTTCCAGGCAACCATGTGTTTTAGTGATGACAAAAAAATAAGCTTTAATTTGATATATAATTCATTAAAAAAACACATGAGTGCAAATATTCACATTAAGTAACCTCTTTAAACCAGGCAACCTTGGACTTGCGGCAGACTGAGAGCTGGCAACCATTGTTTTTCCAATTCCTTATGCGATTTTCTTTCAAATGATGTGCGATTCACATAAAAAACATATGAGTGCAATTTTCTCCAAAAACGAGTTACGAAAAACATTAATTAAAGGTGATTGCGGCAGGATTTTTTTGGGCAACCCTAGTGTAATCTATTCTACTATCATGTATCATTCTTAAATATAAGTTTCATTAGAAAATCTAATCCCTACAGTTTTAAACGATGGGATCTCCACCTATTTGTATCAGAAAGAGGGAATGAAAATTGAAAATTTTCTTGAGTGAAGAACCCACAACCGTCGCATTTACCGTTAGAGGGCCTCAGAATATATTGATTGAATAACAATTTATGATTGAACACAAAATGAGACAACCTACCTGAAATATTACAATGACTTAAACTTTCCCAACATTATGGTCACTACACTTTTTTCTAATTCTGCAAATGCAAAGAACAAAAATTAATCAGTATGTTATTTTGTCTGCATGAGGATGACGCTGATGGGACGTCAAGCTAAACTGTTTTTAAAATCCTAAATATGAGAATGAGATAACGTAAACGAAAGAAATATAAACTTACAACCAGAATATAGCATATATAGTATTAAATTCACGAGGCCGGTTGTGGCGCAGCGGCAGAAAGTGTGACTGTAAAACCGAATGGTTGTGGGTTCGATCCCCACTCGAGGAAATGAAATATTTACTTAAATTTATATTTCCATTTCTTCGCTCTGGTGTCGAGGCAAAAGCGCGGCGTTGAGTTCTGCCACTTAACACGCAATGCCTCCAGAATTCGGCAGAAAGTGGGGAACGGAGTGTCTTTCACTAAGTTCCCTCTGCCTACCCTGCTGTGTGCGGGATACAGCGTGAAGCTGATTTATTTTTTATTTTTTTTAGTATTAAATTGTAAATTATATAAAATATTAAATTTTTCACTATTATAAAGAAAATAACAATAACAATACTACACTGTCTACTCACGGACAGACAGTAAATTGTACGACAGATGAGACCATTTGCACCTCGCTCATATATCCGTTTCCGTATAAAATTAATTGGGCCGTGACGCACGGAAGGATGTATGACACTAACAACTCATGTAAATTGCTTATATCTTCTCCTGCTGGATTTGAGATAGTTGGAATGGACTCGCCTCATTTCGCAACGCCATACAAAATAATTTTCCACAGTTGCATCTATCTGCAAAAGATATTTATCACTCGTATTTCACTTCTGAAATATACCAAAGTACGTTTTACGTGTATTAATTGTGAAATATTAATTGTTTGGTTGAGATGTGTCTTGTTTAAATTTCTATTTAAATGAGCATTAAATTTATGCACATGGAACTTTCTAGGAAATTTATTAATGTTACTATTTTTCTCTTTCTTTTTAGAATTTACTTGCATTATCGTGTATACCTTGGATTGATTGTGAAATGCGTATATGTAGATAATAGAGTCTCCATTATTGTACTTTAAATTATGTTTGCGAGGTTAAATGCCTAGCAGTATGTCACTTCTTTCTCTGGATTCAAGTCAGAGAATAAAATATTGGAAGTACAAATAGCGGATAGAGTTAAATTCACTTAAACTGCATCTCGAGCAATCACGTATATTTAATGTTTAATGTCACTATATTTTAGTTTACCTAACTGTTGTTTTCTTAATGATATGATTAAGAAAATAATTAATACGTCTATTATATTATTATCTACATATGATAACACTAAACCGATCTACTCAATAATAGCTCCAACTCGACGTGTTTATTTATTAAATATCCATATAACCGTATTAATATGTCTTTACAAGTCTATTCCAATCGCATGCATCAAATTGAAGCATTCAAATCAAAATAAGGTTGTTATGATTAATTGTAAGTGTGAGTTAAAATGATTAGGCCTCGTGACAAATCCTTTGTGGAGCTGTTCTGCGATGGGCTTTGACATTATCTAGTATATTGCTTTTAAATTGCATAATCCTACATCGTAGATATAATACGAAGCCTCAGGCAACCCTGTATGTAGCTCTCCCAGCTCTCACTGTGAAATAAACACGTTTATTGAGAATGAATCTGAATAATTTGTTATGTGACAATATTATTCATTTTAAATGGAATGTTTATATCAGTAAGGAGAAGTAAAAACTTAAAAGAAGGTATCTTATATAGTTCACTGCAGCGAGTGGAAGCGACATTGTTGTTTTCATTTATTTTATTTACTAACAACTCAGCTGAGCCTGAGCCAAAGGAAATGCAATTTAAATGTTTACTTACACAGTTTTTGCTTGCATTTTTTAAGAATAAGAAACAGAAGGCTGAACATAAATAGAGTATTCTAAAGAAGTTTTATATACATACTACTATTAAACGCTGGGGACGAAACGCTTAGATAATTGTTATAGTAACAAACCCATTTTTTATAACAGCATCGCTGGTCGAAAGCTAATCTAATTAACCTTAGACACGAGTCCAAATGTGTTAACGGGTGCGTTCCACGAGCCCAAACGTGGGTGACTCCGCACGGGAACCTCGCCGTTACGGTGTAAAAGTGTAAAGGCGGTATTCGCGTGCGCCGAGACCTCATTAGCATTCATTGTGCGCCCGCGGCCGCTCTCCCGAATAAACCATCTGTTAAATGTCTCGCGCTAGCTGAAACTTAGCCGTAATTATCTGTTAACATTCCCAAGTTTGACCCCGCGAAAATCTTCACCGAAAATCTGGTATTCGCAAACCCTCCGGAGGCGTTTTACTTTCCTAATAATCAGGTTCATGGAGATTTTTAATGAAAAAGATTGTTCGCCGTTATTTAGGAAGTTAGTAAAAGGGATCCCGACTAAAGTTTGTTTTGATTTAGTAGCGACCTCGCTACGTTTATTGTATCCTTTTCAGTGGCTTTCTATCGAATTAAGAGTAATTAGAAAATTCATTCGCGATCTTACTAAGCTTGCGTGACAATGTTCACTGGAACATTAATAATGAAACTTGTGATATTTTAATATTAAAACTTTCCTTTTTATAAAATCAACATGATCTTGTTGTTGTTTGCTAAGTTTATGAATATTTTATTTACAAAATTCAATTTTGTTTTTATATTTACATGTGGATTTTCAATAAAATATTTTAAAAAAAATGTTTTATATTGTAAAATCGTTTTCGTATTCAGCCACAGATATTTAAAAAGTCATTAGAAACAATCAAAGGGGAGTTTTGATAGGCGGATTTGCGAAGTCAGCATTCCGGGATAGTCAATAAAGTGTATCACAACTCTACATTAATCATAACTGACACCGTAATTCTGTCCGTTATCGTTTGGAAGCAAACTGAATGTTTTTTGATAGATACAAAGGTATGTCCCCATATTGATTTTCAATTAATGTTTTGTCCCTTTTTTCTGTTGCGCCGCCAGCTCACGGGGAAATAATATGCGGAATCATTAAAGCAACTTAGATTGTATAGGTATGTGGTGAAATAGAATAAGTCAAAATGCTTCTTTCTATATTTTTTTATGGAAAAACATCATAGAAGTGATTGATATGTTATCTAAATAATATAATATAAAGTCAAACTCACTCTTATTTTTAAAATTATTGTCATACCGCGTTTTAAATCATGAACGTAATACAAATCTAAAATTCGAAGCGTCCAAAGTCTTATCTAACGCATATTCATATACATAGCTGCTGTTACATTTATATGAAACAAAATATCATTTATTTTTTAAAAAAAGATAACATATATGTATATATGTATATGTATTTATACAAAAGAACAACACATCGCAAGTAAAATACGCTCAAACACTTTATTTTGTCAGATGACTAGGTCCGGTCACAACTCAGCAATAGTCAGTCAGCGTTTCAATTTATTCCATATTTCTATAAAAATAAATATTAAAAAGGTAAAATCGTCTATACTTTAAATAACCGGTACAACTTTGAGTAATATTCAAAGCTTGATATGTTTTATTTACATTTCTCCGTATTTGCCGCGTGTAAGAGGCTGGCATATCGGTTTGTTCAGACTTCGATCTCCGTATTATGGCTCCGTACTGTGCAAATACTACATACAAATATTGAAATCAGAACGCAACGTTATTCATGCGATTCTTTTTATTTTTATTTTCATGTCACATTACTTTATACCTACCTGGTGTTCGTGTGTTTATGTTACGTTATAACTATTTTTTTATGTTATTTATTATGTGACACGTGGCCCTGTATGCTTGTATCATATAATTTCATCACTTTAAAGGGTTAAGGAGCCATTCCAAAAAGTAAGTACAATATGCAACGGTCTGTTCAACTACCCAGTAGTGCTGACAATATGAAAATTATGCGTTAAAATAAATTACAAATATAATATAATTTCAATGTAATAAATACTATTATAAAAACTATAGAAGTATTCTAATATTCAGAAAAACATAAATAAATACAATCGTACATACCTATAAATATTAATAATTACAAAATTTATATTTGTATACAAATAAATTTTCTTATTACGGTTCCCTTTAACAACTATGAACGACAGCCTCTATAAAGAGCAGTCTGCTCGATATTGAAAAAATCGTAGATACGCGTTTGTTTTATGGCTGATATGTTAATAAACATTCTACGTGCTTTGAATTGATGGCACTCAGATTAAGGGTGAAGCATGAGTACGCACATACACTGATGTAAGGAAATTTACTTGGAATCGATGTAACGTGGTTTATTGTAGTATATTATAGTAAAAGTGGTCGTAATTTTACAATTACAAATAAAAAATGACGTTTCTATAGGCTTCCCAGGAGCAGGAATATAATAAATTTGAACACTGTCTTAGACTTATTTTTAAAATGATAGAGCAGTATTATATAGAGCTTTAGGTATATAGCGGGTATTAATTAAAAAAATATAAAACGCATTTTGTAGAATAATTCATGGTAAAATACACGTAACTTTATTAAATTCCCTCCACCGTTGGCCAGGTAGCTCGGTGAGACTTCACTTTATGGCTCAATTTAAAAATGTTTCACATTACTTGGATAAGAAATAATATACTAGAGACTTAGTATGAAATAAAAGCAAACCATTTTTTGGAAAAGTTTAGTATAACGTGAGGTCTTGGCTTAGGAAGTGACTTTATATTCATATCCCTAATGCTAGTATTCATTTTAAATGTACTTATGCTGGTTCTACTCAAAGAAAATAAATATCATAGATATATCCTCAATATATCTATGATATTTATTTCTAGATTCAATCTTTTATATTTGCCGGTGACAAGCAATATCAAGTAAAAGAAACTAATAGATTATTTTCTCCCTAAAGCAACACAGCTTCTAATCTCATTACTAGATAACTTATACGTATGTGAAAGATTCGAAATTGTTAGCAAAAGTATGTGCGGATCAAAGGCCGAAACATTAGCGTCATCGACAGTTGCCGGAAACGTTTTGAGTGACCCTTATCCTTATGTTTCATTTACCCAAAGAATGTGGACTTTTCAGAAAGTGAGTTGTTGTTAGTAAAGATGCGGCGCGTTCCTTAAGATCCAACGTTTGATTAAATACGTACTTTCTTTCCGAACAAACTATTTAATCGGAATGTTATAATGAATTATCCTCCTTGTGTTCTGTTATCTTTTCTTATCTTTTTATCTGGGGCAACTGAATAAATGCTTGTTAAATTAGTCTGAAATAAAATTATAAAATAAAATTAGATTTTAGCATTTTGTAAAGAAATATGTTGTCGTACAATTTTATTTTCTAATATAACATTTCTTAACATACATTAAAGAAATAAATGAACAAGACAAGACTGAGAGGTTTTAATTAACGCTTTTACTTTGTCGAGTATGTTTTCATAAAGAAGAAAAATATGAAGTAATAAGTTATTTGATAAGCCCGCATGTCCCATTGCGGGGATGTATACATCCATCTTATTTCATAAATTCAATCAATGTTATTTCCCCAATTCGTGATCTTGTTTCGTTTCGTTTCAATAGACTGTGAGTTTTCTATACAATCATTTCTACTTAATTAAAATTGATAATTTGTTTGTCGTTAAAAATATATTTCAATGAACAACGTAAAAGATTTATCGTATTTATAAAATTAAATGAATTAGAGATGATCATTTTACAATATTATTTGGTTTTTCAAGGAGAAATATCTAAAGAACTACCCGTCATAAATAAAGTATAAAGATATACCTATTTTAATTACAATAACAACTATCCATTTTCACCAGTATCCTAACAATTAGAGTATTTTACACGTAAAAAGTTATCAATCTGTAAGTTGTCGTGATGTCTATGAACTGCAAGAAGAAATCTAATATAAATAAAATTTTCATACATTTCATATAAAAAAGCGCATTGTTCGTTTGGCGTTAAATAATATATTTTATTAATAAATTAATGATTAACTGCTACAAAATTTTAATAAAATGTTACTTACACCATAGAAACCATCATAAAGCTAAAGAAGGCACGGATATATCAAAACTATCTCAAAAAGTATATTAACAAAGTACCACTCACGTTTCATTACCAATCCGCCTTCGGCTCACGTCATGCAATGTTCGAAACTTAATAAACTTTAAACAATGCGAGGAAGATGCGATGCCAGAAGTTGGCAAACTCAAAGTGAAACAGGCAAACGAAGTTATGCCCCTATTAAGGTACACAATGTGTTTAATACTGTAATAACGAACGTACCCATCAATATTTAGAAAATCATTTCGTTCATTAAATAAGACAACAATTTGAATACAACAATGGGAATTTTCGAGGATTTCTATTTAATTAGAAAGTATTGTGATTATTTTTACGGTTGGCATAATTGACGTTACAGAACTAGCTTTTCGTTCTGAAGCTCTTATTTAATGTTTTTTTTTCTTATTTAATGAAATTTAAAATATATTTTTTAAGTCCTACATACTCTACTATAGTAAGTATCTAGTTAGGTACCCGCATAACTTATTGCTTATTAAAATTTTACTGGGCAAGCATTCACGTGCGCGCGACTATTTATTACATTTTTTACGTCGCTGCCAATAGCGTCTTGCCCGTTCAACTCCCGTCGTTACCCGTTATAGGTATTTTTTAATTATACAACATATTTTGTCACTTATATTTAAATTAAATATAATTAAATTAAATCAGCTTCACGCTGTATCCCGCACACAGCAGGGTAAGCAGAGGGAACCTAGTGTTAAGACACTACGTTCCCCACTCTCTGCCGAATTCTGGAGGCATTGCGTGTGATGGCAGATCTCAACGCCGCGCTTAGCCTCGACACCAATGCGAAGAAATGAAAATATAAATTTAAGTAAATATTTCATCTCCTCGAGTGGAGATCGAACCCACAACCAGTCGATTTTACAGTCGCACTTCGTGCCGCTGCACCACTACTGGCCTACGAATATTTAAAATAATTTGTGTTTAATTTTGAAAAAAAAAAAACATAATAAATATATAAATTTTATAAAACTTTTTATTACAATTGTAATACGGCTAGTAGAGTAAAAATATTTCATAACCTTCCCATTATAACGATTTTGGACATAAAAGTATGTCACTAGCAGATGTTTTACTCAGCATCCTTATGCTTGGCGTAGCGAAAAAAGGGCGAAACGTGTTATCAATGTACCAATTCTTTTTTAAATCACAGACAACGACTTTTATTCATTTTACGTTTAATATGTGTATTACGTATATATAATGAGGATTAAATTACAAATATAATAATTTTTGATTTTGCTTGGTTTTAGTTTTATTTCAGTTTAGCTTTTATTCGAAATCGTATTATAATTTAAATTTACACTTATTAAAGTATTCAATGGATGTTTGAAATATATTTATATAAGTAATCGATTTAAAAAGGCATTTACGATTTTATTTTAAAATAATCAATATCATATAAAGAAAAACAAATAAATAAGTTTAAAAACTTTGAAAATTTAAAGACAATATTAAAACACACAACATAATTTCCTGATCATCATCTCTGCATGATAGGCGATGGGTATCTATATCAAATTGGGGTTGAATCTATTCAGCGTTAAGCTCTTTGTGAGACGTCGCTGTTAATGGAAAATCATTTTCCTTTAACTATAGATTTATGCACCAGTTTAAACTTTTGATATTGTGAAAGAATAAAAAGTATAACAATTTACTTATCTATGAACAAAGCGACTTTTTTATATGATCTCGAAAAATGTTGTCTTATATATAGAAAATCGGAAGGTCTTATTAAACCTGGCTTGATGGAGAAACAAAAATTAGAAACTAGTTAGCATAAACAGTGATTTCGACACAGCTGCCATTGGTTAATATACTTTTAAGGGCGTAAAAGATATCATTATTGGTTTCAAACATTAGTTAAAATTTAATGCTGTATCCCGCATATAGCAGAGTAGGCAGAGCGATCCTAGTGTTAAGACACTCCGTTACCCACGTATCGAATAATTGACTTGTGTGTTGAATGGAACTTAATGTCTCGTTTTTTTGTTATCAGAGCAAGGAATTGAAAGTAAAGTATTGCCCTAAATGAGAATCGAACCCAGAACAGTTAATCTTACGGTCAGTTGCTGTGCCGCTGCGTCATAACGATCTCAACATTATTGTAACAGATTTTATATACACAAATCCTCTAAAAACTTTAACTAATATAAAATGACAGCTCTAACTAAATATGCAAGTATTATATGGTTTCCAATACAAATAGATAGTATTTAACTCTTTGTGTGACATGCTACAACTTGACCAGCAATGGGACGCTCAGCAATTCCTGTAATGAAGTTAAGCGCGGATTGCGGTTTGCCGCCTCCATGAATCGCGTTAGAACAAGCCCCATGTTCACAGAACACAAAGCTTTGAATTGTGGCGAGACTAACATTGAGCTCAGGAAATAATATAGTATTATGTAGAGAAAAATAGATATACTATGTTTATTCAAATCTTATGTTCTGCTGTTTATTAGATTGTTAGAAAAACGGTTTTCAATTGTTTTTTTTTCTATTTGTGTGTAAATCATTATTAATAACGTGATTGTAATTTTAGATTTTTCATATATGTTTATTTTTTTATATAATTGTACATATTTTTTTAAGTCTTTGTGGCTTAGATATTGTGGCTATTTATTTGTTAGTTTCTAAAAAATACATATATATTTCGATAAAGAGTTCCTATAATATTTTTTTTTTAAATGTCGATATGTACTTTTAAAAAAAAAAAGGCATAACTTGCTAATGGGTAAAGAAATATTAACTTATTTCCCCTCCGTGTCCAAAGCAAAGTGTTCTTTCCTATATTTAATATATATTTCTTGATTCCAGGTGAGTGAATCTTCACTACTTGAGTGCAGCAACGGGCGCTACACAGCGTCCGAAACGGTAAGTTCATTTCGAAAGTATGTTGGTAATACATTTGTATATTAATGTTTATTAAATCTTTACAGTACAATTAAATTTCCTATCTTTATAAATTATATATATTTTTAATAAATTTTGTATAAGTTATGAATCACAAAATAGTAGTTGGTTACTTATTTATATTTGCATAGACAACACATTGTTTTATTAAATTTTGTTTTATGTTAAGTTACTGATTTTAAAATGAATATTTGAATCCACAATCCAATATACGTACAAATAAATATATGTCATAATTACGATATAATTTCATTTAAAACACGGTACAGTAATATAACTATATTTAACGCAATAAGTACTTATTCTGTAAAGCAAAGAATTAATCAACAAGATTTTTATTCTTTAATATTAAAGCGAAACTCGGAATCTACAAAAGTTATAATTTTTTTTTGCTTTACAAGCTCACGTAACTCGTGTAGATATTTTTTTTCACTAACTTTTTCTATACATCCAATTGCTGTATACAATTTGTATCTGAATGGACGTGCAGGTGTATGCGTTCCCAGTGTATTCCATAATTATTTGTGAATATGAATGGATAAATACTTGAAAATTTTTCATTATAATGTCAACGAAGCAAATTGTTTATTATGATTAAATTTCGCTACATAATAAAAAAAAACAATAACCCCTTCTGGGTCATTTTTATATAGGATTTATATTGGGAGATATATAGTAAGTACTTAATGTATAAACTTAATACTGGGGCATTATTTGAAATAATTATATAAAAAAATTCTATACTAAAATTTTATCAAAGCTTTCAATTCTCGGCTATATGTCGCTATATATTATACAACGATAATGGTCTATGAAAAAGGCAGTAAAGAATCAACAGCACCTATTTAACCAAGGCGTCCGGTGCATCGTCGCTCGCTGGCCACTTGATTCCGCAGTTTGTTGACAGTTCGACTTTAGAGACTAATTACAGAGTTTTTATCTCACTTTGGACTACGATCACCCACTTTATGAAAGAAATATTTGAAAAATTATGTTAAATACTATAAATACATATCTCAGTGAAATGTATAATATTTCATATTTATATGTGTAAATATATACCTAGATATTTTAATTACAGGATTTAATTTAAATAGTTAAATTGTTACGAATGCTAAGAATACCTCACCATATTTTATTATAAAGATACTATTATTTTTAAAAGTTATAATGAAACTATTTTGTGAAAATCAAAGAAGTTATTACTATTATTTTTTATTTTTTTTTATGTGCACTAATAATAATAATCTGTCTGTTTGTGATACATCAGAGTCAATCAATGAACTAACCGTATAAGCGCCGATACGCACACCGAAAAACGATCGAATAATGAATTTGCAATCAAATACCTATTTCGGAATTCCAGGAGCGACGCGCTACATAGCTGAGCTACGTGCAATTATAGTTTGGAATATATGAATCGAAAGAATTTCATTTTAAAATAGTGTACGCGCGTATAGGAGCGAGCGTATGGGCCTCGCCCGCCGCGTGCTCACCAATTAGCATCCAGCACGCGGTCCGCTTCTAACAATTACATTTCTTCCTTTTCTCGGTTATTGATATTAGATTCGAGCCCGTTCTCCTTACTAACCCATTGACGAGCTTTATTTTTGTTCCGATGCCTCTAGAATAACAGATGAAGCTGCGGATGGATGTCTGTTATGATGCCGCTTTATTGGTCTTAACAATTTCAATAAATACGATTGGGGTGGAATGAACTTGTGTTTGTTGGAGCTCCGGGCGGCGCGGATTGTTTCTGTTCGGCGCACATTGTGTAGTCCGTAAACAGATAACAGTCTAAATTGCAGAGCGGCTCTCGTAGAATCGCCTCACCTCTCGTGCACGGAGCGTCGACGAGTTTTTGAATTTTTAAATTACTCATTGTACGATGGAATGTTGCTAGTCGCGGCGCTCCGTACGAGCGCCGGGTGCGCGATCAAATGTGCACTCAAATACTTAGGCTTATGCCTCAAAATAAAATCTGGTGGCGGGCAGTTCGAACTGTTCGGCACACGGCCCACGATACGCTCGCAAGTCTAGGACGCGGTCCTCCCGAGAGTGATACTAACGAATGTAGCTCTAAATATTTGATTGTTAAAGTTGAAATATCCGTGGCGCCCGATTGCGCACTTGATATCCAGCTTTTAAATTACACAGCATGGATATACAACTGCGTAATCCATAAGTTAGATGCAGGCTCTAATGGATCTGGGAACCGTATGTAACAATATCACCATACCTTTTCATCTGCAACACGCGACGCGAACGATCGAGACGTTTTAACTTACAAATAAGTTTACATACTCGTATGTTCTAGAAATCATTCACCTGGAAGGCAACGAGATAGTGAAACAATATAGTGTTAGGAAGATCGACCGCTTTCGAGTTTCCAAGAAAGTTGTACTTACTGAATCTTACATTTTGAAATGTTACTTCGTTTGTGTAATATATTGTTTTGTGCTTGTGGTAGAGCGATTTATTCAAAGCTTTTTATTCTATTACGTAATGTTAAAATCTTTTAAGTCATTTGGTATATTTTAAGATATGATAGAATTCCTTTTTTATAAATTTTACTAGGTAGGAGTTCGATTACAGAAATATTTTTAAATCGTAAATGTGATCATGGTAACCATTGTTTCTCGTACAAGTAATCGTCCAAGTCATCGACAGAACCCGTTCCACGCCGTCGACGTATAGCGTCGTAGAATGTTATTACCTCGGCAACCGGGAAGCGCAAGCGCAACTGCGAACAAGGGAGATGGGAAACGAGGAAAGTAGTTGGAGCGAAAGAGACGGCATTCGTGGGAGGAGGCAAGGGGTCAGCGAAAGTGCATTGCCACGGACTTTGCGCCGCACCCGATGGGAAACGTAGTTCTCGGCGTATGTGGAATATTCACCATGGGAAAATGCACGAATATCACAATACAACTGCAGCCTCTTCGAGACTGTGGGATAGCATATTAGTGGAAGATTAAAGAAACATGTTTTTGTAAACATTAGTGCCTTACTTTATACTCAAGTTTTAACTATATTTGAAACCGTGAGAGCATTTATCTGGAAAACATGCTACTTGTTATAAAGAAAATGAAAAATATTTCTGTTTGTAAGAACAGAGTTTTAGATATATCTTTATTTTGATTGATAATCATGTCAATGTTTTAAAGATAATGCTTAGCAATTAAAATATTCAAATTCTACTAACTCCAATAGTGATCTTTGGTATATACCCTATTAGAAGTAATTCACTATAATTAGAATATCCACAGCTGATAAAATTATTGATAACATGTACACGATACTGTTAACGTGTGTTAATAAAAAGAAATTAAGAGTTCTGCCTAATGTCTACAGAATATTAGTAGAATATACAGTAGACATTAGGAAGAAATCCTAATTAATTAATGGATATTTCCTTTTCTTTGTATGTAGTTACATAAAAATCGCATGTTTTGTATCATATTATTTATTTATAGCGTTATGATCTCTTTCCTATATAAAATCGACACTGACAGGCTTATTTCAGTTAATTTGCTTTTTTCTACTATAATTTCTACTTATCTATTCGATATAGTAACTATAAGTTTTCCGCAACATTTGAGACATTCCAAAGTACCGCGCTGCGTTTATACTATAAGAACAATTGTGAAGTCCCTCAAGTTACATTCCGGTTAGCAATTAGGTACCCGTGTAGCTTCACTTTCAGACACAATTCGAAAATATATATAGGACTAAAATGTTGGCATGTTGCATAAACCTATTTTTGAAACCATCGTGGCGCTGTGGAACAACGTATGACTTAAAACGCGACGGCTGTGAGTTCCTTTTTAACAAATTATCCATATCAATATTGCCAACATAAGCCAGTAATATCAAATAATCGCATTAAGATAACCCAGAAGCAAGTTTTATATATTAAAATACAACTGTTTCTGCTACTGCTCTCAAAACATGCCTAGTTCTATTACCAATATATCTATAAATATACATTCAAATGATATTTTACAATATACCTAATACCCCAACGTTGGTAAACTCTGAATTTGATTTCAGGAGAACTTTTGACAACTCTATTATGGCTAGGCGTACTACTTACCTAATTGCTCATTATTATTTTACATAGTAAAATCTGTATCTTATAATATTCTTCTAATATAAAATAATAATATCTATACGATAATTCAGTATTTTTCTTCGAGCTTTTAAAAATATAGTATAATAATTTGCCTTTAATTTTTAAAAAGGTTACGATATCATTATAAATTGTGTTTTAAAAATAATGTTCCTTCTAATATACTTTTTACTTTTAAAACCAAGTCGTATATTTTTACAGCGAATATACCTATTAGACTTCCATTTTAAAAGTATCGTTAAAACGGCTCGTTAAAGTTAAATATTAATGGAGCCGCTATTTCATTTACTCGCAAAGCGTTTTTCGTAGATATTTCGTACTCTTATTATTCGTTAATGTATTTACATTTTTTTTTCCTAATTACCAAAATTTCAATGGAACCTTAATATTGAATATGATTATTTTCATATATTGGTGATTAATATAGCTTATTAAGTAACTAAAGCTAGTATTTTTTATATCCATACCTATATTATAAATTCGAAAGTAACTCTGTCTGTCTGTCTGTCTGTCTGTCTGTCTGTCTGTGCCGCAATCAGGGCCAAACCGCTAATTCAATTGTAATAAAATACTCATACAGAGATACTTGAGGGTCTTCGGATGAACATAGGTTACTTTTTTTTCACATATTTGTAATATTGTCGATATATACTAATATATTAAAATATTTTTCAATTTGACAGGCAATTTATTCCGCCATGTTAATAACAACCGACCGTTGCTAAGCAACGGTTTGCAAAGTTTATTTGTTGTTATAAGCAAACGTCACCCAAAATGAGCTTGCTTAACGCATACATGGCGTGCGCCGACTCAACCTTATGAGATACATAAAAATAATGTTTTACAAAAATATTGTCCTTTAAATATTGTTTAAAAAAGTCCGCGATACACATACCATATTTATCTCTGAAGCTTGAGCAAAGTAACACAGTAACAACAAGTAACCATTTTAATTAATTTACTTTATATTTATCGGGTTTTTGTTGTATGTATTTTCTATAATTTGATATTGATCCTTATGAAAATGAATATAATAGTCACTTTTAGCATTTCATCTAGATTGAAATTATAGTTCACTGTATAACATTCTAATAAATAATTAAGGAGATGTCACTGATTCGAAATAACCTAGCCTACGAGCGGCATAGTATGACCGACGCGAACGGGCAGATGACTTTGACGGTTTTGTAAATTTTCATACATTTTCGAACTACTGTTAATTTTTATGTAATTATTTGCTGTTTATAATTAATTTATACTTTTCTTTGGTTATTCGCTTATTCGAGGAGCAGATTAGTTAGATTTTCATAAATTTCTTGGTGTGGTGTAAGTTGCGGCCCTGCGCGGCATCGGTGTAATATTATTTAAGTATTAAGGAGAGAATTGTTGGTTATTTCCTCTTGGTTGGATGGTTATCTATACCGTTGTTATACACTTAATAAATTATGGTTTTAGTTTTCTGGGATTTTATTTGATATTGCTCGCAAAACTTATCATATTTAATGTAGAAAGGACTTTAGTTATTTCATATAGTATCTATGTAGGTACGCGCGCAAGGAAAACGAGTAAAAAGATTTTTCCCGGGTAAATCAGTAAAATCGATCACTGAAAGTCCAATAAAAATTAGTTCAGGTATTCTGGATATTCGCTCGGGGAAATAGAAAGACAGAAAGAGATAAAATTATTAATAATGTAGCTGGTTTTGTTTATTTTTTTTATTAATATTTTACTATGGTTACGTTTACTTATATTTTTTTTATTTAAATTAGTTACATATTTTCACAAACAATTTCCTAAATATATCTATAAGCATTCGTAACGTTTAAGCGGGCGAAGCCGCGTCCGGGTCCGCTAGTATTTTATATACATTACTAAAGTTTTTAATATTTGTGCGTTGACACAAAACAGTTGGCCTGCGTTGACTTAAATATGAAAGATTAAGGGATAGCGCGCATTGGTGACTTTTGTCAGGGTGACAATAAATTCTTTGTCACTGTCATGTCACCATGCTTTTCGCTACTGCGCGCTCTTGCGGTGAGAGTGACGTAATTTTTTACATTTGGTTAAATACATTTGATAGAATCTCCAAGAGATGGTTGTCTGTGCACTTATATTATTTTTTTTGTTTTTTTTTATCAGCTTCACGCTGTATATGTGTATAGGCAGAGGGAACCTAGTGTTAAGACACTCCGTTCCCCACTTTCTGCCGAATTCTGGAGGCGTTGCGTGTTGAGTGGCAGAACTCAACGCCGCGCTTAACCTCGACACCAGAGCGAAGATCAAAAGATACGAGCATTTACACACTAGGATCAGAAGATCAACAAGTCACCCACAGTAGAAGACCTGGCAATTCTACCATATGTGAAGGGGGTTACAGACAGGATTGGCAACACCTTAAGAAAAGCTGCCATAAAAACTATATTGAAGCCTAACAATAAAGTGAGTCATTTCTTGACAACAGTGAAATGTTATATTCCTTTACTGTATACCGGTGTATACAAACTGGACTGTGACTGTAGTGTATCACACATCAGTCGAACAAAGAAAAATATCGGTGTTAGGGTGAAGGAACACATCTCCGATATCAAGAACGGGCAGGTAACGAGCTGTGTATGAGCATACTGCGGTTAAACCCGACCAATACATCAGGTTTGATAATCCCTAAATCCTCGATAATTTAAACAGATATATTTCTAGAATAATCCGCGAGGCTATTGAAATACAAAAATATCGTAATTTCAGCAGAGAGAACGGTTAGAAACTTTCTACCACTTGGGACCCACTCTTAAAATCTTGAACTCGCAAATCCATTATACCAGAGGGCAAGATACAGTCAGTTCATTCTGCAAGAATCCAGGGCAGTACGCGAGGCATTTAAGAAATCGTTGTCGGTAGTTTAATATAATAATTTTGTCAACTGACAGACGAATGCTACCTCACTCTACCCGTGACCACGGACTACTGCGAAGTGTTTGAAACGTCAGGTTTCCATAAATGTATAATACTAAATTAACGCGATTAATTCGGTTAAATAGTTTCATTTAAAACATTTACGTAAGAAATTCGCGTAATCAAAAGCTATACTTCCCGTGCACCTACTGTTATAAAATTTGGCACGAAGTATGAACTTTACAAAACTAACAAAAAATCCGAAAAGTGAAAATTATAGGTTGTTTGTAGTTCATACAAAACAAATTCATATGCCCGCAACTTAACTATGTCAACTTTTATAAATTGTACTTCCCCTTAACCTAAAACCCTGAAATTATTAGGGAACCATCGGTGGACGAGTCCGATTCGCACTTGACCGGTTTTTATTTTTAAATTACCAGACTTAACAAAGGTTTTTTATTCGTCCCATTCCAACAATACACATGTAATTAGAGCTTAAGCTGCGTAAATAAAATAATCCAGTGCTAACCACGGGAAGCCAATTATAAATTAATCTACAACAGATTACATATAGCGAGGGTACTCCCAACAACTTTTTAATTAAAATTCTTTCGGAGAATGTTACAAGTTTCTCGGCCTACCTATAATTTTATTTTTTCATAGACACGTGTGCATGTAAATATAAACTTTATCATATCCTTGTTTTATTTACAGTACTTAACATATAAACAACAGCACAAACTTAAATAATATCGATATTCTTTCTAAATGATTTTTGTGTAAATAAAATTTTTCATGTCACAAAATTTTTAGCAAATGAAAATTTATATAAAATTTTATATTAAAGTATATATATTTATATTGCTATCGTATTTGATTGTAAAATATTTATCATTTATACCAATTTACAGGAGAAGTCTTAGTCGTTTCATTATTCATATGACTTCCTTCACAATAAATGTAAGGGCATCATTTATATCTCCCTACCGCAGGTACGCGCGGTCGTTCGGTTATTTTATCTTACTTTAGAATAAATTCACATGTTATTCTAACATAAATATTATTATTTGTTGTATTTAAAAAACTCATTTAGTAGTTTAGTGGTTTAAATGTATGTTTTTTTATATTGTTATTAACATTTGCTATATATTTTTTTTACTTTCTTAAATTTGTAATTCTCTGTATATAAGTAGGTTACTTGAAAACATTACATAAGACAAAAACAATAAAATGTAAAAAAAAACAAAGAATAGAAAATTTTATAGTTACAAATTGAATAGACAACCAAATATATAAATCATTTAGACTGCGATAACACAAAATACAATTGGAGGTAAAGGGAAGAGGCTGAAAAATACGTCATTTTGCAGCCCACTCGAAGTTTTCGGTGGCGCCCGAGGACCACTCAACCCAATTCTTTTCATATCTATGACAGCTGACATACTAGCGGGGTTTTTAAGAAACCTATTCATTTCGACCTCAAGATGTTAGGGAACTTAATAACGGGAGTCGGATACCAAATACTGCGGCGAGTGAGGCGCATCATCATTACGATTAAATTTCGAGGGAAAACGCCTGTGACAAAGTCTACGTTGTCATTATACTGTTCCACCTCAGAGGGTGTTTAATAAACAAATGACGCGGGGCCTCGTAATGATGTACCGGTCCTCTCCTCCCTTACTCTCGCCTTGTAAAGCCTATTTTATGTTCTTTGTAACTGTGCGTACCGTCGACCACACGGCAAGAAAACGAGACCATTAAGGGGACTACTCTGATATTTATAAGGATATAATACAGTCAGTTTTATCACATCACTTCTAAAGCATTTCATGTAAATAACTATTCATTATGTAGATTAGTTGATGTAATTTACAGTTTGATCTCATTTTGAGATTTCATCTTCTACTTCACTAGTAAATATAATTTCTTATGAAGCATCTACATACATAGCTTAGAAGCGATAATTCTGTTTCGGTATAAGTTAAATCTAATTAAATTTTATAACTTCTTATTTAAATATATTTATTTATATGGTCACGGCTCAGTTAAAAAATTTAATCGTAATTCCGGAATAGATTTTTCACGCAATGGATAACAGGCGAGCTCTCTCTGCTCGTTGGCAAAAAAGTCAAATCTGCTCTTTTTTTGAAAGTGTGTAAAAAAATTAAGCCTGAAATAAGTTTTAAATAGCAGCGCTTCGTTGTTTTTTTTTAATTACAAAGAAGATTACTCTGTTGTATGGATAGTGAAAATATTATTTTTAAACCAGCACCTGCCAAAATAACGCGGCAATATATTTTATGTCTATCTTATAAAACATTTTAATGCAATTATAACGAAATTTAAAACAATATATAATAGTACATTTTTATGAAAAACTACAAGTGATTTTAAGTTAATTTATTTATGTTACCGTGTTACATTTTATACTTAAATTAAAATTAATCATAACATTAAACATAACAAAAAAAACAGTATAGAAATATTTCAGAAAATATATAAGTACTATCATAATAAATAATACTAACTTCTAATTGATAAACATAAAGCTACGAATGAAAATCTTAAATAAGGGGGAAACGAATTCCGAGTCACGCGTCAACATACATTGTTTACATTCCAACAAATGGAGTCGATGCGTACAAACATTAGCACCTGTCAGGGTGTCGCTGTCTTAATAATAGTATTTATAAGGAAAAGTCGAAACACGAAAATACAATTTGGTCGAATGTAGATGTTGTCACAGTAACGCGAGTTAAACATTAGGCGGGCGGGGCGGTCGCGTGCGGCCGCCTTGCCGGGCCGCCTCGCCGGGCCGCCTCGCCGCGCTTTCAAAGCAAATTACACATAAATAATATGTATTGGAGACGTAGCAAATGATCGCTTTAATTATAGCTGCTGCGTTATGTTTCGTTGTTTTTGTTATTATGCATTATAAATCTGTATACGTTGAAAATTGATTTGAGCTGGTTTTTCTTATTCAATGTTAGACGTAAATCGTAGATTAAATAAAATAATAAATCACGCTGTATCCCGCACACAGCAGAGTAGGCAGAGGAAACTTAGTGTTAAGACACTCCGTTCTACATTTTTCGCCGAATTCTGGAGGCATTGCATATTGAGTGGCAGAAGTAAAAGTCGCGCTTTGCCTCGACAGCATAGCGAAGGAATGGAAATATAAATTTAAATAAATATTTCATTTTCTCGAGTAGAGATCGAACCCACAACCAGTCGCGTTTACAGTCACACTTCGTGCCCCAGCGCCACGAATGGCCCCAAAATCTGTCATCGTAAATTTAGTTATTTATAAACTGATAATTGAATCCTTTATTGAATCAAACATATTACTTTTTGTTTAATATCACGAGTGAATGTTACTGAACAAATTAAAATATCCACACAGACGTAGAAATAAACAACAATTATTCAAATATAGACTTTTTTTTTGTATAAATGTATGTTACATTTATACAAATACAAATACAAATTTAGTCAATTGAAATCTGAAAGTTAACATCACATACATCCCCTTTAATTTTCATCATATATATTTTTTACTTTTTCATATACAGACTTTTTCATATATGTACATATAAAATTATTGACGTGAAGCGATCATCCATCATTGAAGTATTAATACTGAACCTCTTATCAGTATTTGAGCGTGCATTCGATTAGGTAATGAAGGATTATCGGGCAAAAAGTAAACGTACGGAGTTCCACACGTACTGTTCTTTAACCAGTCCACATGATTAATCGACGTTGTATAGGATTAAAGGGGACATTGAATATTAAAGGTTTTTAATGTGGAAGGGAAAAGATTTTTATTTTATTATTTTTTTATGTAATTTAAATATTTTTAATGAATACTTATGTATCATCTTGTTCTATTCTTGCTAAATATAAATTTATTTGATGTAATGTATAACCTACACTACATTGTTAGCAAAAATTTTTAATATCTAATTAAAAAAGATAAACTCATCTAATCAACAAGTCTCGTGAATTCAAGTCAATACATCACAAAGCAACTAGTTTTGGGAAAAAAGATAACAATGCCTCGAGAGGTCCGGATCTCATTTGAACAAATCGCTCGTCGTAGTAGCGGTCAGTTCACCAATAACAAGGGCCACGTGCTATGTACGCCTAGCCGTCATTAGACCGCTTCCGACCACTGTCTCCAGGCGTTTGCGATCTTATTACAAGAAACGAAAGATTTAATGTTTATTTAGCACACGTAAGTGACCCATACAATGATATTAGAGGGTCAAATAAGAAATCCATAATAGTCAATCGATTTCACAATCTTTAGTGGGGTTCGATATGTATGTATCATTTAGAAGGCATGGCTTTGGACATTTTATTCTGTGATCTTCACTAGTCACTTACACTTATAAATAATAAGAATATATATAACATGAAGCAAGTTAGACAAATAAAACTTTTTACACTTTGTTTAAGTAATGCACAGCCAAACTCGTTTCCTTCAAAGAAAAATAAGAAATTAAAGATTTTAAATACACTTTATAATTAATTAGTCGCGCAGAACAAGTAGCTAGTATAACTACGAAAATTAAAGTAACATTTGAATTTTATTCACAATTTTTAAAACTCAAGCCAACTGCAGAGCTGAGTAAACGCTTGTAAATTCTTACATGCTTTAGATTTTAGCCGCCATATTACATTGGTCTTTACTTAATAAAAAGTTATTCATTTGGGTTGCCTGAGGCTGCTTGATTGTATAAAGACATAAGCTGTCAGTTTAAAAGATGAAATAGAATTACCAAATAAATAAAATTTTATAAGTAATAAAAACCTTAAGAGTTCTAAATCCTGACTGCTATTTTCATCATACATAAATATTATTGCGGAAACGTCACTCCTAATCATATACGCACATAACATTGCATTTGACTGACTCATATACCGTCATTTAGAAATGACATAAATACTTCATGTTATACTTTAATTAGATACAACTATAAGATATTTAGTTGTATTTAAGTTTTAATAAATTATTACCAATTCACAGAATCAGACCAGGAGATAGAGAAACGGGTGGTAATTAATTTATGCCGTTCTATACATACTAATTGATTGAACAGCATATAAAAATGATACCCGACTCTATAACGTAAATGCTAGGACGCAATTTACTTTGTTAAGACCCAAAAACTTAATACGATCATGAAGAACTTTACTATCTCCTTATTTAATTCAGCAGCTACCATAATAAAACACGGGACAGTCGTTCTCGAGAGCAACGCAAACTCGGACTTGTTGCACCTAAGTTAATTAATCCGGAGCTACATCAGATAAAGTCTGGCGTCCTTAAAGCCACCTCGGAGTATAGTTATTGATGGTACGGTTAAATCTTGACCCAAAGTAAGTTTCGGTTATCGCGCCGTCGACGTTTTACTTTGAGATATTTATCTTGTGCTGTATTCAAGTTTGAAGATCTTGCGTTATCTCATCCAGTTATTTGGTTTATGAGGCATTGGACTTTAGCGTATCAGTAGGTATCTCTGATTGAGCGTATTTGGTTAGCACGCTGTTGTATATCTTTAGAATATCTTATGAACTTTATGTTTTAGTATATAGATTTCAATGAAATGAAAATTCAATTCTAATTACATTATCATGTCGAAAACATTACAGAAATAACAAAGTTTAGGTTGGTTATATGAATTGGAATGTGTGACCTTATCTGGCCTTAGCTGTGTCGAGCAAAAGAGAGTTCATGCAGATTTCACCCCGCTTCTTTACTCAAAATGTACGTAATGTGGAAAGCGTTGACTGTGTTTCTCGTGAATTTACGCAGGAATGTTTTTTGTAGATAAAGAGTGTGAGCGACGCGATTAACTGGAAAGCGATTCTTGACATTTTGCCTGCTTTGTTTACAACGGTTTACATAGTCTATTTACAGTACTCGGTTGTAACGTAACCGTTATCAGTAATTAAACAAAATTTTGAAGAAAATCTATATTTCCTCCAATTTTTTTTCACGTATTACATCTATTGGTTGCTATCATTTTGTAATTTATCTAATAACGTATAAAACATACATTTTCGGTTAAATTTATCATGTATAGGATTTAATAATTTACATACCATCAAAAAATTTACGATGTTGTATAAAATAAACACAGAACCTTAAATATATATAGTAATTAAGTCGTAAATTTATTTGTGAACTCATAAAAACCATATATCTAACAATGCTACTAACTGACGCTAATTAGTCTTTAATTAAGTTCAGGCGTTGTAAATAGTCATAAAATACTATTTCAGAACAAAAATTATTGCTTTCGTAATAAAATGCCAATCAGGCTTAATTCAGAGTCGTGGCGCAGGGGCACAAGCGTGCGACTGGAAACGTGACAGCTTGTTGGTTCGATTTCCATTTGAGTAAATTAAATATTTAATTTTCATTTTCTCGCTATCGTAAAAGAAACTTAATTCAAATATAGAAGTGTAAGAAGAATTACTGATAAATATCCGTATAGTTTTATTTAATGATAGTTCCAATTTCTCGTTCTGGCAAAACCAAAATGCAGTGTTGAGTCTCGCAACTACACAATGTCTGAATTAGGGTGAAAAGTGAAGACCTATATATATTACACTAGGTTGTCTCTGCCCACGCTTTACATGATAAAGCTTCAAAAAATATATAATTATAATGACGAATATTATATAATAAAATTAGCATACATGTCAGTCGGATACCTCGTAAAACCGCTTCAAATTTATTTTATGTTCCTACGTACGTCAAAGTCAGACCTAGGATATTAGCCTGTTATGTCAAGCATCTGTAGGTAATGAAATTACATTCTTAGCAATATTATGGCTGAAAATTCTGTTAACGGTAATACGATTTTACAATTTATTTTTCTTATTTTCCTTTGGATGGTTATATATTTATTTATTTTTATTAGGGTTCTATATCTCTAAAGATAAAAATAAAATCCCTATGGGATCACTTTGTTGTCCGTCTGTTCGTCTGTAAAGATAATTTATCTCGAGATTGTGTCAAGCTAAAATTATATCAAATATTAAAATCCATAGTCTTTTGAAGTACAGAAAAAATAAAGTTTTTAATATATATCCGCATAATCAAAACCGGGTACTTCCCGTGACCCCATGGACGTACAGTAATTAAATTTGGCACGAAGTAAGAACTCACAGTATAAATAAAGAAAAAAAAACAAAATTTATAGACATTTTATAAAAAAATAATAATTACAAACTTATATTTGTAGTTTATTTCATACAGGATTAATGCATATTAAGTTTGTCAATTTTTACTTTTCATTGACGTACAATCCTGAAAATGGTTCGGAAGCCTCGGTAGGCGAGTCCGACTTGCTTTTTTTTAAACATCTGCAATCTGTTGAGTGGTGTAACTCAATGCCTCGCTTTATTTGCTAAAGCGAGAAATGAAAATATTTAAAAAATAACCAATTCCTCAAATGGGGGTCGAACCCATCTTAGTTAAACCTTATGGCGTTTACATTTTGAAGCTGCCCCACTGCCTCACGATGGCCTCTATTTATTTTATATATCTATAATGTAAGTTTTCATATTTTTCTAATCATTGAGTTATAAAAATTTTTTAACGATTACACTTACTGATGAGGTTTCTCTTACTTTGTTTGCAATTAACCGCCGCCATTTCATCTTGCTTAGATTATCCTACGTTAATTAATGTTTGTACAACGTAAAGGTATTCAAAGATATTTAATATGCTAACTACGGAATTCGAACTCTGTATGATTTTAACTAAAATCTCCTTTAGAAAATTAATATTTTGTATGTAATATTTTATGTATAATTTATTTTTATATGTATATTTATGTAAAAATTGTACTACTACTACTACAACTAATATTATTGTACTGTTTTTATATCAATCCTAATCATACTCTACTACTACTACTATAATTCTTTATGATGTATATGAAATATATTTGCCAAGCTTTTGTACCTAAAACTTATTAAATCGGCTTTGCTATAAAGATATGCAAAATAAATATCTGCTTTATAAAGCGAATATGATGGGCATATACCATACGAAACCTATTTTTTGAACTATTTATGGCAAGGAGTACTAAACAAAGCTTCGTATGTTTTTATCGGCAAAACCGTAAGCCTTTTAGTCTATTGTCCGCCTGCAAACAATCAACACAAAAGGTAAATAAGAAACTAGCTATCAAAGCTCGTGCACCTCACTCGGTAATATGCAAATACATGAAATAAATAGCAACCCAGAATATCTTTATTACAAATTTCAATGAGATTAATATATTAAAGTTCAAATAGCCTAATAACTTAAGTCCGTAACTCCACCTGGCGACTGCTGAAAATATATATTATATTACCATAAAGTTAATAGAAACAGAAAACTTAAGTGATAGACCCTCGCCGTACCTGAACCCTTCCAGTGTAAAGTCTTAAGGCGAACTTACTTCAGTGCGCTATCCGGCCGGTTCCCTTACATCTGCGACGCCCATAAGTAAAGTTCAAATGTTGAAACAAGGGAATGAAATACGAGTTCTAATTAATGCTTATCCACATGAGAATATTAAGGGCGCTCAGATGTAGACAGCAGATATGTGTCGACGCGCACCTTCCACCTATGACGTATTCTGGGTAATTAGAACACACCCATTGCGTTATATGGAGGTAACTTGTAGGTAAACGTCAATGACTCAATAATTTTGAATATGCTTACGTTGATTATAATAATATAATATATCCAGTGGAGTGGCGCCCCAACGCGCGGGGTGGGTGTTTTATTGAATTCATTAAAATTATTTAAGGACGTTTATATCTAACTTTTTGATGTCTTTGGGTTGAAAGGATTTAACTACACTACGATGAACAGAAAACTTCAAACTTTAAATCTACTTAGCTCCTACGCAAATAAATATTTGTCATTTATAAACAATCTGGAAATAGGTATATCTTTTGAAAATATACCACAATATAAAGGTAAACCTAAAAATACAAACATTAACAAAAACTCTGTGCTCGTTAAAAATCTGTGGGTAAATTCGGCAATAATTTTTACATTGTTAAAATTTTGTGATCCAAACAATGTTGCTTACATTATTTTGTATGCAAAACATTCCCGAACGTTACTCGCTAAGTTTAACGCTGTGCGTATTAATTGAATTTATTCATCAAACGATTTGTTCACGTTTTTAGGCCTTTTGTTGCTTTAACAGTACATTTCACTAATTGTGATTGTGTTTAATTGCTTTATTTATTAATATTTTACTAAAAGATATAAATAAGGAGTTTTTAGTAAAGTTAAATAAATAATTGAGCATAGAAAAACGAACAATTTCTCTCTAAGCATGAATAAGTATTAATCGATTACTATGTATTGATCGACTATACTGGAGTCATGTTAATGTGTAGAATTATTTTATTGTTGTTGCTCACGCGATGTAAATAACTTGAACATCTCATATGTTATTACCGTTATTTTATAGAAAATGCTTATAAACACCTAAATCTATGGGAAAAAGTTAAACAAGTACATTTTTTGTACTTCTTGATAAAGTAATAGTTTAACCTACTTACATATTCTGTAATATATAATAGTAAGTTAAAGGTTCATTTTCATTCTTTACTGCGCAGCCTTACATTTTCATAATAATTTTATACACCATAAGCATACTCCTTTCAGAGAAATGCATTTAAGTTTTTAAGTGAAAATACTTTTACTTTGTACACAAAGTACGTACCTATAAAAGTGTCCAACCACGCAATTAACACAATTCCAACTTTCTGTGACGGTTCCGAGATAAAAATGGAAAAAGTAATGGATTGATGTCAAACTTGCCGTGAAAAATTTTAGTCAATGGGGGAGATAATTTCCTCGGAGCAACGAGTGTTCTATAAAATTTCAATGAAAAATTGTCGCCGCGTTGCGGTCTCGAGGGCGCTCGGCGGGTCGAAGTTGACGCGGTTATTTTGCGTTATTTGATTTCTATGAAAATTTATTAGCTGATTGAAAAACAATGATTATATTTAATACCATACGAGGTAGACACTGAATTACGAATTCTAAATACTTTACAACGTTTAATGCTATAGTTACATATGATAAGTCCAACTGAATGTGAAGAATTACATAAAAAAACAAAATTATTGAATGAAATTCCACTTAAGAGAGTTGGTTCGTCGCGCAGAGACTGTAATAAAACCGCGTCCTAAAAGCTGTGATATTTAAATGTACCACGGCGCCGACGTCGTCGCCGGCGACAATTCAATTACAACTAATAGCCTCTGATTCATGTTTGTATTGCTAATTAGTAGCCGACTCAAGTTTTGTCACTCTTCGCTCGCTGCCGCTCTCGCAGCTCGTATACTGTCTGTTGTACTAAATATTGTGTTGTTTATTCGCGGTTTTTAACTCAAACATTTTGGTTTATCTTTTCGCTTAACTAATGTTTATGTTGGTACATGTTATGCACCAATTCCAAAGGTGCGGTAAAGTTTCCTAAGCGAATCTGTATTCGACCACAAATCTTTAAGCACCTACGGATTGAAGGAAAATTCAATAAAAACAATGTCTCGTGAAAGTTAGATAAGCCGCGGCTAACCTTAACCGAAACTAGCATTCGGTCCAATAGCGAAACTTGTAAATCCTTGTGTAGAACCGCAAGGTACACGCGAACCGGGAATTAAGTGGCAGCTATTTGAGGTTCGTCTTTTACGACATACCATAATGTCCCAAACATCTTTGGTGATTGTCATATTATTATGTATATCCTGTCTATTTATGATAGTTGTTATATCAAAATGAAATTTCTCAGGAGAAGTAACTGTCAAAAATCGAACGTATTTTAGTAACTAGTCAATATATTGGGTTAAAACAGTTATGTTTTAACCCAATAACTGAGAATAGTAATTAAAAAACTTAATTTTATTTACTTAATCAATTTAGACAAAAACAACAGCTACTGTTATTGCATCGCAGATATAATAAAATGAATAGTTCTCAAATTGCAATTAACGAAGCCAATATAAGATCGAGACAGAATACGTATAGTCATACATATATGTCTTAAGTGCTTAATACCAGGATCGTGGAGGCACGTCGGTATTGCCATTGTACCGGCAGTGAAGCGGGCCACTCCAACCTGTTGCTCGGAACTATTTTATTAGCACGAGTGTGTCGGTGGGCCATTCTTTACGGCTCTTTTGTTAGCGTGGCGTTTAGTTCACTGCGAGCTCTACGACTGTGATTGGCTCGGTTTATAACGCAAACAATTGGTATATTTTCAGTTTGTGCCGCTCTTTTGTCTATTGTCGTTTGTTGTTTGTGCTTAAATTCCAATATTGTCCTGTTCGTGCGTTGAAAAGATTTTTGTGATATGACTTTATTGCTTTTCGGTATTACTTGCTGGTTATAATTAATATTTTCTTATCTACGTCTTAATTTACGTTCTGACTGTGTTTTGTAAAATGTAAATGATTTTTGATCAACTTTTCAATTGGAAATTCGGAAATTACAATTTATCAAGGCGTAGTCAATCCGTATTGTTCAGCTGAAGTCCCGTATGTCAAGGTTGTCATCCAGTCAGACGACAACACGGTCCCTGCATAAATTGAAGGCTTTGCAAATGCAATGCTGGGAATTTCCCTCAGGGCTTTCGACGAGAAAAAAAACTGGATTCATCTGATTCTTCCAATACTTCATCCATAATTTGATATTTGCTATTACCTACAACAACTATTTACAGAAGCAATTTGTAAACGTATTTTCTAAAGAATATATCTTTATAGGATATTTCCTACAGAAAATTCCTATATTTTTTTATATAAGTGTAATTTTTCAATGAACTATACGTTGTGCACTTTTCAATTTATACTCTTTTAAAAAAAAACTCTTCATATTGTTTTACATTAGAATATCGTTTAAAGTGAAAACTGTTCTGTAATCGATGCTTACTTTAACAACTTCACTGACTGAACTCAATAAAGCACAGCGAAGAATTTACTCGCTTTGACTATACGCGATTAAATATTAATTAAATTTAACTTTTTGCTAGTTTCTTTTACTATGTTAAATATCTCTATTTCGTTAAAATGTAAACATCGATACGATCAAACATTAATTCATTTAAATTTAATTATCTATATATAAAAATATATATTATGGAAACTTTTCATCTAGGTGTCGTTCAATAGTCTTTAGCGATGTAAATAGAATAACTCAATCCCACTCCGGAGAATAATTGTTTGTAGGTTCCCTGTAGTCGCACTATTATGTGGTTACCTGCAGTGATCTCTCTAAGCGGTCCCATTTGCACGCAACTGCACTCGCTAGGATTGCAATGTCATCACACCTCAGTGGCTGTACGTGACCCTATCTTCACTTATCCCTAGACACCTGCTTTACGAATTCTATCATAGTTTCTACTAACATTTTATTATATAGTATTATAAAAGCTATTATATAGCATTACAGTCGTTTTCTTAGAGATTTAAAAACGTATTGAATAGTTTCTAACTGCATATGAGACTGAATAAATTATCTACATTTGCTGAATATAATTGAGAATCAGTAATAAAAAGAAATGATTAACTGACGTTACACATAGCAGAAAAACTGTTTAGTCAGTGGCGCGTTGAAGGCATTCAGTATATAAATGGGGCTTTCATTTGAAAAAAAAAAACTCGGCACGGCACATCGCGTGATGAGATGGGATGAGCAATGCATCGATCGTGACGCTATACAACATTCCTTCCCGATTCTCCATTTATAGACTTTAAGACACAATACACCTTCAGGTTTTTTGTTGCTGGTATAAATAATGTGACAAAAATGTGAAAACCTTTGTGTTGAGATATATGAGAGGTCTTGGTGACATAAGTACTATCAGCGCGGGCTAGTTGCTCCCCGAAAATAAAATCTGCCCTTATCTTGTAGGGGTCAATATAATATTATGTACTTAATTCAAAACATTATTTAAGCTATATATTGCGTATTTCTCATTTTATATATGTAATTTTCTTAACAAAATATTATGTGTATGTTGTATTAAGAAAATATGGGCCTCTATTGTATACTACAGGTAGTTTTATGTATTTTCAAGTTAATTGCCTTTTTATTGTATTAGTACCAGTCCAATCCTTTAATGGCCTGTAATGACCCAACAATTGCTTGTAACAATAAAATATCTAATATTCATTTCCAAGCAAACCACACTTGTGGAACCAGTAGTTTTACTATCATAAATTTTAATTTATACAAAATGTTAGACTATAAACTCAATTTGAGTAATAGAAAATAATTTAATAATACTTTAAGTGAACATGACGATAAAGGTGGGCAAAGGAGTGTCTCAACACTGGGTACATTCAGCCTACATGGACAAGGAAAATTCGTTAAATAAAAATAAAAATGACATATATTTATCCTCAGCAGCGATGCATCTAACTGATATACTATTCAAATCGGTGTAAAATATTTTTAGCTATTTACTATTCGACTTAAAAAAAAGAGTAAAAAAAAAAGACTTTTGTAAAAGGAGAAGATTATCAGTTCGACTGTGTTTTTTTGGACTGAGAAAATCGTTTGGTTTATTTATCAAAAAAATAACCGTATGTACTATGTACACTTAACTGAATGTACATATATTGCCTAAACTTTAGATTTATTTAAGTCCAGTCGAAATCATGCACAACTTCACCTAAATTTGTTTAGATAGTTTTTTTATATTAAATAGAGACATTTATCTGACTACAAAAACAAACTATTGAGTTTTTTTTCATAGTTTCTACATATAACAATATATGAAGATATAATAATCATTGCGTGAGCGACCAACGAAAAGTTTTTTAAGTAAAAAGTCAACAAAGTCACTGCAATAACTAAGCATATGGATCTATTTCAGTATCTATAATGTGCGGAACTTCTGTAGTATACCTTTAGGAGCTTACAAATTCTTTTTTTATTGGGCATAGAAACCTCACGAGGTTCTTACAAATTGAGAATGCAATGTAAGTAACAATGTATAAGAGTATGGAGTAATCTACATAATTGGAAGTCGTCGTAGGATATTGCGTCCACGTGAGGGTGAGCAATTTTCTGCGTCATTTCCGGCTGATCGTCCACTCGGCTAGCCGATGCGATGCTTCTTTACGCTTAATTAACGGAATGTTAGCAAATAAATTGCACTGAAATTGCATATCTAATATAATGGTCTGATGGAGGCACATATGCAGAGATGTAAATTGAAAATATTAAGAGATTTGAATAGTTATTTAGAGTTAAAGGTAATTAAGTAAGTTTGCAAGCTGATGTACTGACAGAAACTGACACGTCTGATAAGATAGGGTACATGTTTCAAAATATAAAACCATAATAAAAGTATAATGTTTAGATATTTGAGTGGTGACGTATTATGATGAATATTGCTTTTATTATTGTTTAGGGCCAGTCGAGAACAACCTTTGCCGCTCTACATTGGCAAGGTTCCATACATCAAACGAATTTATTTAATAAAACGATGAACCCGCCGAATGTCAATCATAATGAAGGTAGACGGGCATCACATCAGCCGCTGAGCCGGTATCCGTTGATTACATTTCTACCGTCAAAACACAGCAAAAATTTCCCCAGTATAATTATATCTCGTTATTGTTTAGATGAGATTGTTCAGACTACGCCGCAGATTGTAAACAAAAGTAGACATTACCTGCTTTAATTAAACTTCTTAAATCATTTATTATGAAAATTTGTAATTAATTTGAAGTCAAAATATAAACTAAGCCAAGTCATCTTCGCTACATTTAAGTAACCGAAGACAATAGGATAATATAAACTAAAGAATTCTTCATTTTTAAAAGCCACTTTTAGCGAAATTTCAGTAATCTACATAAAAGTAAAACCACAATCATTGCTTAAAGCACAGTAAAAACAACAAAAAGGCTTACAAGAAAGTCTCTGGTTTAAGAATCTAATATAAGTGGTCTATCAAACTCTTGTAGTAATAATATGCATCCGAAACCACTATCTGCCGATAGTAGTTCCCTCGCCAAGATGTTTAGTGAATGCATATGTGAACCGTAGGGCAATCTGCATAATGAGAAGTCGGGGGTTATTGCGCGGATCGGTCCAAGTCGGCAATTTCTCGGCTCGATTGCTATAAGCTTGCATGGAGCATGCATTGATTCCTGAAAAGCCAGATTTTTGCATTGTTGTTCATATTACTTTTATAATTAAAATTACAATTTATCAGGAATGGCCTGTATTTTTATAAGAATCTTCACATTCTCAAAATTAAAATTATAAATTGTTATATGAATACACTATTTAATATTTTCGTTTCCTCGCTTTGGTAACGAGACAAAGTGGGGCGTTAAGTTCCGCCACTCTATCATCAATGCCTCGAGAAATCGTTAGAAAGTGGGAAACAAAAGTGTCTTAATAGAACTAGGTTCCCATATGCTTCCCTGCTATGTGCGGATTACAGCCAGAAGCTAAAAAAGATACAAAATTTATAGTAAAAGGGCTTTTTTAAGTACCATCATATTAATTTACTTAATGATTTTATACAAATATTTGTTTATCATATGGTATCTGAGTATGATCCAAAATGCGCTGGTCTCATCCACTTGGCCACTCCACTAAAACATCTTTTGATATGTACTTCGTTTATGATAACAATTTTTCCAAGTAGGTAATATCATTACAACAAAGGATTAATTCCTTTTTCGCAAGCTATTCGTATTTGATTATTATTTTTTTTAACCTAAATAAGGCCTTTACAGTATTGACTTTAATACATAATTATGTATATTGATCTAGTTAAAGTTAATTTCATTGATATTACTTTTTAATTAATAATTACAAATGTGTTATATAAAAAAGATATTACCGTTAAAGCAACAGTTCCAAACATAAAATTTTTAGAGGACTCACGCCAATTGCCTATTACATTTTAGTCCTTCGGCGTTAAAGCCTACTGCCTACTTTTATCGCCGATTGGATATAAGTATCGAAAGTCGATAAAGGTAAGCTTTTCGTATGTTGGAAAATAGAATGTTGCGTTTCTATTTGCGTTTTTGCATTTGATTATTTTGTACATTATTTAAAACATCAAATGTTATAACAGTTTAGTATTGCGTTAAATGCTGCAATGTTTTTGATATCAATGTCCAGATCGTTTATCCGTTTCAATAAATCAAGGGACCTCATGTCATAAAATTTAATATCGTCATGATATTTTATCACGTCACTGAGCACCAGTTACAAATATATTTGTCAAGGAAAAGGATCTTTGATATTTTTAAGACAGGTGATATCATTTGGACGACACTTACCCCTCCAATTACACTCCGATTGATGTTCGCGATCTCGCCCTGTCAGAGATCAAATTTCGTCCGAGAAAGACCACTTCACGCCTCCATCGCCCCGACTACTTTCTTTTATTTCCGCGAACAGACGTATCTGACATATTTCTCCGGACCCACGTAGAGATATTTTATTGACCGGTTATTATTTTATTTTATAGACATCCACTCTTATTTCATAGGCTCTAAGAACGAGTTACGGTTTTTTGTCGAGCGTTTATTGGAGCAAATCTTTTTGTGATTTCTAACACTTTTATTGAATAGAATCGAGGGCCACAGGATTGTCGTAAAGATTATGTACGATTCCATTGTTCATTTTCTCTAAAGGAATAAGTTTATTCGTTTAGCAAAATGTATGATTTTGTTAGTTTTTTTTCGGAAATATAGATAACCATTATGATATTTCATACTTTTATACTTCACATTATGTATAAGGCGATAGTGTGAAGCCATGCCACGAAACATCGAATTAAATGAAAATAAAAAGCGTCCTGTAGTGTTTTCGTTCAAAGAAAATTACGAAAGGTATGGAAGCAGGCGCTAGCCCTTTTCTCTGTAGTCGACGCTCAAGCACTATAGAATCCTTTTCGTAGAAACATATCGTTCTTTTCTCCCCAAATTGCGGCTGTCCCGACGCGGCGGACACGTCCAGGTAATAACGCAATAAACCACTGAGAGCTTCCCCTGGAAAAGCGATCGAGTTTTCCCTGAATCTTTCCAAGAGTGGTTATCCGATTTTCCTACTTGAGTCATTTTAAAACAAACCTTATTTTATTAGATTTATGTTTGCTTTTGCTTCGCCGGATGTACGTTAACTGGTGTGCAATCGGTCAGGATGCTTGACCACAACGCCGTTTTTCGCGGTGCAGCGGCAACCCTGCGGCCATCACTTTGTGTAATTGAAAACTCGATGTGCACTTGTACCAAACACCCGCTTACAAATAAATCTTTTACGGCCCCGGAAATAATGTTTTATGTGTAGAGGGTAAGACTGTGGACTGCATTTGACTCGTTTACTATTGCGTTTTCATTTCAAATGCTAAAGTATTAATATCTATTCTTCATTTAATATCTATTCTTATACCTTCATATGAGTAATATATCTAACTACTAACTAATAGCAATAAATTAATATGCTCTAGAAACTTAATATGTAGAACGAACATGTCGTGTGAAAACAACATATCATTCATCTTCGATACATTCATTAATTATTACTTAGCTAGAATTAAATTCTACGTTTAAAGATTTTGCAAAATAGATTCAAGAAATACTTTAAAAAATTATTAATATTTTCATTTCTTTGCTCTGGTGTCGAGACAAAGCGCGGCGTTGAGTTTCGCCACTCAACAAACAATGGCTTCAGAATTAGGCGGAAAATGGGGAACGGAGTATCTTAACACTAGGTTCCCTCTACCTGCACACCACAACGAAAAAGCACAAGAAACAACACCAGGGGCTGTTTGTGGGATGTGAGGGACAGCGTGAAGCTAAAAATATATATATTTTTTTAATTAGAATATATTTATATAGTATATACGATAAATATATGTATTCGTATAGTATTTATGAGGGCTACGTTAAAGGCCTTTTTTGTAATAAAACAGTAAAAAGTAAAAAAAAGGCGGGCATGCTTTACTTAATATGTAAATTAGTATCAGACGTCATTAGTAATGAGTACTCATTGATTATTCTGTTGAAAGAAGTAGCGTTTCCACATATAACTCTTACTTACACATAAAATACGAAGACTATTTTTTTTATCTCTGAAACAGATGTTCGCCTGTCTTTAGTAATCCATTAACTAATCCGATTCTACTAATGCACAAGCAAACTCAACAAAGCTTCAGTTTAAACCCAGAATAATAAGACTGTAGTAGTGTATACGAATCAAAATAAGCAGAATGTCCCTTTGGGAGCAGTTCCTTGATTAAAATTACGTTGTTTTTTTTTTGCTTGATGCTAAGATTAATTATGTATTAGGATTTTTTTGATGTTGGTTTATTTTGAATGAGTAAATATAATGATTGATTTTACATATTGTTATTCACTATTTGAAAGGAAAGAAATCCAAGTCAGTCGTGGCGCAGTGGCACAAAGTGTGATTGTAAAACCGCCTGGATGAAATATTTACTTAAATTTATATTTCTCCTCCTCTTCCTCCTCTCCTCTGGTGTCGAGGCAAAGCGCGGCGTTGAGTCCTGCCACTCAACACGCAATGCCTCCAGAATTCGGCAGAAAGTAGGGAACAGAGTGTCTTAACACTACGTTCCCTCTGCCTACCCTGCTGTATGCCCGCATACAGCGTGAAGCTGATTTTAATAAGTATCGTTACATCGTGACACATTTCTAGTACGGAAAAGAGGCGTTAGTCTAATATGTAGGCGTTAATCCAATATGTTTCTTTTCTATGATTTTTGCTCCATTCAAAAAAAAATTGTTAACGTTTACTAATAATAATAATGATTACGGTCAGTTCAATTATAGTATTATTTTATTGAAGTAAAAATCATATGCCGCGTTTTAATCAAAATAAATATGTATTAAATTCTCTATTTATTGTTTGAACGGGCACTTTCATATTAAACATTGTTTTCACGAGAGAATATATATTAAAACTGAATCAGAATGAAACTGAAACCATGTAAATTTAAATAAAATATTTATATGCAAGTGCCTTTCAAAACATATACATGATGTAATAATGGGTACATCGGAGCTACTCTGTTTTTTTAACAGCATATTGATTTTGCTATATGAGATACAAATTTATAAAATAAGATAGATAAGTTACTTACGTTTATTCCTCATTTCGTGTCCCAACTATAATATTTTTTGTGCTCAAAACTTATTACCAAAATGTAATAATATTACATTTAAGCAAAATATTACTAATAATATTCTTATTTATTGTGTAGATATAAAGAAATCTGCTTCACGTTGATACCCTCACTCAGCAGAGTAGGGAGAGCAAATCTAATGTTAAGATACTTTATTTCTCACTTTCCGCCGAATTCTAGAGGCATTGCGTGTGGAGTGGCGGAAATCAACGCCGCGCTTTGCCTCGGCACAAGAGCGAAGATATTGAAATATTAATTTAAATAAATATTTCCTCGAATAGGGCCTCGAACCTCGGACTCACAATCGTTGCGTTACAGTAACACCTGTGTGCCACTGCGCCATGATGGCTTTTCTTTTCAATATAAGTATAGATATTGTTTTGAAAATCTTATTATTAGAAGACGAAAGTAATCCAGATTAGTAAATTAATCATTATTTAGTTCAAGCGGGCGAAGCCACTATCGGGTCCTAATGACCCGTACAAAGTAAAAGTCGTCTAAAATATTTGTTATTATTAGCTCGATAATCGACGCAAAATATGAAAGTCTCGGGTAAAAGGGTACCTTTAATTAAAGACGCCGCTTTGTCAACCTTCTTTTAATTTTGATGAATAAAGAAAATTATCTACGTGGCAGCGTAAGCTCTTACAATGATTTATTTAGTAAGTTAGCGGATGCTCGAAGACATCGCGCCATTTGAGCAAATAAATCTCTTCGCCACAAATTATTTTAATTTGCCTAATTTAGAAAAAAAAATAAGTATTTACCATAGAATAACTATTTTAAATTGTTTTTCAAAATATTATATTTTCAAACTATTTTCGTTAAGTGAGTTACCTAAGTAAGCAACTTTGTATAATTATACTCATTTTGTTTTCATTTTTTACAGGTAAGCTGTTCAAACGTTTTAAAAGTAGTGTTGGTAAGTCATTTTAAATAGTAATGTGGAACTATTAAAAAACAGTCACTCTCATCTCGTCAACTACATATTTCGTAGAGCTTTGTCGTAGCCGTGTGTAGCAATGTAGCCCCTCCCATAGTAAATCATTTAATCTCTTTACAATGGTCCAACATCATAAATTTGACATCTGTGACTTTTTTATTACTATATTCGAAAACGTGTCCCTCCCAACGGTATGATAAAATCGTGTTTTATGAACACACCTCCCGTACGTTCATTATTTTACCTTTTTTAAAATTGAAATCTAACTATAGAGCTTTAGCAGCTGGACAAAAAGAAAAAAAAAAAGAACAAAGTAAACCTATTATGTATTAATATTGTCATAAAATTCTATAGCAAAATACATTCAATTATAAAAATTCGATACAAAAAAAATGCAAATGTGCTGCGAATAAAAAAGTTAAGGCTATTGTTGAAAATATTGGGGAAATTTTCAATATTCAGATCCAGATACAAAAGATCTGAAGCAGGAGGTTAATGTTCATATTGTGATTTCTATGTATTTTCCTTGAAGTGGTTCTATTAAAGGTCGCAATGGCGAGGGTCCCCGATGAATAGATAATATCCATTCGTTTCAGACCCTACCATGAGTTGACGATTCTGCGAAATTGCAAACAACGCTATTATATTGTATAGAGTTTGTGTCATTATATCATTTATTCGGTCTTTTTTGTATTAGGACATCTTGAAGTGTATTAAGTACTTATCAAAATTTTGTTATCCTTTTTATTATTATAGTAATATTTTTTTGCCCTTTACGAAATAGCAGTTAGGTGAAATATACGTTTATGGGTAAATTCTGATTGTTTCTTATTAAATAAACATTAAACTAATCTTTAAAACGTATTTTTTACAATAAATTGAGGTACTTGACATGTTATAAAACATTAATTTAAAAAATATTTATTTACATTTATATTTTCAATTCTTCGCTCTGGTTTCGAGGCAAAACGCGGCGTTGAGTTCCGCCACTCAACACGCAATGCCTCCAGAACTTCGCGGAAAGTGGTGTACGGAGTGTCATAACACTAGGTTCCCTCTGCTTACCCTGCTATGTGCGGGATACAGTGTAAAGCTGAATGATTTAAAAAACTAAGTAAAACATACAATAAACATATATATCGTAATAAGTGTATGCGAGTACATATATCCCTTTTATATAGTAGTACTAAAAGAATGATACCACTCTTTACCCTTCAATATTCGTCCCGGCCATCTAACCTTATCATTGTAGCTCATTGTAGCCACTATAGCAAATTAACTATCTGTGAGACCGTTCCACAAAATGAGTTTTAGAGAGTGAACTCCTATTTTGTTAGGATAACGAACGATTTGTAATGGCATAATGAGAAGGATATGAGCCTTGTTTTTATGTATGGAGTTGTTAAATATTATTTTTATTTCAAGTCAAAATCATTGATTTTTTTTTTTTTAAAATATAATAAATTTATTAGCTTACGCTTATGGACGGTTCTCAAGGAGTTTATTTCGAGTTCTAACTGTTGTAACTTCAATATACTTTAGGTATCTATATAACCTAATGTCAAAATATCCTATGGTTTGGTTCTTTGCTTATGGAGTTTCGAGCGTGCCAGTAGAGCACATATAACTTCGCCAATGTCACGTTGCGTGGAGAAAACACGAAGGAGGTTGTACGGTAAAAAAGAGAGAATGTTACACAATAGGAGAATGCATGTTAAAAAAAAGTTCCAGTTAAAATTTGCCTTCACCTAAAAAAAAATAATATATACATTATATACATAACACAGCGGTTTAGTAGTAAGAAATATAATAAAAAGGTGTTAGCTTTCAATTTAATTTTGTTATATCTAATATCAAAATATCCTAAGTGAATAATGTAAATTGTAAGAAGAGACGGTTATAAAATAAAGATACGTACCCACGTTATGTCCGGAATCGAGAATGGAATGTCAAGTTGTACACCGATGTAGGGACTTGGATACTATTTTCTTTATTTTCCACAACATTGAATTTCACTTTAAACTAAGACTGAGAGCAGTTTGGTCAATACTATATGTATACTTAATTTACCAATATATAAATGTAGGTGAAATTAAGCTATTAAAAATATGTTTATGTGTCTTAACAAATTATTTATGTTTCTTAATAAGTAGCTTTATATAAACAATATGCAATTTAGTTTATTACAGTAACATATACGACAAAATTTACTAACAATATAACTTATGTAATGAAGCAAACAAATCAAGTCCAAGACAACGGCAGGTAACGGAATCGTGTCTATCCATCGTAACGACCCGACAACTTATCGTAGGTAATGAAAATACACTCTCCTTTATTGCGACACTCTTAATACTGATTTTTCTTTTCTCCAACTCGAACATTTTTATGCTCATCCCCGAAACTTTTGCAATCCACTTATATCAACCGTGAAACGCTAAGCAAATATAAAAAAGTTTCAATGTTTAATCTTAAGGCTTTAAGGATTTACCATCGGAATATCCTGCCTGCGTTTGATTTTAATAATACGTTGGGACATCATTTTTATTTATATACGACTTAAGAAACACATTTGCAATCTACAGTCTTATAACTTCATATTTTATCTCCACCTCGTATGAGTTCGCGGTGTACTGTAATACGGGGAAATTTATTTGGTAAAGCTTACCAGTGACTTCGATTCGCGGTTTTCTTGGTATATTTAAGGGGATAAATCTCAGCTTTGAAAATTATTTGAAGTAGCTTAATGTTATAAATATAATATAAATAATTATTTTTTTTGCTTATCCGTATTAGTATAACGTTCAGTAAGTATTCATGTATATAGTTAGCATTAAGTATTGCGTTTTTATAGTGGATTATTTTTATTATTTTGAAATTTATTGTTTACTTGGTTGGTTCTGTTTTCTTTCTGTTTACAGTTTGATAAATAATTTCGCTCGTCCTGCAGCTATATTTGTAGCCTTCAGCAATGAGGCGCGTTGGGAATTCTTATCTACGTAACGCAGCACTTTGATTACAAAAGAAAGGAATATTTCAAGAAGCTTTCGCGTTCTTCGTGTTTTCTGACGCATGTGTATAATTTATGTGTGAAATGTATGGTATTACGGCGTAGAGGCACTTCTGTTTTATCTTCATACATTATTTAGTAATGTGTCGAATTTTCAAGAAAGTCTTCTTTGAATAATCATAGCAGTAAAAATATTACTAAGTATATCTCAGAAATAATCATTACTATTCAATTAAAATAATTCAAATACTAAATTTAAGAATTTGTTAGTGTAAAAAGAAGAACTTTGCAGATTTGGCCTTTAAATAAACTATACTTTACAATCAGTTTCACAACTTTAAATTAGTTTTGAGATATACATTACACAAAGTTTGTTATCCAAAACTTATTTTGATTATTGAAATCGTCTCTGAATCGATCGCATCCACTCATCCCTATCTCTTATTCATCGGCCCATGAATACTTAAATTCAATCGAGAGCTAAGAAACAGCCTCCTCACCTAATGATATTGTAGTTATTTTGAGTGCTGGTTAATACATTACGCGGTACATACGAGCGTCTTTACTATTATATGTTAATTAAGTGTTGCTTAGTCGACGTGAATTATTCTTAATAAACAGTATCGTAACTAGTAATTACTCTTTCAACTGTTTGCTTTGATGGGATATAATATAGTTTAATATTTATTTTGTAAAAGTAAATTCGGTCATTAATTATTTCGCATACATGTATGTACTTATATATATTTATACAAAAACAAGAGAACTACAAGTATTGAAATATTCATAAATAAATTGAAACTATTATTGGCTATCGAAAATTAATCTAAATTGCATTTCCATTTTCCATATATTTCAAATTGATGTAAACATTGTATCCAAGTCGCTAGCTGTTTTCTACGGAATTGTGATATATTTACTATTCTCGATTTTATAGTGTTCTTCCTCTCATACCTTCCAAGAACTATAAAGGCAGTAATCGTAAAATTTGTAGCGCTCACATTTGGTAAATGTAAGGAGCACTATCAAAGCACGATACTCCGAATACTTTTAGTGGATCATTTTGTAAGTTTTCTTAACGGCTATAGCCAGAAACTCCTTTTACTTAAATTAGATAAAATTACAAATATGTAATATAATTTTTGTTTAGATAAAATAATCACATATTTTAAATCGAAGATTGCTATATAGTCTAAAATAATTGTGAAAACTTAGTAAAATGTAACACAGACTTCTTTTCATATTGATTTATGTAAATGGTATAATGGTATAGATGTCATAAGCCAAACGATGCACGTGTTGACATTCATTAGACTGACGAGCGCAGCGCTGAGTTCTTATGTTATTTGCATCAAGATTAGATAAGTTATCATTAATTATATGCTTTTAATGTTTTAAAGCTCAAATTTATTTAATATTTTTGTGTTATGATTCATATTCGGTTACAAACAAAATGTTGTAATACGTATACTTTTTTTAGAAAACGTATTAAATATTTCAAAGAAATATATAATATATTTTTAAATTTTTTATTGCACTTATAATATTTACCATTATATTGAGTAAAATTTATATATAAGCTAAATATGTGCATATGAAGCACACACTAGCTTTCTAAGAATCGATCTATATTATCTAAGAAAACAAAAATATCCAAGAATAAAATTAAAAAACCACCCCAAAAGCCTACTACAATCGATCTCACCCATCATTCGTCTATACCAAATCGGCAAGCGGCTATTAACGTGCATTCCTAGACACGTAGGTGTCAACAGTCAAACGTAGCAACGTGCCGACGTTCATTAGCGGGATGACGCTGCGACACCCGCTGCGGCTTGACAACCGTTTTCGAATATTTCCCTTGTATTTTTTTAGTAATTGGATGAGTTTTAATTTTTTCCAGCCCATCTTATTAGAGGCCAGCCGTGGCGCAGGGGTGAAAGTATGTGTAAACGCGACTGGTTGTGAGTTCGATCCCAAGTGAAGTATAAATACTAATGAAAGAAATGAAAATTTATTTTATATTTTCATTTCTTCGCTCTGGTGTTGGGGCAAAGCGCGGCGTTGAGTTTCACCATTCAACACGCAATGCCTCCAGAATTCGGCGGGAAATAGGGATCGGAGTGTCTTAAAACAAGGCTTTGTCCTCAAAAAATATATATTGACATATCTGTATTTTAAAAGAAATTGATTAATCGAAGCATTATATTTAATACTTCGTAGTTTTATCATTTTTTACTAGGGAATAGTTACAAGTTCATATTTATTAGAAAAGAAAATTTGGATTAGAAAGAGATCGTTTAAATATTAGTTTTTATTCTCGTCAGTCGTAGGAGGACAAAAAATTACATGATTTTCACATATTTACATAATATCCATACAATTTTCAATTGAAATCAGCTATTCGTAGTAATTATTATTTATATAGCTCTAACTATTACTATGTAATTCGTGTCCACGTAAAATAAAAAGTATAGGATGTACTTATTGTATCTGTTTGTATCTAGATACAATGTATTGCATACGTTGTATTTAGGTACAAAAAGATGCATGATAATAATGAAATAAATAATTATACAGAAAAAATAGTATTTCATAATTCGAAATTGATTTGAAAAATATTTAAAAAAATATTATAATAGTTTCTAAAGATAATATTTTGTGTTGAAGTAAGATCGCAAGCACAATATTAGTTTGTTATAACACCTTCGCTCCACTGATTTGCGAGACTCCTTCCGCTGAAGCATTGTAAGCTAACACGAGCAGGAAACGATATCTGATTTCATTTCCAAATGGCTGATCGGTGATCTAAAATTGTGTGTTTTGAGTGCTGTCTTACTGCGATAGTCGTTGTTCCTACTAGGTATATATGTGAAAGTTTGCAAGGATGTATGTTTGCTCCACTTTCAGGCAGAAACTACACACACCACCACACACCTACAACAGATTTTCATCTAAATCTGTTACGTTAAACTAATATACCTTATAAATCAAAGTAACACATAGACTGCAATTAATGTAAAGATTAATATAACAATAACTTTAATGAGGTGAATCCGCATTCAGGTCGCTAGTTTAAAATAATATTAAAATACTATGAAACCTACTTTAAATTGCAAAAAAATCTTTTAGTTCAAAGAAGTCTTACTCGTAAGTTTTAAATTAAATAGCTTGGCCATAATGAAATATACACAATTACGATACACTTTGAAGGCTTGAATTATCAATTTCTATTTATAAAAGAAAATATCTCTTTCTATGGATTTATAACTTTCCAATGAATTCTGTTTGAGAAACATAACAAGATAATATTCACATTATTTCTCAAGTGCAGATAAATTAATTATCTACAAATTATATAAATATAAAGCTCTTACTATAATTACATAAATTCAAATACGTATATTTTTATATAAAATTATCTCTATTTTGGGATGAATGAGTGTCCACCTTTGTCTATAGAAGAAAAAAGAAATACTACTTTGACATTTGACATGCACATTTTCGCGCTTAAAACGTAGGTAGAACTAGAAATCTGCATTTGTCACAATGTCTGCCTTCGCGTAGTTAACATGTTACTTTTATAATTCTAATATTAGTATCTAAATATCGATTATAACTATATTTTTTAATTCTTTACATTTTATATATAAACAGTGATATTTTTTTATCGATTTTAAATATGGTGTTCAGTTTGCGTGATATTTTAACCAGGCTTCGATACATACACGATGAACGCGATAGTGTGCATGACAATAATGACGAGGTAAGCTGTTAGTTAAATATTTATTTATATATTTCAATATAATCAATAGAAAACTGACGCAATATTAACCTAAATTATTGAAGTACCTTTTAGATACAAATATATTTACAAACCTAACCGAAATTTAATCATGGTTACGAAAACAACAAGCGATTTCATGACTTCTGGTTTGCGTTTATTCCACTTCAATTCATCTTCGATCGTGATCCCTTTCCATATGAATACGTATATTATGGAAAGCTCAACTTGAAACTTTAAACCCAATCAACCAATAGGATCTATTAAGACAATAAGATCAAATTAATTTTATTAAGTAAAATTTTACTAACATTAATAATATTAATTAAATGGCTTAAATATATTATTTATTAATTAAAAAACATTTTGAAACGATTTTGTACCAATTTAAATAAACTGACCTATTTAAATAAAACTATTTCAATAAAGTTGTATTGTGGTATGTTAGCGTAAGTTAGAATTTGTTCCTATCGATTATTTGTCTTTTGAACCGATTTTAAATATATTATGTCATAAAAGAGCTATTTGATCGAAACGTAAATAAGATAGAAATGCTAGATAAGCGCAGTTTTATATATTCCAATAGCGTGTATTGTGTTTTTATAAACGGTATCTATGCATAGTTACTAGATTTTGTCGCAGTTTATTATTTCCATTAATTATAATAAACATCCCACTATTTTTGAATAAAACCTCATTTTTATTACAAACAGATTTTTGTTAACAATTTAACTTACAAATCTATTTTTAACGCAGTTGGAAAGTTTAAAAATTTAGAGGGAAGTAAATGATGCTATTTGTAATTATCATATAAAAGTAATAAACTTTTGAAGTTACTATATTATTTGAGATGTCTATCAATTTCACTTTGCTACCAGTCTAATCGCAATTGTTCTGAAACAGTTTTAAATTTCATACTGGAACAATGGGTATTAACGTTTAATGTACCGACAATACGACGGGACGTCCAGTAAAAACTTTGCCACTAGAAGCTTGTGTAGGGTGCCCATTCGTCTAGAAATAAATAAAGTTTTAAACTTTCTACTATTGCGCTTTTAAACGTTTTAAGACTAAAAATACTGTTATATCTGTATATTCAAAGTTAATAATCTCATATGTTTATGAAACGTTAACTTTATTTTAATGTTTTATAATAGTAAGGATGTTTTCATGGAGACCCTACAATAAACAGTAAATAGAGTGAGACTAAACTTCGGCATTGTTTTAAAAAGCAATAGCCAAGCTGTGTGTACAGTTTAGTTAATCCTCTCGAGTTTTAAGGGTAGTTCAAGCTTACATTCACATTTATCACATATATTAATTAAGGTAAATTAGGTCTCACAGAAATTCTAAATCTTTTGAAAGATTTTATAGATATATTTTTCAATTTTTTTTTCTAAAATTTGTATACTTAAAAAATATTTCTTATTAATTAGCATCACAATGTTATAATTGTATTTTACTATAATTATATCATTGAATCAACAACGTGAGTGGAACAAGCGTGAGATTGTAAACGCGACAGTGTGTGGATTCGATTCCCGCTCAAGGAAATCAAATATTTAATACATTAATTTCTTCGCTATGGTGTCGGGGCAAAAGAGTGGCATCGACTTTCACCACTAGACAACCAATGCTTCTAAAATTCAGCATAAATTGGTGAATAAAGTGTTATAACACTAGACTCCGAGACCTATCGTGCTACACGCGGGATACAGCGTGAAGCTGATTTGTTCATTATATTTCACTCTATCAAATGCGACTTATACTAACACGATATAGCTGAATATAGCTGCAAATCTAACAGAGCACCTGACATTCCACATGGGCAGTAGTTAGTAGTAATTGGTATTCAGTGCAATGGAAGCGCTTGCGACGGAAATTAAAAATGATTGTATTGCTTTGCGTGCATACCTTCGTTGTATAACTTAGAATTTATCGAGTGTAAGCGATACTGTGTGTGTCCGATTGATTTTGAAACGTTTCTTTTTTAATGGAAGCAAAGCGTTTGCTTTTAAAGTTTGATATTAAAATAAGTCAATAAATACATGTATATATTGTGGTTATTTATAATTTCTGAGTATATAGTACTAATTTGAAGACACAAGAGCACTAATTTTGTATAGTTTAGTTAGATTATGTAAGATTTTTTCAAACGAAAACGAGATGACCGCATTACGTTGTTAAACTATGGAGGGTCAGTTAAAAAACTTACTTAATCTTTTCGTCGAGCTTAAAGACAATTATTATATTGAACTATAAACTAGTTAAATATGATCATTTGTCTTACAACGAAGGTTCTAACTCTGTACGTAAATAAAAGATAACGATAAACTAGACTAATCAGGTCCTAATAGAAAATTAAAAAAATCGGCAAACTGAAGATAATTATTACTTGTACCTCAATTACCTAAAATTTATTGAGATAATATTTATCGTTTTTGTCATTTCACGATGTATTGCGCATATTGCAGGGTACAAAGGGAGCTCAGTGTTAAAAACTCTGCCCACAACTTTCCACTGAATTCGAGATTCATTGCGTGTTGAATGGCGGAACTCAACCCTGCGCTGTGCCTCGACACCATAGCGAAGAAGCTAAAATAATTAATATTCCATTTCCTCAAGTGGAAATCGAACCCACAACACACTCCCTGCGCCACGCTGGCCTCATATGCATACTTTCGTATACAAATTTAAAACAAACTTTCAATGAAGTGTACAATTCCCGTGTTTGTTCTTACCACACGTGGATTGCACACTTTTCCACCAATTAATGTTCCCAGTTAAAAACGGCCAACAAAGGCCCGTCATCGTCGAATAAACGCGTGAATGTTTACTCTATACATCGGACGCTGTGTGCATCAATTAAAAATATATTACTCACACGGTTTGCTTTCATACAGTATATTGTGTAACGTTCAAAATAAACCTTTTTTTTATGTATATATATAATGAAAGTTTGTTTATGTTTGTTAAATAACCACCTGACTGTTAGTCGGTTATTTTGTTCTACTGGAAATATGAGATTTTGAACATAAATATTATCACTTCAATATATTTTCTCAATTTCTTTTAATGTATTAGTTAAGATAAGTGCCATAGTTTCTTATATATTTTTTCTATAACTATTTAATTAATTTGCAATATAGATATTTTACAAAATGATTATTTTATGTATAGATAGTCGATTTACACACTAGAAGCATAAATAAAATACTTAAATAAAATGAGGCCAGTCATGGGGCAGGGGCACAAAGTGTGACTTTACAGTCACAAAAACCGTGAAGTAACCGGTTGTGGATTCGATCCCCGCCCGAGGAGATGAAATATTTACTTAAATTTATATTTCCATTTCTTCGCTCTGGTGTCGAGGCAAAGCGCGGCGCTGAGTTCTGCCACTCACTCAACACGCAATGCCTCCAGAATTCGGCAGAAAGGGGGGAACGGAGCGTCTTAACACTAGATTTCCTCTGCCTACCGTTGCTGATTTGATTTAAAATGAATTCGAGTAACTAAATATAGATATGTAAATGCATAATAGTTCTAAAATGACTGGTCATTACAATTTGGTGTCATAACGTCGAATCATATATAACTTTTTTCCACCAAAAACATATTTGAACAAGTTTTACACTCGTCGCTTTACTTTCCCGGCGCATTTAGTCATATTTGCATATGAATCTGCAGTTTTGCATGACATATTTTCAATTTTTTCAATTTTTGTCGTTACTATTAAACTACCGATAGCATGAAAGCGTCACATGCTATCTACGGAAACATTGAAAGTACGATATGAATATTTTTTTTTATCCAATTCGTGTTCATTCAATGCTCAATTGAAGATAATTTTTATATATTTCATTTGTAACTTTGTGAGTATAAATTTACTATAAATTGTCTTTTTTTTTCAATTTTATTGTTTAATGATCTGTTCATTTATATAAATTTATATAGAAATATCGATTTAAAAATAGATAATGATTCTTGGTGAGGTGCGTAATTAATAATTCCAGGCGTAAAACCTGTTTCTTTCGAATGTATATTGTTTTTGATACGTGTTATAAAAGTTAAATAAAAGAGTGAGTAGAAACATTTATTTTAAAACAATCATTTTTAAATTTTTCATACAAAAATTTAGAATTTTGCTCTTTTCCATAAATTTTTTTAGTGCTTTATAATTCTTATGACAAAAGCGTAAAGTATCAACAGTGGCACACCCCGAATTGAAAACTTTAAATCATTTTGCTTCTTCAATAATATCAACAAGATGAAATCTTAATTACGGCGAAAGTTGAATATTTTTATCCAACCAGACAGCGCACCCCAAAATAGGTCAACCGACTGAGGAACGAGAAAAAAGGTTAAATCGATACAAAACGCTTACAACAAATATTTTCATTACTCGATCGGTAATAGAACCCCTAACCGCGCTTAGGAATGATTAAAAACGAATAAAAGAAAAACAAAATGTTTCCATCTTATCGATACGTTGGTACGCACGTAGGTATATCTGAATTTGTCGAAGATCGGAAGGCTGAATATTTTAAACTCACCACCGATACCGATATGTTTTTCTTGGTCTCATCTTGATATATTTATTGAGGGAAGCTACGATCGAGATCTTTCCTTATTGCTTTCGTCGAAAAACGTAATCGCATTCATCCATTTATTGTTATTGTATTTAAATGTTAATAATCATGTAATCATAAAATGTAAAATTTAAATATTTTTCGCCATCTCGACTTCCATATCGAATAATTAAATGTATACCGCATATCATGTTGCTTAATTTAAATTGAACGCCACACCAATTAGTAAATATACATACAATTATCTTAAATTACACCTATGCGCGTGTACCAGTATGTAGGCGCAGAATACTCGATACGTTTCCCGGTGTTGGCTTTTCATCAACATGGTAATCGTACGATAACATTGAATGCGTCCTACCTGCCTTGAATTAAATAAAAATAATCCTCAAAACGAACGAAATGGGCAATTTTTACGGAATGTTTATAAAGGGAACGTTTTGCGAGTGTCGTTATACACTCACAGTGTCTATTATTGTTAAAAAAATGCTGAATAGACATCATCATACCTTTGTGAGTTTTCACAGTAATTACTACCAAGCTAAGGTTACAACGGGATCTAATCTAAAATCAATACATATTTTGTTTTATTGTAACGCTTCATAACAGTTCGAATAGATACAAACAAATTATAAAAATATCCTTTTATGTACCTAAAGTTATATTATACTATCTTTATTTATAATGTTAGATCAGCAATAAGAACGAGATAAGAATAAAGCGTTAAGATATACGTATAAATGAAAAATTTACGACCCAATTTATGTTCGGAACAGTGCGAAATGACCACTATTCATGTGTACAGAGACTTGTATATGCTGTTTTGGGCGTGAGTTATATTTACGGCACTATATGTTTAGCGACAATCGTAAAAGACTCGTGTTTTACACCGCCCGTAAACTAACTGCGAATGTTAGTGGGAAAGTTGCTTGATGCATAGGTAATCCATTCGCAGTGCCGCCGAGGGACCCGCTTAATGATACCCTATAAAATCTTTTTTCATCTAAATGTGCTTTTGTTGTATTCTTTCTATCAATTACTTACTATTTTGTAGGACCAATAAATAATAGTTGACTAATATATGGATTTTCGGAAATATATTGGTTTGAATATCTTAAGTTACAAATTTAATCTATTAAAATTTATTGTAAATTAATTCACAATAAATAATGAGTAAACTGAATAAAATGTAAATCTTATTCAAACACTATTTTGGTATAAAAGCTGCAAGTACACGAGAGAGACAGTGTTGGTGGAACCGTTGACCACAGAACCGCTGTCATCATCAGCCGCCACAGCCTACGGTTTGAATTAATAATTAACACTAGTTTTTTGTTGCCCTAAATACTCGTAAGTAGTAGTAAAAAAATTAGTAGAAAAAATTACAATTTGTCATACTTATTAACGTTTAAAAATAAGGTATTTTATTTCTTCTGCATGATCTTCGAGTGAAATGGATGTAACTAACAGACTTTTTAAGTGTTTACGGCAACAACAACTCACAGGTTCAGTAGATTACATCGAAACGAGTAACGGAATATAGAAGCATCCCTCGATAAATGGGCCCTTTCCTATTTCTTAGATTAATGCGTTCAATCTAACAAACATTTCAGCTTTTGTAATATAAGTATAGGTTATTTTTTTCACTAGCGATCCATTCGTGGCATCGCCCACTTATACTATACAATAATTTATTATCAAATCTGAATTATTTTCGCGATCTAATAACATTATCATTTTAAATTCCTTATGTTGATAGTTAAAGTTTCAGCAAATTCAATAAAACACTTATTTTATAGCAATATTATCGCTTGCATTACTTCATATTAATATAACTTTTTAATTTATGAACCGATTAAAATAAAACAATGTTAAGGGAACTTTGCCAAAATACAATAATCAAAACTGCATTAAAATAGTTAAGTTAAGCCGTTTCTGAGATAAGCGTGAACAAACGCACAGAGAAACAGATAAAAAAATTGAAAATCATTGTTTTGGTTTCTGTTATATTAATAAATGCCCCTGATAACAGTTTTTTTCAGTGTATATAATGATTTATAGTTTTATTATATGTTTTCTAGTATAGGTATAGCTAAAGCTTATTCTTACCCAATGCGATAAGTGTAGCATGAATTTTATAAACTATCTCAGCGATGTGACCACACGGCCCCTGTCATCCACAACTGTTCCTAACATGTCCTATACATACTTAAGTACAATCTTCTATAGTTCTGTTAATTATTGCTTACTACATTTTCACGTTTCAAATTTTATATTTTTTATAAGACAAGTTGATGCCTGCAACTTTATTCCTGAGGATGTTATGACTTTAGAATTTTGCATCTTAGATCCATATGCGACGTTCCGGACCTTTGAATTTTGAATGTCATCGGAAAAATCTCATCACGCTGAGCAACTTTTGCTAAGGAGCGATTTTTTTATTTATGGTGGTCAAATATATCTTATCAAATATCGTCTTTGTTGTTAATATGGAAAGTTATAATACTGTAGGCAGTGTAAAAATTATAAGCTTCACGCTGTATCCCGCACATAGCAAGGTAGGCAGAGGAAACCTGAGAATCTAGTGTTACGACACTCCGTTCCCATTAAAAGACACTTCCGTTCCCCGCTTTTCGCCGAATATTTAATTATAGATTAAATTTATAGATTAATATGAAATCACTTTTTATATATTGTGCAAATGTTGGCACAATAAAACTCAACTATTTGTTCACATCTCCAGCATCCTAAATAACGGAAGCTCGCCAAACAAGTGAGATCCGAATATTGCGCCTCGCTACCCTTTTCAACAAATACAGAACACACATTGTAGGTGCACGAACCTCTTCCTTTATAAAAAACCTCCCTTATTATGTTCCTGTGTAGGATATGAGGAAATTGGCTCAATGGCTTTATATGAAAAACTCACGTAATCTTCTTGGCGTGTGGCCTACAATATCGTGAACTTACCACTTGAACCACTTGTACCAGCTATTTAATTCGCAAAATGATGAGTACTAAATATTTATTATTTTGCTATATTTTATTAAAAGTAACTGATAAAATATAGCTAAATAGTAATGCTGTATTTAAAGAATTATATTTTATTTTCTTTTAATTTTAAGTCGACTTTCTTCATGTATTATTTTAACTAAAACGTTTTATTTTACAAACTGCCATAAAAACAAATACATATTAATTTTATTTAGACAAGAATATCAGAAATTACCATCTAAAATATTTCGTCACGGCCACAAAACCTAGTATAATATATAGAAAGCAGTGCAAGATTGAGTGAGCGAAATATCTAATAAAGTGCTGCAGTGGGCTTTCCGAGGCGCCATGTCGCGTGTCAACGACGAGCCGCGATCGGCCGTGCGCACCTCTGGGCGCGGACCTCCGCATCACCCGAAACGCTTTAGCGGCAATCACCACACCGCTGTTATGAAAATTCCGACATTGGAATTCTGACTCACACTGGAAAATTTTGCTGAGCTCTGCGGTTGTCGTCAGCCGGATTTTTTAAAGAACCGGAGTCTGTTACGTTTATTTCAGCCTGCATTTTATGGAGGCGGGAATGTGCTCTGCTCTGGTTTATTTGTGAGCCGCCTTTCTCATGAAATTGCGCTGTTTCATTGCTTACGAGCCATTTTGAGATTCTCGTTAGGGCAAATTTTTATCGTGATGGGTTTTTTTTAAATAAAATATTTAATCTATCGTAGAATCAATCCTACTTTTTATTACTACTAACTATATAATCTGGAGAACATTTGCTAATCACAAATATTGGAGCACTGGAGAATTTCATTCAAATTCGAAAACCGCCGTATGAACAATAACAAAAGCATACCAATAACAAGGCTATCGTTAAAATCTGATTGCGGATATCAATAAGAAACGAGAAGGAACATAAATTTTCAAAACCCATCAACCATTAACAATTACAAAAGAAAGGTAAGGAATGAAATGTTTTATTCATTCCGTTAACGAGGAAATTACTTGGAGGGCGGCGATGGATCGGATTGCAAGAGGACGCCGAGAACCTTTAGGGAGAAGTATGCCCAATAGTCGTTCTAGGCATCTTTCGGTACTAAAGTATCTTTTGCTTGGAAATTATTTTTATTCTGTATTTTAGAGCTTCACATAGTTTTTTTCTTTATTATTTTTTTATAGTATAAATAATAAAAAAGGATCTGAAAAATGCAATAAATTGAATTATGAACTCGAAACAGAGCTACTATAATGTTTATCAAAATTTAAGCACAAACATTCAAGACCGGGGCTAATTACGTAAAGTTCGCGTACAAATTCCGAATAGGCTGTAAAGAGTGCGAATTTGCATTGAGAATATTTTTCGTCAACAATTAGCCTGTTAGGCTTTTGTCTACTGGCAGGGGTTGGTTTTAACGACGTTTTAAAAGATTTCAACCCGCGAGACTGGGGGCTTATCGCGAACGTGCTCGCCTGCTTGTTACAAAAACCCCTTTATTAACTTTACGATGTCTTTAAAGAATAACAGATATAATAAATACACAGGGTTCATTTTGCTACGTGGCATTTTTATGCTTCTGGAATCTTTTTACAATCCTTTACTTTTTATATTATTCATGCTGTAACGGAATAGTAAATATACTGAAGGCATTACTTCTTGTTATGTTTTTTAAGCAACGCTATAACAGGTTTAAGTACCAGTTTCTGCAAAATAAAATTACGTCATCTATTTCTTTCTGAATTTACGTATTATACCAATGAATAAACATACTCAAAAGCGACATATAGTTATGACAGACACAGACACAATGGAACTAGGATAAAAATTGTTGCATTGAAGACGACACTCAGACGGCACTTAATATGTGAACGAAAAAAAAGTAACACGTTGGTTGTGTATTCAAAAATTGGTAATCCAGAACCTTTACTTTAAATTGGACTTATGAACAGTCATAGAAGGAAGGAGTCTTAAGGAAGTAACTTTATTCTATTTTGATACCCCGCAATTTTTTTAACATAACGGAAAATACAATTTTATAAGTTTTGTCGGTTTATACTTTAGTTGTCATACGCTATTGTATCGTAATATGTAGTGTGATACACTTCTTAAAGGAAATCCTTTAACAGTATTAATCGCGTATATTTAGTATTATACATTCATATATAATAGTAGCAACTGCAAATTGTTCGAAACGTCGGATTTTCAAAAATGTGTAGTACTAAATCTACGCAATTAATGCTTTTAAAGGGTTAAAGAGTTTAATTTTAAATATGTAATAATCGCGGAAATCTAAGATTTTATTAACTGTGATAATCATCATCTGAGTAGACTTTAGTCAACAAAATATTATTGAACAAGATATGATAAGCTGTTGGTTACAAACATTATGATGAGTTTATTATGAGAAACTGAAGCCTTTGCACGTCCATTTTCGAGTTCTATTTAGTCGTTGAGACGAAATGCAACTGGGTCTTTGTGCTATGTACTCGTGAGAGCACTAACTCAACCAATAAACCTGCACAATTTGTCCTTAGGGCTAAAGCCAGATGCTACATTGTTTATAAATTATTTAGTGGTGAATTTTGGAAAACCGTACACAAAGTTAATGTAGTTTAATTTTATGCTTTTACGTATAGTTATGTAGGAAAAGTTATATTGATTCACTATCCTATATAAATTTAATTTGATGGATTGGATGAAGATATATGAAAAAAATCCTAAAACTCAAAGAATATCAAGAGACCATCTTTTCAATAATTTCTTTATACTTGAAATTCATGTATGTATGCTAGTACAAAAATAATTTCCCTCATCAGTATATGAACCTACAACAATACGAGTACGTGCACTGACTACGATATTTTAATTTTGAACATATTAAATTTTTACAAATAAACAATGTATGAATATAATCGCGTTTGTTTCATCTGTAGCGTAGGGTATAAACACAAGGCGAAGGTAACAGAGATGGGGGATCATTTTCCAAATGCCGCTGGCGTCCGGAATCGCAAATTATATACCTACGTATGTGCCGAGTGAGGGTGTGTACAGTGGTGTCATAGTCCGCTTTGTCGACATCGGCCCGGCGACGGCCGTTGAAATGATTTATGTTTGCAAACCAGCCTGTGCCGCCGCCGCACTGGCCACGTTAGCAACTCCAACGAACTTCGTCCACTTTCATGGACAATGTATTCACAAACACTTCTACACAGTTGCTGGTTGCCACCAACGCAAATGCAAATGCACCTACAACAGAAGATAACTTTTATTTATATAATAAACAAAATGGACATGGCGCATTCGTGTTTTATTTACATAAATAACATTGCGAAATTACTTACGTCAATATAAAATACTGACGGAATCACTCTCAATTGTTTAGATATGAATAGAAAGGAAAATACATCATTGAATAAATGACTACGCATTTGACAAACGAGCATTCACAGCTATATCCCGCGGTAAACGAGGAGAATGATCCTCCCCAACGTATTATAAATAATATAGGAATTCCTCAAGGGGCCGCGGAAATGTACTGGATTTGCTATATCTTATACGCGTTTTTGGCTTAAGTTCCGCCCGTAGGTACCTACTCGTAGCTCAACGTCTAAGCTCAACTTCCTTCTTTAATAACCCATTAGCCAATTACCATATTTTAATATTATAATACTTTAAAGCAAATTCTCGTTAATTTTATGTTTTCTATGAATGAACAATTTTAGCTTATTCTTTCTTCTGTTTTCTATGAAGTTACATTTTATTTATAATGTCTTATTTAGCGAAGCTACCTTTTCTTTACCTTAGTTAGAAAAAATCTCATAATATTCTATTTTCTTGGCAAATTGGTTATACAACTCCAAGCGCAATAGAATTAAAAAATAATATTGAATTCGATTCACTTTGTAACGGTCGGTAATGTCTCTTAACAACCCACAAAGTTGTTAAGAAACATTATATGAAATAAAGCAATTTTTATTCAGGCAAAGCAAGTCAAGACTCCGTTGCTCATACTTGTTTTTCTTAAATCTCTCTGTGAACAATTATATTATAGAGAATCTTGTTAACGTTTGAAATCATTTTCTCTGCCCCAGGAATAATGAGTTCTGTGTTTTCACTCGAAACCCCGGTGACTTTTGTTTAATGGAATGATAATACGAATGGTGGCCTCTTTGTAGTGAGGGCCCGACAGTATTGTTGTTTTTCCTCGGGCGGGTCACTTTAGTTTCTAAGGATAATGTCATTGCTTTTCTAAAATTTCTTACGAATGGATTACGAGATTGTATAATATAAATTGTAAGCTTCGCTCTGTAAGAGCTTTACATTAAAATTTCAAATTTAGACAGTATACAATCTGACTTACTTAATATTTTAAAATGCTAAAACTTATTTATAAATTAATGAAGGTTTCTGTTATTATATATTATTTATGGAGAAAGTGGACCTAGGTAGGTAGCGTAGCTTACACGTACATACATTTTTAGGCTTAAAGATTTATGTTTTAAATAAAAACCAATACTAAGCGATAACCTGTTATTTTGCTTATAATATATCAAAATGAACCCCGTATAAAATAACTGAATATAGAGCTAATAAATTTCATTAGCAACGTTTTTTCAACATCTATAGCGTCTAAATTTAAAAAGTACAATCAATGGTTATAGTTTCAATCCCCTCTTGAGAGAATTTTTTTTTTCGTTTTCCTGCGGTATACCTACATATTTACTGACTCTAAAGCGAGTGGTTGTGGGTTGGATCCCTACTCGAGGAAATAAGACATTTACTTAAATTTATATTTAAGTAAATATTTCATTTATATTCATTTCGCCAGTCAAAGCGCGGCGTTCAGTTCCGCCACTTAACACGCAGTGCCTCCAGAATTCGGCGGAAAGTGGGGAGCGTAGTGTCTTAACATAAGGTTTTCTCTGCTTAACCTTCTGACGGACGTGCGGACGGTTCACGCTGTAAGTGAAGCTAAAAAAATAATAATATACCAGCTCTTATAATATGTATAAATAAAATTTTCTGCAGAATATGCAAGTAAACAAATTTAATTACATCCCTGAATTAGCCACAATACCCACCATCGCCGTGAATGGGAAACTTCGGAGACCTCAACTTTAAACGAGTTTCCCTGCAAGTGGGTCTCACAAAAAGTATTTTGTAAAAACACCTTTTGTAAGTTCTATCAAAAATACATTCACAAGTTTTTCACTGAGGATGAAGTGTTCACTTTGTGGCGCAAATTTTTACTTATTTTCTCATTTTATTCAGTCGCGATTTTTATCTGTCGCACGTTGCAGTGTTTGCTCTTTTCTTTATAAGGTATTCTATTCTTGAAAGTGACTACATTTGAATAAGAGAATAAAACATATATTTTTACGATTTATCTATAAAAGGAATGTAAAAACAAAGCCTTAACGATTGCCCAAAACTAATAAATAGCAACGTGCCAACAAACAGGGCTAACAAAACTCGGTATTAAAATTGCAAACTATGTTATCAATTTAGAAACGATACCCTATTTAATATCCATTTTACGTTTTCCCAGAGGTTTAGAATTCGTGAACCGAAATTGCGGTATTGTGTTAAATAAATTGTTATTAATGACCAAAACGCTCCTTACTCGCCATTATAATAGCTGTTCGTATTTTGTTCGGGGATAAATTTTGGATGCATAGTTGAAACAGGCGCGATTTTCTTAACAAGCTTTGTCAAGTTCTGACCTAACGGCACATTCTTCGCATTTTTGACGCGTTCTTAATTTAGAGAATGAAAAATGCTCTGGATTATTATACAAAAAAAAATATTCCAAAAAAAATACAAAAAATGTTTAATTCGCTACGAATGTTTGTAATATTTTTTCGTATTTTTATGAAAAAATAAGGTGGCCGCGGATAAGTTTCGGTGTATTTTCGTTTTGATCGATAACTAACTTCGTAGTCGCATTTGAAAAAATTAAATATAATAATTAATTATAATAATTAATTATAGAGAAATTATAAATATTTATTTATGTTACTATCAGTATCCTAAGGATCCTATTTGTTCCCAAAACAAATGTCACTTTTTAAACTGAACCTTTATTTCTGTTCACTATCATCGATTAGATAGATATCCTCCGTACAATCCCGACTGCTCCATGCACTTGAGCGCTAATAGCGATGTAAAGCTAACAAAGTAAATAGCAACCGGATTCTAGCATCCTTATTATCTTTGTACAAAGAAACAAGGAACCAAAGAAACTCTTTTATCTAATACAACAGTCTTTATTTATTTATTTTATTATTGAATAAAAATGAATAAACAAAGCTTTCATACGTTTAGTGAAAACACTAAAAGAAAATATAAATTGTGCCTCTTTGTGACTAATACTAAGTATATTATTATAGAATAATATATTGAAATAGTTTTGTATGAGTGAATATGTTAAGAGCTAGTAGGTGGTATTATAATCCTCTTTTAACGATTATACAAACAGTGGTCCATATGTTCTTAGTGAAAGGGTCGCTCTTATTCATATTCTTTTACGATTCCACCAAAACACGGGAAACGAAGCCTAAAGATAACCCAGGGGCGATGTGAGAGCTGTTGAATTTTACGATTCCGCTAAGCCGCCTTAAAGTCGGACCCTTTCTGGATATTTTGATTTATTTATGGGCGGCAGGGCGTAGGTAAAACGTGGTAAAAACAATAAACGTATGCTTATTGGCAACACTTCGTACACTAAGGAAAATTTTGTTTTTCAAATTATATTTTCAGAAAATTTGTACACGGCTATTTTATTATAAGAAAAGCTTACATTTTTATTATATTTTATAGTAGAAGACATATAAGGAAATTATATACTTTTCCTACTTATAGACCATTGTTTCGCAGTGTGAAAACCTCTGACTGTGAACTTGATGATTGTGGAATCCGACTCAGACTCTGGGGAATAAATTATTTTGCTATAGTACACTCGATGTTGTTGAGGTCCGATGCCGATTCGGCAGAAAGTGGTGATCAGAGTGTAGTCGCACTAAGTTTTCTCTTTCAAATACAGTAAAGCGTGAAGTTAAAAAAAAAGTCACAAGCCAATTAAATAGAACAAACCTTGTGATTCTTACTTGTGACGTTTAATAATTATTATCAAAATTAAAAACTGAAAAATATCTCCGTTACAAATCAAACAAAAGTCACTATAAGACGCAACACCTCATCACTGTAATTGAAATTAAATAAACCTTAAAACTTTAAATAAGCCTTAAAGCTTCATTAAACACCTTGCGTAATATAAAATCATCACGTTCAAAGTTTACTAGATCAAAGAGTATCATACAAAAGTTTGGTACTAAAATGATCGTTGTGTGATACATTCATAGTCGTGTGTGAAGACGCAGGCCGCATTAAGCACTTGTCGCTTTCGCCTCCAACACTTCATTGTAATGGTAATTTCGGGCACCTCTATGAATATGCGGTTACCGTTGCGCACTTTTTATTACGTCGCCCCAGTAGCTAGTCCTACTGGATATTTTAATCAAGTTAAGTTTATGGAATTTCTCTCTAAAGTTGTTTAACACGTATCTGTAATAAAGATACATATGTATATTTAAAAAGTCGTAATTTTTTCTTTATATTTCCCATTAATATTTATTGAAGTAGCCGAAGGATCCAAAATGTATTAAATATATATATTTTTTATTCTTATTTCAATCTCTCTCTCTAACTTTAATTTAGTGTTGTACATAAGCGTTGGGTTAGATTTCCTCAGATTTTTTCTAAATTAACAATTCCTATACAATGATAGCATAAAAATGCACATTCACCAAATATTTAATATTCAATAAGTTAATACTTACCCAATTTTGCTAGAATCCTTATAAAGCATGTATGAATGAATGTCCACATGTAATGGCTGAAGCATTCAAATAAAATTGACTTAAGCAATCTCACGCTCATAGAACATCTACGGCACGCGAAGCGGCGACGAAGGATAATTCAAATACAGTATACATACTTAAAATGCGACGATTCCACGCCGTGTGAGTTGTACGTGTACGTCATAGAAATTACATGAGTAATTTTTAAATGTACCTTTTCCGTTGCAACGCTCACCGTTATTCAGCCGCGTTCGTACGTTAGAGCACTTAAGGAAAGCAAAGCCACTTTCAAACAAACGTAAGCTCCACGAGTATCATTTGTAACTCGCATCCTTCTTAAGCCGATTAACTAAAAGGCGGTGAAAACTCAATGAACCCGAATATGGAATTGTTGCGTTATATTATATAGGCTAATTTTATATTCTATAATGTTCATGAATTTATTCAATTGTACCGTTGTTTGATTTTATACGAAGTTATATTAACCAAATAAAATGTAACGAAAGGGAATCTATTTTATATAATATAGCCTCGGAAACGTTGATGAATAAATGTAGTAGTGCCTACTATAATATTGAAAAGGAAACATAAAGCTATTTAATAACAACTTTATGGGCTATCAAATAGGCAATATCAAATGTTACTAAAATATGACGGGTTTCACTTAACCTTTTGTTATAACTTTATTAAATTTGGTAAAAAAAGAAATATTTGTTTGAAATATTTTTATGATATGGAAATAAAAAAAATAAGCAATCATTTAAATTACGGAAACTTTAAAGCAAGCATCTGAAAACAGTTTATTAGAGCTCAATAAAAAAAAATGCTTTTAGATCAATTTTCTACATTGTATCAAACTAGAACATCCAATAAAACAAGAACGTTAAAAAAATGTTTTTTCGTAATATTTTTCTATAAAACTTGTCCAACCTCCAATGTATGTTACGGTAGCAAAGTTGTTATTTATTTCCGAAATAAAAGCAAAACACAAGCGGAACACAAGCGGTCTTCGATGTTGACAGCCAGTTCGGCTAACCACTAAACGGTGCAGCTCTTCCGCAGCTGCTACAAATGTTTCCCCACAATTGTTTGTTCTCATATTCGCACCGCTATCTATTATTTACACAACGAATTATGCTTGTCGCTTTGTTACTCAAATAGCGCCAATGATACGCCTAGCTCCTAATAACTGTTCTGTTTATTCAAAGGCTAAGCAAAATACGCTGTAAGTTAAACTCCACGTCGGAACCTTAATTACACCTGTACAAACTTACTGGGAAGTCCTTGTTTTCGTTTCGTATTTTATCATATACATATCTATAACACAAAAGTTACCGACAGTCACACACCATTACCAAGAAATTATTGAAATATTTATTTCGGGAAATATAATATAGATATATTATACTCAGCGCTCAGCAACATTACCGGTAATTCGCGTAATAGTGAAGTTCAGAATTTACTCAGGAAGTTGTTAGAATAAATAATATTTTAGGTATCAATCAATTCGTATAAATCGTGATTGGTTATCGAGTTTTATTTCGCCCCCAGTTCGAGCCGTGCCGATCCGGATTTACCGCAGATCGTCACCGCGCGATAATATTAATGTCAACAAGGCTTGGATATTTTTAATTTCATACTGAATTTAGTATGTTTAAATTAAAAGATTATGTGTAAAACATAGTCTTTCTTGCTAGTGCTCTTATGGGCGACTCACTTCTTATTCAGGCGAAAATCAAATTATGCGAGAAGAAAAGATTACAAAAATACGCTGCCCTATGGTAGCTTTTCTTATAATTAATATTTTTTGTGAGGACATTTAACTAGTACAAAATGAACTTACTATATACATGTAACATAACTGAGATATAACGTTAACGTTTTATTAGACATGGATTCAAATCAAGTTAGACTGAAAACATCGATATCGAACCGTACAGCTTAGTCCTAATAACCGTAATAAACATCAACGGTAACGAGCAATAGGCAGCGATTCGTGCTGATGTTACAGTGTTTTTATACACGACCGGTACATGGGAAAGCTTTCTAATTGCCGGAACAATGCTGAGCCGGTTATTTGCCGACGGCATTGTTTTTGTCTGCCGGTTCATTTTACCCCGCCTTCCCCCGACCAGGAGATTAATGGAATTTGAATACGTATAGCCTTTGTGCTCGGCTTTACGCGTAATTTAAGCGCGCACCGGCCCCGTGAGTCGACATTTTACGGTAAATCTTAGAATATCGCAGGTGTACGGCCTCTCTTTGACTAACGAAAATCACATATTGCCCGCCCCGGCGTTGTGGCCAATTTTTTTGTCAAGTCATTGTTGACAGCTAAGGATATTATTTTTCATCCTTATCTTTTCATTTTCTGTGTAAACATTTGAAAACTGAAAGTCTATCCAAGATTTTGATAGAAATTAACAAAAGCAGTCTTTAATCTTAAAAAATATCGCATTGCTTCCAAAATATGCCCTTATATAAATGATAGATACATTTTTTGGTACATTTTCAAGCGGCTTTCAATTGCTCTGTTCGATATACGGTATGTGTACTCAAAACACTATCAATCATTCTCTTGTGCCTATACACGCCGAGAAATAAAATGTATTTGTTTTGCAGCACCGTTATTGATTTTAGAAGAAATGAATATGGCTCCGCAGATATGGTTTTGTAAATTAGTCAAGATATATAAAGTTTGCAGCGAATCGTATTGTATAACAGCCATCAAATGTTACATAGGGCAATCAGTTAATTTGCTATTGAAAGCTAAATCCATTAACATAATTGAGCATCTTATGTCCAGGGCACTTTACTGCCGTATCGAAGACGTCTTTGACGCATCGGAGTAATGAAGGACTGAGTCGCGTCATCAACCCTAATGCATATTTACAATGCTGCTATACAATTGTATGGAACTCCTACGAGGCGATTAATTCTGCTTCCCCATGTGCGACCGTTTTCCAGCCTTATGATTTTGTACTATCTAAGAGATTACAATGAAATCATCTTATTACGCATTGAGAGATGGCTGCGTCTTGTAATTTGAGTGTTTCGGACAATATAGAAATCCTGAAACTAAGATAGACTAGTTCATTTTTAATTAGTAATTCACTGTCACATTTGTTAGGTATAGTATCAATCTTTATATATTCACTACTTATACAACAGCAATGTCAACTGAAAAATATATAGCACAAAACACTAACAATTTATAACAAATATTTGTTTAAATTAAGTTAATGGTGCTCGAGGTGTGATGAAAATGGGTCATTGTTCAATCAAAAATATACAATGGATAAATTCGAGTCGATTTTTGATATTTTCAAAATCAAATTTAATTGGGCGACGGTGTTCCGCGAATTAATTAAAACGCCCCGGGATTTTATTAACTTATTGCAATTATATTTATCGAGGCGATTACGAAGGCGGGCCGCGGTCGGCTACGGCCTCCGCCTAATGTCGTTGCGTTCGGAATTTTATCAAATTCAGTAATCGGGGACAAATAAATCCAATCATTAAATTTAATGATGATCTTGCTTTGTTCTGGTGCCCTTAAGTTTTTCGTTGATTATTCTTATATAAAAAAAATGTATAGATTTTTTTAATTCTCTTTATTATAGCTTTTTATATTATATTTTGTAAGTACAAAACTTGTAATTTTAAACAGATGAAATTACACGCGTAGTAATCACATCAGTTCTAGTCTTATAAAAAACATTTATTTAAATTCACATCATCTTGGTGCAGTTTGCGCTGTCTGTATATTTCATGTCGGTCGTAGGGTCGATTTCCAATCAAGCTAATAATTATATTTAAATAGTTCAGTAAAAGTTAGATATTTTTTTCAATATCAATTTCAGTAATTTTGCTGTGGTAGGTATATATAAATTTCATTGTAATTCATTTTATAAATGATTAATTATATATACTTTTACATTTTTAATATTTTGTCTACGTAGAACTTGTGTCAGAATAAAAATAAACGTAATTGGTAGGGCGATGTATTTGCACTTTGTGAAGCTTTGGGTGGGATTATAAAGGGTGATATGAGCTCATGGGGAAAAATAATTTGAACCACTTCATTAATTGTGACCTAACCGCTCCACTAATTCTAAATATTTCACTTTTAGACTTTTATACATATATCCTGACCAAACTAATATAGTTAGATTAATTAAAAATATTTAATTCTCAAAGTAAAAAGGTCGATATGATACGGATTTGCATTTCATAGTAGGTATTTTCATTAAACTTTAATCTTAAAACTGAAACAGTAACTAGACTCTAGAAATAAAATTAAAAGTAAGATCAAGCTTATAGAATAATTTATTCTTATTAAATGCGCTAATACTTCCGATAAAACCTTATTTAACTCTGCCGCCTGTAAATATTAGTTTAAAACTAAGTTAAACTTATAACTTACAGCTTTTAGAATAAAATTAAGAACGCTACATTATTAGGATAAGTTATTTATGACAATGCATATATAATGTCTTAATCTGAAGAGCCGGATGTCGATTGGGCAATAACAAGAGGTGAGATGAGGAAAAACCAGCTGCGTACCCACTTGCACCGCTCGTAACTAGAGTCGTTACGCAGTTCGGCAAAGGCCTAATTGATTCCTCGCCCTTTCGGCCAGACGGGGCGTCGCATTATCGAGCACAGGTGCTTCTTCTCTCCAATTATTCGCCTCTTCGCGACAGACGACAATATCAACCTATTTTCCATTTGGGCCGGTCCTAATTCATTTCGTCTATAATTGTGCATCGGATATTCTTTTCGTGACATGATTTTTATTACTCATAAAAATCACGAACACGACGCTCCATAACGGAAATGACTTAATTTACACCGAGACGGGAATGTTTTTTATTCGATCGGTGCCTTCGTTTTTCTTCAGTTAAAAGTGTGTGTAATTCGGAGAGGGTCTTTTGCGAGGTAAAATATGAAGAATCTCAGTCAATTTGTATGCGCGTCGAACTCGCCCTAAGTAATTTATCTAAAAGTATATTTAAAGGCAAACGTGAAGTGCGGCGCGACGGCAAGAAGCCGAACTGGGACATGTCTTCACTCTTTCAATTACATTAAAAGCTTAATTAGTAATATTACCGAAGTGTCCTCGGTGCCGGTCAGAAATTTCACAGAACCAAAGGCTTCTATACACTTTGGTAGTTGGTTTTCGTGAATTTTCTCGAGTTTGTTCGCGAAGTCTTCGACTCTGGCCGAACTTCTGAGACGCTTAGACGAAATGTAGCTTGCAATTAGTGTAATGGAAGTAACCTTGCCGGGTGATATTAACGCAATTCCTCCGTAGCGGACGTAAGGGCGCACTCGGCACAATTAAGTTGTGGAGTAGAGAGAAATTGCAACAAGTGCAGCGGGCCTCGCCCTGTCCACGGTCCATTTAACCCACTCAGTTTGCGGGCGCTCCAAACCCGCGCTAACTTGCGAAAGCGTTCACGTAAACACCTTTTGCTACATATTGCACGGTCGATTACCCACTGCTTTATTCTTTATATTCTCCGCTATGATTTCCTAATCTATTCTTTTATATTTTATAGCGATTTTTAATATCATTTCATATTATAAACTTTCCTATAAAGTGACGGGACGTGGAAATATCGCACTTACTTAAAATTTTATGTTTTTAAAAATGTACTTGACGTTATCAAGCCAAGTTGACCGTTTATTAGGGTATAAAAGATTAAGATGTTTTTATTATTAATAACTTTCATATTTTATTCCCTTTTTTGCGATACTGTACGTACTTAACACAACATACATTTCTCTTTGCTTTTCTCAACATACTTCTTCTAACAGGTTAGATGCATATTTTTGGTGTGATATTGTTACGTTCTTTACTGTTATTTTATTGGCTACCCTGTTTCGATTAACTATATTTAACAACAATGAACTGAAGTTATGTGTACCTATATAGATAAGTAGCCAACAATGAATATCATAAATGCTTAAAACCTAGTTACTTTATATATGTACCACCTATATAAAGTGTGCCGTTATATTCCGCTACTCAATAAGCAATGATGATATATTTCTGTTGCCACCAATATCATTACACGTTGTATCCCGCACATTACCCACTTTCTGCAGTATTCTGAAGGCATTGTGTGTTGAGTGGCAGAATTCAACGCCGCGCTTTGCCTTGACACCAGAGCGAAGAAGTGGAAATATAAATTTAAATAAATACTAAAAAACAGAATTAAATAATATTTACGGGGGCTGCTACAGTTGTATGGCACTGCTTGTTACTTTGCTCGTTTTTATAGATGATTTTATAGATATAATAGTACGGAACCCTTCGTGCACGAGTCCGACTCGCAGATCTTCAATCAGATAGCTTATTTATTAGTTTATCAGTACATACTGTCCCTTATTTATAATATTGCTGTAGCTTATATAAAGTGAAAAATAAAAAAAACTAATATTTAATCGAAAAGAGCCGAGATTATAATACCTCCACCTAAGGTTCTATAGCAATAGAAACGGAGGGTGGACTCCTGTAGACGGCTTATTAAACTAGAAAAAAAAAACTGTTTGTTACTTTTATGCGCGAGTTACTAGAATAAACGAGCGGCACCGCTCTAACGCAATAAAGCTTCTCCCGCATCGGTGAAATTTACCTTATTAATTTCATTAGCACGAAATAATCACGGCGGTCGCCTTCACTGATCCCTGAAATTATTTAGGAGAATACTGGTATAAATACCTATGTGTGCCCAAAATACAAATTGTTTTTAACGTCTCCAATATTTTGTAAAAAAAATAATTAAATCAGCTTCACACTGTATCCCGCACACAGTAAGGTAGGTAGAGGAAACGTAGTGTTAAGACACTCCATTCCCTATTTATCACCGAAAACTGGGGGTATTGCGTGTTGAGTGGCGGAACTCAAAGCTCCGCTTTGCCTTTACACCAGAGCGAAGAAATGAAAATAAAAATTTTAATAAATATTTCATTTCTTCAGTCACAGACTTGTCTACTGTGCCACGATTGGTCTCATCTCTATAATTTGAAAATATTTGTTAACTTTGTTTTTTGTAGTTAGTTTTTAGCTTTGTAGTTATTTAAATTTAGTTGTAACTTCCTGCCTTCCTTTGTAGTTATTTAAATTTAGTTGTAAATCCTGCTTGATTAAAGAATAAATTTGAAATAAATGTTCCTTGAGCGTTAGGCTATATCATTTGTGTCTGTAACATTCGAAACATAATCCTAATAGCGCTTATCCGCGCGATCTAGCCTCGAGACATTCCTGCTCTGGTTGCTTTACAATCAGATCGAGGAACTTCACTGTGCTGTAGCTCAATGAACTTACATTTTTTTCCAACTGAACGTTTAAGATAACACTTTCTATGTATAACAGTTAAGATAATATGTTGGTAGTTTATGCATTAATATAGATTTTTAATAGACAGCTTTAACTTTAGCTTTATTGTATTTTGATCAAACGATGTCACAAATAGATACTACGTTTCTTATATTATTGTATATAAGTGAAGTGAGTAAAAAAATATATTTTCCAAACATTATTAAATTTTTATATATTTTCGTGTATATATATTTTCGTGTTTAAATCGGTGAAACATCAATAACAATTCTATTGTTAATACAATCACGTTGTTTACAGTCAAAACAAGCACATTTGTCAAAAAATACATCCTGCTGTAACGTATGCAATGTTATAACTCCTTTGTCAACTTTCGGTATTCTTAAATATCCAAAGTTTTCCAATTACCTATTCAACGCTCCATTCAGAAGAAATTCGTTGCTCTTTGAACAAGCGACTCTATGAAAAGAAATCACCGAATAGGTGAGCGCGGGCAAACTCGAGAGTAAATATTTGCGTATGTAAACTGGAATTATTCACGAAAAAAACTTTTAATGGCGTCCCCGGAGTTCCCGTCAAACATTTATCAACAAAAGAACGAACGTCCCGCAGGCGATAGAACTTGAAATGTATGGAAATTACCCAGTCACGAGCGGGAGAACAATTCACTAACGGCATAGGCAAATGTTTTGTCGCAGCTTGTTTCGTCGGATTTGGGGGCTCACGTGAAAAATCCTTTAATAAGCACCTCTCTTTGGAAATCTTTCGATAACATAGAATATTATGATATTACGACAATATACATATTTAATCCGACGGAAGTAGTTCATTATAGTACTTAAAGTTTGAGCGAATTAAAAAAAAATATATTAAATGGTAAGTTTTAATTACAAAAGAAAAATATAAGATTTGAATAATAAATGTTTAAAATACAAAGCACGTTTATTATTATTAAATGCTGTAAAATATATAGAATTTGTTCAGCAAAGACGTAAAATGATAAAATAATATACCGCTCGAGATTGTTGAGTTAATTTTAAGATCTTCTGTGACTGGCAAATTAATATTTTATAATAAAGTAATTCGTGAACAATGTAAACGAAACTGTAGACTTTCTTATCCTCGGTGATCTTTGGGATCTGTTAGGCAATCTTATGGTTTAAAGATAAAAGTGTAAATATTGATATTAAGGCTACTAATTTAAGGATTAACTCGGAATTTAGATTATTAGATAAAATAAATAGATTCGGAGCGGACACCATTCCATTTGCATTTCAATCAGAATGATATAGACGGTGGGAAGGAGAATCCGCTCCGTCACCTCACTTAAAGCTTTTGAAATATTCCTATAACTTCTGATTCAACGAGAAAAAGCCTATTTGAATTGGGAAGATCAAAGCGTAAAAATTTATTGTTACAAAAAAAGCGCGACAAGAACATCCAAAAAGGCGTCAGGCACTTATTATTTCTACAGAGTCAGTGTCTCGTCTCCTCTCCCGTTTTATTTGTCTTTTCGATTGTTCCGGTGCATAGTCTCCTCCATTACTCGGCACTGAAAGGAAAGTTTTGTATTCAATTTGGTATTATAATTCCTATTTGAAGTCGCCACGCACCATCGCGCTGACATCGACTATGTAAATGGACGCTTCAGAAACCTACTCGCGTTTTCGTCAAAAATACTGAAGTAAGTTGTACTTTGGGAACTGATTGTTTTACTGTTAAACATATTATTTTATTGTAAATTTATTTGCAATTAAATAATAAACATAACATTCTGTATATCTATCTATCTATGTTGACATATAATTATATTATTTGATATACATTTATGATATATTATATGTAAACTTATTATTAATTTATAACATACTAAATCGTAATATTTAAAATACAACTCCGCATTGCATTTGTTTATTTTGTAGTTCCTTGGTTTATATAAATATTTTGCTACGCTTACCTGACTGGAATTTTTATTCATCCTCGCGCTGCCCGACGGCAGACAAGGCAACATTTCAGAGTTTCTCTTCAATTTAAAATGGAAACTTATCCCTAGGCTACCATAAAGTCTACATTTTCCATGGAAATCCACCTAGCCTCTGTATTCTATCCTAGCTGGTGTCCGAGCTGAATCCATCTGGATTTAGAAAGCGTACATTAGTTGAGCGATGCGAGAGGCGAGAGGGACTTGCATCTTATAGCAGAGCAGTACAGGTTTTATTTTACGAGATGTTTTCCGCGACCGTTTCGCAGATACTAAAATAATAAGAGTTTTACGTCGCCGCGTATTATGTAGCTTTTATAGCCCCCCGAGCTCGGCTGAAGCGCTGTTACACTGGCTTACGACGGTTCTTGTGACGAAATAATTAACCCAGTGTTATTCGTATTAAAGTCTGCTTCTACCCTACATTGAATACTTATATGTTTTACACTTTATTGCAGTCGTTTGAAATTCGCGTACAAAATTGATGGTATTGTGATTTTTTTGTAGACGCAAGTTCTCATTCAAATGTAATATCAATTTTAAAGGATTTTTTATTGAATATATATATAATGAAATAGTAAAAAAAAAATAACATTTCTTTTCAAATGTAACTGTTTTAACTTCTAAAATCTCGGAGATTTAGGGTCTGTCCAAATGTCTATATTCAAGCTAGAGACAAGGGACCGATAACAGATTACCCACAAACACGTTTTAAATTCATTTCCCGACCCGAGAGCCGATCGCTCCTCGATAAAATGTGGAGACCTTCGGGGACGGCCGGGGTACGGAGACATATTTACTTTGTACCCCGCTTCGCCCGCGGCCACTTCCCCGGTCAGGTAACATACGGAGTGGCAAAATATTTTTTCGGGGTCTGTTACTTGCCCATTTGGATTTTATTTACGAACATTTCGGCTATATTCTGCTACGAACTATTGAAGTGTTCAGTAAAAACTATCTATCTCTCATCTCTATTTAAAATGTTATGAATAAGTTTAGTAAGTCATCATGGCGAAATTAATAATTAGTTGTAGAATAACTTGAAAAGCATTAAGAATAAAAAAAGAAATAGCAAGCATATTATCAAGACATTAGACTATTGACTGGTTGTTCTTACTGTTACCTAACAAGTCACAGTTTATAAATAATAACAAATATTCAAAACTGTTATATTATAGCTAAATTGTTATTCTGATATATAAGCTATACTAGTATAACTGTAAAGTTTCATGCAAATCTATTCAGTAGTTTTTGCGTGAAAGTGGAACAAACATCTATCGTCACAAATTTTGACATTTATAATATTAGTAAGATTTTTTGAGATTTGCTCAGAAAATTAGGAGATTTAGAGAGAAGTTAATAAAAACAACCAGTACATTAGTGGCCGTAGCTAAAACTGGTAACCATGTTGGTGTTGACGCAACCACAGCGACCTTGTGAATAACTAAATCTAAACTACATTAGCGTGGTCGGGGCGATGTTTTCACTCTATTTTCAAAACTAGTACAAGCCACTTATTGTAATCCGCTGTAAATGCTTTCAGCTGTAACAAAACGTTACGCGTGTTTAATTATGGCGATTTTGCATGGACATCTCTTGTGGAATGTAAAATTTTGCTCGGACATATATTATTTTGTCATTTATTTTCATATATTTTATATATAAGCTTTATGTTATAATGTATTTTAAGTCCCCTTTTGTTGCATTAAAGAACAACAATAATAAAAAAAAATAAAAAAATTCCAAACCCACTGTTACTGCTATTTTGTAGAACATACAGACTCTAATTACTCATTACACAAATTTTATTATTTGTTTTATTTTTTTATTTGAAAAGTTATGAGATTAAATGAAAGCTGAAAAACGTGTGGTGAAAACTTTGCCGTCGTTATTTTTTCATGAACATCGCACAGGAATAATTATAAAAGCTATTTTTAGATTTCATTTAGAATACTTATTCAAATTTTAGATGACCGTCAACTGTACTTGGGGATACTAAAATAAACTTGTTTGTACTCAATAAATATTATAATTTATAATAATAGAAAATACATTAAATATAATAAAAAAAAATCCGTCGACATTTTTTTATATATATATAAACAACTATCCCAAGTTATATTATAGTAATAACGAACTCCTCTACAGATAATGGGTGTTTTGGCAGATGAGGTAAGAGATGAGCGAAGTTAAGATGAATGAATGGGATCTTACGTCCATCTAGGCAATTACTGTAGAGATCGGAGGCAAATCACTCAGGCAAGCCTCTTACAATCTATATTATGGTACGGTAGTAGGTACTGTGACTAATGATAATTTGGAGAGTACCACTGGAGGTTTCACATTATTTATTCATTATTATTTATTGGAATGTTATTATCTATTTTATCCTATGTGGTACACAACGCATAGGTGAAGAAAGAAAGAAACATATAATTGATCGTTTGGTGCAGTAACGACGTATTTGCTCCCTTTGAAATATATAAATTTGTAAATAGTCTTCCACATATATTGACATATTAAACTTCTCAAGAATATTAATAACGTTTTCATTGTTGTAAATTGAGAAGTATGTTGTTTAAAAGTAAAAGTTTTCCGTTATTCTCTTGCTTAAAACATTATAAATATCTTATGCATAAATTTTCATTTTAGATATTAAATTAAAGATTATTAAACATTTTATAAAAGATTCCTAAAATATTGAGTAAAATATCACAATTGAATATAAAAAGCACAAACATGGTAACGTAGAATAAAGAATACATAGTTCAAAACATAGTTCTTTATACAAAGTTTGTTGAGATAAATTTATTTGTGTCATTGTTATCTGAAGTATTCTGATTAATACACAGTGAACTAGTACTGTTTTTATACTTAAGATAGGATGCTAAACTTATATACTCGTTTGTACCTACCTAGAAAACCAATATTGCTTCCGATAAATATTTCTTCACACATTAATATTGCGTTGTACATAAACAATTTAAATTTATTTCATATCTAAAATTAACCAAATAAAAGTCTCTAGATGTCTATTAGGATTTCAATTTACCGAGTCAATATTGTTGTGAACATAAATTTTGTCACGTAAAGATTCTTATAACCCTAAAAAACTCAAGTGGTGTTATATATTTGCTTAACTGACGGTTCACGTGTCGATATACTAAATCGCGGAGACGAGGGGCTTGAAATAACACACGGAATCGCGGCAGTGTATCGGGCTCAGCATAACATTCGGAAGGCAAAAGGAAAATATGAAAAGGCGGAATATTGCCCGACAAAATTACGATCGCTTTAGATTCCACACGGCCCATTGCGGGGTGAATTGTTATCTTCATACATTGCTATAAAAATCTATTTGTTTCCTTCTCCAAGCTGATACGTTGACTACGGCTGCGGTTGTTATTAATAAGATTGTTAAGTGTTAACTCAATTTATTTAGTAGATACACACATTCGTTGATTAAAATTTGTTTGTTTTTTATTTGCTTACTTAGAAAATTGTTTGTGATTGTCAAAAATGTCTTATGGTTTGTTATATTTTTTATTTTTTTAAAAATGTGTTATTCGTTATCGTGAGCCTATAGGCTTAATCTATAAAAAGTTTATAACTTAAAAATTACGTAAGTAATATTTGGTGGTGGTAATGGTTTTTCAAATATGACTTGACCTGTGCGGTCAAGTGGTATAATTTCTACGGACCCCTACTTAAAGTAGTATGCAAGTTGCAGTTGAGTAGCGGTTAACGTCTGACGTCTCTATTCATTACTAAAGTAACCAGCCTCCGCAACTTAGTTGTCGCAAACTTGCTGCTTCTATTTTCCCTATAAAATAGACTTGTGACAGCGACTAATGTCTGTTTATATTGGTCTGGGGCTAAGAGGTTTGCTCCTTGTGATGAGAATTGTTAACTTTGACACTGTAAAGTGTATTCAATTTGTTGTTGCTCTTTCTTAAATATTTATTATCAGTTCTGACAACATGAAACTAGAGCGAGAGGAATATTTTAATATTTAATCCACAACGCCATTTAAGGGTTAAACCCCATTACGGATTATTAATGCTTGGGCTCCGACCGCTACCGACTTACGGCAAAGAGTTTCCGTTAATCGATTCCAAGTATCGATTATGAACTTTGTGCGAAAATCATCCGATGCGAGTGAGTTCTTGACAAATGTCTGTTATAAGCGGTGAACAAATTGGTGCAATTAATTACTGATGGAGCTGGCAGCGCTGAGCCAACAAGTATTATCAAGATCGTTAATTTGAACATCTTACCCAGATACGCCGTGATGATATTAGGCGCTCGAGACGAATGCATGTCGTGATGCCGAAGGCTCTCGTAGCTCTCGTAGCTTAATGTTCCCACCCTTGATTGCATCTTCGTTTATCAAACTAGCGACATATCATAAACATCTTATGTTTAAGTAAATGTTAGATAAATTGTTTTATTTTTATCAATCAAGAAATATATGCAATAATATATATCGATATCGAATATATTCGATGGATCTAAGAATATATTACATGTAACTTTTTTATATGTAACAAGCTTAAAGACCACACTGAAACAAATAAATACTTTTAAGTTACCCACGATTTTTTCTATCCCCATTTCCTTGCCCAATTTCTCAAAGGATTGAATTAAAAAAAGTAGTCTAATTCTATCAACTAATTTATATAATATAACATTAAATCATAATATATAAAAGAAACAATATGATTTATTTTCGAAAAATATATATGTAATGACAATGAAACATTGAACATGCATCCCTATATTACAGGCTAACTGGGGTTCGTAAAATCTAAATATAAATTTGAGTGTGGCACATGACTCTTAATGAAAAATGTATTATCTCGCATAAAAAGATTTTACGCTCGTTTTAACGTTGGTTATTAAATGAAGTTATAATTTACTGTTGTTGAATAAAATCAAACTGGGAGGTTATGAAATAACAATAAAAAATATTAGATTTACTTACTGCCTTTGAAACTCGAGATTTTCATTATAATTAGACAGGTCCACTGAGTCGTAAATGAGGAAATAATTTTCAAGTTTCATTATAAATCTTTGAAGCTGCGCATTGTATTATAGGAATGTATTCTTGATTTATTACTGTTAAAATAGTCCAATTGTTAAATATTTGCAAGTACACATACAAACTAAGTGATATTCTCTTAAACTTCTTAGAGTTTCGTTAGCCATAGTAAGATTGATCTTCTCCATCCAGTAATTGTAAGCTAACTATTCTTTATTAAATTCTCTGCTACACCTACCAGCCACGTTAAAAATCCAAAATGCAAAATAATAAAACATTATTATTATTGGGGCTAAATCGATTATAATTGAATTGTTAGTGTCACATAAATGTTTCATGTGACAACGGTAGTTGGATATCGGTCTTGTTTATGGCCTTAATAAAAATATCGATACCGATATACTACACAGATATTTCTTAGTGCGAATTGTTGCTTCAGGCTGTTTAATAAATATGAATCATTATTATTATCAGAGTTAGCTACTATAGAAGATACTATGTAATTGGATTACTATTGTTTTAGTTATACAGTTTTCCATAAAATATAGAATTACTACCTATTCTAATATTTTATATAGACAATATCAAAGCACTGTGCTGATTATGAACGAAAAGTATTTTAACTTGAATATTGTCTATATAAAAAGAGAAAATGATACTTCTATTGGCTCAAGCAATCTGTGAAATAGGGGTCTCTGAAATAACAATAAAATCTTGGTGACCCATCTTTGTGAATTTTGGCGAAACATTTTAATATCACTAATAGATTTTATACGTATCGATTCTTCACAATGGTTGCGATATTCTTGTTTGACCGAAGTAAATAAAATTAAATATATCAGAATTTTGTATGAAATCAAATATATTGATATTCCATTCCTCTTTATTTGAATCTATATAATAAGTGTACCATAGACTATGTGATTATTTACTACAATAAGAAAATTTTAAACGTATTAAGAAATTTCTTTAATATTTCCTAAAAGACTTTCTATTCAAAGGGTTCTCCAAAAGGTCTGAGGTTCGTTTGCCTGATCTAAGTAAACCTCACCTTTCATGTATATTTTATTCCTGATAATATTCTGATACGAAGGACCCTTGTATCACATTCATTTAAATGACATATTGAAGAAACATACTGAAATGTTTTGATCGAAAAATACCTTGAACTTTGAATAGCAAAACCCAATACGTTTTATTCGAGAGCAATATTATTATTATTATTAATATTATTGTATTGATTTTCTTCCGGACTCACTTATTATTGTGATATATTGTTATCATATCCTTATTAATATTTTTAATATTGCAGATAAAAAAAGTCAATTACTTAAAATATTTAAAAATAAATATATATATATATATATATATATATATATATATATATTTAACAAATTATTTGTTTTTTTAAGAAATATATCTTAAAATAATTTAATAGATTTTAATTTAGTGTAATTGAAAAGTTTAAGTTTGTAGATCATTTGGTTCGTACTCAAGAAGTAATTTTACCTCATTCTCCATTCAGATGAAAAATTATTATGATAACGTAAATTCTGTCTTGTTTTCCAAATCAAGCTACCATTTAACAACAAAATTCTTATTCACCTTTTTTCTCTGTTGTGAAAAATGTTATTAAATTTCGAGCAATTATTACACTCGCTCTACGAAATTACTCTAAGGAATAGGACCCTGAGTCAGTTTTTCTGAGAAAAAGGTTTCTTTTACAACGAATGTTTTATATCTTAAAATGAGATTCCCAATATAATTGTTATTTTTGGTCGTTTTATCAAAGCATTAATCTATTTTGTACAAATATTACGATATTGCTTAGACATAACATATTTCTTTATATAAATATATATTTTTTGTTTTTGTGTGTAGTTTCGCCATCAGCATCTGTTTCGTTTTGTGAAAAAAAAACATTACGAATGACGTGTGGGCGTTATTAAGTGTCTCGTGTGACGGATAACCGAGTGCCAGCAGGTGCGGGCGAGTGATATTCCGTAGCATACAGATTAGGTCGGCGAAACACTGACGGACCATTGTACATAAAATGTCTATTTTACTATGTCTTCGCGGTCTTTTGGTACTTTTGCGTATCGCTTCCAAGATTTTAGCTTTTCATATCATGTGATTATATTACTATTATATGAGGATATGAATGAATCCTTATCCAAGTCAGTTATTTAATTATTCAATCTATTTAAGCGCAGGACTAAATTAGTTTAATAATTCATATCGGTTTAAGTAAATACGTATAAAGCGGATTTTAAAATTTTGATGAATGTAACAAAATAATAGTTGACACCATATTGCTAGCCGCTCGCGCTCTATATTAGATATGTAGTTTATAATAAACTAATGCTAATAAAAAAAAATCTATACATAAAGTACTGAAACTATCTTAGATAGTAATAATCTAAGTTGCATTATTAGTTTCAAAAAGGTTGCAGATATATTTTGTGTGAAAACTATTAAAATCCTCATGGAAATTACGATAATGTAACCCCAAGGTATTAAAAATTTCACACTCCAAAACACGAACAAAATTTAGTGTATTATGTAAAAAATATGTAGTTCAAGCGGGCGACGGGTCGCTACTATTAAGTAAAAACGTAGTTCAAAATACTATTATGAATGTTAGCTTGTTTGTTACGTTTTCACTTCGAAATTACTCAACCGATTATCATGAAACTTTGTACTTATATTCTTAAAGGTATAAGACATAGGATATTTTTTACAAAAATAAATATATACAAAAAAAATATTATCCTTTGGCTATAATATAAGAATGAGCGAAGCCGCATTTGACTCTCTAGTACATATATAAAAACACGAATGTTCCGTGACATTGCGGGCGAAGCCGCGAGCGGATCGTTAGTATTAAAAATTGTAACTAAAATATAGTACCTACCTAAAATAATTAATCTTTCATCAAGGGTCATACGTTATACTTTGCAATTTACAATAGCAAAGTATCAAAAACTAACTTTCGCATTATAAAACTAAACAATAACATTTCTATAAAGTTAAACTAAAGGTAATGTACCTTTAGTTTAACTTTTCTAGTTTTAGTACGTCTAACTATTGTTATTCGTATGTTTAGTTCATTATGTAGGGTGATTTATAACTGTGCCCGCTCAGTTAAACCGCTACGCCTGTCATTTCCTTGTCTTAAATTGAGATTGATCCGATGACGGGGAGCTTCACGTATAGTCACGTGATGTTCATTTTATTCTCTTTTTTTTTCCTTATATATCTACAAATGTTATGTGTTTTTTATAAAACAATAATTTTTATATATATTTAGTTTTATTTACTTTTGTTTATTATTGAAATAAAAATATTTATTCCGGAAAACCTGTATTATTAGTAGTATTGTAAAGCAAGTTATTTGAATTTTGATTTACAGTAATATTAACTTTCATTGTTTCAGAGGGGCTCCGACGAGCTTCTTTCGCAGAGTGGCGTCACCGTCATGGCGCCCGCCGCTCCACACCATGCTGACAATAACAACCAGGACTCCGCCGCAAAAAAGGTAAAAACCAATATTTTTTCACTTTTACATGTAGAAATTGAAATGTTACACTACATTCCTTTACTTGTTACATTTGTTTAGTCAATTTTATTTAGAGAACATGCTCTCAGATAAAATATTGTGCCTTTTTTCATCTTAACTGTGGTGAACTGAAGTCCCCAATGACATTTTAGATGTATGTGTATAATTCTTAATTAATATAACAAAGCTATTTGAATTACTTTATAATTAATAAGATATATTTCTGTATATATCTTATATGTATATATCGACGTCTCAAAAGTTGTTCTATAAAAGTATCCTTCTTGTAATAATTACAATGATGGCTTATTTATTGAAGCAAAAAAGGAACTCATAAAAGGACAGCAAGCCGTAAAGAGGTAGTAGGGTCATCCCTAGCGGCTTTCAGGGCAAAAATTTTCTAAATCTCTTCCCGACTTGCCCCGATAATTTTCTTACATATTGAATAGAAATTGAATTGATAATTTTGATCGGATGAATTCTTCGAGCATAGCGAGCGACCTTTGTTGATTTCAGCTGTTCCTTTGTATATTTTATTATAATTTATATCCTTAGGTAAGATTATTTTAATTTATATATGTAGGTTGAATATTTTTAGCCCTTTTCAAATATAACGTGTGGTATCGTAATAAAAAGTAAACAATGTTGTTTCAGGTTTTCCATTGCATAGTTTTTTGAGTGTATTTACATAAACTGGACGCACGCTGCTCGTAAATGCACACTTTGTTTGGTACTGAATAAACAAGACACTTTTTTCGGACTAGTTTGATCGCCAAATGGATTGTGTAATCTATTACAGTGCTATAAATAACTTTCGTGTATTAGATCTGTATGAGATTAAGCTTAAATGTTATAATGTCGGTTTTAATTGTTGAAAAAGGAACGTTACTTAGCAGAAAAGATAGAAAGTCATTCGACATATAAAAATTTTAGAAAACTTGATCGATCGTGAATCAATAAAATTAGAGCATATAGGCTGGCTAGGTAACTGGCTAATTTTAATGATTTTTCAATTTATATAATATATTAAACACTACTTTTGCGGGTCTAATTGAGTAAAAGATAGTTTGTTTTTAATTTTGACACGACGCCACGTGTGAAACAAGCAATATGTTAGGCATACAAAAATCGATTTCTTTTGATGTTAAGAAAAATATTGTATAATTTAATATGAAATTTTTAACATATACATGCTTAAAAACTCTAAAAATACTAAAGGATTTATGAAAAATTGTATAAAAAGCTAAACAGTGTTAGTAAATAAGATCAGAATTAAACATTAAAGTATTTCAAGCGGCAAAAAAGACGAAAGTAAAAAAAAGAATATCCTCGTAAATTAATAATTTATATAAGCTAAGAAGTCTTGAGAGATGACAAAGAAACATTACTAATGTATAAGAATTTTCGCTTAAGGCAATGTTTGAATTGGAGGCATGAGGGTAAAAATAAATAAATAAATATATTTTTTATTTTCTAAACTAGTATACTTTTAGACATATGTTATTTTTATACATGATATATGATTTTAGAAATAACAAAGTCAAACGTATGAATTAAATATTGTTTCTTAATCATTAATAGTAGGTACACATTCTATAATAAAATTAGAATAACATCAATAATAATTATCAGTACCTATCAGCTGATTCCGCCGTGGCGGTAGGTATTGAAGTAGCTACCTCAATTAATATTGGTTTACAAATATTTAAATTATTGTGATTATTTATTCAAATATCAATGGAATTTATAGAATGAATATTAAAAATATATACACAAATCCTTAATAATCCTTAAAAAAACAAAAATGTTGGCTTAGTTAGTTCTGTTTGGTCAGCCGGCAATAGAATACACGACATTATAAATATAAACGTTTAAGTTAAACCAATTGCATTAAATCACAATTTTCTCTGCAATAAATAACTCGCTCCTTAGAACAAAAAAAAAAGGTAACTTTGGTCGACCATTTACTCTCGCACTTCCCAGAGTACTCTAAAAAACCTCGCCGCAGTAATCTTAATTACATTGTGATCTCGTTACGTTCAGCTCTAATTCATAATTAAATAGGGGCATGTCCCTACTTCAGTTATTTGTTGGCTATTTTTATAAATTGCGATTCGCGTTCGCTCTTTTTAATATAAAAAATTTAGAAAGTGCTCTGCCACCCCTTTTTCTTTGTCGCTGTGAATATTCATTTACAATCCATCAGCGAGAGGGTGAGTTTTTTCATGAGTTATTATTTATTATTCTCTTTGTCACGTGGGGCATAGAGATACTTTTAAACAAACTTATTAGTTTTCCGCCACTTTAACAACGTGTGTTAAGAAAGTAACAGGAACTTGGAACAGATCGTTGGAGTATGTTTACAACTTGGCTAATCGTTATCCCGGACCGGGTCATTAATGTCCAAATAAAGTAATTAATTGCGTTACCGTTTTTTTCCCCTATTTTCTTGACGTTACTCTGTAAAAACGTAAGAAACCTTGCAAAGTGAAGATCAATCAAATCAGAGAATGCTGCTGAACGACTACTTAAGCATTTACGGGCTTGTCTAACGAAATTACGACTTCGGTCCTCTAACTTTAGTGTTTCGCTTATTTATGGTTAAATAAAACACACACCTTTGTCTTACTATGTTATTCCATGTATTTGTTGTCTTGAGATAATTTATAAATGCTACATAATTTTATTTATTCTAAAGTTGACAGCGTAATAAAAATATATAACAAATATAATTATTTGCTTTTTAAATAATATAGTAAAATAAATTTTCTAATAAGACTGGTTAATACAAAACAAAATGACAATATAATACATAACGATTTATAGATACTTATTTAAAATAAACTGACAACCAAAAATGCCAACCATATTTTATATTACAGTTTTTAGAAAGAAAATAAAATAAGTTTAAACACATTCTAATTTTGCCGGATAATACGGTAATTTATACTAATGAGATGGTTTCATCAATTACTGATCCTTTTTACGTTACGAAGGTAGCTGAAATGGGTGTTGTACACTTTGCATCTCTTATGTAACGTTTAAATATTGACTTATTTTATACTTATAATATATGACGTTTTATTAATATCAAATCATTATTGATTACAATAATATTTTCTAAATTAATACACTCACTGTTACACTGATTTATAAATTTGATTCTCAAATGACATTTAAAATCATACTACATAACAAACACTAAGAACATTATGGAGGTAGCGAGATTTGAACCCTCGCCCCTTGAAAACCGTCCAATTTATTTCCTAAGTGTTTAATAATACTTTAAAAATATAAAAAACATATCTTTATTTGTGGAACAAATGATATATATCAGATATGTTTCATTATTTAGCTTTCAGAATCTAAATAAAATTATATATAATATAAAAAATTACAAAAATACCTATAATATTGTCACAAGCAATACATTAGTTCCATCAAATCCCCGAACAAACATTCTCCGCTTACTAATTAATATGGTATATAAAGAGTCTTTTGAATTTCTTTTGGCATTATGTGTTCATATAAAAGATTATTAATTACCAGGAAATGTCGTTACTGGGGTTGTGTGGAAATCTTATTAATTTTTCCTTTACGTGTTACAATATTTCGTACAATAACAGTATAAGACTAAAGCGATGTAAATGTGTTGTCATTCAGTTTGTTACGCTTAACTAAATGTTTGTGTGACTTTCTAGTGGCACCATACAAAATATTTACTTCTAGGTATATATGTATATATATCTAAATATATGTACTAAATTTGATAGTCTTCATTTACGTATATTGTAGGAGAAAAAAAAAATGGTTAAAACAAAACAGTTCAATAAAGTTGTAACTTTATTCTTGTTCAAACCAGATGAGAGAAGTTAAATACATACGTTTTTACTTTTTAGACAGCGCGAACCTAGTGTTAAGACACCCGTTCCCTACTTTTTGGTGAGTTTTGGAGATATTATGTGTTGAGAGGCGGCACTCAACGCTGCGCTATTCCCTTGGTACCAGAGTGAAGAAATTAGAATGTTTATAAATGTAACGGAATGCAATATCATTAGGACAAGTGAATGAAGGGGTATATTTTGGGAAGCAAGTTCAGTAGAGATCGAAGATACGATATGGATGTGGAAAGGTGTATTGCTACCGGTAACAGGGTTAACGGCGCCTTAGCTGCATTGATGAGAAGGCGAAATGTCAGCACAGCTGCACAGTTTGGTCGTACGTAAAGCAGTGTTGGTACCGACGCTGTTATATACAGAATAGCAGGTACTAGCGAGGATGTCACGGTGAGAATGAAGAAGAACGTGATCAGCTGGTTTGGGCACGTCGAACGAATGAGTGATGAAAGAATGGCAGAAAATATTTATGACGGAAAAGTGAGCGGTAAGAGAGATAGTGGGAGACCTCGGATCACTTTCGAAAACACAATATCGAATATACTAGAAGAAGGTCACGTAAAAAACACGAGGACCCCCCGGAGGGCATGTATGAAGAGGTTGATGACAGTGGACGAGGCGAAAGAGGTATGCAGGGACCGTAGCGTTTGGCGCTCCGTTCTCTATGACTACCCCGCTAGGGATGCAGCGTGTAACTAGATTAGATTAGATTAAATTTGAGTAAATAATAATGAATTCCCGAGGGGGATCACAGCACCGATGCCTCTTTCATTCTTTTTTTTATTAGTAACTATAACGAAATCAGTTTTAATTCCAAATATTATAGAGTCTAAAAAGCTTATGTAAAATATATATCATAAAATACCGGTATTTGTATTTATTGAAACTAAATCATGCTTACCAAAAATATATTAAGTAAACAAACAAAACGTAATACTTTATGGTTCATAAAAATGAAGTCAGCAGCTTATCACGTTTATGAAAATAATGTGTCAAGGGAATAGGAAGGGTTTTTTTGACGTGTATTTTATTTAAACAAAAAAAAATACTGAATTATATCAAACATTTTAAGTAGATTTTTTATACAGTAACACAAACAATGCAATATGACGGTAAAATGAATTATTTCCTTGCTTAAAGTGGAGAACGGAGTGACTCACCCTTTTTACTTAATCTACTGTATAAGATAATGCTTGATGCTGATAAAGTAATATTTAACTATAATAACGTCTGCGGCCAATTAAAAGTTTTGCCTAAGTCGGCTGCGTTCATCCTATAAATCAGTTATTATATTTCCACTATCTATTGAAATTTAAATTATGTTAATAAGTATAAAATGTGAAATATTTAATAAGGCTTTTGTGAGATCTATATAAAAAGGCCGGTTGTGGCGCAGGGGCACAAGCGTGTGACTGCAAACGCCTCTGGTTGTGGGCTCGATCCCCACTCGAGGAAATGAAATATTTACTTATTCAGAAAAAGTATACAAAAATTGAACCAGGAGCTCTGACCACTAAGCGTTAAACGTTCTCATCAAACTATAAATGGGTAACGGAGTGTCTGGGTTTCCTCTGCCTATCTGCTGTATACAGCGTATCGGGATACAGCGTGAAGCTGATTTATTTATTTATTTCAATATAAATCGGTCAATAGATAGACATACAGTGGTATTTAAAAATAAAAAAAAAATAACTACTCATGGCTCTCTTTAAAAGAAAAAAAAACTACACGTTAAAGGTAATTTTGTAACAAGACTTACTAAATTCAAATATCTGAGACCTGAGACCTTAGGGGATATTTTAATATATAAAACTACCGTATTTAACCTTCGGGTACACCGCAAGCAGCTTATCCGTAAGCTCCCCAACTGGGTCGTACCTACAGCTCTGTTTGTCAACAGTTTTAATATGCTGCTCACAAGTATATTTCAAGAAACATATAAATAAATTTTAAAGTACTGCTAAGTTTTTGCACTATCATATTTAATATTATACAAAAAAAATATTTTTTTTTTATTTTCTGATTATTAATAACAGATATACAGATACTAACATTTTTACAAACAAAACAAATGTATCCATTTGGAAAATAGACTGATAATAATATTGAGTTTTTTCAACGGAAATCCAAGCCAACATTTAATATTTATAGATAAAATGTGACACCGAGCATATGATTTAAAGTGTATAAATCCTTATTCGTAGATTTTCTGACCCAACGAATGTAATGTCCTTCTTCACGTTTACGTACGGGTTGTTTTCTTTCCTGAAAACACACGAAATATAGAGATGTACGGTACAGTGAAGGTGGGAGAACGTGCTACGCGAATTTTTCCACCCTTTGCAAAAGCTCAATATGACAGTCTATATATATATTTTTGTTTTTCTTTATTTGTTTACTTACGCAGATTTGCTTCTTTTGAAGTCAATTGTACAGATTCGCATTGTTAGAATACAAGATGATGATTTGTTTATACTTTCTTTAGTTAGCGGCTTATTAATGTTACGTGAATGTTCCGAAATTTTGTTTTAAATTCTTAGTAAGTATTTTCAAGGTGATGTACAAATAGAAGGTACATGAATAGGTGACAAGGTATTCTTAAAAGGTGACAATTGTTTATAGAACAATAAAAAAGTAGTATAAATATGACAAAATACGTTAAGTATTATTTTCTTTTTTCGATAATATCTATTAGTAAAGTTAGTAAACATAGCCTTTGTAAATAAAAATACGCTACACCGTTTCGATGAAAAGTGGGGAATAGAAGTCCGGGAAGTTAATGGGTGTCTTTACACTAATTTACCAGGTTCCCCCTCCGTACTCTGTTTACGTAGCACCGAGATACAGATTTAAGCTAAAAAAAATCACACACATACACAGTCAAATCGATAACCTATTTTTTCGAAATTGGTTAAAAAATAAATATAAAGCATAAAATTTCATCACTCCATCAAATAAATTTTAATGTGTTTTTAGTAAATATAATCAAAAGAAATACCTATATATAGGTCGCGGATATAATACATCTTATATTACCTTAAACATCGACCTATAGCACCACTAACGTTACCTTCCCCGCTAAGTACATTTCCATTACTCCATTGTGAAAAGTCACCGTGCAGGGAACTCTTTTCACCTCAATGGAAACTGAAGTGTCATACAACGCTACAATATATTGGAGGCCTCAGTTCGGGCCCGCCGCCGTAATCAAAAGGCTCTCGGGGGAACAATGGCGCCCACATCGGGTCGGACCGATAAGCCTCGACAATTATACTACATCGACTTTTCAATTATCCAAGCGACTCTTCCCGCAAATAATAGTAGCTTTGTTTATGTATATTAGGGCGGTCCGTTTAAGCACGTGCTCATATCAACATTAGTCTTCATTGAAGCGAGCGATGGGACGCTGGACGGACTTCACAATATTTTGTTGTTGTACGAATGCGTTTTTATTTAGTTATTTATATGTTTTGCTTAATGGAAATAATTAATTTTTGACAAGTACCTTTAATTCTCGATCTTAGGCAACAATATAAAAATTGAGATTTTTTTGCAATGTCAAATAACTATTTTTAAACAAAAGACCTCTACGATAGTCTAAATACTGTAAAATTTACAGCATAAAGCGTTCTATTGTAGTGGCTTTTCACTTTGTGCTTTTCCTGTTGAAACTGGAAGTTACAATTTTTTATTCTTTTTTCAGGTGAAACTGGAACAAAATGTCGGCAAGCCGTCAAGGGTTATCCACATACGGAACATACCAAACGAGACTACGGAAGCTGAGATCATACAGTTGGGTCTGCCCTTCGGGCGGGTCACCAACGTGCTCGTTCTCAAAGGAAAAAATCAGGTAAGGACGCGAAATTATACACAGCTCTTGTAACGCTGTGGGCCATATTGGTTTTGTAATGTAAATGTTCGTAGTAAAAACAGTTACATATGACGTTTTCTTTGGACTTTGCTCAGTTTAACATACAAAGTTTCTGCTTTTGTGATCTTGTATTTTTGTGTTTATGTATTTTGGTTCACAATTTATTTTTGCTACATGTTAATATGCTATACACATGAATGTATGCCTCGAGACTTTGGCGAAAATTAGGGAACTAGTATTATAAAAAGGGAACTAATATAATTCTTAATGAGAACAAAGTATTTTAACACTAGGTTATAATTTTATTATTACGAATACAGCGTGAAGCTTTAAAAAAAACATGTATACACGTACTTATAAATGTATAAGTTGTAACATAATTTAGGTGTATGCTGTAACGGACGCAAACAGAAGCAAAACTAATATAGCGACATACACATTTTTCACCTCAGTCACTTCAATATTATTAGCCATCCAAACAAACTGCAATTCATAGTTTCAAACTAACATTGGATAAAGTGCTATATTAGTTCTTATTTCTTCCGCCCATAGTCTGGGAGCTGGATTATCTGGTGCATAAATATGAACAAATCGCTTAACTTCGACTGTGTGTATACTTTATGGTCCAAGAAAGTTTTGACGACCACTTTGAATCGAGTCGAGTAGTTGTTAGCTGCTCTTGCCAGTGGATCGTTTAATTTGTTAAAGTAATATACACTTATTTTGATAAGAGATGTTTAAGTATAAGTAAATCAGCTTCACGCTGTATCCCGCACACTGCAGGGTAGGCAGAGGGAACCCAGTGTTATGACACTCCGTTCCCCCACTTTCTGTCGAGTTCTGGAGGCATTGCATGTTAAGTGGCAGAACTCAACGCCGCGCTTGTCCTCGACACCAGAGCGAAGACATGGAAATATAAATTTAAGTAAATATTTCATCTCCTCGAGTGGGGATCGAACCCACAACCAGTCGGTCCTACAGTTACACTTTATGCCCCATCTATACGTTATTATATATAAGAGTTTAATTTCAAAACAAACTTGACCAAGGCAAATGAATACAATACTATACAGAAATTAGAACGGACATAAAAAAAATAATAGTGACTTCAATATACAAAGTCGGCCATGTAACACTACTCGACAATAGACGAAGCTCCGCCGGAAGCACAACAAGTGGGTGGCGCGGCGTCCGCAAATAGGCCGCTAACCATTGTGGTAGCGGCCTATTTGTTTACCGTTTTATATTACCTATGGATCTGGTGGAAAGCGGGTCACGCTTGTGGCCGGACCGCGTATCTCTTCGTTATAGTTAATTTGGATTTGGAATGTCCGCCTCCGTTATTCAATACAAAGCAAAGTAATTCTAGAGCACCCTTGCTTTTATGCTCATGGTGGTTGTGCAGAGAAGTAGACGAAATATATTTATTTTCAGTGTATTAACTTTTAGAAAATGTTTACATGAAAAATTCGATAGGTTTCAGGTTTTTTTTTTACCAATGTCACGCTGTATACTGCGCACAGCAGGGTACGTAGAAGAAATCTATTATTGAAGAAATCTATTATCTGTTCCCCATTTTCAAGCGGTTTTCTGGAGGCACTGCGTATTAAGTTGCGGTACTCAACGCCGTGCTTTGCCTCGACACCAGAACAAAGAAATGAAAATATACATTTTAATAAATATTTCATTTCCTCGAGTGGGAATCGAACCCACAACCAGCAGGCGCTGGTTGCTGGTTGCGTTGGCGCTGAGGCCAATCGTGGTGCAGGGGCATAAATATGTGACTATAGGCATAGTTTCAGGATTAATATCACTATTTTTGATGTACAATAAGAATAATAATAACAGTTTATCTGATCATTAAAGTATCAAAAGTTAGAGTCAAGGCGCTTATAAAAAGATAGGTGCCAGTGCTAATCCCCGCTCGCTTTTGAAATCGCTACGTAAGCGTTAAACTAACCGATGAAACTTTCACAAAATTAAGCTCGGGATTAGCAGACATTAGTAAACTTAACACTACGTAAGCCTCAAATCTTTCAATCGACTTTCATATGTGAACATTTTCTCGTGAAGCTATTTACTGGAATAGCTGTCATGGTTTTCACTATACGAATATGTATATATTTCTTTTTTGTTTTTTTTTGCTTCACACTGTATCCCGCACACAACAGGGTAGGCAGAGAGAATAGGTTCTCTCTGCCTACCCTGTTGTGTGCGGGATACAGTGTTAAGACACTCCGTTCCTCACTTTTTTCCGAATTTTGGAGGCATTGCGTGTTGAGTGGCAAAACTTAACGCCTCACTTAACCTCGACACCAGAGCGAATAAATGGAAATATAAATTTAAGTAAATATTTCATCTCCTCGAGTGGGGATCGTACCCACAACCATTCGGTTTTACAGTCACACCTCATGCCGCTGCGCCTCGACTGGCCTCAATCGAAAAGCCGAGACGAATATGTATATGGTAGATGAATTCATATTTAATTATTTGTTCGTTTTGTGTGCACATTTTATTCGGCTTATTCCGCAGGCGATAGCAATTTATAAAGAAGGCATTTACTCCCGTTTAGTATTCTCTACCAATATTGGATATAAATGAATCTAGATATTTACAATACACGTTAGTATGGCTTTTTTATTTGGTTATTAAAATAATGACAGCTATTTGGTACTTGGTGGGATGTGGGTTCGATTCCCATTCCGAGAAATTAATTATTTAATATTGTAATTTCCTTGCTCTGGTAACGAGGCAAACGCGGCGTTGAGTTTTACCACTCAACACGCAATGCCTGAAGAATTCGGCAGATAGTGGGGAACGGAAGTGCCTTAACACTAGTTTCCCAGATTCCCTCTGACTACCCAACTATGTGTGGGATACAGCTTAGAGCAAAAAAAAAAAAAGAATATAATCACTAATGTTTAATGAAAATGACTACTAGTACCTACTTTCTTTCACTTTTAAAATCGCAAAAAATATTTTCGAGATATCGTTAAGTTGACAACAACATACTAAATAAAAGTAAGACATTTACTGCTTATAAAACACATTATAGGGAAATTTATAATATACATTCCTTCTAAGTACTAATTTTCCGTATGGGGACAGGACACGCCGCTGCCGGTAAATATTTATATAGGCTTTTGAAGCAAGTGTTTGTTGTATGTGACCAAGTCTACTGTAGACCTCCATATATTTAGGATGTAGATAAAATACACTTTTTTTTTGTTTCACACTGTATCGCCCATGCAGCACAATAGACAGAGAGAACATAGTTTTAAGACACTCTGTTCCACACTGTTTTGGCATGGTACCAGAGAAAAAATGAAAATATTAATAAATGATATTTCATTTCCCCAAATGGAATCGAACCCAAGACCGTCGCGTTACAGCCACACGCTTGTGTCCCTGCGCCACAAAGGCCTCAATGTACATACTTGTTTATCTTTACAGGTACGTAATCTGATATAGATGTTTCTTTTTAAACACAGAGGCCAGTCGTGGCGCAGCGGCACGAAGTGTGACTGGATGTGGGTTCGACCCCCACTCGAGGAGATGAAATATTTACTTAAAATTTATATTTCCATTTTCTTCGCTTTGGTGTCGAGGTAAAGCGCGGCGTTGAGTTCTGCCACTCAACACGCAATGCCTCCAGAATTCGGCAGAAATTGGGAAACAGAGTGTCTTACACTCGGTTCCCTCTGCCTACCCTGCTGTGTGTGGGATACAGCTGATATTTTTGAAATGCACAAAGAAAAAAATGCAAAACAAATTTATAACATATGCAAATATATATATTTTGTAATAAACAAATTGTATATTATATTTCAATTTTTACAATTTCCATTATAAAATGTAAAAGCTATATGCTCTTTTTTATTTAATGTCTATACATTTTAATTATCACTTTTAGCCCCAAAAATATGCGAAAAGGGGAAAAATTATAATAAATTAAGCTGAATGCGAAATTCCATCAAAATTCTACTTAGCGGAATTCAAGGGGTGGCGACGATGAAAATAAATTTCAATTTGGGTTACGAATATGATGGCACGCCACGTTAGTTGAATAATTGTTTTTATTTTCTTGTTTTCGCAATATATTTTTATAGAAACAATTACGTCTTGGAAATAATATTATTTCTGTTTAATACACAGAGAACTAACGTAAATATATTATTTATACATATATTTACGTACATATATTATATGAAACAAGATACAGTATCCTTTTGTGATTTTATTTCTCGTCAGTGTTTATGTAGGACTTAGCCATATTTAATATAGACTTTGTAAAACGAATTTAAAAACTAAATAAAAATTGTAAAATTTTGATCGTGCAGAAGTTAATCCAATAATGGACTCCACAAGGATAAAGGTTAGCACATCTATTTTAAAGCCGTCTGTACCATTGCTTTTAACTCTAAAAGCTTCCAAGTAACATATTTGTATTTATTATTTTTATTTTACAATTACACCTGCATGTCCCAAGTAGAGTTAGTAATTTTAAGACCTAAGATATTTCTCGTGAGAAGCTTGAGATGACATCTAGCCGTTTTTATTATCACATTTCACGCCGTGAGGGCCTGAAAAGTACGCGCGACTCAGAATTTACGAGTTGTTGCTGACAAATTAAAAATGAGTTAGTTTACAACCCGGAAATAAAATAATAAAAAAGAAATCTTATTACGTGCAGGCAGTGGGGCAGACGTTGCGACAATGTTATCCCATCTAATAAATAGCGTGTATGACATCCGCCTCGTATATATCGCGGCGTGAACAAAAACAATCTCTCTTCCAGCACGAGAAACAAGTCGAATCCCTTTTTTATGAACGGTCACAATGTATTTTTTTTTGTGTTATGATTTTTTCTTTATCTTTTCATTTAAGTCTTCACGGTGCAAACACAATGAAATTTAAATATGCTTTTACCTTGCATTTCATATCTTTCTTGTAGCTGCGACATTTCTAATATTCTTTCGCGCATCGCTGGAAGCAATTTAAAGCTACAGCTTCAATTTTAATTCACGTGAGTGCTAATCCCATATTAAATTATGTTTCGTATATTAATCAATAATAAAGCACTCCAGAGCTCAACAAGCTTTCGATCCTTTATGGCCTCGTGGAGAATGATGAAAAGTATCGCAGTTGATGGTAACCGTAGCTCCGAGAGTCCAGTTACAAAGGCGGCATCTGTTGAGAGGTGGGCAAACATTGATGTGAGTGGGTGCGGACAATCGCTTCCACTCTCGGTGATTAAAACGAAGAGCCGTTGACACTATTTTACGATCGAGCCTCGCGTGGCAGCTATGCTTCCATTAGTTTGTCGCCCTCACTCCCTTTAACATTTCATGTGATTTATGAATCAATTCAATTCATAATATCGGGACCAATTTTACGAAATACAATACTAGTTTATTTATAACTTTATCAAAAAATGGTTCATTTTATAACTCTGAAATGCTTACTGAGTCTCATTTGTTAGTATTCATCCGGTAATATGGCCAATATAGCAATAATATCACAACTTCATGCTTGTGTTGCTATATCGATAAATTTTAATTTATGTTAGGTATTAATTAATATAAAATATTTATCTTTCATCAATATTTTAAATATTTTTTACATTATATTTATCGCATGGTTTTAATTTGATGTAGTCCGCGATATATTATGCATGTATGTACATACATGCTCCAAATTAAATTTTCACCAAAGTATAATAATAGTAATATTTATGACAATCTTGCTATGCTATTTAAACTTGAATTGTAAATAGTAAGCAACGCTATATGTTTTATTCTAGTTTAGTTCCCTTTTCACGACTACATATTTGTTTTTAATTAGCAGCAGACAATTTCTATTTCATTTGCGGCTTACACGGGCTTACGCCGGTGTATTTTGCACGTTGGTCGGCTATGTTCAAATGCCAAAAGCAGAAATCTGCGGTTGTGAATGGTGCGCACACGAAATAGGGAGCGGGTATGCTAAATTTCCACTCGAAAATGATCGTCAAAATCATAACGCATTTAGAAAACGATGCACTACACGCTATACACTATACGCTATGCGGGGATCAGTACTGTTGTTTGGTCACTGGGTTTATGCGTGGCAAGTTCGTCAAAGCCGATTAATTGTACGCCGTAGTGCTACAGACAGACGCGTGTTGGTAACACGTTATGATAACACTTTTGAGGGATTTACCTATTCATTTCATAGGTTGAATAGAGTATTACTATTAGTGAATATATTGACATGCTCAACTGTTTTTAGTAGGCATTCGTTCCTATTATATCGTTTAGGTATTATAATCTCGTTTAGGTATATAATTATATCTAAATCTACTCTTTTTAGGCTACTTAATGTGTATTTTATTGATTATATTAATTGACCTATCAATTCTGAATGCCGCTTCAGAGAAAACTATCGTGACATGATTATATACCTATATTTTATTAAAAAAATATTCATTGCGATTTTTTGAAACAATCTTGTTATTAAAACATATATTTTTATAACTTCACACTGCATCCCATGGAAACCGGATAGGCAAAGGGAACTTGGGAGCCTAGTGTTAACATACTTCCGTTCTCTAAAAAAAGTAAAGCAAATCATATAATCAGTAAATTGAGGCTAGTCGTGGCGCAGCGGCACGAGGTGTGACTGTAAAAGCGACTGGTTGTGATTTCGATCCCCACTTGAGGAGATGAAATATTTACTTAAATGTATATTTCCATTTTTTCGCTCTGGTATCGAGGTGAAGCGCGCACATTGAGTTCTGCCACTCAACACGCAATGCCTCCAGAATTCAGAAGAAAGTGGGGAGCGGAGTGTCTTAACACTAGGTTCCCTCTGCCCTGCTGTGTGCGGATACAGCGTGAAGCTGATTTAATTTTTGAATTTTCAAATCATATAATTTATATTAATAACAATAGATTATAACATTTATTTTAGAAAAAATCATATATTAAACATAATATATTTTTAATATCAAAACGATTAGTTTTAACACAACCGTAATCTAACTAAGTAGATTAGATGACAACTGCTAGACCTCTCACCCAACGTCATCTTACATACTCATATATTTTGCCCTCCACTCCCGGCATTCGATTATATTAGGTGATAGTTGTCGTACGGTACCGGTAGGATACTCGATTTATGTTCCTTCTTTGTATTCAGTGTAGTTATAGGTTATTTATAACTCGCAAGTTTGCTGTCTAGTGGAAAAAAGTATTTTATTTAAGTTACATTTTTGTCGTAAATATTATGTTTTTTGATATTTGTTTTTAAATGTTTTTATTTGAGCTATTTTCATTTCTTCGTTCTTCTTCTTTTTCTTTGGTAATAGAGAGTGGCGTTGAGTTTCGCCACTCAACTCACAGATAGGGTATAGTAATTGTTTCAACTATAGGAACTATTACTACATTTTTTTTACCATTTTATTGTTATTAAAAATACTTACATGTTTTATGCTCCGTGCATTGTGCGTTGAATAAAAGAATTAACTTCGCGGTTTGTTTTAACAGAGTGGCGTAATGAAAATAATAAATTCCCTCGAGTGGGGATCGAACTCACAACTATCGTGCTTACCGTCAGTTGCAGCTTCACACTGCATCGCGCACGTAAGAGAGTAAGGCAATGCTGCTCTAGGAACATAGTGTTAAGACATTCTGTTCCCATTAAGAAACGTTCCGTACTTTCTCCCGGATCTCAAGATATTGCATGTGGAGTGCCGACACTCACCGCCGCGCTTTGCCTCGTTACTAGGGCGAAAAGAGACAATATTAAATATTTCTTTCCCTCGAGTTGGGCAAAGCTGTTTATAGTCGTATACCGATGCTGCCGGACAGCCTTAAGCTTTTAATTGATAGCATAAAATTTCTTAAAAGATATTAGGCAATTGTATCTTTATCTATAAAATATTTGGAATATGTAAAAATGATTTTTCCTTTTGTTCCAAGGCTTTCCTCGAGATGGCAGAAGAGATATCAGCGGTGGCGATGGTGGCGTACTTCGGCGGTTGTGTGGCGCAGCTGCGCGGACGCGCCGTCTACGTTCAGTTTTCTAACCACAAAGAACTAAAAACTGATCAAACACACAGTAACGCGGTAAGATTTATTATATCACTCTTGCATTTTACTTAATTTATTAGCATTCAAAAAGTGCTCCCAGTGACTCATCTCTTACTTATCTTTTGACATTTTCGTACGCGTCGAATGAAATGTAATTCTTGACTTAAACTATTTATAAATAATGTGCCTACTAATTACTATTAATTATAATTAATTAAAATGAATTCATATTAATTAAACAAAACATACATATTTATTAGGTATTTTCAAATTTATTTATAATATCAACAACATTGCTGGAAACCCGTTAGCAGCTTACAAATAATACGATAGCCAGCACACGGCGGACACACCGAGGCTTATTCAAATTGTATTGAGTCTAAACATTAAATCATTTAATTAGTGAAAGTCTAACTAGTTATTCATAATAACGCAGTTCAATTAGCTTTGTTACAATTATAAACGTATTATATAGCGGTATGCGATAGAACATTAAATCCGTCGTTGCCTATGGGGAAATTTAACCCCCCGCGGCCAGTAGTAAAACTATTAATATAATCTTTGTAAGGGGCATCAAGAGCCCACAATTTAGATAACGGTATTCAATAAACCCGCATACAACGATGGGCCTTACGAGCTACGTTGTTCCGGTTTGATTGAGTTACTAAACTACATCTCTTGTCTGTCGATATCTGAACGAAGATTATTTTAATATAAAGTTTCTTATAATAAAACTGTTTTAGTGTGAAAAAAGCTAACGTAGCATAAAATTACTTGAATTTTTATCCTTTATCACAGCTTGAGCGCATAGTGAAGATAAAATATCAACATCAAAGAAGCCCTACAATTTTAGTTGAATGAGCTAATTTATATTTTTTCATTTTAAACCCCTTTTGTAAGCCTTGACCTGGCGTAGATTGTATAAAATTACCGTCTCCTTTCAACGTCTCCCAGCACTAAAAATTACGCTTAAACCTTTTAGCGCCTTTCGTCGCTTTCATACGCGGAATTTGTTCGACTTTTAAAGTTTTATTGCAAAATGTTTAATAATCTAAACAGATTACGAGATAACAGAAAATTTCCAGTTTATTTATTTGTTACACAAAAAAATATATTGATTAGTTTTATAATATTCAAGCACGATCTCAACTTTCTGCACATTCTACAAAGATTTTACGATTGATATCCTCGAATAGGAATCTAACCCATAGCGTGTACATTCAAACTTAGTATCTAAAAACGCAACGCAGGTCATAAACTGATACAAAATTAAATAAATATATATATTATTAATTTATAAACTTTATTCAGAGAAGAAAATTGTTTCCCAAGTAAATTACGGTTAGTGGACATTATTGGTAACACAACACCCAGCAGATGAATCAATTATGAAGCTCTCAAATGATCAATTAAAATTCGTTTATCCACGAGTCCTGTCTTCAATACTCTTCAATCATTTTCTGTCTCATAGCCATAACATTGCCTTTGTATAATCAAAGAGAAAAGCTGATGGCATTTTAGCTTGAGTTAATTAAATTATACCTCGAGTAGATAAGTATATAAATTATGTATATTATAGTAATTATTTTATTTATACTTCAAATAAAATTTTTTTTGGGGGGAAATAATTTAAAAAAAATGGTGTATTTTCTTATTAAACAAAAGATCCTATGTTGCGTTTGTCGTAGATTACTTTTTCAATAGCAAAGTAGTTTTTACTTCGCGCTGCGTCCCGCATATAATAGTGTGGTAAGAAGGAACCAAGTGTTAACAGAATATTCGTTCCCCAATTTTCACCGATTCTTCAAAACATCACGTGTTAAATCGCGGAACTCGTCACCACGTTTTGGCGTCTTACAAGGAAATGAAAAAAAAAAAACATTTGTCCGAGTTGGGATCAAACACAATCATATCTTTTACAATCTGACGCTGTGCATCTGCGCGACAACGGGTCTTCATGTTTTATAAAATGTTAACTTATTATTGAAATTTTCAGGGACTAGTTCTACCTTATTAAACCACTGCATATCAAATACAAATGAATGGTTATATAGTTTGATCGACACATCACCCTGTAATTTCCGTCAGCTATAATTAGATTGAATGCAGTGGTTAACATAAACAGGACGTCCTGACTTATTTATTATATGATGGAAATGGATTTCATTTTGTTGTTTGTAAAGTGCAAATAAAATAAATAAAACATTTTTACAGTTAATTAAAAATTATTATCACAATATGGTTAAAATTTAATCAAATTTATAACTATTACATGTAAAAATATACAGAATATCAGGCATATATAAATGGACTAAAATTTCACCAACATTATTTTGTTACTAAACAACAAGTTTATTTTTTCGGAAGGTAAAGTAAAAAGTCGTGTTCGCAATAATTCAAAAATGAAGCTTTTCCCTGCGAAACCATAAAGAAATTGAAATCTACTAGATTGAAAAGTATCTCACTCGAACTGAAATATGAAAGCAATAACTTACTTATCTAAATATACTTCTATAAAATTGTAACGACTCAGTGGGGACGGAACAAATTGGTCCGTACATATTGTACACACATACAAAAAACACTTAGTAAAAGATAAGGAGCTTTTCAACATCAAAAGGCAATACATTTATCAGATGTTACTCAGAAACAATGTTCCTTAGTAGCGTATTACAGTAATTGAAAGGGAGTTGTTATAAAAAACAACATGTAATCACGTTTATTTAGTACAATATATTATATGCTTGTTTTTATCACAAGAGATGATTGCATTTGAAAACTCTTAGCGTTATTAAATCTCGAATAGCTACAATGAAAATCTTAGTCTCGCTGAATACTCGGCTTGAGTCGCGAGAATATTAAAAATGGTAACGTTGTTTCGATTTTCATATACATAATATAGAACAAATAATACCGTTGTGTTGGCAATTACTCGCGAGTTATGATTATAATCATCTCATTGTTTAATCATCAATAGTATAATAGTTGTTTGATCGGATTGTCAACAATGCAAACAAGCGTCTGAGTAAACACAATGGCTAATTAATGTGATGTATAAACTGAAAATGGATAGAACTAGGTGTCTATTATGTGTTTACTCATGTCTCCGTACGAGTTTTGAGAAGTTTATCTTAACTTATATTTGTCTTGTAATTTGTAACACACCATAATCCATGCTAGATTATGGTTTGTTACAAATTAATATAGAGGTGTAATGACACAAGGATATTAAGCGTACGGTATATTGATATCTATTTTCGCAACTTTGACTATCGTTTTGATGGTCAAAACTCTTAAAAAAATAGTAAAGCGAAAACGCAAATAACTTGGTATTTTCTTTCTCTATTCACATCTTTATTGCAAAATGCGGAAAGAACAATTCATTACTTGCGATTTTTTTTAAGTATCAGATATGATTTATTACAAATTTTTAAAGCGATATTTTGACATTTCTTTGTCAGTCCTATTTCCTACAGTTCTTGAAACGATACTTCATAATGATGTGATTCGTGCCCTGCGGGGAGCTCCTTAACATTATCAAGGACTTATTTTTCGTGACGATTTCAGAGAAAGATCTTTCATTATTATTTCACTTTTGACATTTTTCGGTAATGGTTTTCAACATTCTATTTTTACTTAACATTTCTTTTAGACACGTTTCTTTCGAGGGGTGTTTAACAGATGCAGTTAAATATGGGCGAGCGTATGAAATGAATCAATATTGGCAACTGTGGGAGCAGATATTTATAATTTTCGTAGGAAGATGTCAGAAATATCCGACTGTCTTGCGCTATTAAAACTTATAATGAGGGATTTGGCAAAATAGATAGACTTGACATTGTTATCTTAACACGATTCCGAGGGGATCACTGAACTAAATTTCGTTAGATATATTATTTAATCTTTTACTTACTAGAATTATATTTGTTGATAGAATACAATTTAAGTCACTGTTTTTAATTTATAATACTATATTTTTTATTCTTGTTATTTAGTTGCAAATTGCCTTGATGATATATATAAGTCCGATTAAAAAAATTACATGACCTATACCTTACCCACTATTATTAAGCACCGGTGCAATTTAAAGATCGTATAGTGAATGCACGGCTTTGATCAATCATGCGTCGCAAAAGGTTTTTGTGGTAGCTGAATAGAAATCTCCAATGGCGGATGGAGTTATTTTGTCGCGTCTACGTCGCCTCGACCGTCTGCCAGTGGTCTCGCTGAGAGATTGTACGTCCTGCGAATAAGACCTTTTAAATAAGTCCAGAGTTTGCACTTTCAACGACGCTATTGGAAAAATATTTTCGAGAAACCGCAATTTCAATTATTCGTGCCATACTTTAATCTTCGGAGTTTTTATGTCTCTTCCAATTACTGTGTTAGCTTAAAGCAATATTTCCGTCTGCTTTGAGAGTTATATTTGAATAAAAAAGTGAATACGAGACCGCAGAACAGTGTCTGGCTGTAAATGTAACGTGTGTGGGTTCGATTCCAGTACCGTGATATATACAGGATACAAACGCGATGCTAAAACAAATTAATAAATCAATATTTGTTAATTAAAAATGTATTATTACATTTTGTTTAACTCCTGTTGAAAATAAGAGAAAAGTGTGAATATAATAATGTCACACAATACATAAGTTTTAATTTAATGCAAAATTACTATTCTAAAATTCTTACATAAATTTTATTCCTCATTATAACATCAATTATAAATTAAATCGATCATACTTTGCTGACTAATTTTGCTACTACATCTTTACAAAAGCCGCAATATTATATCTCAAAGAATGAGGTAAAAAGCTGGAAGGGGAGTTAGGGAAAGTCAACGTGAATTTGTAGCGGAGCCTTTGGCGTCGACGGCAGGCTTACTGTGACACGGTTAAAGCCTTATTTTTGTGTCTGGCCTGCACGCTTGTCAGCTTGTCGTCGGGCACAAAGCCATGGAAAATATAGGATCAAAGAGTGGCCGGCTGGAGCGATCATTACGTGCTCCTCAACACCGTACGTTTCATTATTTTACTCTTTTTATGCACCGTTGATCAGGTTTAACACTTCATGCTAAAACCGATTGACATATCATTTGTAACATTAACAGCGAGCTTTACACAAAGGCTTTTGAACGAGGCGTCACTGTCAATTTGGTTTCGTTCTTATTTCTTTTAGTAAAATACTGTTGTATTAAAATAGCTTTTTAAAATATCGCTATCCAGACAGAGGCTGTACAAACAGTTTTTCTCAATTTTGTAAGTCATCTTTAATATTACTTTATTTCGTACGAATCTAAGAAGGTCATCCTCTAGGTAGTATTTTCTAACAAAGTAGTGGATTTCTCGACGATACAAAATAAGTTTATGGCGTCCTTTTGTTTGGTACGGTCAATGTTATCTCGTGGTCTTCGAGCACTCCAAGGTGTACGAGAGATAACTCCTATTGCGTTCTTTTGTTATCCAACTTATGGAAGTTAAGTGGACATATTTATTATTTTGCGACTGCTTCTTATATTTTGGGGAAATGATGTTGAATTGGTAATACATGTACATACAAGAAATCTTGTCTCGGTGCCCTTTGTTGAGAAGGAAGATTTAACATTATATAAGAATATTAGTCGAATACAATAAAAACTCGTTACTGTTATCTAAACTAAAAATGAAAGATATAATAAATGAAAGATTGTTTATGAAATAATATATATCGTTATTAATATCGAAAAATTATAATAGCATTAACGGCTTGCCAAATTAAATTTACCGTTATTAATTTTCTATATTAATTATAATTACTTTTTTATAATAATTCGTAGGGAGAATTATTTTAAATCATATTTATTTTCTTTTAGTCGGCGTCAGCGCAGGCGGCGCTCCAAGCTGCACAAGTTATTTCAAACAGCGCGGGCGCAGCTCTGGTCGCTGGCGCGGGTGCTACATTGCAACCAGCGAATGGAGGCACTGAAATACAAGTAAATATAAAAATCGATTTTATTTACAAGAAGCTCGTTTTAGAATTGTACGTAGTTTATGTACGACATTTAAAATTTAAATTAGTAAATATCCAAAATAAATATTATTTAATTTGCATATTTTTTTTACATCAAATCAAACTCGTTAATTATATGAAAAAAAAACTGTGTTAAAAGAGTAAATTACAATAATTACGGCCATAAAATTGGATTCATAACGTAACTTTGCGTTTTTGAGCAGGTGTTTTCCTATAGGTGATCACCAACTTTCGACATTAAAGCGTACACATAAATTATTCACTCAAAAATGGGTAAATGCACATGAATAATGTCAAACAATAAAGTATTAACGCCTAAAACATTTTCAATTATAGGTCATATTCTACTCACTCCATTAAAAATATATTATGACAGTCATACGTTGCGTGAGCTCAAATTGCCAAACTTTATGTGAAACAATGTACCAAAATGACTAACTTGAAATGATTTAGTTATTTAATATATCAAGATAACGGCTATGCATTTGGGGCATTAAATCGTACAATTAACGTTGCCTTTGGGTGACGTAAAGCAAAGACGATTATCTATTTACCACTAAACCGCAGCAAAGCTGATTACCAGAGGCCGTCTTAAATATTAGAAGCTCCTACCGTAAATCAGATTTTGAATTCAGAGGGGAATACCCGAGATATAGACTGATCGAGCTTATGAAGCGCATACAACGAGTGTTTATTATGCAAACTAACGTATTCTACCGACCCGGCTAAATACCTGCCAACAAGGTGGTAATAATCAGATAGCAGCTTCTTTACTTTGTAAAGTATTTAATACTTGAGCACGGATGTTGTGTACTATGTATATACATTTTTTTTGTGTGAAATAACTATGAAATTATTAGGTAATAATTTTACCTGTAACTATATAACTTGTTTTTTAAAAAAAATATTTCAAGGATCACGGCAGTCAGGGGTTTCTCTGTCATAGGCTTACATAGAATTATTATTGTGTCCGTTCTTTCATATCTATCTGCCTAAAACAAAATGCTATGTATGGATTATACTACCATTTTTTTTGGTATCAATAAACTAGAGTTCCGATTACGGCTTCCGTCTGCATTAACTACTTAATTGTGGCTATTTGATTACTTTGCGTCTTTGCTGGTAAAGCTATTTTTTTTAATTAAAAAAAACATGCATTTCTGTACTTTTTTATTATATAAACTTTAAGTACGTATGTGAAATTTCATCCTCCTCTGTCCGCATAATTCTCGTGAGGAGCGATCTATTTTTTTTTCTCTTATATTAAAATTAAAAAACTAAAAATCAGCTTCACGCTGTATCTCACGTACAGGGTAGGTAGTGAACCTAGTGTTAAGACACTCCGTTCCCCACATTCTGCCGAATTCTGGAGGCATTGCGTGTTGAGTGGTAGAACTCAACGCCGCGCTTAGCCTCGACACCAGAGCGAAGAAATGGAAATATAAATTTAAGTAAATATTTCATCTCCTCGAGTTGGGATCGCACCCACAACCAGTCGGTTTTACAGTCACACTTCGTGCCGCTGCGCTACAACTGGCCTCAATATAGAAATTATAAATTTTCTTCTTAAATACTCTCTGGGAGCGACTTTATTTCAAAATTTTAAACACATAACCTTTCATGTTACTGTTGTTTGATAATTTACTTATCGTACATATTTAGCGTTAAAAGAAAATCTTACATGTTGATGTTTGTTACAGGGTGGTCCAAACACAGTTCTCCGCGTGATAATAGAGCACATGCTTTATCCAATTGTGCTTGACGTTCTTCATTCGATTTTCCAGCGTTATGGAAAAGTGCTCAAAATCGTCACTTTCACTAAGAATAGTAAGTAAACATTATTTATTTTACCATTTTTTAAACTTATTATTATATTTTTTTACATTTTTAAATTGAAATTATTTTTATTAATAAATAATAATTAATTTTATCTCTTGCCAAATTATTATTCTTAGCAATTATCTGCGGGCAGCGGAAATTAATATAAAAATAAATTCTACAAACAGCTAACTACACAAATAAGTTGCAACAAGTGTAGCGGAAATCCGATGTAGCTGATAAGAAATTTAAAATTCGGCGGAATTTGGGGAACGGGGTGCCAAAACAGGTTCCGCGTGGATACAGAAAAATAAAAGAAAGATAATTTAGGAAACATATAAAAACTTGATCGTAGCAGGACTAGCGACACTAACAACAGAAATATAGCTTAATTGGCAACGAGCTTGGATGATTTACGAAAAGTGCGGGTTTGAATCTCGCTATGTTCAAGCTTTTATATGTTACTTATTTTTCTTTCCTTTAAAGTGTGGAATAACACTTTAAAAATGTTTAAAAACTTTTATATGTTTTCTAAAATATTTAGCCCAATTTAGTTGTTCATCCAAATTGAAATTATATGTAAATCGTTATGTTGTACGTGTTTATTTATAATTATATAAAATATATTTGAATTCAATTTATACCTGCAAATTCTGATACGCTTATAAAATATTACACATTTCAAATGAATTTAATAATAGATCAACAAAATATGTATTCCTTTACCGATAATATTATTAATAGTTGAATTTTGAATGGACAGAAATGTAAAATCAAAATTAGAATTCACAGCTACATACCGCGGTCCGTACAGTGCTCTTCATTAGTGTTACACGCCCAGTTCACCGATATTAAATATTGTTTACTTTTAGTAATTTTAACGAGTTTTTGATTCGGTCTCTGTTAATTAATACTGGATTACACAGAGAGTAAACCACGTCGGCTCATTACCTCTCTCCTGATTGCAAAACATGCTACAGTCCGCGTTCAGTTATTTTATTTATTGCTATGTTTAACATACACACACTGTCATATAATTATAAGTTTTATTTGACAACGGAAAATGCAAATTTATAATTAATTTAATGTTTTTACATGTGCCGCGCACACGAATTGTTTAGGTTCCTAATTTTCAAATCTAATTACGACTTGAGCCTTTTATCGCTGTAACGCGACGCATTCCCGTAGGGCGGACGTACGTACTCGTAAATCAAATTAGGTCAGTATTAATAATCGAAGTGCGCTATAACATTATATTCGGCCTGGCGTGTAGGTACTAGTGATAGATTTACCAAACATAACTCAAGTCCAAAATCCAAGGGCACAATCCGTTTAAAATTTAAATCGTACCCTCATGCATATCCTAAATAAATCCGGCTGGCAGGTTTGTAGGTACATATTTGATAAGCTTCGCCCACGGCGGTGTGGCGAACTGTATACTGCTCACTTTCAGCTCAATTATAAACTTCGTTAATACCTAATCAGACTTGTTTTAAACTACGGAAGTCCCTTGCTTGTAACAATACCCCAAATCTTAATACCGATTTCGTAAATTATCTGGGAAATGTGAACACAAAATTTAAGATATATAAAAATATTCTCCGCCCTGGTAAGTATTTTTAAAAGATTTCTGTAAGAAAAGGAGTCAAATCGATTGTATTTTTTTAATCATTTTACCTGCATAAGTAAAATTTTTACTTTTATTTTAGATTATACTGCCTACAATTTAAGACCCTTGTCAAACAAGTTTACATAAATTTTTACTTTTGTTTATTTACCGTTTATTTTTATTATTGTTGTTGAATATCATAAATGTCAAACAATTATAAAGTTTTAGGACATGAAACATGAAATTAGGAAAAACTTTGCAAAATTTTGTTTATTTTATTAAAAGCGACTTAGATTTTGTATTTTTAATTTTTGTTTTATTCTAGGAAGTTTTCTAAAAGCGAACCGAAATTTTAAATGTTACCTATAAATGTATACTATATTACGCACGTCAGTTTGATCCAACTTTTAATTGAGAATATCTTGAAGACGATCTTAAATGTTTAAAATCTAAATTTACGTAAAAAATACATGCTTTGTCAAAGATCACTGTACTTTGAATTTATATAATTTCGTAGTCTACTCAGGGAAGGATTCATAATTCGTCGCTATCATGACATAACCTCTAATGCACTGTTTCCAATTTCCCAACGTCACGGCAAGCCACTGTTTGCTTTTTTTACCGCATTCGTCATTGTCCAATTTTAAAAGCTTTTGTCTTTGCCCGTTCACCGTTTAGTTCCCAGTGTCCCATTTGCCTTCAAGTATTTAAAGTGCACCGCCATTAAAATAATTCATTTTCATTTAACTTCTCATACCGTCCTCTTTATCTGAGAACATGCATATACTAGTACGACTTACAGTGTGAGTGTTTGCTATATCTTTGTTTATTTATTTATTTTTTTCGACTATGTCTTTATTTCATTCGGCCTCAGCAAATGCATTTGCTAACAAAAAGCTTTACCTTTCATGGGATTTTAGTTTGTACGATAGACAAATATACAGAACCCGCTCTATATAAAGCCGAACATGCGGCAGCCGTAGTAGATCGTAGATCCGAAACGAATAAATCCCTACTTCAATTATCCTGTCTCGTGGGGAGCAAATACACCACATATTTCGTATACATTTCACTTTCAATGCCCTACAACACGTAACATACCTGACTAAAGTTAAGTAACTTATAATGTCTCGGTGAGTGATATTTAATGGAATAATACATTTCTCCACTTTTTCTTTTGACATATTTTTCATATTACTAACATTGAATCATCCTTATTCTATGTCATATTTTATATGTAAGTATTGTTACTATGATTTATTTCGAGGTGGCACAAATGCTTTTATTACATTTAAATATTAAATATATTGTTGTATTACTTAAATGTTACTTTTGAAGTTATTTCGCAACTTTTTATTATTATAATCTTATCACAAAACAATCAACGGGTATTTTCGCAATTTGTGAAATTCAATGTTTCCCACCCGCTTGTGTTTCGTATTCAGCACGACCACCGAAAATGCTTTATAACTTTAACCACTTAGGAGTTGTCATCAAATTCGGATTCTTGTTGTTTCTCCTTGTTACTTTCATAAGTTTTGCGAGTTAATCTAATGAATATTCCCTAAGTTTTTATCATATTACTACTAATAAAGGAGAGGGAGTTCAAAATTGTTGCAGTCAGTTTAACGAGCGTTTAGCAATGTTGATTTATCTAATTGTCGGCATTGTATATCAGTATTTATTTAGATTTTTTTTGCCATACATAAAGCAATGTGGTTTTTTACTACACACTATTACTAATTTGCGTACTGTACGTGGACGAGCGTACAATGTTAATACTGCAGGCTGACACGTCATAGCGGTTCATAACAAACATTGAGATCGTAGAATCAGTCGAATGAAATCCTTAATTACGGGAATCCTACAACATAGACACATCTACCGCAAACAGGGGACGCATAATAATTGTAGCGGTCTGTTACACCTTAATAAAGCCAATCGAGGGTGAGCGGGGGTCGCGGGGGTGCGCGGGGGTTGGAGGGGGTTGATCGCGGGGACCCGGGATGGGATTACCGCGATCTTCATTGAGATTTGTTCCGGGATTAGAAACGTGTGATGGCTTACGCTTTTCTTATATAATATGTTTTCCGCTGTGTCTACTAATATTAATAGTATATACATACATACAAATATGTTCTTCACAACCAGGAAATCTGTTAAATTCAAGATTACATGTAACCGTATATTTGAAGGGCTTGCTGTTAAACCGCAGTTGCTTCTTATATTACTACATTACTCTTTGCATTTCAACGTCGCAAGATGAAAAGACGTCTAAATTGCGACTCAGAATGCATTCAAGTTTGACATAGCACTGTGGGAGCAAAGAGATTTAAGATATCATATTATATTGTAATCGGTCGGTCGACGGAGGCGAGACCTCGCTTAAATTTACATACCGAAAGCAGCGGAAGCTACCTCCTTGCTTCCCTACAAAATGTGGATTACGAAATTTTAATTTACAACTTCACGTTTCATCTTGTGCTTACTCTTAAATATTGCATAAAGTAATTACTCCTTCTACTTGAATTTTTAATGAAACGCGAAACATCGCATCGCGTAAGGATTGATTGGGAATCATTTAAATTTTCTTGTGCACAATCGAAGCGAGCATCGTTATCGAATTAGCCCTCGAATATTTCGACTCGAATAAATAAATTCGAATAAAGGGTAACCGGACGAAGTTGTTTTAAAAACTTCCGCCCCGGCTGTTGTTAACTATGTTTCAATTTTTGTCGCGCCCGTTTTTACATTATACCTTCTCAAATTTTGTGTGGTTTTTTTTTTGTATATAATATCTGAAATATGTTTTTGAAGTTATCAAAACGTTAAAATATTACTAATATATTGTATTATCTGAACTCATACATCTTATTAATTTAAAATTTTTAGTAATGTACGTATATAACAAAGAAATACTCAAGATTCTAATAAAATTTTATGAACATTTTTTTTAATTAAAAGTCATTCAGATATATTTGTCTATTTCACAATTTTCTTTTCAATTTTCTTCATCCCATTCTCAAGCTAATTACATGAAAGTCCAATTTGCGGGGTACCTTTTTGTACGTTCCATTTTGACGTTCCTAAATGGTGGGCCTAAAGAAAATATGAGTCTTAAAAAGCATTTAACTATGTATGAGGAGACAGCGCGTTACTTTTCATTTGCGTCGACGTTCTCCGCCGAGTTTGAGTGGCTCTATATTCTATACTTTATAGCTTCGGAAAATTGTTAGGGAAAAGGAAAAGCCGTTGTTATTAATAAAGTAGGTATGTTACTTTTCAAAGTTTGTGTTTGGTATTGTTAAAAGATAATCCATTCCAAGTGTATATATGTTATATTTTATATAGTATGATATTTTGTTAATTTTTTATTGATGTCTGTCTTCTATATTTTATGTAGGTAGGAAACGTACCTGTTTAATTTCTATTAATCCATCAGTATAACTAGGTAGGAAAAATGTCGTGAGAGATCACTTAATTCTTCATATTTTCCACATTTAATATTGTATATTTTGTAGACTGAAATCTAAGTAAATGTTCAGTATTTAATTAACATACCATTAAAATATACAATTTGCATAAAGAAAAATGTAAATTATATAAAATAAATAAAATATCAAAAAAAATTACTAAAGTTAAAAACTGCCATCATCATCAACTGTTCATCAATGACTCATTTCAGAGTAGAAAATTTATTAAGACCAAGAAATAGTTAGATAAACAACATTAATCTAACGTAGCCAAAATGTTCTAAACTTCCACGGATCGAGGAGTAAACGTATCAATTTATGCTCCTCAAGCTCACGATGGAGGCGAAATTACATAAAAGTTGTTTCGCATATTTACTCTGGAGTGTTGTGATAAAATAGCTGCGGTGCACCTGAGACGGAACTCGACAAACTCTTGAAAAGTAGGATCTAATAACGCACCTTGGGCGGCAATTTCACCTTTGAACGCGTCACTATCCACTTAACATGTTTTACTTTAAGTGGTGTTTAATTACGTCTTCATCTTCAAAACTAACTGTTTACCACTTATGAGATACATATACTCAAAGGCCACTTGAGGCCAGTCGTGGCGCAGTAGCACAAAGTGTGACCGTAAAGCCGATTGGTTGTGGGTTCGATCCCCACTGGAGGAGATGAAATATTTACTTAAATTTATATTTCCATTTCTTCTTCTTCGTCTTAACACTAGGTTCCCTCTGCCTACCCTGCTGTATGCCCGCATACAGCGTGAAGCTGACTTATTTCAAGATACATATAATATATACAAATTAATGTTTAGGTATAATAATTAATTCTACAACGGCAAAAGAAAATGTTTATTTTAAATGTACTCGTAAAAGTTTTACTTGCACTTTTAATAACGTAGAATTTCTCTTGCAGATTCATTTCAAGCCCTAATCCAGTACCCAGACACCGGGTCAGCGCAAATGGCGAAAACGGTGAGTAGCGAATACTTCTTTGTTTTTTATTTAACCGTTTGTAAAGTAAAGCTATAAAACAAAGTTCTTATTGCCGTACGTTTCATTCACTTTAATGACTCGCTTTCGAACTATCTGGAAATGAAGTGACTAACTGTTATCTTCTTCGATTGCGTAGTCGCGACCAGTCGAGACTTTCATATTGATAGTTGTTCTTAGTTTTGTCAGAAACTTATGTTCATGCCTCTAATTGTATTATCTCATCTAAGCTTTTAGAAACACGCGGCTTTATTATGAACTTCTGTTTTGTATGTTCCGTTAAACTTTTAATATTTATATAGTGTTGCTAAGCTCATTTATAAAAAAGAATATGTACATTAAAAAAATATATATTTCTTCGCTTATTTCGCCACCCAGCAGGCAATACTTCCAGAACTCAGCAGGAAATGGGCAATGGAGTGTCATAGCACTAGGTTCCTTTTGCCTACCCTGCTGTATGCGGGATACAGCGTGAAGTTGAAAAAACATTTTTTTACCTTTTAAGGATAAAAGGAACCTTTATAAGATTTTAATTTTGATTACAAAATCGCGTATTTAATGAGGTATTTCCGGTTAGCTTAGAATTATGAAATTTGGCAGCTTGCATCTACAGATAGTACTAGTTCAGGAAAAATCTGAAAACTATACATTTGTGGTTAAATCGTAAAAAACAATAGCTTAAAAATTTGGTATTAAAGCCTGTTAGTTAGCTAGTTCAAGTAAGATATCAGATGAAAGGGCTCTAGCTAAGCTAAGCCTAAATTTCAGAAAAAGCTCAAGACCTCCAAATTTTGTACGGAACCCTCGGTGGGCGAGCACGACTCGCGCTAGTTTAAATTTTATATTGCTTTAAAAGAGACTCAATGAACATACACACATAAAATAATATAACGTCTTCTTTATTTGCACATTAAATAACATACTTATCAAACGTAAACTCGAAACGGCGTTGTTCGCGCGACAATGGTCCGCGAGTGGGGCATCGTTTTTCTCAGCCGAACTTTTCCCATTCGCTATTCATTTGCGTTAGAAGTTAAGCGTACTGCCGCCTACTGCAGCGACTGTTTTAACTTTATTTCTGATGCAGCGTTCAGGGCAAATTAAATTTCGTTTTGCGGCTTCCGCAAACTCGGTTCGCTAGCATAATAATTATTGGGCTTTATTTTATTTATTTTTTTCATTTCCCCAACTGTTATGAATCGCTGTAGATAAATTTCAAGTCGATAGTTTCGTTGTTTTACCTTTTGGTACCACCAAGTGACTAGTGACCGGTTATAATGAAATAAACTTTGCGTCATGGTCTCGTATTTGATTTAGGCCTGTCGTGGCGCAGGGGCGCAGAAGTTGTGGGTTCGATTCCCACTCGAGGAAGTGAAATATTTAATATTTTAATTTTCTTCGCCCTGGTGTCGAGGCAAAGCGCGGCGTTGAGTTTCGCCACATAACAGGCAACGCCTCCAGAATTCGGCGGAGTGTCTTTACACTAGGCTTCCTTTGTCTACCATGCTACTGCGGGGTACAGTGTGAAACTGAAAAAGAAAAATGATAACTGATTTTACAAAGTAGGAATAAGTTCTAGCAGCGCAATGTGCATTCCTAAATGTAAATTTGGCGTGAAGAGTCGCATGGAAAAAGTGTTATTATTTTATGTTTTCTACGAAAATAATTTTAAGATAGCAAATATGTCGGAATAATATAAATATGATTGACTTATCAATAAAACTGTCTTTCTTATACGAATATTTTATGCTGTCTATCGTATTTTTCATATATAATAATACTTATTATCTCTTTGTTTGCCATAAGAAAATATTATTTTGTTGAAGATATTCCTAAATTCTAAAAATATGTTTATCTTGTAATACAATATATATTTTGATAATAAATATACTATACTCTAAGTATATACTGTGCTTGACGTAGAAACTCTTAAGTATTTTAGAATTTTCATCTCATAGCTCAGGCAACAAATTAATACTCCCAGGCGGGGAATCCCTAGGAAAATTGAGATATCACCGCAAAGCCGAGTGGTGAAAACTTAGCAACGCTAAGTCCCACTCGACTATGATTGGAGTTCCACGTAATAGGACATGTACCAGCCGCTATTGAATGTTGCCACTAGTTTAATTTACTTATTTTGACGTCCTAATTGCCATATTGCTTTCATTCACCAATCCAATGAACCTAATAAATAAATAAATAAATAAATATATAAATAAATAAATAAATATATAAATAAATAAATAGATCCGGACACAAATATTGGTATACATATGTATATGTAAAATGACCACGTGTTGCAACAAACACACTGCTCATTAGTAGTATTATTGGTGACTTATGACGGCTTATAGCAGCCATCGTAAGTCACCAATAAATAATAATTGATAAGAAGTATTCTTTTGTATTTCAAGAATATAATAAGCATTACAGCTTATACGGAAATATTCATTTGAGTCGTTTAAGTTTGGCTCATACGAGTTAGATACTCAGGAGCCGGACTGGCCGCGTATTTCTTAAAATGAAATTGAAACGTCCCGCAAGGTAAGTGGCAGTAGGAGTAAGAGGTACAAAGTGAAGTGAAGCCGGATAGTGCTCCAAGCACAAAGGGCACAGTCGGATGTTGGAGCACTGAAATCCCCCGATCCCCGACTCTATGATCCTTGACATAAATCTCTAACCTCCCCATCAAATCTTTTCAGAAGGCGGCTTATGCGCGCAGACACGAAACGTAAGCTCTTAATGTGCTCAATTCTGGCGCAGCTATATGCGACTTGCGTTTTTCTAATAAACATGTCTGTTAATAATTATTTAAAAAAAGCAAAAAAATATACAATAACAAAAAAATCTATTTTTTAAAATGTAAGCAAAAAAAATAATAAGCCATAATAAAAATTGTATAGCATTTTCAAAAAGTAAAATAGAATCACAACAATCGGAAACTTCAGTTGCAATGATATGAAACGCTATATTTTCTGAAACTATAAATGGTAGTGTATTTCTAATCAAAGTCACAGTGCTCCATCAATACACCGTGATTGATGGCAATGATTCATTCGTAGCAAATGCGAGTGCGAGTGCGGACCGCCTCTGTTCTAATTCCCCATCCATAACCGACGACGAGTGTCGCGCGCGATCACTCATTTCACCGAGATCACCTGAAAATATATATTTATTTAGAGATTGATCTATTTTTGTGATTTTCATTTGAGTGCTTAATTAATGTATTGTGATCTGATCGGTATTATTATTAATACCTTTATTCGCGGATCTGTGGTTTCCCTATGTGGGTCAATCGGTATGGAGATAGATTCTATTTACCATCTAGTGCTTCGTTTTTCATATAATGCAATACTAGCGATCACCAGCGGCTTTACCCGTTTAAAGTTATTTTTATATTATCAGCAAATTCAAAAATGTATAAATCTTTGCGTAAATTGTAGCATCTGTGTTATTGTGATTATACATCAGCTATATCACTGTGTATTTTCACGTGAAGGTGGTGGAAACATCCATCTTTTCTAATTTCCTCATTTATAAAAATACATTATCATATTCAAAAGTGTAAAATATTATATCTCATAAATTATTGAAATATTTTGAACGTAGTTAAAGATGTGAATAAAAAACTGCCATTTACAGAACATTATGATATATATATCTAATCATCAAATTGTCGCCACAATTTGATGATTGATTAGAACAGCATATCAGTGAAGTCAGTTCAATCTCCACTCCACGGGGAATTATTATATTTAAAATATTTTAATTTCTTACTTTGATAGACAAAGTGCAGTAGAGTTCCACCACTGAACACGCAATGCATCGAAAATAGAGAAACAGCGTGTCTTTTTATCAAATCATATTAAATTACAATAAATAAATTATCTACATTAATAAACTGCTTTTATACATACAGCCATACATTATAATAAAACATATAACCTTCGTTACACAGCCCAAGTCGAGAAAGGCTAACCGTTTGGATGTGCATCGGTTTATTTTTTACAACGGCGCAGCGTTAATATGAAACTCAAGGGAACGTTTACAGGTTAAAGGCGGCAACGGTTCGGTTTTTGTTTACATTTTAAAATTGCACTTTGCACGACGACCGCGACTAAGCGGGGCTTTTCTGTCAACACGGGGACATATTCAAACAATGTATCTGTCGAAAATGTGATACTGCTCTTTCTTTGTGAAGTTAACGTGGTTCGTTCGTTAGTTTTTTATTTTATCTTTGGGAAATATTCGATAAAGTATCTAGAAGGATATAGAAGTGAAGAGGTTTAATGTATGTACATATAAAATATCGCAAAAAGGTAATGTTCAAGTTATTTAATAATGTATGCAATTCTAAATTGTGAATAAACGCCAGTTATTATTTTTTTATATATGTATATATAAATTTTTGCCGTAGCATTGTATTTATTTATGCCATAACTAAAATATAACACTATACTGTAAGTTATATTATATCTTTTATTTGAATCTGGTCATTAATTAGTTGAAGATTTAATTACAATTTGCCCGAAATGTTTATGCTTGAATAGTTAATACCCAGCTTTTAATTTATTATTATTTTAAAAACATAATTCTATTCAAACAAAACGATTTAAATCTAACATTTAAATATAAAAAGGACATACTAAATCAAATGGAAGTAAAACTAAACTCGCCAGAGTTCTAAGAAGTAAATAATAATATTTGCAGCGAGATAATTCACGCTTCCTTGAGTGCGCAGCGTTCAGTCACTATTAAAATTTAAATCACATTTAATCTAATTATACTTACTTCTCTTCTAATAAGAATTTATACTTCCAAGCGTAAAGATTAAATAACACAAGGTTAATAGAATTATATTCCCACTTATTCTACTTTAAGTTTCCAAAGCTCGACCGACACTCGTTTAAAGTTAGACGGATCGTGGTTCTCGTTTGTTTCGATTTGTATCTGTACTGCCAATAGATCAAGGTTCCCAGCAAGTGTCAAACACTGTTAACCTCAAAGCAATTACCGTAGCAAAACCTAATAAATAAATAAATCAACTTTCATAACTGTTAAAATTCACCACTCATTTCGCCCATCTGAATAATTTATGACGAATTTGGTACTACGTAACTCTGTTTATAATTTACAGGTGAAATAATGCAAACAGTACTAGTGTTCATGGACAATGAAAATTTCCGCTTTTGGGCACAAAAGTGGACTACTTCATTATTCATTATTTCATAATATAGTTAACATTTGCTGGACTAATCGGTGATATTGAGTTCCATTGGGGGAATATTAAGGAGCGGTTTCTGAGCTATGGTGGCATAGATCGTTTTATATTTATCACTCGCAATTAGGAGTTTACCCTTGAGTATTAATTACACTGTCTAATGGAACGAAAACAATGTGCCGTAAAATAAATCCAGTTGAAAATTGATACTAAAATCTATATTGAAATGTACTAATAAAATTCTCTATTAATATCATGTTTTGGTCAATGTTATTTCTGTCAAAACAAAAATTATATTCAATAATTTTTCTATATGTTTTTTATTTAAATATTTAAATTGAAAACGAAATACATATATATCTTAACATAACAAAAACATTCTTCATTTCGTTATCTTATAGTAGAGGGCCAATATAATGAACCGAAGTTGTTAATAAGTAATCGTTTTGTAGTTAAAAGGATTTCTGGAATAGTTAAAAGCACTTAGAAGTATTTGTTTTCGGCGGAGCTCCGAGACCGGTCGCCGATAAGTGGTCTTTATCTGTGACTAATCGAGCGAATGCTTCCAAGCCTAATACAATCAATTAAAGAACACCGCACTCGTATCTCTGTTATTTCTTCTCGGATATTTATTTTTCTCGATGTTTTCCTATTAATGTACAATCGATACCTAAACATTTCATTTAATCTAAACGTAGCGATTTATTTAATATATGAAAATATTTATTTTGTAAATTTATACATCATTATTAACAATGTTATTATAATTTGTCACAATATACTTTTATAGATACTGTACATAATATTAACCTAGTGAAACAGTACCGATTCATAGAATGAGCATTACATTTGAAAATTTTTCCACGATTTCAACGACGAGCAAAAAACCAAATGCATTCTGTCGTTGACGTAATCCTTGCACCGGCAACAGAAGCAATCTGGGCGATGTTGGCTCTTATAAATATTAAACATTGCGGGACCTCAACAAAAACGTTTATCTGGTCTCCGCGGAAAAACCGCCAGAATTAGCAACAGGGGGTGGATTGAGGCAGACCGCACCTAATCCTTCTCTAAGAAGGCTTTGCTTAAACGAGTTCTAACGAGCTAAAGATAAAACAATTACCGGGGACGTGATTAAGAGATACGGAGGACACTTGTTACGTCTTACGATGGCTCCGTCTCGCTGCTCTGACGGCCTTTTTGCTGTTAGCTGAGCCTTGTTTACCCCGTTGCTAGGGATCTAAAGTTAAATCAACCTGATTTATTTCTTTAGGCCAATTTTAATTCTCACTCAAATGAGGTGAAATCCTATATTTTTTTATGTGTTGCGTGCTAAGATAGAAATATTCCTTAAACACAAATGATAATATATTTATACAATATTCTATCGTTACGGAGTTTTCCTTATTTTAAGTATTAATTTGTGTAGAACAATCTTAATTTTAATGAAAGAGGTGATTTGCATCAAAACGTTACACACATAATAGCCCACACGGCAAAGTTATATCCTCTTACGCACTTCCACGCATTCAATTTCCAACAAAACCAAGTGTGACGTTTCACAAAACTAATTACGTATCGAAGCGATCTTCTTTACGCTTTCTTGCGTGCTTTTCGTATTTCCATATAAGTTGAGCTATAAACGAGCCAATCTATTCACGTCTACACATCAGGGGTTCGCATTTGCATATAGAGCAGAAATTTATTAAATCTACAGCCAATATTCCAGCTTTCCGACATTGAACTCTTACTTATTCATTGCGTCTCTGAAATTTTTATTGGATTGTAAAAAGGTATTCAAATTTACCTTCATTTATAGGAAGTACAGGCGCGGTTTAATCAACGGTTTGGGCGAGCCTCTTTTTTAACTCAGTTGTTTTTACTAGCTATAAGATATTTAATGTAAAAATTAATGAGCAACAAAGAAAAAAGTCTATTACAAAAAATGTTTAATATATCTCTGTTTTTATACCTTACGAAATAACTTAATTCGGTATAAACAGAAAAATTGTAATTTTCTGAAATGATTCGTGTGCCTTTTACAACAAAACAGTCACGTTAATTGGTTGAATTAATAATATCGTAGCGAGGCCCGGCCGCGGGCATCGGCGAGTTGACGGTACTAACGAAACTGTGCCGTAGAAAACGCCGCGGGCACTATTGTTGGACCGTTTGAATTAACGAAAGCGACAGGACAGCATTTCAAAAGAAATTGCAAGAAGGATAAACAGTTAAAAATTAAAGTCTATTTGCGGCTAGCAAACTGCTCGAGAGTAATCCCCGTAGTAACATTTATCTTTTCTAAATTAGATAGAAGAAGGTCCCTCGCGGCCCCGTTACCTACGTGTAAGAAGCAAATTGATTTAATGATCTTGAATAAGAGATAACGTTATTTCTTTCCAGAAAAGTACGTCGTAACATTGGTAGTATTTTATTTGTTATAAAAGTATCGTGCAGCGCAGGTAACACTTTGTGCCGGTGGAAAGCAAGCATAATGCTCAGAGAGTTGAGTGCTGTTGCATTTTAATTAATTCTCTTTTCTATCACGATGCGGCGTTATCAGCCGCCCGCAGGCGGCGTGGACAAACAAATTGGTAGCACCGGAGGAAAGTAGAGGTTTTGACACCGTCATATTTTTCTTTGCCTCTGTATAGTTTTTTCTAAGTATTGATCGTTTGTTGAACGATGAAAGCTTTAAGCTTCATTGTTTTCATTGTTTGAACAAAACTATGTACATTTATATTTTAAATAATGGACGCTTGAATCAAATTGAATAAATACAAAAGTATTCTGCCTGGGAAAATCATATTGTTTTAAGTATATAAAAATTAAAATCTGAAGAATAATAGCCCTAACAATGTACATACGTATACTAACCCTTACTATATTCCCAGGCTCTAGACGGCCAGAACATCTACAACGGATGCTGCACGCTGCGCATCGACTACTCGAAGATGACTTGCCTCAACGTGAAGTACAACAACGACAAGTCGCGCGACTACACCAACCCCACGCTGCCGTCCGGCGACGGCGACGCGCACCAGCTGTTGACCAGTGAGTTGACGCCACTGCGGGCTCGCCTCGCCTTGGCCCTCGCGTCCAGGATGAGTTAGTCTTATACTGAACACACACCTGGAAGCTTCCACACTTGTATACCTACTGTAGTTCTCACATGTAGTCTCTACGACTTCATTTTGAATCTTGTAGTTTAAATACTCTGTTAATTTTATTTTCCTTAACATTTTTCTAACATAAAATAATATTTTTTAATATTTATGAATTAATTTATTAATGTTTCAGTATATTTTGCGTAGCAGCGATATTAAAAAAGCACATTCACTATTCCACATCCCTCCCTTGTCTTGTTTATTATTCATAATCAATTCTAAATGTTTCCACAGTGACTAATAACTTATCATAAATCCCCATTGCACCGTAGAGGGTTGTAATATATGAGGATTATTTCTGTAAAGCCTATTTGTTGCTTTTATTGTTGTATACTATCGCTTTGTATATTAGGATCCCAGCAAAAAAGGGGACTTATGGTTGTATGGTTTCCTGTCGTTTCATTTCTTGCATAAAAACCGATAATACTTTTTGTATTTTAGGTTTTGTTTTTCTTTTGAAGAATACGTTTTATAAATAATATACATTAAGAAACGACGTTTTCCCAGTTAATCCTCTTTTCTTTTTGCTTTCCTATTACTTTTCCGAGTAGACTTCTCCTAACTTCTATTTTGTCGTGAATATTTCATATTTGTTTCAAATACTTATTTATATACATATATTAGTTAAAATTTCGTGGAACATTCTAAAAATGCAGTTTTTACTCGTATACTACAATTTGTTGTAGTAATGATATTTACGACGTTCGTATTCAGATTTTGTGGCGGGAACCGCTTAAAATTTACATTTCCAGAAAGAAAAATGACCTAACCGTCCAAGAGGCCTTTATGCACATTTGCATTTGCACATATGCAAATGCCCTAATCCAACTTCTACCTACCTACCATTATTCTTTAAAGTAATAATATATTTTGCTTATATCTAGAATGTTTTATTGTTATCTGAATATGATCAGTTTTACTTTACTAACTTTTTAATAACAATGTAAAACTAACATAAAAAATATGATAATTAATATATCTAAAGATTTTGTATGTATATATTTCTTTATATCTAATTCTATTACTTTATTAGTAAGTATTGAATTTAATTTATAAATGACTTGATTTAACTATTTATGTATATGATAAGCACTAAATTATGTAAATATTGTCCAAAATATTAATCATTTGGTCGAAGCTTGATTTTATGCTTATGACGTAGAGTAAACTATACAGGGATTTATGTAACTACAACCAGTAGTAGAGGAACATCACTCGAAACAAAGCAAAGATACCTAATACAGTGCTTTATCTACTCATGTCTTGTACTTTAATTATAATAATAGTTATTTATTAACCAGAACTAATGGAATAACTATGGTAATAAGCTAAGGGCCAAGTTTTAAAGGCTTAATAATAATTCCATTTTTACTCAAGGATCTACCACATGCATAAGATTTATTATAGTTTTAACATTTTTAGTTAATACATAATTCGCTACTTAATGAACTAACCATTCATGACTAAAACATAAATACATTACATTTTTTAGTACTTTATTTTTCTAGTATATTTTCACAACGTTTATAAAATAAAATGTATATGTATAGGTGGAGGTGTACTAGCACCACCGTTCCTAGGCCTCAGCTCGGGTCTGGCATCGCCATACGGCGTGGGAGTGGGTGGAGTCGGCCTTCCCGCTTTCGGCGCCCTCACACTGACTCCCGCGTCGCCGGCCCTGCGCGCTCTCACCGCGCCTCCTCTACCTCTGGCTACAGTGCTGCTCGTATCAAATCTTAACGAAGAGGTAAGTATTACTTATAAACGACCGATTATTTTCTGATGTAGCAACACATGATATATAAAGTAGAAAGACAAACAGACAAATGTATGCTTATAATGTAAGAACAATATTTAGTGAGTTTAAAAGTTGAAGTTCAATATGTTACGTTAGGCACAAACCGTAGACATTATTTTTATGATTCAATTTGGTAGTTTAATGTTTATTGGCAAATGCATATGCTAACACAATAGCCGGTAACGTCCATTGTGAACTTAATAAAACGGGATACGAATAGAAAGGACTAATTAAACAAGACTAACTTGGCGTTACAGGCTATTACATTTTATATATTCTTAAACTCCTTAAAAATAAGTTGCTAATTTATTTATAGACATAAAATCAGATATCTTTTACGACTATTTATAATACTATCTCTTTTCTCTTTCCTATTGTTTTAGATGGTCACGCCTGACGCTCTATTTACCCTTTTCGGTACGTGTGCACATAAATCCGTATTTTATATTAAAACATTAATATTACTCCTGAGTCTAGGCTTGCCAGATTGAATTTACGCGACATACTACAATTGAGATGTTATTTTAATTGATTAAACAAACTTTAGTAACTGTTTCAATCAACCATAACCTTTGTTTAACGAATTTACTAATTTTCTCATAATCTTATTGGAATATTAATTTTATATAAATTATTAATTTAAAGTTATCTGGCAAACCTACTTAAGTTCCTATAATTTGGAAGACAAATTGTCAACTAACATTCTCGTTTTCTTTACTGATAACAGCATCCGATGACTTTTTTTTGTCGAAGCTTCGCTTGTTAACACTATCCATTCTAAGATCATTCTAAACGCTTTATTAACTTGACAATTTGTTTTTCAGTCTTAGATGTAGTTAGGTTAGTGTATGTTCTCGTATTGTATTATTAAAATTTTAAATGAGCAATAGTTAAAAATGATTGAGATATAGATCTAGTTTATTCTGAATATAGTTGTCCAAATGCAAAAATGTAATATGTTCATATATACGAAGCTCCACCCCATTGTATATGTTTAAAGTTGTTCAAAACCCATGCTTAATGCAGCCGACCAACCAAGGGCTGTCTACCGCTAAAGCATTAATCGGAAGCTTAAACGTGACCAATATAGCGCTTGGAGTTGTTTTCTTCTTATATTACTTTTCCATTTCTCCCGTTTCACGACATTATTTTGTATTCGTTTGTTTTACTAAACCCCTCTCTATTGTTAGAACAACGCGTGTTTAAATGTAACTTGCTTAGCCGTAGGTACCAACTTAGATCATAACCTGGCAGTCTCAACTTTGCTTCTAAGCACAGTATAAAAAAACTTTCTAAAATTTTACGATGATACTTTGCGAAATTTCAAGTCGACTCCCTGTTTTTATTGTTGCAGAGTCATTTTCGTTAATAAGTAAAAAAAATGATACCCTAAAGAAGCACATTTAAGACTGCCACATAAAAATACGTTAAATATAATAAAAGCACGTATTGTTTAGTTTTATAATGCATTTTTATAATGTAGGCGTGTATGGTGACGTGCAGCGAGTGAAGATACTTTACAACAAAAAGGATTCAGCACTAATTCAAATGGCAGAGCCGCATCAGGCTCATCTAGGTATTGTTTTATTCTCAACTTTACTATCTAACGTATAAGGGCGGTAATTTATAAAAAAAATATCTCCTTTGTTTAGAAATGCGGATTTCATAGTTTCCTACTGCTTACATTTCATATTGCGTGAAGTAGTAAATCTGAACAACGCGCTTGCACTATACTTATGATAACATAAGTTGAATTATTCATTTTTATGTGCATTTAGTAAAGTCTTATTTACTTACAAATCACTCTCTACTTTTTCTGGATTTTTTAACATATTATGTAGGCAAAAAAAAGACAAACGGATAAGCTACGTATTTTTTCATTTTAAATAAATATTTTTGGATCCATTTATTACTTTTTAAACATGATTTGTTAAATTATGTATTGTTGAGTGTGTAATCACTGATATACCAGTTCGGGAAACAAATAATTCAGTGCAATATCTGAGCATATGAGATTTAACGGCTTACTCGTATGTTGCGAGCACTATGAAGTCGTTTTATATTAATTGTACTGTATTTATAATGAACCGCTCAGTGCTCATCCCGTTACTTGGCTTACGGAAAATATGTGCTATATAGAACTTAACACTAAATTACTTTTAAATTTATTATTATTATTCCCGAAATTGTAAGCTTAGAATATCTTTTTTTGCAAGTTATTATGTTATTGATGTTTACGTTAAACCCACTCTGAAATCTGAAACGATAATCTTAGCACTAGGTGCCCTCTGCCCACCTTTAGGCTACAAAATTTTAACTACCCTTTTAATACAAAAATGACTTTAAAATTTCTAAACCTCAATAGTTGTCCACATAATATACTTAATCATATTTTTTTTATATTAAAATCCTTATTAATGCTACCTAGCCATGACCCACATGGACAAACTACGCGTGTTCGGGAAGGCGATGCGCGTGATGCTCAGCAAGCACCAGACTGTGCAGCTGCCGAAGGAGGGACAGCCCGACGCTGGACTCACTCGGTAAGTGGAATTAATATAATATCAGTAAGTGGATTACTTGGGTTTACTCAGTTAAGTTAGTCAATATGTATCTAGTTGTATTATAACTAGGTAATGTGATGGACACGAGTATAGCACAAATTAAAGATATATAAATGAGGGCAGTCGCGGCGCAGCGGCACGAAGTGTGACTGTAAAACCGACTGGTTGTGGGTTCTATGCCCCCCCCCCCCCCCCAGCGTGAAGCTTGAAGATTTTAATTTAGGAACGTTTTAAGAACTATCGTAATTATTATTGTTATTTGATGGTTCTTAAAACAGTATGAATTTGACATGGTTATTGTTGGTATAAAAAGTAAACTTTCATTTTTGAAAACAAGATTTTAGAAAAATGTCTGAAATATTTTTAATTACAACTACGTTCTTCCGATATATTTTTGTTTTTATTTATTTTCATTTAACATCATTTAAATAAATTCATAAATTTCAAATCCCATCTAATTACGAATAACAACAACTAACACAATACAATATTGTTATACTCGTATATTTCACTACAGCGTTGAGAGCGCCTTAGTCGTTCAGCAATGTTTACACTTATACACATTAGGTTATGCTTCATGTTAATATAGAATACACGACAGACTACGAAATTACAAGAATTGTTATACGGAAACAATATATTATTTTGCTACTATAATATATAAATATATATTTGTTTTATTTTATTATTAGAAATTTTATGCAATTGTAGATTTTAATATTTTATTGACAGAATGGCACAAAAATTACACAAATATATTAATAAAAGCCTGTCTTTTTATTCCATGTAGCACAGAAGGCAGAGAGTACATAGTATCGAGAACCACTGTTCTCCGAGATTTTTTGACTTTGCTTTGCAGGAACTCTACGCCGTATTTTGTCTTTACAGAGCGGGGAAATGAAGATATTTTTCCAATTAACTAATGTGCAAAGAACAGTAATAAATAGTAACCAATTTTACGAATTTCAAATATAAAAAATATATTAAAAAAAGTTTACTTGTTGTTTATTAAATTGCTAAACTTTTACTATATGTCATATTCTTTAATTTGACATTACTGCGCCATTAGGTACTTTTATTATTAAAAAATATAATGTTAAAACAAAAAAAAACATAAAAGCTCTAACTTGTCTTTCATAAAGTTTTATTCGTTTGTAGGGACTCTGGTCTTTTTAAGTAATGTGTTTATAAACGGTCTGGTTTTAATATGCATGACCTGATCTCGTTTGTACTTCGAAAACTACTAAGCCGCTAATGTTAATATATTTATTATTTATTCACAATTTATTTTGTTATCTCCATTATTTATGTCTAAAATTGTAAACTTGACGTTTATAATATAGGGTTTTATATATGTACATACACCCTTATCAGCATTACAATACTATTTCGTTTAAGCCGTACTACTACTATTGCTAGGCATGCTGATTGATGCTAGTTTTTTTTTAATTTTAACCATTCAATGTACTACACACATCGTTTTATTCCATGGCATCTTAAACAAACTGTGTAATCGGATGGAGATTTTAATAGCTCGTACTAGGATCAGTTTTTGTATTAGTACCTGGTAGTAAAAATAAATAATAGCATAATAGTTTAAATATTAAATAGAATTTTTTTGCAAATATATTAAAAAATACGATACTTTACAATTTAATTGCAGATCGTTGTATGAAAAACATTTTATCTGATACCTGAACAAGCCACAGCATAAAAGACTTAATCGTGTGAATTGAAATGAAGTCAAACGATTGACCGCTTAAATCGAACCATCGCAACCATTTTGCGATTATTATTAAAATAAACACATCATTTATTTTATATATAACTTGCGAATAACTTCTTATTAATACGCGAATACGTTTTTTAATTAGTCAACGTAAAACTATGTAAGATAGCTGAAATATAAGTAATATATTTGTGTAAAAGTTTAATTTAAATAAAAAATTACCCAAAGTGGTATTAAACGACCATGAAACTGTCATCACATCTTACCTACCAATTGCTATTGGTAGCTATAAACACAAATACTTCTAAAACACAAGCTATATACACTAAGTTTATTTCTTGTAATAAAAATGATTGAATGCCACATAAGAAAAAAATTGCTTCACATTTAGTAACCGAGCGGTCACAGGCGAAACGGAAAAATAATGTTTTGGAAACAATATTTTACAATGAAATATAAATCCTTTTGTGCACAATAGCCGGAATTATTGAACGTGTTCTATAAATTATTATTTTCTTTCAGGGACTATTCTCAGAGCCCTCTCCATAGATTCAAGAAGCCGGGCAGCAAAAACTATCAGAACATCTACCCGCCGAGCGCTACATTACATCTGTCCAACATTCCGTAAGTTATATCTCTATTAGTCGTGTATTTAGCTTTTTGTTAGACTACGGCGAAGCAATCGAAGGTTAATGTGTTTGGAATATATGTTATAACAGGAGAACATATAGATGTATTTGAAATTATAGATAGGTATATGTAATATTAATAAATATGTATTATATACAATTTAAGATGTAATTTATACAGAATTTAAGTAAACTTCTATGAAGGGAATTTATAATACGGACTCAACTCAAATCATTAAAAGACAATCATTTCTGAATATGACGTGAAATACTGTCATTTATATAACCTCAATTTAATACTCGAATTACATTTAAAGGGCGATTGCAAATGATTCACTTAATCGATTTACTAATGAGATACAATAATCGATATTAAGTTATTAATTGAATAATCCTTAATATATTAGATTGATTAGCAACATTAATTACTAACTAATGAGGTATTTCAATAGTTTACAATTAAATTAGTAATGGAATAACATTGACGTAATAATTAATATTTAATATACTTACTACATGGCAGAGGATGGAGTTCATAGCGGATTTCAATAAAGACTATTAATTGTAATCGTGTGAAATTATCATATTATGATGGTAATCTCTCGTATTACCCATACCCATCTAGTTTTTCCATATTAATAATTATTAAAGTAAATCAACCAGAAGTAAATTAAAATAGTTTTTTTTTGTAGTAATATTAAAATTTATTTGTATTCGAGTAGGTATAGTTCAGATGTATAAAACTCAATTTAAACATTCAAAAAAGAAAGTTATTAAACACAGACTGTCAGTCGTGACGTAGAGGCACAAGCGTGCGACTATAAACGCGGTTCGATTCTCACCCGGGGGAATGAAATATTAAAAATTTTAATTTCCTCGCTTTGGTAACGAGGCAAAAAGCGTCGTTGAATTCCGCCACTCAACACACGCCATTTCGACGCAAAGTGAGGAACGGAAGTGACCTAATGAGGAATTGAGTGTGTTAACACTCGGGTCCCTCCGCCATGTGCATGTTGTATTCCACGTGTCGAGGCAAAGCGCGGCGTTGAGTTCTGCACACTCAACACCAAAGCCTTCAAAAATCCGCGGAAAGTGGGGAGCAGAGTGTCTTAACACTAGGCTCCTCCTGCCCACCCTGCTACACGGGATAATAAAAAACTATGAATAATGTATTTAATTTAACATTTAAATATAATTATTTATTATCGGCATAATCATCCGCCACTTGTCTGACCCAAGTCGGTCGTAGAGATTTGTAATAATGCGCCTCCTAAAGATCCTACAATAGTGATGTGAGGTCGTTAATATATCGATTCTAACAATATAGGTTTTTCTGTTTTTTATAGCAAAAAAATAAGATATGAAATTTCTATTAATTTATAATAGCTTTAAAGATGTAAAAGTAACGTAATAGTAAAATTTCTAACTAAGCATCAAAGTATATCTTTTTCTTATAGAGCCACCGTTTCTGAAGATGACATCAAGGAAGCCTTCACCAAACGGGGATTCACGATCAAGGCCTTCAAATTCTTCCCGTAAGTTCAGATTTTATAATTAAATTAAATAATAGGTTTCATATTTCAAACCGGTGTGCCTTTTATTTGTTTTTCCTTTTCGCGCTCCGGATTAATATTAAACTGTACGTTATTATCCTTAGCATCATTTTAATTAAGTACTAAAATATCATTATACCAAAATTGAATTTAGCGATTATTTGATAAATATGACGGCGAGAATTTTGTAACACAGTAAAATCGGGACGTGGCCTTGCTCTGTTCATAAATATCGATCGTTCAGTTCCTACAAGTGACAATTTTTCTGTCTATTTTTCTATACGTGTTAAATTTTGCTTATTAATATCATAAATTTCATGGCTTAAGGTAATTTATAGCGAATTTAAAATTCAACTCCTGAATATTTTTTTCTTTCTTCGTACCTAAAGCTCTTGTAATGTGTACAGCAACGAGCTACATTTCTGATATTTACAATTTATTATCCCGCGGAATCCTCTAGTATCCTGGGATAAAGACTATCCTATAGTTTAAATTAGACTACATAATTAGTATGCAATACGCATATTACACAATACTACTCACTCACAACTTTTATATATATTAGATAAAAAATTTAATCCTACGGGATATTTTCATCCCGGGATAAGACAAATACGTCTTATTTATTATTTCATATGTCGACAATATATGATTAAATATGAAAATAGTACAAAGAAAATGTTCATACAAACTTTTATCCCATATATGCAGGAGCCCTTGCTTCTTCCGGGATAAAAGGTAGGCTAAATGTTGAGCCTTCTTTTATTTATGTGTTGTGTCAAAGTAATTAAAATGCAAATCTATTTTGTAAAAATTGTATTCAAGAAGGTACCATAAAATTATTATATTTTGTCCTATTAATATACATATTACTTATCTGGGATAAAAAGTAGTTTTTCTTTTTCTGGCTACAGACATAAACAAAATTCATATACTTTAATTATACTTCCTTAATCGTTTTATAAAAACATAAACAATCGTTTAACACAGGTAGATAGGCATAAAAAATTGTTACTATTTTATATCTATTTATGTTGATGAAGCATGAGCTCGAGAGAGAGATATTCACAGATTTTACTTTCTTATATTATGTTTGTAAAAAATGTTACTATGGATGTTTGTTTAATATTACAGGAAGGATCGTAAGATGGCGTTGGTACAGCTGCCGTCGATCGATGATGCAGTAGCGGCACTTATCAAGATGCATAATTACCAGCTCTCTGAGTCCAACCACCTGAGAGTATCTTTCTCAAAATCAAGTATTTAAACTAAATGACCAGCGCGTCCAAGGAATATCACACAACAGTCGATGTAAACATTATTAATGAGATTGGCCACTAGGTATGGGCAATTATAATCGATTTACTGATAGATTCTCATAAACATAAGTTCTAATTAGCTGAGTGAGATCAATCGAGTTATCACAGGATCGATCATAATCGCCCTCGTCTAGTTAATATTGAATGCAGACAGACTTATAGCTCTCAAGCCTTACTGTTTAGTGATACGACTGTATACATCGTACCTCTCTCACAAATCGAGAAACTAACTCGACTGAAAAATTATAATATATCTGTATTACGCTTACTCGGAACAGTCTAGAAGTTAAGTGCTACTCTATTTCACTAGAATACGTACTATCATATTTTAAGGCCATCTTTCCCAACGGCAGCTAAAATCGATTTAAGTTAATTTTTTTGGGGTTCTCGAATTGTATTTGTACATTTGATTTGTGTGATATTCATTCCGTATTTTTATCGTTCAATATATTATTTTTATAGATATTTTATTCCGGTACGTTCGTTTGTCTGTCGGTCTGTTGATCCGTTGGTAACGGATTGATAGCAATTAGATTGCGCTAGTATTGGCAGATGTCAAACATCGCCTCAGTCTCGACGTCGGCACTCGATAGCCGGACTTTTACGGTGAATAGTATTACAATTTACATTATTATATATCCACACTAGCACATTGTTAAAAATATTTCTTAATCACTTATAATTTGCAGTTATTATTATCTAAGATTATATTTTATAAATATATTTTATGCTCTATTTTAATCTGCACAATTTATTATGGCATTTTTAAGTAATTATAGTTTTGTACGCATACACATTGTCTACGTACGTATTTAAAAGTGAAACGTCTAGAAATGTGTATGTGTGTGCAATATTAGTTATAGATGTTAAGTATATTTTAGATATAAATTTGTCTTCTTTATCCGGTTCCAACCGGAATCTCCACTACATACTTCCACAACTGTTTCTGTTATTTAGAAGAAATATTCAGTTTATTGTTACAATACTAGTTCTCGATTAGTTAGTGTAATCACGACTACTAACGCTAAACACCTAGTTGGTATACGCTGGAGGCTAACGATTACGAGTGATATAATCAAGTGACGTACTAAATGAATTATACTAAATCGATTACACTCATGTTTATTAACGTTAATTAAATGATTAGTCTTGCTTGATTGAAACGATTTTAACACCAGTGAAAGCTAGTATCGATTATTGTATAGTTGCTGTCAACAATTAACGAAGCTAGCTATTAAATAATCGATATGTCACAGTGTCGTATCACTCGTGACCGCGCGCCTCTGTATAATCTATATAATGTTATGTTGGTGACATAATAGTGACATGATGCATTTATTTTGATGTTAATTTATATTAATGGTAGCTAAAACAATAAATGCTCGTGCATACAATTCACTAAGCAATTAAGTAGATAGTTATTTATTTCTCTCTATTCGGGGAGCTCTTACTAGCGCAGTGTGGTGTGGTATCATATTCTATACAATAAATACTATCACAGTGTTGCCACACTGACGTTTCCACGTTTAATGGATGTTTTCTCGAAGTTTTATCATCTATAACTTGCAATTCTCGCGTTACTTGCAGTATTTTAGTTTTAGACCTTCTCGTTCTCGATGCTTTGTATATACGTTCCGAGATCTTACTAAGCACCTGATTGGTTTTCACACATCTTTGCCTTCTTAAATTAATAAAATTGCGTCTAGTCCAATGCAAAAGAGATTAAGTTTTGTGGAATAAGTAAATTAACGTAACTTTAAAATTCCTCACGAAAACTAAACTGTCATAGCGCTTTATAGAGATATTATTTATTTATTGTAAAATATTTCGGTCAAAGTAATGGTGCCCATAAACTAAATGTTCTAATTTTTAGGACCATATTAAGTGTTCAGTTACACGTCCAGTCTATGATTAGGCAAAGAATGCGTGAAACAGATACCTGAATTATAAGGATATAGTGAAACATTGCTTTTCGCGATATATTAATTAAATTTAACTGCCTAACATTAAAAAGTGGAATTCATACATATCTTACCCTGGAATTAAAAGTGGGGTTCCAACGGATTGGTGGTCAGCTTTATAAAACGAACGAGGAACGGTGAAGGTCGATAGCGCGTCATCGGTAAGGCTCAAAGCGCTTCGTCCTCGACATATCCTTTCGTCACAAAAACCTTACGATTTCTGTTCGCCATGAAGCTGTCGTATAAAATATTTACATTTATTATAAATTGTATCATATACATCACGTACCGTTATATATAAAAATAGAGCTTAGTATGATGATTAAACTAAAAAAATTAGATTGTCATTTCGATGTAAGGTTGAATAGAGAAATTGAATCAAAGAAATGGAATTAATCAGTACCTATATATAAGAACGTGTAAGTAGTTCGGTTTAATGTTAGGCGACCAGGGTGTGGTGATATTTTGCACGTTTTTGAAATGTTTTTCTATGGTACAGCAACCTGTGCCTGTTTTGAAATGGTATGACTGTGGTGGTGGTCTGTGAAACGGTATCGGTAGATCGCATTGAATTATATTACGTATATTGTAACAAAATCACAAATAAGAGATTACATATCTACTTTACTCTGCGGAGAACGCTACACACGCGGCATTCGCCATTACGTTTGTTTCCCAGGTCCCCGTAGGCGTACCCGGCTGTAAGTATTAGTTGAAATTTACAATAGTCTGTTGAATGTTGACTTGTCGTTCCCATTGTCCGATATACGCCTACGGGCTCATAGAATATTGAAGTTAGCATTTCGCTTGTGCTCAATTTGTAGATGAAATAACAGTGTGTGTAGCGTTTTGTGGCCTAAAACTTTCTCAATAATATCGGTAATGACTAATTAGATAATTATAGGAATTTATGTGTTTAGAGAAGTATTTTAAATATTTAGTATAATGTCGTATGTAATTAAAAATAATAAATCAGTGTTTAGAATGAGATGCCAAATCTAAAGTCAATACACATTATTTTAGGTAAAGCGTAAATGAATTAATCTTAACGTTTATTAAAAAGTTGATGAAAATGTTACAGTTAAACTATATTTGAGAGTTTTATTAAGCGCAATATATTATGTAATTTTATTCATTGTAAGCGAACATTGTTTCACTTTGTTAGTTAAAGTTACGCGGTGAAAGAGATGTGAATGTTGTTTTTCAATCAGTTTGTAATTGCTACTAAACATTTACTTTCCAAGGGCGGGATCCACTTCGATAGTACGATATGACTGCACGTTGTGTAACTTAGCGCTACGAAAACAATTTTGAATTGAATGAATATTGAAATATATTTATAATAGTGACGTCTCGAATGGATCCCCTCTTGACTTTGCCTTTGTGACTTACACATATCTGTTTATATCAATCACTTTATCCCTAAAATTTTATATTTATCATCTTTTTACCACATTAACTCGCCCAGTGTCTTTGCTGTGGTAACGGTCAACATATCAATAGGAACGCTAAGGATGTATGGTCCTATTCACATACAACCCAGTTTTAATTTCTTTATCGTATATTATTTTTCAATGTAATTTAACGTGTCGTCTGTGTATCCTCTTATTTTAGTGTTAAGCCTTTTGTGTGGTTAATTTCATTCTTATTTTTAATTTCATTAATTAAACTATTATTATCATTGATTCTTTTTGTTCTTTTATTTTTCCACTCTTCCTTTCCTTGATTTTAATTTATATGACACTCAATTAAAACAATGTTTATTTTTTTATCTGTGTATTTATTTAATTATTTCATCAAAATATTAAAACTATTTGTAAATAGAACTCATAAATTTTAAATGGGATCAATATAATGAAATTGTGTACATTTGTACACCCTCTATACTTTAGACATATTCTTATCTACTTAGATCTTAATATTCTTGTAATTACAAAACTGAAAGCTAACGTTTCAATACTATACTGTGTATGCATATTCTGTACCCTTCGACTCGCCTTCATCTGTGGAGGAGTGAGTGTTAGATGAAATACAGGTTGTTGAGTGAAAGGGGTAAGGGACTCAAATATTGCCAATGGTATGTTTTGTAAAATATTCAAAAATACTACGCACAGGGTAAAATGTGAATATATATACTGAGCCCGGCGCCCAGCGCGTGCCGGGGCGGTTGTTCGTCCGTGCCAAGTCCCTTATTCCTGTGAAAGTACTGAGACCTTATTGAAACGTTGATCTAGTAAGTGTATAACTGCCAATTAATAGGAAAATATCCGCAAACTATTAAAGTAGATAAAAGAAAATATTTAGTGAATTCCTTAGGACCTATGAAGTGGCAGTTATCGTGTTAATTAATGTAAATACACAACTTTATAAATAATTAAAATAAAGTTATAGAACTATTACAGATTAACATAATCATTAATTTAAGATTTATTAGATAAATATCCTATTCTAATTTCAGTAGTCGCTCTAGTTTACCTGCCTACAGAGGAGTTTCTTCGTAGTGACTATTATATACCTACCCGACTTTGTTATCGTACTTTAGCAAACTTTTGTTGAATTATTAAAACGTTAATGGTGTGCAAATTAAAGGGTTGTGTGTAAAATAAAATAGTTTAATAGATATATAAATCGTTCCAGATAACGAAAATATTGTACCTATTCCTTGTTTTGTCTTAGGCACATCCACTTGTTTCATTGTAATTATTATAAACAAACACCTCAAGTGTTAGACTAAATACTATTTAAAATCAATATGCCAAAGACCAATTGTTAGAAAAAAATAACAGGGATCTATCAAATATTATTTTCTCTAAATAGAAGATCAAATATATTATGATTTAAGACAAGCTTTAACAAGCACTCAAATGATGTATTTTGATGATTGTTTTACGTAAGTTTATTTTTGTGTAAACGCTACAGGCCACTTTTGACGGCTACACTGTCTGTCAACTACAGTTTTGTGAAATATATAAATATATACACTATTTTAACGTCTAAGTGACTACACTATTAAACTCTAGAATTATTCTTTGTCATTTTATAATAAAATATAGTTGAAAATATTGCTACTTTTATTCACTTATCCTCATCCCATGGTTGCATTATTTGAAGATTCTTCATAGTGGGAGGAGCTATCCGCTTAAAAAATTAAAATTAAATGGATCGACTCGCCTACATTTTTGGTGTTTGGGGTTGTTTAGCCACTGAATTATTAGCTACTCGATTAAAACACTAGCATAATGCGAACTGCGGCTTAACTGATAACCATATGAGGTCAGTTGTGAGGCAGGGGCCTAATCAGGCGACTATAAACGCGACAGGGTGAATTTGATTCCCATTATTAGACGTGAAATATTTATATTTCAACTGAGCACATTGCAACACTATTATATAAATATTTATATTTCACGTCTAATAATATTTTCATTTTCTTGCTCTAGTAACGCGACAAAGCGCGGCGTTGACTTTCGCCACTCAACACGCAATGCCTCGAGAATTCGGCGGAAAGTAGGAAAAAAGTTTATCTCGATGGAAACCTTGTGGAAAGGAAAAGGAGAGAAATACAATGACCACATAATTTTATTGGGATTCTGAGAATCTATTTTTTTTTAAACGTAGTGTACAAATGTATCTAAGATGCTTACATTTAAGAAAATATTAGGAAGTAAAAATAATTCGCCACTTACTACCGGCATACTATTATCTCATCTCACCAGTATCTTTATCTTCAGATTAGACGTAGAAAATAATTTTTGAATAGCATTCTGATATTTTAAATAGAGTCATGGTGCCAAGATATATCAGGCGAAAGCTATTTCCTAATTAAATAGTTGCAATAACATATATATTCAAAATCATAGTTTATTGACCTTTTTTTACGTCATAGGTATACAGTTTTACGTGTTTTTCAGTAGTTTATAAATGGTTGCAAATTTAATTTTTATATTGTAACAGCTGCTAAAGATAGATAACACTTTTAGTGTTGCAATGTGCTCAGTTGAAATTACATTAATTTACTTTGATTTTTTTCTTCTGAATTTGCTCTGATTTTTTTCTTCTGGCAGTAAAAAAATTGTGACAGTGACATTTCATTACATTTTGACATTAATATTTGACAAGTGATTTAGAGGTTATGTAGTTATTTAATACCAAAGTATACGCGGTGTTTTCTTTACTGAATATTGATAGAATTTCCGTACTGTAACCTATGTTAATAAACAACTTTTTAAATTAAAAAAAACTATTTCAAATTATTGTATAATTTTTATAACGCTTGGTTAGTTATAAAATGTAATTATTGATATCAACAATGTTTAGAATTTTGAATAGAAGATTAATTTTTGGGACAGCTATTAGACTAACACCTACATTTATTATACCTATAATTGGACAGAGAAATGTAAATGATACTGATAATACAAGCAGATCCGAAGATATAAAATCTACAGGATGGGATAGGGTCAAAGCTATGTATACTAAAAGGTAAGTACAAATATTTATATGTTCAGTTTAGTCTCATAAATTTCTCTAATTCACATTTCCCGAAGTCGTCAACTTTAACAATTTGACTTATGGTTTTGTTCTACTGCCATTGCTATTATAATAATGATACAAAATTTAAACATTTTATGACTCAAAATTCAAAATAATTTTTGAATCCTTCCGTCTCATTTTGCTTTGCTTAAATTTCATTTGTATAATTGTTAGCTACGTTTTTACCATTTTTGACAACATTAATAGTTTATGATACAAGAAATTAATATAAGCTTCAATTATATCTAATTAGATTTTAAGTATTATTTCTTCAGCTTAACTTCACCAATATAATGGAATAGATGGGTACCAGGAACCTAGTATTGAAATACTCCATACAAAATGTGAATCACATTTTGACAATATTAGAAAACACTACATTGTATGTTAAGGAAGTGAAAATAACACATTTTTTCCAAATCTAACAAAATATTTTACAGTCAAATACTCATAGCAACATCATATTTTACAGTTAAATACTATCCCACCCAATGCCATCCTCATCAATTTTTTTGTATTCTTATCAAACAATGGTTCTTATTAATTTTTAGTGAACTAGATGAAGTATCTATTGAATTGCATAATGTGGCTCAAACCACTATGTGTGGTTTATTTGTGGGTGCATTTCTAGGAGGATTTGCTAAATCAAGAGATGCTTATTTAACATTTATGGAAAATAATCAAGCAACAATATTCAAATCAACATTTGAAGCAAAGGTATAAAGTATTTTTTGCCTTAAAACTAATTTGATCATTAAACACTTTCATAAAAAAACATGGTAATATGTGGATTTTGACACCTAAATAGTGTAAACCTGCTAATAACTATTATTATTTACTCTACACACAATGCAGTGTAGATACATAAAACCTAGTGTTTGACACTCCATTCTCCTCAAATTTTAGACACTGGGTATTGGGTGGTAGATCTAATTTCACACCTTATCTGAGTAAAGAAAGTAAAAATATTTAATTTGGACTCAAGATTGAATACACAGCTCATTTTGCAGTTTAATTCTGTCCCATTGCATTGAAATGACCTTATCTAATCTTTCTTGCCAAATTAATTAGGCTTCATTAAAATGTATTTGTAGAAAAAAATGCAAGATTACATAACAGTTTCATTTGCTAGAGGAGCCTATCATTGGGGCTGGAGACTTGGCATCTTTACTGGTACATTTAGGTATGTTATTATTTTAATTATTTAGCAGCATATACTGTAATAATGCTGTTTTTAAAGCAAACAGCATTTTTTTCCGATAATTTTATATTATTAAATATTTACTTTATTTTCTATCACATCCACACACTAAATTTGTTATAATATTTTATTACAGTGTTTAAAATGACTGTGTTGAAACTAGGTTCCTACTTCTTATCCTTAAAGATATTATTATTAAATAATTTTATTTTCAGTTTAATTTCAACCACATTATCTGTGTATAGAGATGAAAGTTCCATAGCAGACTATGTAACTGGTGGTATAATTACCGGAGCTATATACAAAGCCAATTTAGGTCCAGCTGCAATGTTGGTTGGAGCGGGCTTGGGTATGTATTAAATTTAAAGAAATTTTCTATTGTTTCTCTTATTTTTTCTTATATGTAAACGCGACTGGTTGTGGGTTCGATCCTCACTCGAGGAAATAAAATATTTATTTAAATTTATATTTTATTTCTTCGCTCTAGTGTCGAGGTAAAGCGCGACTTTGAGTGTCGCTACTCATCACGCAATCCAGAATTCAGCGAAATTTAGCGGAAAATAAGAAATGAAGTATTTACTAGGTTCCCAGTGCCTAATATGCTGTATTCCGCATACAACATAGTAGCCAGAGTGAACCTAGTGTTAAGTTACTTAATTGGATGAATTTATATGATGATAAAAAACACTGAGATTTCAAGATTTAAGATCGGGATCGAAGCTTATGCGGGAAGAACTGCACTTGCCATACACACGTACTTACCTTCTACCTAAATACCATATAGTTAATTATTTTTCTTTAAGTACAACTTTTTTTTTACTTAGTTAATAAGGGTGCAATGGCACAAGTGCCGTGTGACTTTAAACGCGACGGTTGCAGGTTGAGTTCCCACTTGGGAAAATTATTTGTAACTTATAATATTTTAATTTCTTCGTTTTGGTAACAAAGCATGCCTCTAAAAATCCTCGAAATGCGGGGAAAGTAGTGTCTTAACACTATATTCTCTCTACATACTCTGCTATATGTGGGATATTAGATATAGTATAAAGTTGAAAAAAAAAACTTAAATTACTGTTTATAAATAAAAAAATCATATATTTCAAGTGGGCGTAGCCGCACGGGGGCCGCTAGTCTATAATAAAATCATGTATTTTATAAATAATTTTATATTTTAATTTTCTTTTACAGGCGGTGTTTTAAGTTTATTTGGTGGAATTCTTATCTTTAGTATACTTAAATTAACTGGACTAAGTATGGCGGATATAAGAAAGTCTTTATATAAAATAAGAGAAGTCAGGTATATTATATACTACTAATATTATACTATTTTTTGACAAACAATTGAAAAAATGATAATCTTGTATTTTATAAAAAAATGTACTAAAATGGCGGTGAGTTCCTCCACGCAACATGAAGTGCCTTCAGGATTGTGAGGAAAGTGGGGAATGGACGTGTCTCAACACTAGGTTCCCACGTTCCCTCTGCCTTGAAAAAAAAATATTACAACACAACTTGTATTTAAATTTAATATTTTATATTTTCATAACTTTATGTATCATATAGAATTATCTTTCGATAATTTACAAAAGATTTTTATTCCTTTTTTTAGCTTCATGCTGTAGCCCGCACATAACAGCGGAAATAGTGGGGACCCAGTTTTGACATCCATTTTCCGCCCGTTTATTTCTTTATAAAGGAGGAAAGAAACAAAAATAACTCATCACTTGTGTGCGAATCGAACCCATAACCGTCGTGCTTAAAGTCAGACGTTGCGGTTCGACGGCCCTACATTTTTATTGTTTTGTGCATTATATTTTAAAATTTACATAAACTTAAATAAATGATTTATTTTTCCTTAAATCTTAGAATGACCTAAATCTTTGATTTTAGACAAGATCAAATGAATCAAGCAATAGATAAAAGTGCATATGAAAAACATGACGAGATAACACGACACCATGATGAAATTGTCCAAGAAAAAGGCGTACAAAATATTGAAAATATATCATAGCGCGTAACTATGTAAAAAGTTGCTATCGAATGTTATTGTAAGAACATTAAAATGCATTATATTATTAAAAATTAGTTTAAAAATTGTTTTTTTTTGTAGTCTTTTTTACACGGGTCATGATATAAAAATAAATATAGTACACTCGCATCACTAATCCTGTATAATCATAGAAGGAAACGTCCAAACACCCCAATAAGCCGTGATAAGCTTTCTGAGTACCAGAAAGTGTGAAGTCATAAATCGACATGGATATGCCTATCGTTACCACAACGTTTGATAATAAAAAGACAGTAGACTGGAGAAATGGATATGAATTCAGTTATACAGTTTTCTCTTATTATCAGGATAGGCTGAGACCAGTACCTTGGTTCTCCACTTTACATCCACATTCAATTTTTGCACGTTGAGTGGGCTCAAATTATTTATTTTATTTTAAAATAAGTAGGTATATCATAAAACTTGATTTGTAAAATTAGAGACAGTTATGTTTTAATAAAGTTTTTATATACAATAAATAATATTTGTGCTTACAACTTATTAGGTAATTTATTTAAATATCACTTAATGCTTGTTAAAATTCTAAATATTTATTATTACTAAAAGTAAAAAAAAAAAAAAATTATAATGTCGCTTATTTTAACCCCTTGTCCAAAAGAACACATTTAACAATGTTTCTTTATTAAAATTTGTTATTTAAATATTTACATAGTACGAGGGGAGGTCCAAAAGTTCGTGGAATGAGATTGTTCTAAATTAAATGAAACAATAAATGTATTTTTCTTTTCAATATAATCACCCTTAAGCTGAATTTTTCTTTCGCCTCAAAATGGGCCAAAGTTGTCTCCTTCACCTCATTGTCGTCGGAAAATTTCCTTTCCCTTAAGTCTTTCTTTAAATTAGGGAACAAATGATAATCACTAGGGGCCAGGTCTGTAAGCGGAGGGACTGTGGGTGGACTAGTGATTCGAGGCCGTGCGTGTGCAGAGCAGCCATTGCAGCCATTGCTCTTATGAACTAGTGCGTCGTCTTGCAAGAGCGACACACACTTAGCCAACTTTCCTCGACGGTTTTCTTTGATGGGCTCCTTTAATTTGCTTAGTATCGATGCGTAGTATTCTCCGGTGGTTATGTTTCTTCGAAGCTCTTCGAATCGACTATCCCAAGACTCGCCTCAAGGGCTATTCAAATTTGACTCGTCTCCTAAGATTATTTAATTTTCTACTGTTTGCGGCATCGTGAGCTCTAGTGGCTAAATTTTTACGTCTGATTATGATGAATGTGAATTTGGACGTGGCTTCCTTAGCAACATATACTGAGTTCGGAAGAGAATCACTGAGTTCAGGAATGAGATCGGTGAGTGGAGAATCGTCTTTCTGGCTGGCCGGTGAGGAAAATCTGGCAAAAAGACGTTTCGATGTTTTCTAGTGCCGTATATGGGTCTAATGGGACACAGTGGAGTGTCTTTTTGTAATAGATTAGAGTGCCTCTACGCGAAACGCGAATGCTAGGTTTTAGATAGACTACTGCACGCACAGGATGTCAAGTTGATACGCGGTTGTGAAATCACGGATTAGGTCAAGTTGGCCGGCGACACTGTTTGCTTTAAACGTCGCGATGGTTAGGGCTCTAGGTTTAACACGCGCGAGACGCGAGTCAGCGGGCAATGGAGTATTGCTATTAAAAACCGCCATTGGAATTTAGTGAGCTTTGTATTTCGCGATGACTTTGATGAGAATCGCGTGGTCTTCTATGGCCTGCTGGCAACGCAATAGGACTGAGACGTAGAAGTATGGCATTAAGCGAGCGCCCCTATTCCCACTCCATCCTCTCCATTCCACGAACTGTTGGAACTCCCCTCATATTATAACCATGATAGGGGATTAGTTCCTATAATTACAACTGTGAGTTGTGGCCAGTCGTGCTGCAGGGACACAAGCTTGCGACTGGAAACGCAACAGGTTGTAGATTCTCTATTTTCACTCGAAGAAATTAAATATTTAATAATTTCATTTTCTAGCATGGTAACGCGCGGGCACGACCACGAAATGTCTCGAAAATTACACTAGGTTTCTCTGCCTACGTACAGCTAAAAAATACATTCAGCGCCTTTATGCTGTATAAATCAATTCAGCTTCTGATTTGATTTTTTTTAAAGCTTTAATTAATTACATAATCCACTAAGACTATAATGAGTGTAAAACACCTTACTTTTTAAACAGGAATGTAGAATGTATCGGGCACTAAAAGTTGAACATTTTATGTGAGTATTACTTAGCAGCATTAGCGTATTTAAAGATATTTTCCAGGAGAGAGTTCCTGGACTTCAGCTTTGAATTTAATTATTAATTTTTCTTTTTAAATTATTAAATTGGTGGGCATCAGGTTATCATGGTGTGGGCACGACGCACGACGACGATGTTAGCGTCGTTTAATTTAAATTTGTAAAATAATTTCCTTATAAATTTGTTTTGCACACTTTTAATTGCAAAAATATATTTGCAATTGAAAGTGTGCAAAATAAAGTAAACAGCTGGTTTAAGCTGAGCATTTGTGCGAGTGATTATAAAAGTAGAGATGATTATTAGAAACCAATGAAAAATGTCCAACATAAAAAATAATATCAAGTCTACGCCTAATATTACATCCTTATAATTTTTTGTCTTCGGTTTTGTCGTTTGAATTATTAATCAATCGTTCCGTGATTCAAGAACACAATTCACAATTTTTGCTGTCCACAATTTTTTTTAATGTTTGGTCATAAATATTTTTCTATTGTCGTTCAGTGTTAAGACACTCTATTCCCCACTTTCCGACAAATTCTGGAAGGAATTCTGGAAGGTTGGGTGGCGGAAGTCAGCGCCGCGTTTTACCTCGACACCAGAGCTCTATATCTCACATTTTTTATATGAAATATTTTTATAATATTAAATATTTAATTTTCTCGAATGGGAATCGAATCCACCCATGTTCTGGTAAAGTTCTAGTTGGTAATACCTAAATATATAACAACTAAATTATCAAAAGCATTTATTTATTATAGAACAAATCATGACTGAATATAAAAATATAATGTACACTACAATATAACAATGCTTTGTGCAATATTAAAATTTTTACATATTTTTTATCATCATCATCATCTATTAAATCACTAAAAGTGCAAAAATAACCAGGGCTTTTTATGAAAAAATACAACATACATTTGATAAATTTAACAAATTCAAAGCATTATGTTTCAATCGACTAGCTATTTTTATATATATAGTTATAGTTTCAAATGGCAAGAACCAGTTTACTATTATAAAGTTATTAATATAACAAATTATTGCAGGATTGTTATAATATGTAAGTAAATTGATCATGCATTAAGTTTTTGGCAAAAACTGTTAGGAGATAACCACAGAGTAAAACAACACGTAATATTAAAAAGTAAATAGTTTTAGAAAACACCATCCACTTATAAAAATCCATGCAATTATACTGAGATACATTTGTAAAAATATTTATTTAAATATTAAAAATATATACTAATATTATCATATAATGTTATTAAAATACCACAATTAAATTGAAAAATAGATTCATGCACAAAGCCACTATGGAAAATCCTAATAAATTATTTTTAAATATTTAAAAATGTAGTAAGTAATAAGTTTGAAAATGTTGATTTATTAAGAAAATAGGATAATTAATACTAAACCACGATTACAATATATATTAAGATGTTTAAGATGATTACAGCAATTGTAATTTAATGATAAATAAATCATGTAATAAAGAAATATTAATTAAACACTAAAACTAAATTTATTGCAATTATCTCATTCTATTCTCAAATTTTATGTTCTTTTGATTCTTATATATTTTGATCTTATATTCTTATGATTTTAATTTCTATAAATTCTAAAAAACTCTTTATAAAATTGTACTTGAAAAAAAAAGAGCTTGCTGACGATTAAAACATATTTAGGGTTTAGCTAAATATATATTTTTAATAGATACATGTATTTTAGGACTCCTATTCTTTATATTTCTTTTTCATTTTAAATATGTGGTAATCGATATACTATTCGATTATTATTGCACAGACCAACTTATAATAAGCTTATCTAATTTTAATTCGTTTAATACTGTTTTCGATTACATTATTGCTTTTGAATAATAACAATTGGTCAACTTTAGTACAGCGATTTCGTTTTAATATAATTAAAGTGATATTTTAACTAGTGACATACATTTTTTCTTAATTTCAATAAAAAAATATAAAATCCATTTCATAGGTGACTTTTTGATATAAAATATTTTTTTAATTAAGCAAATTCACAAGCAAAAAAAAGCTTATTCTAAAAAGTCTATTAATGTCTCCTATAGCTATAATTGAACAGCTAAACGAGAAAATATTATAAAAAATGTAGAAGACATACGTAATAAATTGGCATGATTTTAAGCATTATAATTAATTTATAATTATAATTATTGAGCTGACTGTGCCTTAGTAATTCTTTTTGCGCCTCTGTTGGGAGGGCCCTTTGGCTTCGCGAACGCTGGCCGATGCAAATTTCTTTTTGGATGTATTTCATCATATAAATATTCTTCAGTCAATTCCTTACCATCATCTATTTCAAGCTGAAAATTTTAAACAATTTGAATGTTTAATTATTTTTAACATTTTAAAGTGTTACCCAGTTTCGCGTTGTATCCCGCACACAACAGGCACACAACGAATTCTGAAGGCGTGCTGATTGGCGGAACTGAACGCCACGCTCTGCCTCAGCACCAGAGCGTTTTATTTCGCTTAGTTTACCTTGCCTTTTTACCTGTAGTGTTCAAAACCTTGTGTTTCCAAAAATGTATAATAAACATTAATCTCAGTGGAGAGTTTTATTTAAAATGTATAATTATCGCGATATTCAAAGAACTTATTATAAAACTAGAGGGTGCGCGCGGCTTCGCCCGCTTATTAGGAGTGAATTTTAAAAAAACCACGAAACACGTGTTCAATAAGATATTTTTAACAGTCTGAATTTATTTTTTTATAAAAATCGGTGGCAATTTAAAGATTTTTCCATATAAACTTTCAACCCCTTATTTGAACCCTTAGGGGGTGAATTCTTAAAAACCATGAAACATGTGTTCAATGAAATATTTTTAAGAGTCTGAATTTCAAATTTTATAAAAATCGGTACAGATAATTTTTTTTTTCCATACAAATTTTCAACCCCTATTTGATCCCTTTAGGGTTAAAATTTTTCAAATTCCCTTCTTAGTGGATGCCCAGAATATAAAAATAAATATCTGGCCAAATTTCACGTTTCTACCATCAGCGGTTACGGCTCTACGTGCGTCTTACCTCAGTCAATCAGCACAAAGCCTTTTATATATATAGATAACTAAGAGCTGTGTATGACACATGAGCCATGCCACAATCTAAGCACAAAACGTAGCTCTGACCGCAGCTAGTGGAATCAATTAAATCAATGGAAACTATCCAACACAAAAATATTTATTCAATTCATATCAATAGTTCCTTAGATTTGTACGATCAACCAAACAAACTCCATTTTAATAATATTAGTAAATATATGAAGGACCTTACCCTTTTTGCAATATCCAGACCCATTTTCTCAATGATCTCTAGAAATTGGCCTTTACAGCTGGAATACATCATTCTCTCTTTTATACTGCAACTGTAGCCCGGCATTGAATAGATGAACACTGTGAGATGTAAAACAGAATAATAATAGACAAAGGTTAATAATATTTTTTTTAAGTTAGAATATATTTTCGGCGTGACTTTTGTATTGTAGCTTACGCTTTTACACAGATGGCAGAATAATCAGAAAGAATGGTATGTTAAGACACTCGTTTTAAAGAAAGAAGGCATTTGATGTTGAGAAGAAGATATTAATAAGACATTAGTTGTACTCAACAACTTAACTGAAGGCTATCTTGCTCGAGGAGAAACATAAACAATTCTCTCCTCAAGTAGGGATTGAACCTACAATGTTAACGCTGCCCCGCTGAGCAAAGGCCTCAAATAACAAAATCATTCTTTAGTGTTGGAGACGACCCGACGCCTACGGAATATACATTCAGATGCGAATTGCCTTTTAAATTCAATTTTAAACAATTTGAATTAAAATTGTAAAATAAAATAAAATTAATTTTATAATAATGCCATCCAATAATAACGTCGCACGCTAGTAGTATATATACTATTTTAATTTTGAATTAAAATATTTACAGGAATTAAAATCTTAAATTAAAAGATCTATTAATGTTTCCCTTACATTTTCTCTGTACATAGCCGGATAGGTAGAGTAAAAATATAGAAACCTAGTGTTAAGATTCCCAGTTCCCACTTTGGTTTCACCACTCTCCGCCGGATTTTCGAGGCCTTGCGCACACTTTTACGCAAAAACTACAGAACGGATTAAGATTAAACTTTTCAATGATATAGCTTATCTATCAGAATAACACAATTTATGTAAAGACTCCGTATAATTCGGTATAATTAAGGCCAGTCGTGGCGCAGGGGCAGGGGCCAGTGTGACTGTAAAATCGATTGGTTGTGGGTTGGATCCCTACCCGAGGAAATGAAATATTTATTTAAAATGTATATTTCCGTTTCTTCGCTATGGTTTCAAGGCAAAGCGCGGCGTGGAGCTCCGCCATTCAACACGCAACGCCTCAAGAATACGGTGGAAAGTGGGGTACGGAGTATCTTAACACTAGCGTGAAGCTAATTAATTTATTTCAATTTGTTTTATTCTGCATAATTTGGCTATAATATAACGAATAAAATTAATTCGGGGAAGTCACGGGTGGGTTGCTAGTCAATTAATAAAGTGCAAATAAAACTATACCTATACTCTCCATATGATCACCTTCATGAGTATGTTTGAATATATACAAGTGGTATCTCGCCTGGTCGCTTGGCACGTGAGACGGCAACTCTGTTAAGCTTATCACAGCTGCTTTTGCTAAACAAATCTTTTCCTCTTCTAAGTCTGTGAAATGTGAAATATAACATATTGTTAGCTTAATTATTGTATAGATAAACTTTTATCAATAAATAAAGTTTACTAAGTTTTACTTGCACATAAATATCTAAGAGTTGTATGTGACATTTAGCAGGTAAAGTGGGTTACAGCGAAACCGCAAATGTGACGGAATATAGCCTTCTAAGATTTTTTTTATTCAAGCCTGTAGTTTAGGGATAAATGTTCAATAAAAGACTAAGCTTTTTAATTTATATTTTATTATATATAGTATTATAAACTGGACGGGCAGGTGCAATCTTGTGTCAAGACATTTTGTTCTATACCTTCCGCTCGAAAGTTCGCCTGCCTGATAGTAGTGAGACTCAACTCTACACTTTGTATAGAGTTGAAAATGGAAATAAATAATTTCTTTAAATGGGTATGGAACCCACAACCATCACGTTATAGTCTGACGTTATTCGATTGTGCCTCATAAGAGTAATTTTGTAAAGATAATTTATTCAAAATTAAAGACTAGTTTTTAAGGCAATTTTCATTTTATCTCCATTGATGTTCAAAAATAAGCATTAATTTACAGCGTCACACTGTATCCCACATATAGCAAGGTAGGTAGAGAGTACCTAGGTTTAAGAAGGTGCCCATTTTACACTTTTCACCCCAATTTAAGGCATTACTTAGTGAATAGCGGAACTCAACGCCGCATTTTGTTTTATAGATATAAAAACTTATTAATAGTTTTTGGTTGTATTACCTATTTTAAACTGTAGATAGTTGTAGGAACCTCGCTGGAAATCAAGTATACCATCAGTCGCTGAATCGGTGATCGGGAACGATATGCCGCCCATAGTTGACTGTCTAAAAATATATACAATTTAAGATTCATTTCAAGCTGTTCAAGCTGTATGCGGCATATAGCAGGGTTAGCAGAGGGAACCTAGTGGTAACATATTCCCTTCCCCACTTGCCTCCAAATTTTCTAGATATCACGTGTTAAGTGGCGGAACTCGACGATAATAATCTCCCAAGTGGGAATTAAACCCAAAACCATCGAACACACACAGTCAAACGTTGCCCAACTGAACCTCGACGGCCTCATTTCACTGTTTAGATATATTGTAGTGTTTTTCATTTGGATAAGTTATTAATGAAGTTTTGTTCCAGTCGGAACATGGTTCGGGAACACAAACTTAGGGAACTCTAAACTTTCCCTATAGTTTAATAGAATTAATAAAATAAAAACAATATGACTCTCCTATACCTTGAATCAGTGCCATAATTGGGATCATGTTCACTATGTCGAAGTTCTTTTAACGCCTCCTCTCTATCTGTTAATGGCGCCGGAGCATTAACACCATTTAGATGTGCCGTGTAACCTTTTAAGCATACTTCATCCTGAAAATTATATTATGTATTTTTTTTTGCTTCACGCTGTATCCCGCATGTAGCAGGGAAGGCAGGAGGCACATCCAGCTTTTGCCGAAATCTCTAGACATTGCGTATTGATTGGCGATACTCAACGCCACGTTTTGGTTTGTTACCAGATCTAGGAAATGGAAATATTATTAAAAAAGTTCCCATGAGTGGAAATCGAATCCACAACCGTCGCGTTTGCCATCCTCGTGTCACGACGGCCTCTGTTTTATATATAAATAAAATAAAAAAATATATTACTTCATATAAAACTAACTTTTAAATAAAAATGTATAGGTGGTAATTCATAGGGAAAGAAAATAAGGACTTACTAAAGAATTACACAAGTTACTAATTGTCGCTACTATTGAACTTTCAATGGTACATATTTTTCTTAAGAATTTGTTGGCAGTCAAATTACCAAAATAAGTTTAAATTCATTATTACAAAAGGAATAGGTCAAGTTTTATGATTTTAGGTTAACAGAAAGTTATAAAAATTGACAATTCAAGTTTGCAGAGTAGTAAATTCTAGGAACAGTATACTATTATAGTATGAGTTTTAAATTATACAATGACTTTCATACAATTTACAGCAAAGAGAGAGATAAAGACTTGTATTCTTTTATTATGTTGACTAATAAAAGTTTAATTTCCTATTGAGAAAGATAAAAGGTATACAAACTTATTATTCTTTTGAGATACGAAATCCTAAAAATTGTTTCTCTTCCTCAATATTCTACAAATTTTTAAATTGAAAAATGTTGAAACTTTATACCTTGCTTGTAGCATGCATTTCATCTTTAATGTGAGCAGAGCCAAATTCTTGTTTTAGAGTAGCTTTGGTAGATGCATACAACATTTTATGTCTTACAGGAGCACTATCTGGAGACCAACTTAGAAGCAGCCATTCATATCCTAGAGAATTAGTTGTATCAAATCTGTAAAAAGAAATTAAATTTTTTTAAACAAAATATATAAATAGTGAGAAGAAAACATATCATTGGGAATGTCTTAACACTAGATTTCCAGTATCTATCCTGCTATATGGGAAAAAGTATATACTTGTCATCACAATATGGTGGTAGCATCTGATTGTAAATGTGATGGTAACAGATTCAGTCCAGAAATATATTTTTTCATTTCATTGAAAAGGTAGTAAGACCAAGAGTGAAATTGAATTTCACCACTCAATATGTATTGTGTCAATTTTGTGTGGAAAACAGAAAACAAAGCATCTCAAACATAGGTTCTTCGTACCTAGCTTGCTATATCAACAATAAAACATAAAGCTTGTATAAACATATATTAAAATAAAAAAAACAGTACCTGTACAATATATAGCATGGCAGATCTTCAACAACTAAAGATGGTATATATTTATCAAAATCTTGTTCAAAAGATCCTTTCACAGATTGATATTTGGCCAATGTTAATTGCTCTGAAAGTATAATATGTATAAAAAATTGAATATATGGAAAATGTAGAAGATATATTTTTAGTTAAGTTTTAATATAGTCAAATTCTTTAAATAGTATCATAATACTTCCAAAGGCCATAAAATAACAAAATTATTTATAAAATGTAATATAATTTACCGTTTTCTATACTTATTTTCAACACTCTAATTTTTCCATCTCTGCACTTGCTGAAATATTTTTTGAGCTCTGCATTAGCTGTAATAAAGCATAAAAAATAATCCAATATAAAGTAAACTTGCACATATACATTCATAAGATACAAAAAATGTAGTTGTTATTAAGCTTAGTTTTCATAATCTTTTCAATAAATCTTTATTGGATAGTAGGAATATAATTTATAATTCTGTTTTAGATAGCTATATTGTAAGTATGAATATGTTACGCTTATTAACCATAATAAATTTACTTTCCCTAAGGCGGCACGCCTCGTGTTTTTATTGATTTATTTATTTTTAGATGATAGTATTCTTTTTGTTATCTTGTACATAATATCACTATGAATCATTTCTGTTATCCAAGTATGCATAATATTGTAATAGCACCTAAAATTGCATTAAAAGAGAACAAAATGATAATCACAGGATTGAAAATTACCTGTGATAAGTTAATATAATAAATACCTTGGATCCCAGTTTGATGAGACATTTTTATTTCAGACACAACAAAGCGTATTTTATATTAAAGTACATATAAAAGATGAAATGAGTAATTTCTTATATATAACGGGAAATTATGTAGGCGAAAGCAATATAAAGACAAAACTGAAAGATGTAACAGCTGTCACAGCTGTTCTTTCACTGTCAATGTCATCGCATAAATACTGTTCAAAAACAGCAACGTCTAATCAAGCCTATTTGAATATTTGAATATTTTTATTATAATAATATTATTTATTTCATATTTAACAAATTTGTGATTTTAGAATACATCTAAAATTGTGCAATGTTATCTCTTGTGTTCTGTTTCTCCTTTGTACTTTCACCACACGATCAAATCATAAGTGAAGAATTGAACTAATTGATTATTATCAAAATTCGATTAGAGAGTTGGGCCACTAAAATGAGTTTTTTTATATATATTTTTTTAACTCTATAATATATTAATAAGAAATCTATAATATACTAATCAGAAATTGCTCCGATTCGACTTATACACGTATAAGTCGAATCGTATTCTTATTAGTAAGTATTATTAATTGAACTCGTCAACATTTTAAGAATTTTCATTTCATCATTTCATTCATATTTATATTTTGATTCTGGCGAAAAACCAACGAATCTGTATAAAATTTATTTTTCTCTTTAAGTTTGCTCTTTATCCTGTTACGGCTTCTTTTTTCATACTTAAATATAGAATACAAGCTATCAGGTTCCTGTTTTTGACATTTACTTTTTCAATGCTATTTCTTCTCATATTTACATTATAACACACATTGGTAACATTATTTCTGAGTATATATAGGTAAAAATTTAGAATAATAAAGATCACTTTGGGTGTTTGTAGTACGTTGGTAGGTCTTTCTTCAGCCTTTGCCCATCGTACTAATGCATACCAGCATTGAGGAGCATAAATGAGTTTTCTGTTATATTCTCGTAACACACATATAGTCCCACACAATTATCGGACCAAAATAAGAATGTCGTATCTGCTACACATATAATCTTTGCGTATACACGATCCATTAAAAAGCTGCTGATTCATGAGCTCTTCTTTAACCAGTATATTCACAGCACATATACAGTTCACATATAGCATGTATCATGCATGTCTTTTAAAGCTAAATCGAAAAAGGTAAAGTAAAAAATTGAAAGTTTTGGCTTATAATAAAAAAAAATCTACGTCAAATAATACTTCAAATGCTGAAATTATAGCTTGTAGTACAGAGCTATAATTTCAGCATTATTGTCTCCTCGTTGACTTGCTCTTCTTTATTTCCACTTGAGATAATAATAGTATCAATATCTTGTACACGGGAGCCGAAGTCTAAAATTGGGCAAATTTTAGACTCTGCTATCATCGATAAACTTTGTTCACTGTTTAATTATAATCGACTTGCATGGGTTTACGGATGGAATGTTAAGACTGTGAATTTCCTCTTGTGCTAAATTTCTATCCGAGGTGAGTGCATTAACTACATAAAAAGTTAATATACCTTAAACAAATATAAAATAAAAAATGTATTATACAAACATAATTCTTTTAATTATAGAAAATATGAAAAGTAAGTTTTATATAAAAATAATGTAATTTTTATATATGTTTACAAAACATGAATAAAATGAATTCAATAAAACCTAAAGTGGTACTATTAATAAAGATTTGCATTTTCGATACCACGTACCTACTTTTTCGATAGAAATATGATATAATCACAACTGCGACTTTCGTTAGTATTAGGAACATCCAACCTATCGTAAAAAATGGAAACTCCTGGATTAGATGTAATACAACGCTGAGGGTGCATCCACTGCGGCGTACATTCTTGAAAGTGGTAGTTAACTGCATTAACGCCACTGTCCATCAAAATGATAACAATCAATCTTTAAATATTAATGAACAGGAGCTCGTGTAATTTACTTTCGAATTTAATTTTTGATCAGCAAACCTCATAAATAAGTATCACGTCGAATTGTCGTCAGAGATGGCGGACCTCTGGTTTTTACGTATTCAGGTGTCAAACGCTACCAATAAGTGATGGAGACATATAAAAATTGCAGTTCTATTTAGGAAATATAAGCGTGAATCTAGTGTACCCGATTGAGCCACCGTTTCCAACCCGACCCTACACAACAGACGTTGTACAGACTTCTTTCAAAAATACATAATCTATATAAGAAAAAAATTACAAAAATATTTAGCGACAAAACTTTTATCATTTCTAAAAGTGGAAAGAGTTAGGAGTATTATGAAATTATTATGCTTCTTAATATTTCTATCATTTATTGTAATTGTTGTGTTTGTTTTTTATGCTTCTTAATATTTCTATCATTTATTGTAATTGTTGTGTTTGTTTTTTATGCTTCTTAATATTTCTATCATTTATTGTAATTGTTGTGTTTGTTTTTTATGCTTCTTAATATTTCTATCATTTATTGTAATATGTAAATATGATGATTTGATTAATGCATTCCCAATTATTCATATGTATTAAATGGCGGACTCTAGCCTCATTCTTTATGTTCCTTATGGAAAAGAAGCTACAACCGCCGCGTTGAATTAACCATATTAAATGACTTAATAAATAAACAAAATAATGTTAGAACATTTAATCGTACCTCGGCACCTCTGTAATGAGTTCGCTTTGATGTGATTAGAATGCAAGCTGCAATCACAATTCAACACGTACGCCTTAAGTAGCAACAGGAACATCAAGCTTATTTGACAGAATTCCGAATGCACTACGCTACAAGCCGGTAATACCCTAATGAATACTACGTGCTATTACTAAGATGCATTTCGACGTCTTAAACTTAGGTATTTGATGACGAAAGATGCTTTTCAATTAGCAGAAGGTGAACTTGGTAATTGAAATTCTGCTCTCGTCTCGGTGGCTCGTTTCCTCGTGAATATTTAAAAAAATTGCAGCCATTTTAATAGTATGGCTTTTTAAATTGTCTCTATTCATTTAATTTCATTATTAATATTCGAAAAGTGAATTATAGTTGATATTAGCTATTTCTTATTTACTATTATAATTAATCAGCTTCACGCTGTATCCCGCACAAAGCAGGGTAGGCAGAGGTTCCCCATTTTCCACCGATTTTTACGATGCATTGCGTGGCGAGTGGCGAAACTCAACGCCGGGCTTTGGTGCCAGAGCGAAGAAATTAAAATTATTAATAAATATTAATTCACACACTTTGTGTCTCTGAGCCACGACTGGCCTCCTAAAAAACTACTAATATCTATAATTTATATAACATTATAAAACTTCTAATATCTATAATTTATTAAATTAATATTATATTATATAAGATACTTGTTTCGTTGTATCTAGAAAAATATAACATTATAATTTTTATAAATTCATATACGATATACATTGTACATTACATATATGATATATACATACAGAAGTAGTTTCTAGCAATTTTGCTCTTAAACTTCTATCTACTTAGAACTAATTCCTGGGTTAGTCGAGTACGTAAGCGGTTTGCTCAACGGGAATTGAGTACAAGTCAAATACTCTAGTACAGTTTAGTTTGGCATATACTTCGTCCGGTTAATTATCGTCCTAATAGTACGTCAACGATGCATTTCTCACAATTCCAGCTTGGGTTAGACAAAGTAAGCTGTTCGCGCTCTTAGTGAAACAGGAACGGAGAGTAAAGAGATGTGTCTATTAGAATTGTAATCGATCTACAATTCTTTATTCAGCCCACTGTCATTAACCTGCCTCATTTTGTCTTTCCTCCTCTATCTTGTGCTTTGCATACGAACCAGCGTTGATCAGAGTAGCGTGATATGTGACCTGCCCATTGTCATTTAAGTTTTAAGGCTTGGGATAACATGATAACATTCAGTCTTACTCTTATTTTTTTCAATTAAAACAGCTTCACGCTGTATCCCGCACACACCGGGTAGGCAGCGGGAACCTAGTGATAAGACACTCCGTTCTCGACTTTCCGCCGATATTCCTAATTATTATTATTTTTTAATATGCTTCTTTCCAGAGCTCCTTTATATTTCGTGATTTTTTTGTTTTATTTTTTTCGTAAAAATCCATAAGTTCAACAAACGTACTATAAGTAAGGTAAAAAACAGATGTCGAATACACATAATATACATTTTTTTTTTTCAAATTAATGCAATAAACTTTGAAGGGAGATTCCCTTCAAAGTTTTCTTTTAGTTTCCAAAACTTCATCCAAGACATATTTATTCTTCTTTCTATTTCTTCACCACTATTTACTTTAATTAATGAGTGATTGCAATAATTAAGTAAATATGTATTGTCCAACGCAAAGTTTGGCTAGTGTGGTTAGTGTCCGCTTGATTACGATTTTGTCAACAAAACCACGGAAACTCCAACTGAAATCAAAGTTCGCTCTTGTTTCCTCAACAATCGGGACATGATGTCGTTAAATTACTTACTAGTATGGTTCCATAAAATATAATCTTAACATAATTTTTATTTTGAAGTTACAGACCATTTAAAATATATATAAACAAAGATATGGAACAATGTATAAAAAAGATATTTCCATTTACATTAATATTTCAATTTATAGTAATATATATCTATTACACTGAAAAATTTAATCCATAGCTACGAATCATTAAAGATAGTAATAGCGATTTTCTAACATATTGCTTAAAAGCGAACAATTACTGCCACAATATATCAATTTGTACGTACAAACTAGGAGTAGTATTTTTTCCTTTTTTATCCCTATCTCCAGCGGCGTGTTTAACGTGATTGCACAAACACGGTCGGATACGTTTGTAATTAGGAAAACCGTACCTATTCTGAAATTTGATTTCGACAAAGCTAGCTCAAAGGGAATTGGAAATCAGGATGAATATTTCACATCAAACATTAGTAGCTACATTTAATCTATATTTTATGTAAATTTTACATGCACGCTTCTTAGAAAACTATAAAAAAATATATTAATTTTATATTTTTATCATATTATAAATATTGGGCTGAGCTTATTATATTATAATACTATCTATAATTTTTCTTTATAAAATATAACTTTGTATATCTATACATATGTAATTACTGTTTTTGTTCTTTCACCTATGCAGAGATATTAAGTATTCAACAATGAAATGAAAATACAAATTCTGAAACCCTCAACTCCTACCCCTAAAAAATTAAAATCAGAACCTTCGTGTGCAGTACATGCGTGTATTTTAAAAAGTACTTTACAAATACTATACAAACTTATGGAAGATATTAATTATGGGAAATAAAATTAATAAACAAATAACGTTTGAGCTTTATTATGTAAGCATATTTTAACTCGAACACATAATATTTAAAATAATATCGCCGGTTTAGCATTTGTTGCGAATATAAGGTCAAATCGTGAGAATTAGGTCAAGCCATTTATTGACATAGTCTACCAATTCTGTGCTAATATGGCCAGCCGAGCTTCACAGCCTCCGCCGGAGTTATCTCTGATATATCGTCTAAGATACTGCAGGGACTCGTAGCAAAAACGTGAAAAGCTCTAATAACGGCGTTCTCCATTATTGCAGAGATTTTGGCGTCATAAGGACGTAAAAGTTTATTGCCTTTACAGCTTATCTCTCCTATATATAAGTTTGTATGTAACATTGAAATGTAGGAATTCTAAATAAAGAAAATTCGACTCACAAAGTGTGACTGTAAAATTGACTGGTTATGGGTTCGATCCCCACTCGAGGGTGTGAAACATTTATTTACATTTATATTTTCATTTCTTCGCTCTGTTGTCGAGGCAAAGCGCGGCGCTGAGTTCCGCTACTCAACACGCAATACTTCCAGAACTCGGCGGAAAGTGGGGAATGGAGTCTCTTAACACTAGGTTCCCTCTGCCTACCCTGCTGTATGCGGGATACAGCGTGAAGTTGATTTAATTTTTAGTATATTGTGTGTGTAATTTAGTTCAGTAGTGGTTAAAATATGCTCAAATGTTTCACGCAATATTTTTTATTTATCACGAAAAAAAAAAGACAAATTTTGTTTACAATATACAACTAAATGTTGAATCTTTTTTAAAATTTATTTATAAAACAGTGTTCTGCTTAGTAATGGTATAAGAATAATTTAATGATTTAAGATAAATCATTTAAAATCTAATAATCATGATCAATAATCACTCACGCATTATAATATAATCAGCGATTAAAAATAAAATGTAAAAATGATTAATAAATGAAAAATGCAATTCGGGATATCTGTAGCAGCTCTCATCAATTAAATATTTCTGACCCATTAGCGCAGGTGGCGGGCATCGTAATGGAAGCCATTAGAGCTGTCCGCTGCCGTGCCGTGCCCGCATTATATTTGTACGGTAGCCGCAAATAATTCAAGATCGATTCCATAACGTCTTAGGTCTTGAAAAAATGTGTTTGTAAGTATACAATGGAATAGAAATATTTATATAGTATATGTATGTATATATACTCGTAATAAAGAAAACTTATGGCCAGTCGTGGCGCAGCGGCACAAAGTGTGACTGTAAAATCGACTGGTTGTGGGCTCGATCCCCAGTCGAGGAAATGAAATATTTATCTACATTTATATTTTCATTTCTTCACTCTGGTGTCGAGGCAAAGCGCGGCGTTGAGTTCCGCCACTCAATACGCTATGCCTCCAGAACTCTTCGGAAAGTGGGGAATGGAGTGTCTTAACAATAGGTCCCCTCTGCCTACCCCGCTGTGTGCGGGATACAGCGTGAATGTTGCTTTTTCTGTTACTGCTATGTAATATTTTTGACGGTAAAATAAGCTCATTCATTATAAATTCAATTTAAACACAATTTCAAGGCTTTTATCTCTTTTTTTAATCAGTTATACTTCTATCAAGGGATAGAGTATAGTGATCAATTATTTTGTACTAAGCTTCCTGGTTGTGACGTAAAAATATACCGTTTACCTACAATACGTTATTAAATTATTTAAATAATGAAAAATCTGCTACTTTACTGTAGCTATAAGATTATTATTTTTGGTAATGGCTGGTTGCAACATTGAGCCAAGAAAGGTTGTACATATAAAAAATATGTTTGCGGGACGGAAAATTAACTTGAAATCAATTAATTATATATTTTTAAGTGAAACTTAGATTTTCTTTAGATTATTTGTTTATCTTTATATCTGTATACATTAAAGAATATACAAAAAAATAATAATATGCAAATGATTCCTTGAGTGGGAATTGAGCACACAACCTGTCGTGTTTTGCGCCGCGACTAACCTCAATAATATTACAATTTATAATATTAATATAGTTTGTAAAGGAGTACCTAAATAAATGACGACCATTTTGAGCAATACAATAAGAAAACCAAGATGTTTGACTTACATATTTGCCTGGAGCGATTGTTCTTCGATTCTTTTGGTAACATTTTATTTGATCATACATTTCCCATAATATTTAGGTAGTATTCGGTCCTTAAAGAAAACTCTTTGTGAAACGAATTACATTATTCAATTATTCTTTCAATATTTTTTTATGTATTTGAAAATGTTATACTGACTTCTAGTTTCAGTATTATACATTTTGGTTATAGAATATTTCAAGAGTTTAAAGTTTAACTGAAAAGTTAGTAACTAAGTTTATGTAGTTGTTTTTTTAAATCCTTAATTTTTTTTATCAGCTTAACGCTGTATCCCTCACACAGCAGGGTAGGCAGAGGGAACTTAGTGTTATGACACTCCGTTCCCCACTTTCTGCCGAATTCTGGAGGCATTGCGTGTTGAGTGGCAGAACTCAACGCCGCGCTTAACCTCGACACCAGAGCGAAGAAATGGAAACATAAATTTAAGTAAATATTTCATCTCCTCGAGTGGGGATCGAACCCACAACCAGTCGGTTTTACAGTCACACTTCGTGCCGCTGCGCCACGACTGTCCTCTAATAAATCCTTAATAATGTCAATAAAAGAATTTTGAAGAAAAGTGATAGTGCCCAAAAAGTACAGTTTACGAGGCACAAGCTGATCTCTCTTAAACATGGTTATAATATATTCAACCCTATTAATGTAGTACCTGCATATTTTTGTCGTCTCCATAAGCGTGTAAAGGCGCGTGTATGCTTCATATATATATATATATATATATAATGACTTTTGAAGGTACATATGTATGTATATTGTATGGTACAGAAGGCAAGTTAATACTAGCTATCTGAGGCGTCACGGGCGGGATAAATTGCAGCAATCTCTAGACGTCGCTGGGCTCTGATCCAACTCGGGATTCCTTTCACTTCGCTGATTTAACGAAACTGGTTTTGCTCTTCTACGTTTATTCTGTACTCGTTATTATTAGTGTTTTCCGGGTCAACTGCTCCATGGCAAGCAAGCGTTCCTTGATAAGAATTAAATTGACGTCTATCTTTGTGCAGAATAAATCCACTTCAGATGTTCTTGTTTGTGGCATTTCTGCTTATCGCAAATGCGAAGCGTTGGTTCTTATAAATGTTCCTTTTGTTACTGCAAATAATTTATTAAAATTGTAACCGTCTGTTCTGTTATACCGTTGTTATGATCTTTTAGTTTTTCAAGATTAATTTGTTCTGAGTTTCTAAATAATTGTGTTATTTAGAGAAGATAAAACTTACGTATTTATTTTTTAAGCAACGTATGTACTGTGGACTTATTTTATTATCTACTTCCCCAAATTTATCCAGATTTCATTTTTGTCAATTTTGTATTGGTTTTCTATGAACCGAACAGTACCATTAGCGGTAGCCATATTCTACAAGACCCACACATAACAACCCCCAGAACCGCCCCACGAAGCGATCGGAAATAAATTATCTTCCGTTTCCTGCGCAGCCTGCGCCTGGATGCTAATTGTTTTCGTTTTTTGCGCGAAACGCTCGCCGAGGTTTGCGCATTGTAAATCGTTGCTACAGTTTTTATGGTTACCCAGTTATTTATTGCTTTATGTGCACACCGCGAATTTGAGTGCGGATTAAGGTTTTATTGTGGTGGCTAATGGCAATTTATGAACTGTGCTACACAGCGCGGGAATGTTTACTTTTGTTATTTATTACGCTGTTTTTTTTTATTTACTCTTATTTTAAAATTTATACGAACCGACTGAGGTTTTCTTGTATCCGCAAAACATGAGTAAGTCAGCACGATTTTTTTAATACTTTGTTTTTAAATGATCGCATGCTGTATTACTGTATTATTTATTATTGCACTGAATGAACATTCACAAATAATGTTTAATTCATGACATTTTGGCAGCTTATATATCAACGTAGCAACTACAATAACTTAGTAATGTGTGCATGTGTGTGTAATAGCATTAAAAGTCAGTCTCGTTATCGTTAAATATTTAGCTTAAGTCAGTCAACGGAATAGTAATACCTACAGATATATGTATATGGGTAAAATATGTTACTATTTAAGAAGGACATTTTTGTGATATTAATAATATATAATATCCACAGATAATGACACATTCCATAAAATAATTGGCAAGTACGAGTTTTATTAGTTAAGCACTCTGTTCGACCATGTGTAAATAGTTTTTTTTTTCACTTCGTTCCCTATTAATACACTTATTTTGCCCACGTTGGCACTGCGTGTTGAGTGGTGGAACTCGACTTTGCGTTTTGCCTCGTTACCAGAGCGAAAAAATAAAAATATAATAATAATTTTATTCCGCCGAGAGAGAATCAAATCCACAGCCGTTGCGTTTACACATCGCACGCTAATATTTTTGCGACGTTGGGGCCGTTGGATCGTCTTTTATTTATTTATTGCATTTTCATAAAAACCTCATTGTTCCCTGCGTTAACGCACGTTAAATATAAACCAAATTTCAAGTATTAAATCACTCTAACTGAGCATTTAACAAGTTTAAGTGACAAGAGGTTAAGACGATATTAAATTTTGTCGGTTAAACATTTTGTTCGTTCGATAGTAGACGTGTACTAAATTTTTAATGCAAGGAACGCGACGTCGAGGCCACCGTAATGGGAGAGTAAATATCACAGAGCTTCTTATGAATGAATAATAAATATCACTCGTTCGTTGAACGCTGCAAATTCAACCGTCGGGAATTTTGCTGACTGCTTTTACTTAGATATTTGATATACGTACAAATTGTCCGATGAAGTTTATCGCAATAAATGGCTCTCCTTTAGCTATATCGATTTCCTAGTAAAATGAGCGCGGTCTACGATTTATTTGTGTGTGACATCGACCAGCAATTGGATTGTAGTTTCTTCAATTTAATCAAGGCCAATTAAAACTTTTATTTAAGAAAAAACCAGAAAGTTTAAAATAAAGCATAGTTAAGTTATCAAAAAAAAAATCTAGCAACACCAATATGGAAATATAAGACAAAATAAGTCGATATGTTACAGTACTTTAAAGCTGTGAATGGCAAAGTTTGTGTTTTCTCGTCGTGTTTGGCTTTGAGGTTTCTGTTTGGCGGCAGGTGGTAAATAAAACGTACATTGTTTCAAGCGCCACGCGCTAATTGCGCAGAAGTGTTTAATGAACACTTGTTTGCTGTTTGCTGGCTAAGCTATTCAGTCGGAATTCTATAGTGTACTTCAAAAATAATAGCGAGATTGGTACTACGTCAGCGCTCTATATTTTCAAACGATATCGCTTTCTTTAAGGATAGGTTGTCATGGAAAGTGTAGTGTTAGTATGGATAATAAGAAACGCAGTGTCATAACACTAGATTCCCTCTGCCTACTGCTGTGTGCGGGATAATGATTATTAAGGTATACAGATTAATGTCATTATACAGTATACTCTAGGCCAGCCCAGTAAAAAGGGTTCCAAAGTCGATAATAGTATGTAGATCCTCATTTTCATCGAGTGCTTAATAAATACTACATTTGATATAGAATTTTAAATTAATTTTATTTGCAATTTTTCGCACGAATAAATAACAATAGACGTTAGTATAAAAATAGACTAAAATAATATGCAGTATTCATAAAAAATGATATTGTTATAAGTACAAAATAATATATGTACGTCGTATAACATATTTATAATAATATATATCGTCTCAGATATACATTAACATATTTATCGCAGAGTACATAAATGACGCCGTTATACATTATAAGCTCTTTAGTAATGGTACTAAGTAAAATTTGCCATTTGTTGGAGTGAAATTGAAACAAAAAAAAAACATATAATAATAAATAATAATATGGTAGAGTATTATTCATAATTTACAAGAAAATATGCGAATTTAACAATTGCATTTATTTACTGAATTAATATATCTTGAGTTTGTTCATTTATTTTAACTTAAGTAAATATGTTGCCTAAACTTTTGCAACCTCTAAGTCTAAGAAATATTTAGTGTCTCCCACAGTAATGTAGAGCTGTTTGCGTAATGAACTTTTAGTTTAATTACTTGTTACGCATTCCCACATTATCTGAATGAAATATACTCTGCGCCATTGTGAAATACTAGAGTTATATTATGTAATTTTGTTAGCGAGATTGGTACTACGTCAGCGCTAGCGCTGTATCCCGTACACTGTGGGGTAGGCAGAGAGAACCTAGCGTATTAAGACACTCCGTTCCCCACTTTCTGTCGAATTTTAGAGGCATTGCGTGTTGAGTGGCAGAACTCAACGCCGCGCTTGTCCTCGACATCAGAGCGAAGAAATGGAAATATAAATTTAAGTAAATATTTCATCTCCTCGAGTGGGGATCGAACCCACAACCAGTCGGTTTTACAGTCACACCTTGTGCCCTGCGCCACGACTGGCCTCAACTGGTTAACTCAATAATGTAAAAATAAAATAAAAATGGGTCTTACAATCTTAGTTGAGGTGGATTGCACATTCGAAACTGTCTAAATAAATCTAAAATAGTAATTATTGTCTTTCAGAATGTTATGTCTTTCAGAATTAAACATTTTATTTAGATATTTTGAATACGGAGGTTGAATAGGTATGTGTGATTTCGTTACTTTCACAAGAGTTGTAAAAAAATTGGACTGAACTTTCAAACTGGTTTAGGGAAATTTGAAATGAAAGTAACGAAGTCAGAATATAATGAAAACTCTAAAATTTGATATTTTTGTCATCATGAGGAGCAGATAATTCCACTCAATTATGATGATTCATTGCTGATTTTATTAAAAAAAAGTTGCTATTATTTGGACATTTTTCAAGTTTTGTAAAGGATTCCTTGAATTTTCCTATTCTTCAAAAAAAAATTGTTTTAAGACAAAAAATTTACAGTTACAGCAATAAAGTGTAGTGTAGTCTTAGTCTTTATATTAAATGCGTATCGAATCATATATAAATTATAAAGACTATAAAATTCTTGTATAAAATATAAAACTGTGTATAAGATGCTTTATAAGAAGGTTTCTGTCTTAAAAGAGGCTCGATTTAAATTGTTCACTAATAAAGAGATGAAAAAAGAATATAAAATATTCGCGCTTGTACATTATTACACAATTTTTTTGCTTTATAAAAAGCTTATTAAGAAATTGATTTCAAAAGTTGACTTTTACTTTGCAACTAAATTTCTCGTTTTTATTTTTGTTTCAAGATATTTCTTAGACATTTAAGTACCAAAAAAGAAAATACGGAGTAGGTACATGCAAAAGTCAAATAAGATTAAAAGACGCAAATTCAATTTACATTAAATCTACTTTTCATACAACATCTACAATCTAAATATTCAGTTAACTTTAAAGGTTTTGGTTAATATTCAAGACGTCCTTTGTGATGACAGAAAACAATGTTCAAAACACGTCGAGGACAGTGTCTGGATATGTTTATTTAGGACAAAATGCTGCGTCTTGGCTGACGTCAAATATTTGTAACGGGTGATGACAAGATTCGAGAAAGACGAGAAACTCGAGAGTTGTCTATGTATCGATATCCTTGTCCATTCTCATTTAGGCCAAATTATCTTTTTGCTATAAATTATGCGTTAAAAGCTTCGATCAAACGTTTGATTATAACTACAAAATATTTATACTGTACAATATGTTTAAAATTGTATTTCAAAACACATATGAGGCCAGTCGTGGCGCAGCGGCACGAAGTGTGACTGCAAAACCGAATGGTTGTGGGTTTAATCCCCACTCAAGGAGATGAAATATTTATTTCCATTTCTTCGCTCTGGTGTCGAGGTTAAGCGCGGCGTTGAGTTCTGCAACTCAACACGAAATGCCTCCAGAATTCGGCAGAAAGTGGGGAACGGAGTGCCTTAACACTAGGTTCCCTCTGCCTACCCTGCTGTGTGCGGGATACAGCGTGAAGCTGAAAGAAAAATCAGCTGAATGAAAAAGAAAAAAAGGATGTTTAAAATTGTATTTTAAAACACATATAATTAGTACAAAAACACCGACAAAAACTACTACGGATTATCGCATAAATTATCCACTCATCTCTTTTCACAATAAGCATCACAGTCTATTTTTATCTGTATAAATAGAAAAACAGAATAAGTAGGCAAACAAACTAATTTGTAACAAGGGCTTCATTATGAAATTAAGTAAAGTAAATTTAATTCTAGATTACTTTGTAAACAGCGATAGCAGTGGCTTGCTTAAAAGGAAAAAAAAAATTGGACATCGCTGGCGGCGGACATCTCTACTAATGAAATCGACTAGTGGAATGTATATTACAAGGCTCTCTGTTTATTTTATTATAGTAACTGTGACTGGTAGTTTAGTTTGTCTAGGTCTGTTTGATGAGGATCCCGTTTTTGTATGTGGATACAAAGACGGCTAAACCTCTATATGGAAGTGAAGTATCTTTAGTACGACTAACAGCCCAATATATAGCGCTTAATTATTTAATATAATTAATACTTTGTGAGTCGTCATAGATTTTTCATGTAGGAAAAGCTACAGCGAAGAAAACGATAAAAAGTATGTATCTGTATCTTGACTTAGCTACAATAATAAAAATAAAATGTTGTCGCTTTAAAAACATTTGAGAATTTAATCATATTGCAATGCTGTATAGAATTTTGAAAGAAGTTTTTGAAAAATTACATGAAGAAGCATAGCGAGAGAGAATCTAATGTCAAGGCAGATGGTTTTTTGCATTCTACCAGTCTTCGATACATTATGTGTTAAGTGGCAGAGCACAGTTGTAAAAAAAAACATTAAAAGATTTAACCCAGTGGGGAACGAACTCACAACCACTGCGTTTACACTGCGTTTACCTTACCATGGCCTGAAATACTTATACTTCTATTTACATTTTAATCATTCAAGCACGTAAAATTACCTATTCTATCGCAGTAACATTTAAACAGAAAAGGGTCAAATACTTGAGGCCAGTCGTGGCTCAGAGGCACAAACTGTGATTGTAAAATCGACTGGTTGTGGGTTCGATCCCCACTCGAGGAAGTGAAATATTTATTTACATTTATATTTTCATTTCTTCGCTCTGTGTCGTGTCGAGGCAAAGCGCGGCGCTGAGTTCCGCTACTCAACACGCAATGCCTCCAGAACTCAGCAGAAAGTGGAGAACGGAGTGTCTTAACACTAGGTTCCCTCTGCCTACCCTGCTGTGTGCGGGATACAGTGTGAAGCTGATTTGATTCAAATACTTCTTTCCTTTATAATATATAACATATTAATACACGAATTTAAAATATTTACTTAAGCCTCACTGACATTGTAAGTTTATAGAAGAAAAATAAATATAAAGTAAATATAATATCCCATTTGGGCTCTCAATTCTCAGAGGGGTCGATTTGCATCACAAAGATGGAATCTATCCCTATAATCGCACGATGTATTCATACAAAAATTGTTCAATGTATAAAAGGAATCAATAATTTGATAAAATACGTTTTGTACCTTGAAATAACTTGTTGTGAAGGCAATATGAAGAGTAACGTAAATTGTATTAGTAGGTACTTTCGTATGAGAATAAATTTACTTTTAAATATACTTTTTCTTATAGTATTTTTTTTGTAATATGCAAGTAAATATATGAGATTTGTTTTGTACTCTAGATAAGTATATACCTTGTCTGTGTACCTATCTGGAGTGCAAAATAAATTTTATCTTTATAAATTAATTTAAGTTTAAAATTTAAAAAGCATCGCGCGTATTTGGTGGATATGAATCCATAATCATTTTTACGAGCAGACTTACATCAAAATTGAGCTACATGGGTGTCATAGTATAATTATATATAAATTATGGACAGAATCAATTCCTGGAAAAATATTTAGTGCATAGTTTACCCTAGATCAGAATTTGTCTTGGTCAAAGGCTATTTTATATTATGTCAAGATTGACTTTGGTCGCTATACCCATGTTTCCGTTTATCCTTCCTTTATTGTGAGGTTAATATTACAATAAGAAAAACTTAAATTTTATAAAATGTCTAGCTTTCATATTTAGTTTTTTTTATAGCTTCATGCGGTATCCTGAACATAGCATTGTAAGCAGAGAGAACCTGGGAACCTAATGTTAAGACATTTTGTGCCCTAATAATACACTTCCGTAACGCACTTTCCGCCAAATTCTGGAGGCACTGCGTGTTGAGGTGGCGGAACTCAATACCGCGCTTTGGCTCGACACCAGAACGAAGGAGTAAATAAATAAAATATTACATATTTCATTCCCCTCGAGTGAGGATCGAATCCACAACCTGTCGCGTTTACAGTCACACGCCTCACCCACGACTGGCCTTACGACGTTTCATTTCCATTTCTAATACCTTTTTGTAATATTTTATATGAAGTCCATTTTTATTTTCCTTTATACAAATAATACAAATACAGTACGGTCTATAATTATATATTTAATTAAATATTAAAGTGGTTTCAAAATTTTATCCTGTTTTTAGTCAATACATTATTTAAATGTCGTTAACACAACTGACAGTTTATTTAAAACGATATTTGTTATGGAAATTTATTTCTATATAATATTTGGTTGCTATCATTCTTTAAAAAGAGAAATGAATCTGCAATTTATACTGTCACGAGGTTATTCATTTGAATTATTAATATATTGTTTCTAAAAGATGAATTCATTGTAGGTAAATAATATGAAGTGGGTTTTAAGTAAGTTTTTTTTACTATGCAAATATGCGAAGGCAAACGTCACAATTTGATATGTTTTAAGACAAATTTTCCCAAAGACTAAATTCATATTTTAAATAATAAAAAAACTTATTATTAAAAGTATATACTTGGAAATGTACAATATACACGAAAAATGGAGTTTTTATTTATTTTGAGGCCAGTCGTGGCGCAGCGGCACGAAGTGTGCCTGTAAATCGACTGATTATGGGTTCGATCCCCACTCGAGGAGATGAAATATTTACTTAAATTTATATTTCCATTTCTGCGCTCTGGTGTCGAGGTTAAGCACGGCGTTGAGTTCTGCCACTCAACACGCAATGCCTCCAGAAATTGGCAGGAAGTGGGGAACGCGGAGTGTCTTAACACTAGGTTCCCTTTGCCTACCCTGCTAAGTGCGGGATACAGCGTGAAGCTGATTTTTTTTAAATTTATTTTTACAGTGGTAACAACAACTCTAATCAACTTCTAATTTTAGCTAGAATATTTGCTTATGTAAAAGAAGTACTTTACATATTTTTAGTAGCTTTACATATTTTTTTTATAGCATCACGAGGAATCCCGCATTTTGCTAACAAAGGGATCCAGGGAACCTAGTGTTTAGACACTCCGTTTCCAATTATATTAAAAGCCTTCTGTTTCCCCTCTTCTGCCGAATCTTGAGCATTTGCTCAATCGAAAATCGGACCCTGGGCCGCAGGGATCTCATATTTTATTTTGTCTTAGTGCACAAATGAGACGTAAAATATATTTTCTTTAAAAGTAGATACAAGATAAACACAGCTTCGACACATCTGATCAAATGCAAAGATTGTAGAGTTCACTCGAAGAAACGTTTACTTCTAACATTAATAAAATTCGGATCTACTACACATTATTTGTAAGCCAGCAGAAATTTATATATTCATGTTACTTTTCAAATTTCTTATTTCTTTTTTTTATATTTCATATTATAAAGTCAAGCTCAATCTTTATCAAGGAAATGATACAAATACGGTGCGCTTCATAACTATATATTTCATTAAACATTAAAATGGATTTATAATAATTTTATTCTTTAGTCAATACATTATTTAAATGGCATTAACATAACTGACAGTTTATTTAAAACGATATTTGTAATATTTGGTTGCTATAATTTTGTAAAGAGAGAAATGAATCTGAAATTTATACTGTGACGAGGTTATTCATTTGAGTTATTAATTTATTATTTCTAAAAGCGCTCGACTCTATTACTGGTTTTAATATTGTCACAAATTTAATTTGGGTATTGGTTTAAAATAAAAATAATAATTTATTAAAATAAGAAATATATTAAGTATCCAAGTATATTACAAGAGTATATGTATCTACTTGTAGATGATGTTGTTGAGAGACCATGAATTCATCGTGTGTAAATAATATGGAGTGGGTTTTCATTAAGTTCTTTTTGTAATGTAAAAAGACGTCACAGTTTGTTATTTTAGAGGACAAACTGTCTGTGCATATTTAACATTACTTACGAATTATATAATATAATCAAAGATTTTTTTTTCGAAAGAGATTTTTTTTTAATTTAGCTTTAAAATAAAAGGAAAAAATATTATTAAAAATATACATTCTGAAAATATACAATATATACGAAATATGGAGAACGGAACAGTTTACACATCTTATACATAGAAGTTAAAAGTTTTTGTTTTTTTTTATATAGGTAACAAAAACAACTTATAATTTTAGATAGAACATTTGTTTATCTAAAAGAAGAAAAAGAGACTTTATTAAGTCTTTTATTCGACAAAAAAAAAGATGAACATCTTATTTCGCGACATTAGAACCACTCGGGGACGATTTGCTACCAGTGCAAATATGTGTTCAGTATTCAATCCTCCCCGTTATTGCCCAAGCGGGACGTCGAGACCGAGTTAATCTTTATAAGGTAGGTTAACTTCGTCCCGTAGCAAATACAGTTTACAACATGCCGCTAATGAAAACATGTCCAAATTACTTTATATTTCCATATATATATATATATATATATATATATATGTATATAAATATAGGGTATAAAATAGAAAAATGTAGGTGTAAAATTGTGAGCGTGTCTGTGAATAGCATATTCGTGTAAATGTTGTATTTTTTATTAAATTTATATAAATTTTTTTGGGATACATTTTTGTTTGTAAAGTATTTTGGGTAGGCACCAGATTATTCTGGAGTGAGCACCGTCCGGAACCGATATTCCTACGTGCATCATAAAAATAATATTAGCTTATAATTAGAGGACTAAAGAAAAGTTCTTAGAAAAACAATAATCATTCAGCTAATCATAAGTTATATCTTGAGTATCTCGAGTGATCAAAGAATTTGGTACTCATATACTTGTACATCTCGATTCTTTTGTCAGTAATGCCCAGGACGAAGCAATATTCAATATCGATTCTGGCTTTCATTTTATATTATCAATTTTATAGGATCAAAATATTACTTAAAATTGAGATCAGTTCTTTTTAACCCGTCCACTTTACGATTTCTCTATATGCCAGATTTCAGTTTTCTACGTCTAGTAGTTATGACAGTCACTCAGTACACAGTACGGTTAAAGAGCTGGTCGCCCTGAAGTTAAGTTTTCTAAACTATTGCGCTCTGTTGACTCGGAAAGAAAATCAAAGATTGAAAAAATCCTAAAATCAAATCTTCCAAACTTCTTTAAACTAACTTCAGGGTGGGGTACTCAGAATATTTAAAGAATATGTGACTATCAACTTAATTATATACTAAAAATCCGATAAGTGCGAGTCGGACTCACCTACCGAGGGTTCGAGTTCCGTGGGACTTATAAAATTTTGCAAACTGAAAACTTCATTTATACTGCAAGTTCCTGCTTCTAGCGAAATTTAATAATTGTAGGTCTACGGGAAATACACTATACCCTATACGTTTTGATTATGCGGCGAATTTCATGCGAAATGCAACAAAAACGATGCATAAATGATGGTATCTTTGGATTGCATTCTTTAGAAGGTTGATTTTTTCTGTGCTCAAAGGAACGGTAGATTTGAATATTTATTAAACTCACATCTACATCTAAACTTAATACTTTCACGCGATTTCGAGTTGTCTTATTGCTCCATTTGTCTTAGGGCTCCATTTATAATTATAGTGTCAATACATTTACCTTATATAATATATAATTATAACATATAAGAGTAATTTAACTGATTCTATGTAATATTAAGGAGCGTGGAGTAACGCTACTAGTTTTATTTAGGCCATATCCAAAAAGATATACTATTGTAAAAATATATTTTAATATTTATGTTTTAAAATTTACCCAAGCCATCATATCCCACACAGTGCCTAGTTTGCTACTGTTTCGTAGATTTACTTATTTAGTTATCCAGAGAAAATCTGATGTGAACACATTCCGTTTGTAAAGTGCCAACTTGCAGTATTGCGTGTATGGTGGTGGAATTCAACGCCGCGTATTGTATTATTGTGTTTACAGTCAGACACTGTAACGCATGACGCCATCATTTAAAAAATAACAAAATATGTAAAAAATCACATACGTCTTTCAATTAAATCTTTTTTATTACCACAGTGTATGGTATACAAAACACCATGTAATATTATAATGATTTGCAATATTAACGTTAATGAAGGGTTATGAAAAGCCAAATTTATTAATTTAAATGAAATTTCACGACGTTTCCTCGTCTTTTCTATTTATCATTTGTAATTAAAGGTTGAATATGGCTTTACGACCCAGTTATATCTGATTATTCCTAGGATGGTCTCAGAGATTACGGTCGGAGCGATATCAAAGTAAAATCTTCCACTCCCTACTGGAATATTTACAATATTTCAATTTAAATGATGTCTCGTCTAAGATTTAGAGTGGCTGATTTGCATGACAAAGTCTCTAAGTAACCGTAGAAATATCTGATACCCGTGTTCCGATGCAAAGTCCGCTCGGCGTTACGAGTCGAGACGGATCCAAAGAACAGGAAACTACATGCTATCGATTTTCTCCATTTATGAATTTTAAATTGCATCATAACATTTCCAGGAGCAACAAAGAACCTTCAGCATTATTAGACAATTACATTTGTTTCTTTATTAAGGAAAAATTTACTCAACGAAATATAGTCTACAAATCTCGTAAAGATCACGACGTGAAGAAGAAAGAAAAAGTTAACATATTTTCCGGCTTTTAGGGAATTTGTTGTAAAGTATACTCTGAAAGTAAAGAGACTGCTTTACCTCAATAATGTATACCGAATAAAAAGAGGTTCGATTTTCTTAACAAAACTTCACTTTTCCGGTGTCAGTTCCACATATCCTTTTCAAATGTGATTTTAAAAGACGCCAAGATAATCTTTTTTCCTGTTATTATTTTAAGCACACAGTTTATTTTATCTCTCGCTCTGCTTTGATATTTTTTCATAAGTAAACAAATATTCTTATTAGATAGCTAGTGGGCTAGTTATTTAAGATCCTTTAGCGCAGCGTCTAACCCCTTTGATTAAGCCATAATAAAATAATATATATTTAGCAGGCCCATATGTAGTGCTCAATTAATTTATGTTTTTTTTTAATATTTACTGATCGCTTATATCATTATGGTGATCACAGACATAATCTAAAAGAATCTGGTGATAAATCTTCGTTTTTCACTCGTGTTTCGCTATAGATTCAGTAGTCCAATGCCGCACTTTGCTCCACAAAGAATCGAGCAAAAATATTTTTTTTTTACATAAAAACAAAGACAAATATACAGGACTACGCGCCCCTCTTCGTTAAGAGGGGCGCGTAGTCCTGGGCAGGCAGGTCCTGACTCGTTAGGCCTTCCTTCACACTCGGAATGCTGCGAAGTCAGATGACGTTTTAGTACAACCGTTCAGTATGCCACTCGAAGGAGAAGTGAAATTCGCATTGCTCGTTCCCACTATTATAAGAACGACGCGTCATTCACTCCATTTACAAAAGCTGACAATTGACATTGACAATTTGCTGCCATCCTCTGTGCCATCATACACCCAAGTCAAACAAACTTATATATATATATATATATATATATATATATATATATATACATACATACATATACATACATACATATACATACATACATAAATATATTTTATAAAAATATTGGCGGACGGCGTATATAACTAGAAATATTCCATAACATGTTACGTCGTTATAAAACTCATAAGATTAATTTGCAATAGCCACGCTCACTATCGTCATATCAATTTATATAATAACACAAATACAAGAGTCAATCTGGTTAAATCTGGTTTATTTACTTACTTCCCGAAATAATTTTATGCAAATATACGTACATTATGCATTAATTATAACCTGAAGGCATATAATTTAACATCCGGTGGGGTAAAATGGCCGTGTAAACTTTTACTTTAGCATATTAAATTTTTTATACATACGAAAAATGGCCATATATACCTGACAATTGGCTTGTTATGACGCCAAAGGTCGTACAGTTTGGTACAGTTTGGTGCTGATTGTCCTCTATTAAAATTTCTATTAAATATTTAGGAAATATTTGAGGCCAGTCGTGGCGCAGCGGCCCGAAGTGTGCCTGTGTAAAACCGACTGGTTGTGGGGTCGATCCCTACTCGAGGAGATGAAATATTTACTTAAATTTATATTTCCATTTCTTCGCTCCGGGTTCGAAGCTAAGCGCGGCGTTGAGTTCTGTCACTCAACACACAATGCCTCCAGAATTCGGCAGAAAGTAGGGAACGGATTGTCTTTACACTAGGTTCCCTCTGCCTACCCTGCTGTGTGCGGGGTACAGAGTGAAGCTGATTTTATTAAATATTTAGTTACATTTGATTAAATTAGAAGTCATAGAAAGTAGGTCGAGGTTGCATATGAAAATTGTAAAGCTAAACGTGTAATATACAGCTTAATTATTTGACTTTAGGAACCATAACTTTAATAAGTCTACGCTATCCACTAGAGAACGTAAAAATATATTATTTTAATACTTGTTCTTTTCTTTAACTTTTCTAATAAAACAACTATGATTATGTACAAATTTGTATTTTTTGTATCAAATTTAATATCAAATTTCGTATTACAGTTTGTCCAATATCATATAAGCAAACGTCACAAGTTATGAAAAAAGGTTTAATTGTATTGTAGCCATAACGAAATAATAATATGTTAGCAATGCGTGGGGCATGTATCTTGAACAATTGGGCTTTACGAGACCGCAGTGACAGACTATGGCACTTAGTGGTTCATACGTTTGTTGAACACTTTCATTGTTTGATTTATACAGCTTTCAGTCATGCTGTAACATTTATTCACGAATCGTAGGCGTTGTGACAAGTAACTACAGTATATTCAACTCGTTGTTTTGGTTATAATTATTATTCAATAAAAAATAAAAAAAACTAACATGGAAATCCAATAATATCAGGCTTAAGAGATATCTATATATATAAAAGGACTTGTGCTGACTGACTGAGGTAAGACGCACGCAGAGCCGTAACCGCTGATGGTAGAAACGTGAAATTTGGGCAGATGTTTGTTTTCATATTCTGGACATCCACTAAGAAGGGAATTTGAAAAATTTTAACCCTAAAGGGATGAAATAGGGGTTGAAAGTTTGTATGGAAAAAAAAAATAATCTGTACCGATTTTTATAAAATTTGAAATTCAGATTCTTAAAAATATTTCATTGAACACGTGTTTCATGGTTTTTAAGAATTCACCCCCTAAGGGTTCAAATAAGGGGTTCAAAGTTTATATGGAAAAATCTTTAAATTGCCACCGATTTTTATAAAAATTTAAATTCAGACTGTTAAAAATATTTTATTGAACACGTGTTTCGTGGTTTTTTTAGAATTCACTCCTAATAAGCGGGCGAAGCCGCGCGCGTCCTCTAGTTTATAATAAATAAAAAAATCTTGAAAAGCTTTTAATAGTAAAACGTTATACTAAATACAATTATAGAGGTTTTCTGTTACAGATGTCAACTTTAGTTCGTAGGACATGCGGTGTCGAATATAATGAATAGAATGAAGAAGAATGTGCTCAAAAGCTTTGGGCACGTTGAAAGAATGAAAAGATTGTAAGAGAGGCAGGGCGAGACTTCGGTTGATCTTACAGTACAGTATAAATGATATTGGACAAAGTTCATGAAAAAGCATGAGAACCCCCCGAAGGGCATGTCTGGAGAGTTTGATGACGTAGGAAGAGGTTAAATAGTTTTACAGAGACCGCAGATTTTGGCACTCCGTTCTCTGTATATTTAACAAAAAAATATTAATTAACGGTATGGGTAACAGTGAAAGTCAAGCTTGTTATCATGCAATCTTAACAATAAAAATCAATATTTCGTCTAACAAAGAAAATTAAATGTAAATTTTGTATTTTTTACGAAGAACCATACAATATTTTATGATACGATTAATATAACAAAATATAAACAAACTTCATATGAGATCGAAATAGAGAATGTACGAGCGCTTAACAAATGTCACGGAAGTAGTTATGAGCGGGCTTTAGTATGTAAATACGATTGAAATTGAGTTGTATCATTTGATTTTACGAGCTAAACCATTTCGTTGTTGAATTGACAATATTTGTTTCATAGAAAAGCGAATGATGGAGGTGGCGTGAGCTTTGTGGTATCTCTGATGTACAGTAATTGGAAATTTAGCTATAGTAGTGTATAGTTAAGAAAGGCACGGTTTTATGTATTTGTCTATGCAATAACACAATTGTTTCTTAAACATTTTGAATCTTTAATTAACTCTTATTATTTGTTTTTCTATTTAGATATGTGCTTAAACTGGATGCATTTGTATACTAAAAGTAAAATTTGCGTATGATTATAATGATTTAAAAAAAAATAGCTTCACGCTGTATCCCGCACACAGCAGGGTAGGTAGAGGGAACCTAGTGTTAAGACACTCCGTTCCCCACTTTCTGCCGAATTCTGGAGGCATTGCGTGTTGACTGGCAGAACTCAACGCCGCGCTTATCCTCGACACCAGAGCGAAGAAATGGAAACATAAATTTAAGTAAATATTTCATCTCCTCGAGTGGGGATCGAACCCACAACCAAGCCACGACCACGACTAGCCTCTTATTATGTCCTCTCTTACTATTATAATGATTTTATTTAACTAATTCAATATTTTCTATTAAACCAGTGTTATTAAAATGTATTTTATGTTTGATAAATTCACTTTTTTATATTTTTGAGCATAATGCACGGCAAAACGGCTACCAGTTCCGTAATAAACTTGTGTCTTCAATTGAGGCATCCCTTGTGAATGTTTCCTCATGAGGTGAAAAAAACTTGGTTCAATTCAATCCCAAGAAGACACACGTATGCGCGTTAACCACAAAAAAATCCTATTTGTCGTATCGTCAGCCTTCCAAACAGCCAAGTGACGACTGGCTTCAAAGAGGGGGGTTGGGGGTCATCAACAAAACGAGGATGATCACTTACCATCAGGTGACCTGTACGCTCGTTTGCCTTGTCTTTTTCCATAAACGGAAAAAGATTAGATCATTATAGATAGATTTAGAAATTTAGATATTGACGTGATTCCGCTCTAATAGAGATCTCTATGTTGCGTTGTTATTGATAAATGTTCTTGGAAATGCTGAAACTGAGGATAGATTTAATCTTTGATACTCACTCAATTTTCGCTATATTATATTTAGGACATCTTAAGAGGTAAGTATAAGTTGCTACTTCAAGTGCTAGAGTATTAATTTACTTTTCACTCAACGTGTCAATATTTTAAATATAATTTAGATTTGAATATTATTATGAACCTTCGTTTTTTTAAAGTCCGTCTGACATCTTTGGAATGTTGGATTGCACATAAAAATATAAGTCTATCTGTCATGTCCAATATTTCATGAAAAAGAAATATCATAATACATATATTTTTATCTTTCATATACTGAAAAGCAGTATTTAAAGTGGGGTTTATTATATTAATTGTATTTCGATCGCAGCTTTACACGTGTGATCTATACGATTGTGGTTTTTTTACTGTTTATACGGAAATTAAAATTCTATGTTTTTTTCCATTCCAAATATTAATATTACCGACCTTATAATTGTCGACTTTATTTAAATATGCGGATTATAAACATAAACATTTCTCTAGAAACATTGCATTAGTGAAAACCGCATTTATTTCAGTAGCGCCGCAGTTTGAAAGATCTAAACGTGCACCGTTGAGAAGTATCTTAATTTTTTGCACCATCATGTATATCATTTGTTAAATTTATTCAATTTAATAATGTTAGAATAGTGTACCTAACACAATTATTTTGCAGTAAGTAAATAATAAGTAATATATTCATAATACTATTCTATTTAATATTATTGAATAACTAATTTATTATTTTTTATAATTTAGCATACATCTTGCTTATGATTTTAGCGTTTAATTCTTGTTTAGAAACTGACCCACCGATACAAAAATCTCTAAAAAGCCTAAAACCCAAACACGATACCTCTACTGTTGGTTGATGAAGATTCGGTATCCAGAAGATACTGCAGTATCAGCCCAAGCTTATGAAGAGTAGAAAATATTCTTAAAGTATCCTCTCGATACGAAATATCGTATCGATTAGACCAAATAAACTCCTTGCACCTTATCGGCTGAATATATTTTTTTGAACCGTAACTAAGAACATTCTCGAAAAAATATTTGTAAAAACAAAAACCCCGACTGCATCAAACAACAAATATTTTTCCCGACTGCTAAGGAAGGGTTATGTTTTTCGCGCGTATCTTGTATGTATGTAATATTCTTTATTACCTCGTATCTCCAGAACCGCTGAACGGATTTACATATTTGAGGTATCGTTAGATTCGTATTAGCAGCCCAAGTGTTCTTAGATAGGTGACGTTAATAAAAAATAATCATGGCGGCTGTGGTACGCCATTGGACTTAGTGAAATAAATTTTTTTCGTTTCGAATACCACAATATGGGTATCAAATTCAAGAGCTCAATTTCAGGATTTCAAAAAGGTATATCATGATTATCATTACCATAATAAGTTCTAACAAAAAAATGAAAAATAAAAAAATATTTGTAAAAACATAAACCCCGACTGCATCAAACTAAAAAGAAAATAAACAAGTCCAATAGTTTATTAGGATTAACAGTCGGGACCTATAAGTAATTCTTCAATCAATAAAATCTTTACCAGGGACCCCGCAAAATTTAAAGAGGTCCCGACTTTTAATCCTAATAAACTATTGGACTTGTTTATTTTCTTTTTAGTTTGATGCAGTCGGGGTTTTTGTTTATACAAATATTTTTTTTTACAAATATTTTTTTGTTTTTTCATTTTTTTGTTAGAATTTATTATGGTAATGATAATTATGATATACCTTTTTGAAATTCTGAAATTAAGGTCTTGAATTTGATACCCATATTGTAGTATTCAGAACAAACATTTTTTTTTCACTAAGTCCAATGGCGTACCACAGCCGCCATGATTATTTTTTATTAACGTCACCTATCTAAGAACACTTGGGCTGCTAATACGAATCTAACGATACCTCAAGTATGTAAATCCGTTCAGCGGTTGTGGAGATACGAGGTAATAAAGAATATTACATACATACAAGATACGCGCGAAAAACATAACCCTTCCTTAGCAGTCGGGAAAAACAACATCTTAAAAGATGGCGTGCATCTTATGTGCAAAAAAAATATACAATACTATATAATTATTTACAAAACAAGGTCATTTCAGTATGCATTCTAGCTTGAAGGCTTAGCACAGATTTTGTAGTTGAGAAAAAAGGAAAAAGGTGCACCTAAAAAGCTTTTGCCATTGTTTCCCCAAAGTAGGTTAATCATGGAAAGAAATGTAATAAATTAGGCTTACTTTCAGTGTACCTGCGTGAACACAAATCCCGAGTAGATTTAGATCTAGCCTTGCCCTGATAAATTAGCCAACGATTAGTGGTTATATTAAGAGCTTTAGTTACGTGGTGTGGATACCTTCACGATTTAACACTTTAATGTAATCTATGGTTTAATTTATTTTGTTTTTGTTTTCATTGTGTAAGTAAATCTATAAAAATAAAACTATTATTTGAGGTCAGTCGTGGTACAGGGTTCAAGTGTGTGACTGTATACGCTGTGGCTGTATACGATTGGTTGTGAATTCGATTCCCACTCGAGGAAATTCAATATTTATTTAAATTTATATTTTCAATTCTTCACCCTCATGTCGAGGCAATCCGCGGTGTTTAGTTCCGCTACTTTACATGCAATGCCTCCAGAATACGGCGGAAGATGGGAAACGGAGTGTCTTAACTACCTTGCTGTGTGCAGGATACAGCGTGAAGCTGATGTTTTATACGATTATTACTTATCATATAATTTGAATATTTAATTTTTGTAAAATAAAACAAAAGTTAGTTATACAACATATATGTATATATTTATTTTATTATATTAAATAAATGTTGTAAGTATAAATCTTTTGTACCAATAAGCATATTTTTTTCACGTAGTGCTAAAAAGTTATTCATAAAATAATATATGATTTCACTAGAAAAATTAAAATGTATTTTTTTTTCTTTCCTAAGTGTGAAATAACACTTAAAAATGTCATAAATGTATATTTATTTATTGATGATGCAAAGATAATTCATTATAGATGTTTTGAATAAAATTGGTTGTAAATCGTAAATAAATAAAATATTATACTGATTTAGGGAAGTAAGTAGTCAATTGTATTTTTAAACAATTTTTAAAGTGTTATTCCACACATAGGAAAGAAAAATACTTATTTAGAAAACGTATAAAAATTGGAACGTAGCGGGACTCGAACCCGCGCCTCCTGGAAACCGACCAGGCGCTATGACCACTAAACCATACGTTCTCATCGAGCTACGTCGAAATTTTTATACGCTTGTTTTAAAAATGTTTAAAAATATTTTAAAAATAGTATTCTCTCTTGCCAAACGATAATTCTTAGTAATTATCTTCGGGTAGCGGAAAATCTCCCTACAGAGATAACAACATAATAATATAATAAAAATTTCGGCGTAGCCCAATGAGAACGTATGGCTTAGTGGTCAGGGCGCCTGGTCGGTTTCCAGGAGGCGCCGGTTCGAGTCCCGCTACGTTCAAATTTTTATACGTTTTCTAAATAAGTATTAGTCAATTGTACCCCATACCATGGTTGTGGACTTAAATTTAGCAAAAAATTGAGTGTTCTATTTGGTAAGCGACTATTACAACCTTGTAGCACGTAACTAAATGCAATAAGATTTTATGTCATAATTAACTAGAATTTAACAAAAATATGTTTTTACTTTCATAAAAATATATAGCAAAAACATCATATTATTTGAAGTTTTATTAATTACAATTCTAAAAATATAAGTTTCCACATCTACAAATATCTTTGTAGCGAAAAGTTTATAACGAGCTGGTTCTTATCGCGCTATCGGTGGCATAAGTACCCAAGTTTATACTCAGAATATAATTTCGAAAACATCATTTTGCTATTAAATTTAATTTATTTGAACTAGATTTGAAATCTATACAAAAGTATTATAATTAAATTTTTATACTTAGAAATATCGACTAGGATTACTCTATTTTGATAATACTAATGCGGCGGCGTTTATTGCAGAACCTAGAAGGCAATTTGCATATTAAATAGACAGCCTATTACAGAAACATTACATTTATTGAAATAAATATTGCAAAAAGTAAAATTCCCACACAATGTAGGATAACAAAAGGAAATCCACAAACCCTCCACTCACAAACTACAAACACACTCCATTCCACATTAAGATACTTCCGTCCCCCACTTTCTGCCGAAATTTTGAGGTATTACGTGCTGAGTGGCGGAACTTAACGCCGTGCTTTGCTTTGTCATCAGAGCCCGGGAATAAAAATTAAATATTTCACTCCCCCAGTGGGTATCTAACCCATACAGTCTCTACACGATGGCCTCGACAGAAAATTATATTTCGCATGACTTTATAATATTAAAATGTTAAAACATTCTTCGATCATAATTATATTGGATGTTTTCGTCTGTTCAATAAAGAGTTCTGTGAAAAATACACAAATAATAACAAAATCGTAGATCACAACAGGCAGCACTCCTTAACAATACTTTAATATTGGCTCGAAGCAATCAATTTATGAAAATGGATCCTCGAATAGATTAACATATATTTTTTCGAAATTGCCGAAGAATATTCAGATCTCTCCAATTTTCTCTCAAAGTTGGGTACTCTATTGAAATTCTGACGATATTGAATATTTCGATCCGGAGGTTGTCAGGCAAAATGCATATGTATGAGAGTTATCCTTCCAGCACTTATCGTTTGTTCACTCATTAGTTTCTCTTTGTTTTATAAAATAATGATATGACATAAGACTGACTTTAAATTAAAATTGAAATATAATTTTAAAGTTTTGAAACAGTTTTTGGTTATGTTTTTTTTTCTTGAACCTAATGTCGAGACACTCCATTTACTCTCTGAATTGGAGACTTGTCGGGTGGTGGAACTCAACGCCACGGTTTGTCGATCAGAGCGAGGAAAAAAAAAACATTATTTTCCGGACTTAAGACTACATGCACAAGTCAAGTTTAAAAACAGCTATCAGCTTCACGCTGTATCCCGCACACAGCAGGGTAGGCAGAGGGAACCTAGTGTTAAGACACTCCATTACCCACTTTTGTGTGAGTGGCAGAATTCAACGCCGCGCTTAACCTCGACACCAGAGCGAAGAAAATGGAAATATAAATCTAAGTAAATATTTCATCTCCTCGAGTGGGGATCGAACCCGCAACCAGTCGGTTTTACAGTCACACTTTGTGCCCCTGCGCCGCGACTATATATAGTTTTTTTTAATATAACACACATTTTAAAGACTAATTACGTATATGCGGGGAGGCCAGTCATGTAGCAGGGGCCCAAGGGTATAACTGTAAACAACAGGTTATGGTTTCGATTCCCCCTTGAGGAAATAAAATATTTAATATTATCATTTCTGCGCTCTAGGATACAGGCAAATAGTGGCTTTGATTTCCGCCACGCAACACGCAAACGCCGTTTTCAAATTTGGCGGAAAGCGGGGAGCGGAGTGTCTTAACACTAGGCTCCCGCTGCCTATCCCGCTACTAGCGAAATAAGCGTAAAAATAAAATTACAGAAAAAATACCTATATAAGTCCTACATATGTACGAGTAAACTGTATTTGAATCAAGGATGATTGACGATTATTATCATAGTTCATTAATTAATGAGTAGTGATAGTGAAGAGCACAATCGTGTCTTCGCATAATATTAAGTTATATCCAACAATACAATATGAATTTCGTCCCATTGGGTAAAGCATATGTTTAAATAAAAATTATACGAATTTCTAATATTTTCTGTATGTAGTTTTTTTTTAAATTATTCTTCTTTTTAACTTTATTTTTAATTTAAAATTTTCTTTTTAACATAAGCTAAATGTCACGTTAACATATTAAGATATATACTTTGATTAATTATTTGGTAAAAATATTCATATATTTTTTAAAGTGTTATTCCACACTTAGTAAATGGCCCGCTTAGAAAACCTAGTCGGTTTCCAAGAGGCACGGGTTCGAGTCCCGCTACGTTCAAATTTTTATACGTTTTCCAAATAAGTATTTTTCTAAATAAGTATATTCATATTAATTTATTTTGTAAAACGGAAATTGATTAAACGAGAAAATGCATTTCATTTTCCATAGTGTAGGCTGTGTACAATGTCGGGTCGTGCGAGGGTCTACTTTAAGTGGGTAAGCTATCGGCTTCCACTGCAAGAGTCACATACACCCGGTTTCAATTTCCATAGCGGGGACTCGTAACTAGTTTTCGTTTTCGTTAAAAGCCTATATGCGTTTGGATCGAATCAGTGGTCGACATTGTAGAATCTTTAGCATAAAACTCTTTCAGATCCATATTGCTAATTGAAAGATCTCTGTAATCTAGTGATGATGAAATTGATCTTTAATAAGGATTTCAATAATCTTGTCTTGATATGCAGACGCAGCAGGCTGAGGAAATCTCATTCTCTCATTGGGGGTCGGATCCAGGCGTCACAAATTAACTAATCAAGGTAACAAAAAAAATATCAATAATAAATATGAATTTATGTAAATACAGACAGACTCTTTTCAAATGTGCCATGATGGCCATTTAAATTATTTACTTTGTTATGTTAAGTAAATATAAAACATTTTTTTGTTTTATAACTAAATGACAAGACACTCTGTTCTCCGCTCATTCTCATTAAATTCGCAACAGTGCGACTGTAAACGCCACGGTTGTGGGTTTATATTTCTACTCGAGAATATTAAATATTTTATTTTTTCATTTCCTCGCTCTGTTAACCAGAACAAGAATTTGGACGAACGGAAATGTTTTAATAGAAAACGGTATTTCTTATCACTAGGTTCCCAGGTTCCCTCTGCTTCTGTGTGAAATTAAAAAAAACAAATTTAAGATATTATGTGTTAAGTGGCAAAACTCAATGTAACACTTCATGACACCCACTGCGCCATAATATTCCCAAAATTATCTTGACACTATAATATGTAATTGGAATAATCGTCGGCTTAGAGAGTAAACTTGCTAAAAAAAAGTAAAATATGATCTTTATATTATTTTATGTAGTAGAGAATACAAATCAATTTTCGAAATTGTAAAAAGTTCTGATAATACCTACTCATCATTTTAAACACATTTTTTGTCTCTCCTGATATTTTGATTGAAATTTTAATACTTATATATTTATTTCATTTTAATTTCAATTTTAGAATAAATATCTGTAAAGATTAAAGAACCACTATTGATCTTTATATTTTCATAGTATATTATATGACGTGATCACAACGTTCCTGTATAAACGTTCAGATACCTCCTACGTGATATTTTAAGCTTTTAGGAAAATGTTTATTTTTCCCATTGGAAGCTAAGCTGAAAAAAATATATAATATTTTATATCATAAAATATTTGATATCATAAAATATTTGAGGTTAGTTCTAGCGCAGGGTGGCGCACAAGTGTGTAACTGTAAATGCGAAAGGTTGTAGGTTCTATTCCCACTCGAGGTTACGAAATATTGAATATTTTGATTTCTTTGCTCTTCGCTTCGCTCTTGAGGCAAAAGGTGGCGTTAAGTTCCGTCACTCAAAACACAATGTCTTCAGAATTTGTCGAAAAATGGGTAGCGGAGTGTCCTGCCTCCCCTGCCTTGTCCGGGATACTGCGTGAAATTTTAAAAAAATGTTCATTTGTGTATGTATAGAATAAGGAATACTATCACATAATATAATCAAAATTGAATTTATAATTAAGTGTTTAATATACATAGAATTTAATCAGTCCATTCGATGGACAAATATCTTTAGAGGACGAACACAATGATTGAAGAGCCATTCAATTATATTGAGTCGACAATGCCCTGGGATCAAGATACAAATAACCTAAGTAAACCGAGACTGGCTTCAGTTCTTGAATGTCATTGAACATAATACTCTTCTGAGTCGAACATCAAAGCAGTCTTACGTTTTCCATATTACTTGCGTAATAACACAAAATTTGTATGTAACATTTTTCTTTGTAAGTATTTAAGATCAATATCTTCAGATCGAATGGAAAATAATGGGTATTATTTTGTTTTTCAACAGTAAGAAAGAGTAATGCGAGTATGTGATGTGTCTATGGATTTAGTAACGTCTCGTTTGAGAAGGAAATCGTGTGATACGAAATATCGAAATATTTGATCGTTCTTATCGATATGACTTACTCTATATCAGGACTGGTTTCTAGAAAACGCTTAACAAAAATACTACCATATACATGTCTTTATCATGTGATGGCTAAAATTTCAAAGACATTTAGCAGCTCTTTCGACTTATAACAATTACTACTTGCAGGCGCGTTCACGCCATTTTCGTAAGCCTGCCGTATTGTATAAGTGCGAATTAAACGTAACATTCCCCATTGTGCCCCGGTTCTATTACCCTCTGCCACCGCTTGGGGTTAGAAACCTATATAATAAAATGATACGATTTTGCCTTTGTTATACTGGAAATGAGTACTTGTAAGTGCTCCTTAAAATATTTTACATATAAGATACTCATAGATAGATCATAGATATATGTAAATAAAAAAACAGCTTCACGTTGCGTCCCGCATACAGCAGGGTAAGCAGAGGAAACTTAGTGTTAAGACACTGTGTTCCCGATTTTACGCCGAAATCTGGAGGTATTTCGTATTGAGTGGCGGAACTCAACACCGCGTTTTGCCTCAACACCAGCGAAGAAATGTAAATATAAATTTAAATAAATATTTCGTTTCCTTGAATGTGGATCGAACCCACAACCATTCGCGTTTACAGTCACACTTTATGCCCCTGCGCGATGATTGGCCTCTAGAAATATATATTTATGTAATAATTAAAAAAGTTATTTAATTGAGAATAGTGGAAATATTCAAAAAATGCACATAATAAATTCAGCGCAAATAAAAGTACAAATATTCTATGTTGGCGCTAATAAAATTTAGAAAAGACAAATTTTGCAAACCGTATATTTTGCGTCATGGAATTCACTCGAAGCATGAATGAATGTGGAATTATTCAGTACCGTAGAATATAGGATGGAAGTGATACAAAATATTTTAGGTCCTCATATGAATAATGAATTAGCTTCTGTGATCGTTGTTATGCAATGGAGAGTCTGTATAGCGTTGTAATATTGCTTTTAGCTATTTCTTGATTTCTTGACTATACTCGTAGTGTGTTAGTCTGTCTCAAATTACAGTTCTATATTGATAAATATATTATCATTACTTGTTTCTTATCTTAGATTTTAAATGTTTTTTAATGTATCAAAATTAGGGCGAACGTGGGGAACGTGTCTTTACACTAGATTCCCTTTGCATACTCTGTTATTCGGGAAAAAGAGTGAATCTGCATTATTTGCTATGTATTCACGGCAAAAACTGTATAGGCCTGAATTGTGATACCATTTCCAACGTAAAAGTCAATACTTATTCTAAGTTATGAATTTTATTTTTACAAAACTACCCTCAACTAGAAATTCCATGTTCATTTTTATTGTTATTCCTAACTGTTGTGTATTTTGCGCCAAATATGAGTGTGTGTTAGATACGGGAGTGCTAACATGTATGTAGTTTTCATATGAAATCAGTACACAAGGAATGTAATAAAAATTAGTGGTACTTTTTTAGCTTCACGCTGTATTCAGCATATAGTGGAGTAGGCAGAGCGAACATAGCGTTAAGAGACTCCGTGCCTCTTTTCCAGGTAATCATCGAGTTCAGCAAGATTGCCTGTTGAGTGGTGGAACTCAACGCCGCACTTTTTCGTCTGACCAGGAAATTAAACTAAGGATTAGTTTAATTTCCTGGTCAGAAGTATTTATTAGGTTAACGACACGAAATTGCTTTGAGCTGCAATAATAAGAGACAGAAAATTTTGCGCCCAAATGTAAAGAGTTGAGATATGGTCTTTTCAATTTTAGATTTTCAATAATCAGCTCAATTCACGAAGATAAATGAGAAAAATAGTTTTAGATCCTTAATCTATATAAATAATCCATTACAGTACTACAAAAATTAATGATTTGTTAATTTTAATTACGTCTAAGTCTAAGTCTATTTTAACGCACTTATTAGTGCATATAGTTGTAGTATAAATAAAGAAAATGTCAATTAATTAATGAAAAAACAAAAATATAGTAATAGTAATAAAACTATTTTGAATCGATTAAAATCGATCATATTTTAAATAACAGATGTGACAGCTAATTGACATTGACTCCTTGTCTAATGATTTTGGCATTTTTCTCTTCACTTGATACATTTTGAATGCTTTCCCGTTTGTTTTTCACGGAATTTTTCTCAGTAATCATCTATTTCATAGAAGCTGATATTATAGAAATTGTGTTGTGAACTTAACCTCAGTTTTACCAAATCTCTAAGATTGCCAAATTGTTCTGAGTTTGCTGATTGACAGAATTTTAATATCATATCATTTTCATATCTTTACATTCTGGGCCCAATAATGTATGCAATCACTTCGGTCTCCTCTCTAAATTACTATTAGTAATTGTGTCATTAACTTTATATTTGACTTATAGTTTTTATTGACTGTAAAATATTATATCAATTATAATCTTTAATAAACGTAACTGCTTATGCAGATGTTTTTATCATGTTTTTTTTCGGCTCTGTCAGAGACATTGCTTTTAGAGTATCTAAAACTTGTATGAATGATCGCAGAACTTAACGCCTACCTTTTGGTAATCATACATTTTGTTAGATACGCTATCCCGCATATAGCTGAGAGGCAGAGGGTACGGGAAGTTCCCCATTTCATCATAGTTATAAAATGATACGGAATTTAGTTTATAAAAATATTTTTTACCCAATTCGTCTAGAGTAAAAAAATATATGAAATCTGAAATTAACCTATAATATAATATTATATTATACCTTTCTGAGTGTTATTTTAAAGTAAGTGTGTACAGTAACGTTAAAAGCCTTCAAACGTAGCTTTGAGAGAGCTATGCTTTTATAAATATAATCCATTTTTCCTTTCAAGTTAAAAAGGCCCACCTTTAACTTGTAAGTTAAATAATAAGTGGTTTTCGGTCTAAGTATAGAGCTGTTATAGTACGTTCGAGTTTAACAATGCAGAAGTTATTATTGACGTTTATACCTTATTTAGAATTAATGAAATATTTTTTCTAAACGACGTTTTTTTTATTGTTAATACTAGCAACCCTCTTGCGGTTTCGCCAGCTGAGACTATATAATTATTAATTAGCGGCTTTGTCGAAAAACATTTTTTAAAATTATATAACTTTGCTATTTATAAACAGACTGAAACAAAAAAAGAATTTAAACACAAAATTTCAATGTTAGCTTGTCAAAGTATGAAAACTGCAATTAAATTGATTAAGCGGTTTACAAGATTAACGTGAACAAACGCACAGTTAAAAAGACAAAAAAAAAACATTGTTCATCAATCAATCGGTTCTATTACGTTATCTATTAAATGGCACCAATAACATTTTCTCTCATGTATCTTTCATGTACAGACACAGATCCATACCGATTTTATTAGTATTAATAAGTATAGGTAAGAACAAAAATAACGACCTAATGTAGTACTTTAAAAAAAATAATGCACAAAAGTTTAAAAAAAAATTACAAATACAATTACCTATCTCCCACGTACAATGACCTACAAGTAGCTAAATGTAATTGTAATAGACACCCTACTGCTTTCCAGATAAAATTGTAGACTTATTCTTTGCCTCTTAACTTTTGAACGCTAAAGTTGAACCATTCATCTCAGCGACGTTTTAAGTGCTTAAGTGGCCGAGTTGGATGGTGAAATCGTGTTTAATTTTTCCGAGCACGGAAAAACTGAATTTTTGTACCACTGTATGCAATATGAATTATGAATCAGAAAAACGTTAAGTTCAGTTAAAGATTTCGCCGCATATCAACGTAATCTACTTTAATAAATTAAAACTTAAGTTCCGTTTAAGTAACTCTTAAGTAAATCTTTTAATTTTAATAATAAAAAAAATACAAAATTGGCATCTTTTGTAGGGTTTTTTTTACTTTGTGCATTACACACTAAAGAGAAAAAAAACATATAAAACTGAGACTAAAGACGGCTTTGAAAAAAAGGGACGCAGCGGTCACCTCTTCCACTATAGCGGTCATGCTCTTATCTTAGTGCAAAATTCCTCACAACCAAATCATTTATTATAATAATTCACTATGTACTTATAATGATACATACAATAATTCTAAATTATATAATATCTACCTAAAATAAATGTAATTAATTATATATAGTAAAGTGTAAAATTGCTAAATATAAAATTATATAAACACTCGCTTAACACTCGCTTAACAAGTGAAATTTTATAAAATAATGTAAAGTAAAAAATAATAATTTCTTATAATAGATATTAATTGTATGTATAAAAACAATAATGAAATTAATATATATGATAACAAAATTAGATATAATAATAAAGTAAAAAATGGTACAGAATAAGTGTCTGTAGTGCTGAACTACATAATAATAAAAGAAAAAAAGTTGGGACTTGACCTTGCGCCTCTTGAATTCTAAGTCCCAAGTTCAATTTTTTATACGTTTCTACATATTTTAATGTCAAAAAATTATTTGCCTATATTTTAAGATATATTTATTTAAAACAAGACTTAGTATAATTTTCAATATTTTTTATTACAATAGACAAAATTTCCTAATAAGCGAAAGCCAAGTCAAAATCTATGGCATTATCCTATACAAATGATTTTATGTTCTACTTAAATGTCATTATAAAAAAAACTCTTATACATTATTGACAATGTCATAAAAAGATTGATATTTTATAAAATATATTGTGATTCACTAAATGTACTTTTAATAAGTAATGTTATTATTCAATTTTTTATGGTATGTTCTTTTATATATTTATATTATATATATGCTATGTAGCGACGTATCTACTATAAAATGAATTCTTTTATTTTCAAAAATTATGAATGTTATTATTCGTAATTATGACAATGAGTGACAAAAATCTGAGACGCTATTTTAATTACATTTTAGTATTAAAATAAGTAAAATTTTCATTTTAGGTTTTTTGTTTTTATAGTAAATATCAGCTCTCGCCCTATATTCAAAAGTATGGAAAACGATGATCTTAATCAAAACAATCTTAATATATCAAATAACTTTGAACTTAGAAATAAAGGTCATAATTTTTTCGAGTACTTTAAAACTCAAATAAAAAATGTACCTCAAATAGCAAAAGATAGATTGGAGTTTGAAAGGAAAATAACATGTAAAGAAGCAAAATTTAATGATTTTGAGACGTATGAATCAACTAAACATCCTGGAGAATATCACGGGAACATACTGTATAAAATAGTCAAAAGTAAAAGTAATGATATAAATAAATCATCTGTTGAAAATGAAAAATCAAATAAAATCTTAAAGAACACTTATTTAGAGACAACTACAATAATGGTTCCAAATTTTAGAATTACCGATTATTCTAAAAATTTTCTTGATCTAAAATCTGTAAAGTCATCTTATGACGACGAAGAATTTGATACATCAGAAATAGAAGCAATTTTAAATGGAATCAAGCATAGAGAGATTGAAATGGTTGTAGAACATGATCCGTCGATTACTAGTCTTATAACAAGTACTGTTAATGATATAACATATCGTTCCACATTAAATTTACATAAAAATATTCTTCCATCTGATATATCACCCGAATATTTAAACAAGGAAAAGCATAGAAAAACTACAAAGAAACATCCTAAAATCAAACATCAACTATTTAATCATATTTTTGCGAGGTCTATAAGACAAGAAGTCTCGACACCGCCCCAAAATACTGAATGCAAATTACAAAACAAAATTAAAAATGTATTTGAGGCAGTGAAGAAGAAAATAGCTCATGATTACAATAAAGAAGTTACATATACTAAAGCATCACTAAAAAAAGTATATAATGATATAACAAATAAATTATGTAATATTACTAAAACGTCTCAAAAAGAGCTACCACCTACCAAATGTATATCAAAAAATACTCTTAATAAAACAACGACAAAGTTACGATACAGTCGTAGTACTGAAAGTTACACAAGTCTATCAGATAAAAAATCTACACATACAATACCGATTCTGGGTGACGATTTTTCTATGCTTACCATTTTTGAACAGTTGCTATCCAAAACTCAAGAACAAAACGTAATTAATATTCTAACGACTAATGTTCCTGCAAACGAAAGATCTTCCAGGCACAAAAAGAATAGTACAGATGTTAATCAAGAAATTATAGATGAATTTGAATACCCTAATGCAAACTTAGACCAATATTATGTAGAAAAGAATTCTGATAAAGCATTAATAAGAAAATTTGATGACAGTATGGAGTCAGATTCAACGACAGAAGATATGAGCTTTGAGGCTTTGAGTAACAAATTATCATACAATGATTATGTCAATGGCTATAAATATTATTTGAATTTTCAAAAACAACAAGATGATAATAAATTTTCAAATCTAATTCGTTATCAAGCACATAAGCACCATAAAGTAGATGACATTGGAAAGTATATATTGAATAAAATTCCACGGCTACCTACGACAAGGATTAAAAGATATTTTGTAGAGCCTGAAACACTAGAAGACCAGGATGTTTCAACGAAAAGCGAAGATTCCTGGTTCAAGAAACATTTTTTTCTGTTTTTAGATACTGATCCATCTAAAAAGTTTCACTCAACACAAACTGTAACGTGTAAAGATAATGATTTTATTAAGAATAACAAGCAACAGAGATATTGTACGTTGGCTTCTTCAAAAAATAAAACGTTAAAAGGAGAAGACCATAATTGTTCAGGTGAAAAACATAAGAAAAATAATAAGCTGTTACTATGCCAGAACCCAAAAAGCTTAAATATTGGTAATAGTCTTATATTGCTATTTTTGAATGTATTTTAGTAGTTATAAATAGCTAGTAATATCGATTATCGATTCGCTTATATACATACGTTGCTGATTAAGCTTACATTTTTTATATTTTGCAGGTCAAATGATAACTAAAAATTATATGAAATATAAAAGGAATATAAATGAAAAAAATAATAAAAATGATGATATAAATCAGTTACAGCAAAAATACCAAAAACCAACGTGGTCAAATAATATTAATGAAACACCTTTACAAAAATATACAAATATACCTTTAAGTACTAGATCGACAACAGTTGTCAAATTACAGAAAAAAAAGAAACAGAAGCCGATCCGTGTATTTCATTTCTTCCATCATAAAGGAAAACAAAAACACAAACGGGAAGATCAAACTCGAGTGCAGCGTTTTAATTTTTTAAAAGGTGTAAAAGATATTTTCAAAGACTCTCCTAAATATTCCCATTTACGACAAGAAAAGCTATTCGACTATGAAATAATGTCATCTTCTAAGCCTCATCATGACCCTAATATGAGGAATAGTTTTAAAATTGAAGAGATGATAAGGCAAATACCAAATATTTCATCGAATTTTGAGTCTATATATCCATTTTTCGATTTGAATTATAATAAACTAAACGAAGGTTCCTTAAAGTACACTAAAGATTATGTGTATAGTACTTTACCTTCGAAGTTATCTTTTGATAAAAGACCTTGTGTAGATAACAAAGAAAATGATTTTTGGTTTTCGTATGGTATGTTTTATGTATAAAATTATTATGATTGAATTATTAGTTATTGTGATTAATGAATAATGTATAATATGTAGAATTTAAAATATCATATTTGCAATTTTTTTAATAATGATGATTGATGAAATTTAAAGTTAGATAGCGATAGATAACTATTTTTTTAGCATAATGCTTTACATCGCATATAGCAGACAACTTAGTGTTTAGATACTTTATTTTTCACCTTGGATTCGAAACATTGAGTGGCGAAAGAGTTAGTAGAGCGGAGAGGAGAAATGAAAACAATTGTTCCCCCGAGGGGGATTGAATTCACAATTGTGGGACTTACAGTCAAAGTCTATCTCACTACGCTACAATTTTTAAAGTTAATATATTTTCTAAAATAAATGTATTTAGAATCACAAATTAAAATAACTAAAAAAGGTTACATATAATTTATTACTATTGAATTTATTTGCAAATACATGTTTTAAAAATGGATTTATAATTTAAGGTACTGATAAGCAAAAACAGTTAAAATTAACTTCAGCACCATACGAAAACAGTAACAATCCAAGTTTGCCTGTCCAAGTGGATAATAACGATCTTATATATGCTAACTTTAAGACAGACTTAGTCCAAGAAGATTTCAACTTTCCCGTTACATTACCATCATTAAACACGATCATAAAGGATGATGAAATTAAAAATAAATATCGAATTAAATTAGCAACACATCAGCCCACTAAGGTAAATTATAAAGACATTAGCTCAGTAGTCAGTATGTCGTGTGAAACGTTATTTCAAAACTGAAGTGCAGTTTTGAAAAAAAATGGAATAATCGAATCAAACTTTCTAGATGACTAATTATTAGTCAGTAAGTAATGAATATTTGCCATTTAGAATGAAGCACCGTGTTAGTATTTATAAATAATTAAACGCTGAATTCTGCACAGCAGTGTAGGCAGAGGGAACCTAGTGCTAAGACACACCGCCACTTTTGCCTCGACATCACAGGGTGGAAATGAAAATATTAATTTAAATAAATATTTCATTTCCCCAAATGGGGTCCGAACCCACAATCAGTCGATTTTACAGTTTCACTTTGTGCTCCTGCGCCACGACTGGCCTGCTCTTATTATATTATAAAATGTTTATAATTAATTTTTTTTATCAAAATTACAGCTGAAAAATACAAACTCTGAAACTGAAAAGATATATACTTTAAAATCTACAACAATTAATTCAATTGACAAAGGAATGACAAATTTTTTATTGAACCTTAAGGATTCAACGCTAGAAAATAGCTTTAATATGTATAAAAGTAGTGAAAATGAATATAACAGAGATAAAAGTGAGTGTTAAATATAATATGAAATTTTATGCTTAGCACATTTTTTTTTGTTTTTTTTTTCATCTTAATATTGTATCCCGCAAACCCAGTAGTAGAGGAAATCTAGTGTTACGATACTCCGTTTCCTACTTATACCGAAATCTCGAGGCAACACCGCCCTTTGCCTTATTACCAGAACGATGAAATGAAAATATAACATAATTCATTTCTCGTAGCAGGTACCGAAATCAAATTTAATATATTATTTTATTTATTAGATATTATGGCTTCTGTGATACAACAATATTATCATAGTTATTACATATTTAAAGTTTGTTAGAAATTTCCTCAAATCTGTCGTCAACGTCGTTTAACCCACTTTATCACTTCTAGATTTAGTAAGCTAATTTTCATTTATTTAACGAAGTGTTTTCTCACTAAGTTGTCTCTTCATACCTTGCTATATGTGTGATATCACTTAAGACTAAAATAATATACAGTTAAGATAAAATAGTAGAGAAATAAAATAAATTATATTATTTATTTTGCAAGTTGTATAGTTATATTGCCATTTCAATGGCATACCTGTAAGCCAGTCAAACGATCAACGTATTGTTTTTAATTCTTATATATAACTATTTTTAAAATATTAATAATTTAATAATTTACTATTTTTATAGTTTTTGCCGAAAATAAAAATGTAAGTAATTTATTTTGTTAATAAAGTATATACAAAAATAATAATAATTATATTTATTTCAATAATGTTTATTGCAGAAAAATAATTTAGAGAAATATAAAAAGCTACCGGAGCAATACTTTTCGACGCCTTTGCCTATGAATATTAAAGAATTTAATACTTTTCTAAGAGAACACCAATTAGACGTAGAGTCAGTGACTGCAACTTTAAGGAATTCAGTTTCGTTTAGTGCTGATAAAACACTAGATAAATGGAAAATGAGTAAAAAATATGTCCCAAAATCGACATCGATCACGAACGACACTAATTTCCTCCAAGATAAACAGTTTAATGTAAAAGTGGCAAAGGAAAATAAAGAAAAACAAAACGTCAAATTGATTGGTTTTGATTATGAAAATATAAAAAAAGGACGATATGACGATCTTAAATATGCTGACATCAAAGATAATCTAATCAAAGATGCATTTAGATTTACTAGCATGAAAACATATGGCAGCTATATTGATAATACGAGTACTGTAAAGACAAGTAAACCAACTAAAGCTTTAAAATATCCTAAAAAAATACAAGTTAGTGGTCATAATTATAAGTACGATATAATATTTCATAACATGAAGAAAAAGAAAAGAAATTTCGATAATATGTGTGATGGTAAGTAGCATTTTTCTGCGATGTTATAGTTTATATTTCACACATACATTTCAGATATAAATAAGAGAGAAAGTGTGAACCTAGTGTTAAGACAATCCGTTTCCAGTAAGATATTTTTCCCACTGTCTACCGAGGTCTGGACGCGTAGCGAGTTGAGTGGCTGAACTCAAAACCGATCTTTGCTTCGTTTGAGTGGTGGAACTTAACTTTTGCCTTGATGCCAGAGCAAAGAAATGAAAATATAAAAAAAATCCCTTGAGTGGGTATTGAATTTCCCTTATGCCTGCACTATGACGGCTACAAATAAATTATTTATTTTAATTTATTAGATATATCTGGCAATAAAATTGGAATCTTGAGATAAATGTGAATATTCGCAAACACACAGAAATCTTAACGGATTAAACTATATAAATAAAGTAAGCCATAATTTCACTAATTATTATCTATATATTCCTCTATATCTATATATATATTTTCAATTAATTAACCCTTAATATTTCTGTAATAACCATTTGTTGTAGTTTTATATCTATTTTTGCTTGATACCGAGAATAATATACCGAGCTGTATAAAAAAAAATGTTTCTGTACTTTCGTTAGTCGACTGTAGAAAATCTTAATATTTATATATAAAATAAACATTATTCTGAACATTTATTTAGCTTTAATATATTAAATAAAAATATCAAAAGAAGTAATCATAAATAAGGCGATCGTGAACGTGAACGTAAAACACCTAATAAGGCTCAAGATCCTGCCAACTAGAAAATATCTTGGTAATCGGATTTTTTCATATTTATTTATAAATATTTATATAACGAACGAAAAAATTACCATGCTAACTTACAGAAAAATTATCTAGAAAAGATAAATGCAGTAATATGCTAATTATATTCTCAATTAAAATAAAATCTATACTTAAAATCATAAGCTATTAAATATATTATTTCTATTTGTAAATAGGGTAAAGCTTTATAAAAAAGGCCAGAGCGGTACGTAAGACGTTGATATAGTAAATAAAAATATATAACTTTACAGATAAATTTTAAGTATGAAACTTGAATATATAAATCAAATAAATCAGATACACGCTGAATATATTATACGTAGTATTTTTTGTAGTATCAATACTATTTTAATTGTCCGTGGATAATATTAAGGCTAGCGTATATCTAAATAGACTGGCTTTTTAAATATTTATGCCCGGAAATCGATGTTTATTTTATTATAAAATATATATTTACAATGCTGTACAAATAATATAATTCAAAACAAAAATTACAATGACTTAAAAAACAATGTCGATTTTCTGTCGGTCAGTGCGAGTACATCAAAAATTCACGGTACGTTTCCATCCAATATGAAGCGGGGTTCGTGACTGACTGGTGGTTGCGATCGTAATTGAAACACGACGGGTGTATTTCGCTTAACTTTATTTAAGATTTTTTTTTGTCTATGGCGAGCAATTTTATTCGCCGTTCCGGAAAATCTTTCAAGATCTACAAAAGTAATTAAAAAATAAAATCTTAATTGACAAATTCAAGGTAATTTCTTGAAATAAAAAAAAAACGTAGCAACAAATGTATACCTACATAGTATACGGCAATAAATTTTCTTTAAACGTTTTTTTAAAGTGTACAATTAGTATACAAATTAATGTAAATTTATTAAAATGAATTTAGACATTTTTGATTCAACTATGACTTTGTATAGAAAATTATATGAAACACTAAAATTATTTATTATTTTTATTAAAGGTTTAAAACGCTTAAAAACTAAAAGACTAAAAGTCTAACTCGTAATTCTGCCGATATCAGTAAGTTATGGTACTGTACGGTAAGGCTGCAAGCCATTGAATTCCCTCTTTGTTCAGTCTCGGCCTTACTAACAGTTTACAACGTCGAAGTGCAATGGCACTGAAATAGGAAAATTTGGCAGAAACTCTAGGATGAGACTTTTATTATAATGTTTATACCAAACATATTTAATACTACTATTAAAGATATTACTTTACCCTCTTTTACACGAGTTTATAAACAATATTATATTATACTGGGTATAACGCGAGCGACGGATCAACGGTTGTCTATGGATAGAGGACCTCAGTATCACCTCAGTACCACCTATTCATTTCATCCCCATGTATGATTAGCGATTTTCAGCGGTTCTGTTTTTTGTTTTTTTATTCCAAAAAAAGACACAAATTTTCAAATATCAGCTGAACCTCTTCAAATATCAGCTTTTTTAGAAAAAGTCGAATTCTTGAAGAAAGTTGGCAAATACAGCCTGACCATTGGGTCTGCGCTCGTGACTTTATTTCTCAATATAACTCAATAGTAGGTCTTTTGTGTCATATAATAGTTCAAAATATCGGTTTATAAATCTTGGAAATAATATTGAAACAGAAAAATAGTTTTTAAATAAGCAAAATTTATTAAATACTTCCAAGGTCTGTACCGAAAAAAAAACTGGGGATTTTTTTCAGAAGTAATTCTAAAAACTACTGGTGTAACTACGTGTGTAGAATAATCTGAAAGTTTCATAGGTGTAGCTCAATGACAACATATTAAAATGTACTCGAATCATAAAAAAGTAACAAATTCTTTTCACGAGAATGGACTACATTTAAATATATATATTTAGGTATTTACATAAATAGACTACATTTAAATATATATATTTAGGTATTTACATAATTATTTTTCACTAGTAGTTTACTTTAATAAGACAATTTTTATAGAGTAAAAATATTTTAATATTGTAAAGCTATTCTAGCACAGACCGTGACTTCGCTATTGCTCTTTCATGGTCGTCTATAGTAATTTGCACACGCTATAGAAAGAATATTTCACAAGTATTTTTTTGTACCGACTGTTTTAAGAACTACAAATACATATAAAAAATAAACAAAATTTAATTTAAAATAAACGTATAAGAAATTAATAATATGAAAGAATGAAAAGTGGTTATCATTAGGAAAAATATATAATTAAGAATAATTTGTGAGTTTTGTAAATCAACCATAATCAGAACAAAACAAGTGACGACGTTCATTAAATATTGTTGTGCGTAGTTAATCGCGTTGCTGTGTTTAAGAATAACATTTAAACAGAGTTTTTTCCTAAATTTCAGCAGCTATAGAAAAATATTTAGTAGCAAGAATTAAGTTGTTAAGAACAATGACAAATATTTCGGAGATATTATAAAGAATCGTTCTAAATCGTTAATCCGTCGACCGCGTTACACCCTGTATATTGACTGATAAAGGTTCAAAAAGGTTAATGTTGTCCAAAATATATAATATAATAATTTTTAAAATTTAGGAACATAAGAAATATAACATATTATATTTTATGATGACCTTGCTATTTCTAGCAAATACTTTCTTTAAAGTTACTCTTTTTATGCAAGTTAGTATTAAAAAGTAAATTCTATTCAACTTTTAAACTTTAAAAATGGTACTTTTTATTCCATGTCACAATCGCTTCTAGATGTAGAGCTATTCAGGTGAAAAGCAACTACTACACAAAACTTTGCTCAGCATTTGCCTAGGCCTAGATTTTAACTTTTTTAGAATAAAAATGGTAGCGTTCCAAAGGCTAAAATGCAGTTTCGCTTTTAATAAATAATTGGCACTAGAACTTTCCATTTGTATTTTATCTAAATATATTTTGTATATTATATGACATGCTTGTCATGGCGCAGGACCACAAAGTGTGACTGTAAACGAGATTGGTTGTGGTTTATATTTCTAATAATATATTTCCATTTCTTCGCTATAGTATCGAGGCAAAAGCGCGGCGTTGAGTTCCGCCACTCAACACGCAATGTGTTCAGAAAACAGCGTAAAGTGGGGAACGGAGTATCTCAATACAAGGTTCCCTCTGTGGTACCCTGCTGTGTACAGCGTGAAGCTGATTATTTTTTTAATATGACATGTAAAACTAAATTTTTTAATGCAGGCAACTGATTAGTACGCAAACGAAACTCATCCTAACCACACACACACAGTTTTAATATTTTTTTTCCCCAAATCTAGGTTAAGTCGAGTAATTTACACACGTACACATATAGAATATATAAATAATATTGTAGCATAACAGCTTCCGAGACTAAAGTATCCTTTGGCGTAGTCGCAATGTAAAGCAAAGTCCGTTAGTCCACGGCCTCGTGCCTCTAATTAAGGGTTAATCCAATTTCCGTGGAACGTTATTAAATATTTTTATTTCACTCCTTGTGGGTGGTTGTTGCGAGTCGAATCATTCAAATCCTATTTAATTTTAGCACACGTATTTTCTATTTCTGCTTACACTTCGAGTAGGTAGTAAGTAAATAAATTGCGGCGGTGTAATTTTTATAGAAGAGTGATTCTAGAAGTACATATTCTGATAGAGAGCTTAACTTAGCTTAGATTAGGTAATAGAGAATTAGATTTGTTTATCTTATATTAGTTTAAATATATTTATTATAAGCTTAGACTAATATTATAATAAGATAGAAAAATAATTTTCATATTAATAATAATGTTAAGGGACTCTGTGTCCCACTTTCTGCCCAATTCTGGAGGCATTACATGTTGAAGCATGTGACAGAACTCAACACCGCGCTTGTCCTCGACACCAGAGCGAAGAAATGGAAATATTTCATCTCCTCGAGTGGGGATCGAACCCACAACCCGTCGATTTTACAGTCACACTTCGTGCCGCAGCGCCACGAATGGCTCATATTATTGTGCTTACTTCTAATATGTCAAAGATATATATTATAAATATTATAATAAAAGTCTAGAACTAGTTTGTTTCTTTGATCACCGCCGCGTACGGAGAATGCAAATACTAATCTTTTTTCTGTGTCTATTTCAATTGTCTCGCAGCAGGAAAGCGTACGAATGGAGCATGCAACGTTTTGTGCGCTTACATTCACTGTGATTGCTATTTGTTACGCTATTTTGCGTCTATTGCGAACATGTTCAGAAACTGGGATGAAAAACATCCGTGGAAATACGAGAGGCAACAAGAACGGTTATTTTTTTTATATTTATTGCATTGCATTACAGAGTTATCTTAACATTTTTAAGAAGAAATTTATGTGTTTAATGAAATTTTGTTTTAAATTAACATGAGCGTTGAGCAACGAAGATATTCCATTTCAATTAATTTCTTCTCTACCTGTTTTTATAGTAAATTAGGGGGTTTCACCCCCTGCTCCCTTCACTCACCAACCCTCGAATTTCAATGATCAAAAAATAACATCATTTCATGAACCTATTATTGGTTAGAGTGTAAAATTTGATAATCTATACTAATATTATAAAGAGAAAAATTTGTTAAACATCAACAGTCATATATTAGGAGCTAATACTTCGATTTGAGAAATTATTTCTATGTTAAAAAAAAAAATCAGCTTCACGCTGTATCCCGCACACAGCTGGGTAGGCAGAGGGAGCCTAGTATTAAGACACTCCTTTCCCCACTTTCTGTCGACTTTTGAAGGCATTGCGTGTTGAGTGGCAGAACTCAACGCCGCGCTTAACCTCGACACCAGAGCGAAGAAAGGCGAAAAAATGAGAAAGTGATAGTTGTTAAAAAAACGGGAGAACTGGAGAGAAATTACAAATAAAATTATTTTTTATTCATTTGATGCGATGTACATTTTATATAGGTCAAATTTGGCTTTTACAGTGTATCAATAAAATTAATATCTTAGAAGTCATCATAGTTTTAAACGCTGTATCCCATCCCGCTGCACAATGCAGGGTAGGCAGAGGGAACCTAGTGTTAAGACACTCCGTTCCGCACTTTCTGCCGAATTCTGGAGGCATTACGTGTTGAGTGGCAGAACTCAACGCCGCTAAAAGCTATTATCTATACTAATATTATAAAGAGTGTTATTTTTACTATACAACGATGTTGAAGTGTGCTACTTTAAGGTTTATAAGTAAAATCACGCTCAATAACGCTCAAAAACGCAATGCAAACTCGCCAGCAACATTGTTATATCGTATACTTTATCATATATTATTAAACTCACCACGCAAGTCCTCCAGAATTTGGAGAAAAGTGGAGAAGGGAAGTGTCTTAAAGGGAACGGAGTGTCTTAATATTAGGTTCCCACATTCCCTCTGTTTATACTGCTATGTACAGGATACCGGAGCTTCACAGGCGTAGCGCTACAAAAAAATATATACTTAAGGACATTGCGGAAACCAATTCATTATTTGCTATTCATCACAGCACAGAGTTATAAAACACAGAATCCACGAGATTTTTTTTGTTACAAAGTCACGAGGCAACCTTTTCTTAAAACATTAATCATTATGAGCACGAACCTTATAATTCAAAAGGTTTCTTTTTATGGCTCCCGACATTTAAATGCTTATCGTTGTTGGTTTTCTCTTTTCCAGATTCTCGAGAGACACGATTTGAACTGTGAGAATGAGAATAACCACTCTACCACAATGCTTCCTATTTACTTGGATTTAGTAATATAAAAAAGGAATAATATATAATAATAATATAAACAAATTATTATTATGTAATACAAACAAAAAAAACATGGTTTAATATGACAATTGTTAGGTTCGCATTTCCGTATAGAAATTTTTGTATGAATAAAAATTGTGTATGTTCTTTTCGGTATTATTAAGTTTTGTCAACCAGATCACGTTGTATCTATTGTGTTTAGCTAAATAATGGTGTTATAAATAATATTATTTTTGATTCCTTATATACGAAAAATGGGTAAGAAATTGGATAGAAAAAGAGGCAACATACACTACTACTAAGTCTATATTTATGTTGGGTAAATGTAGTTTTAATCTTATGGCAAATGCAAATTCAAAATCTCAAATTTCATAAGGTGGTTAACTCATATTTTAGTTCATAAAATATTACCTATTAAAATAGTAATGTTGTATCCATAATATACTAATTGCTAAGTAATATTCTACATTTTAATGTTTAGTTCGTGAAAGTTGTTTACCTTAAAGGCATTTTAGGTCCTCGTACCTATTTTTCTTAACTTTCTAAATTATAAGTGTATTTAGTTTAAACACATATTTTTTTTCTCCCACGAAAACATTTTAAGTCTTTTGAAATATAATCTTTTAAACAATGTAATTTTAAATGATAAGCATACCTTTATTTGTCTGTACTTTTAAATATAGTGCAATACGTAAGAGCGTATTTAACGTTAGTTTTGATAAGTATCATTATAATAGTTATTATTAATGTAATATTGTAATTATGTTAAAATTTAATAAATATGAAAAATTTATATGTTTTTTATGTTAATCTACTCATGATTGTAATATTGTTAAGTTGAAATGTGATGGCGTTGTGGGTTCAATCCCGGAACTGATGTCTTACGATAACAGGAAATTGAAAACAATTTGTCTTAAAATGTTACGCTAGGTATTCTCAGCGGTATACAGCTTGAATGAATAAATAATGAAGAGAGAATACAGTGAATACACTTTGTTCTCCACCTTTTTTTATTTCTGTACTTGGCATGTAATACGGAAACAACGTTAACCTTATACTTGGAAAGTGATTTTATTTGTTTGATGTTTTTGATATCGTTTATGAATATAAAGGATGCCAAAAACTTGGAAAAAAATATTTATAAAAATCTAACATGTAAAAAAACACAAAGTTTACCTTAATAGAAAAATCATATTTATAATTAAACATTTCAGAACAAATTATATAATCATGATCAAATCCGATTTCTAACAATACTTATATATATTTTCATCAGATACAACGGATAAACGATTTAAACTATATAAATGTGATATTATTATTTAAAGTTATTATACATATTGAGGTTAAATATATATTTAAAAAAAACCCGATTTACTTTGATAAAGTACTGCTTCGCGTGTCACCGCCTTACATACACAGCATGTTTTGCTACATGTGTTAATAAGAAAAAAAAAATGATTCATTAGGTTTGTAACCTGATGAAATTTCGAAATGCGTAAGATATTAGAAAATTTAAAAAAAAATATAAGAAAGAAAATGCATCTTTGGATTAATACATATTGAATTTGTCTTATTCACAATAGGCCAGTCATGGCGCAAGGACACAAACTTGCGACTGTAAAGGCGACAGGTTATGGATTCGATTGATTTGAAATTAAATTTTAGATGAAATTAAATTTTAAGATACTTTTATTTCCTTACTCTGGTAACAATACAAAAACCGCGGCATTGCATTACGAATTCTGTGGAAAATGGGGAACGGAGTGTCTTAACACTAGGTACTCAAATTCCCTCTGCATATGTGCGATATACGGTATGACTCTAAAAGAAAAATGTTCACATAGATTTAGTTTTATGTAGATTTATTATAAAAACAAACAGATAAAACATTTTACTATGACATATCTATTATATATTTTTTATATGTTGCTCGTATCTTTGCTTAACATTTTAATTAGTTTTCATTGCAACAAGCCAATTCTCTAATGAAAAATTAATAATATAATATTATTATGTTACTTTAATGCTTATAATGTAATCACATAACATTTAAGATATATTTAATAATCCAAAACGTTTACGTAATTATTTGTGAAGTTGTATATCTTTAATTACCCGCAATATAACTACTTTATGTCAAATCACAAACATTAACACTCAAACTAAACATCAGATTTTCCCGCACTTAACTTTATTGTCCCACTAACACATTTTGCGACTAAAATTATACAAGAAAGACTATAAGTCTTGCGTGCGGACGTACTATAAAAATTTGTAATTAATAACTACAACGCCACTCGTTTATGGTAATTCCAGCTATTTTTCCTTTACACTAATGCTCTTTGAGTTCAGTGGGCGCAAAACTCCACTTTGCAATTTCATTGCTTCTAAGATGCTATCTCTATCAATTATGGCCCATAAAACGTAATGACTTCATCATAAATCTTGACTACACGACACGATTTACTTGGTGTTGAATAAATTATGTCAAATTGCTTTTATGTAGGTATTAATGACTATTGGCTGAAAGTGCTGTATACAATATATCCATCTTATATGGCAGGTATGAATGTTTCGTTGCATTATTTATAGCGTTTTTTATTTTTTTTATATAAGTACGGCATGGCACCTTTGATGAAGAATTTCCAATTTGCAGAATTTCGCCTTTTAAATGGATGCGACAAATGACGTTTATAATGTTAGGTTTTTCTTATATTAGATATTCCCGATCCTTAACTTTTAAGCGCCAACAAAATGTAGGTCATCAGACTGAATTTGCCTTTTCTAAGGCTTCATATTGATATTTTTAGGGTTCCGTAACAACAAAAAACTCATCACATTGAGCGCTCTTTGCAAGAAGCCATTTTTTATAGTTTAGCTATTCCCTTAGTGATCTACATTGATTTTCCCTAACACTTCATTTGTATGTATACTTCAGATACACTCTTCAGGCAAAATAATTTTTGCTAATGTATTATTTCCTGATTTACAAAACACTAATAGCCAAGTCTGCAATTCCGAGTTGCGGTCAAATAGGAGAGGTATGAGGGAAGCTAAAAGCTTGTCACGCTTTTAGCTTCCCTCAAATACCTACCAAAAATTGGTGCCAGCTCTCCTACTATACTTACAAACTACCTTATTGAAATGTACACCTGTATATAAATTAAATTTAAATGTACATTAAACACTCAAAGTTTCATCCAAACCAGTCCAGCCATTTTTCATATTTACGAACGTAACTTTAAACAGCAATTCAGTTTTATAAACGTATGTATAACATACATACCTATATAGAAGATAATATTAGATTAATACACAATCAAAATATTAAGGTGGTTCATAATTTACCTAAAACGTTGCCATAAATTAATTTAATTATATTTATATGAAGTTATATTGTAATTAAGAGGAACATGATGCCCATTATTTCTTACCTAATAATCTTTGGAATACGTGCCTTCATCAAAGTTTGTGTGCACTAAATATATTTTAGTGGCAAGTAACAACTTCCTAGTAGTATCTACAACATTAATAGCGTGCTTTGCTTTATGAGCGACTTCGGTGAAACTTCTCAAAGTTATGATTAATATAATCCAGGTGTCCAAAGAGCTGTTTAGCTTAACCCTAACAATGCTAACGCTTCAATAAAATGGCTTTATTTTATTTTATATCTTGTTACTTTGTAATCAATTCGAAACCGATTTCTGTAATTGAACAGGTATCGAATAGGTTTAATAAATTTTCATAGGATTTTTTTATTAATTTGTTTTTAATTTTACAATGTCGAATGGGAAAATGTCTCAATTACAATTGGTGAAACTTTTAAGTAAATCGGTTCAGTACTTTCAAAGATAAACGTGACCATACATATATACAGACAGACAGACAGGCAAGAAATTAAAAAAATATGTATTTGCTTTCTATTGTTTTTTTAAGTATCGGGGGAAATCTCTATCCATTTCAGTCAAAAAATTTACTGTTTTATTATATATGGTGATAATATAACCCTATAGAAACATATTTTCTTTTTTTTTGTTTAGAGGATTTAAAAAAGCTAATGTCACATTTAATGTAAAGTATAAAAATAATACTCAATAAATTTACTAGATTTAGCTGTTTCATTATAGCACAACAATTTAATTTGTAAGGTTTTAACAAAGACCGGTGCCAACACCCAACAGTTCAGGACATTCTCGCCGTACGTTAAAGCGTCGTAACACCTGCGGACGAAGTTGGCCAAGCGCCATCACCTAATGTATAGCACAACTTAGACATTTACCATTTTAAGTGGTGCTGCTGCCCCACGACTATTTATTATAAGAAATAATAAAGTTGTTAAGATATAAGTTAGCTAGGTAGAAGATAAAGACCAAAGTATATGAAATATAAATTCAATCTCTTCATTATTATTTATTTATAATGTTTTAAGCATAAAATATCAATAATAAGTAAAATATATAAATGAAAAAATTAAACTCTTAAGAATATTTAAATTGAACAGATCATTGTTTGTCTTAAATCTCCGAAAATCAGCGCTAGGATCAAACCTATAAATTATATCACCATCTGGCTCCAAGAAACACTAAACACGTCAACTACTCACCAGCCAATAAATCTTGCGATCCTACTAGATGAGACGAAATTGCTTTAGTTAGTAATATCTTTGAGTAACTTTGTCGCGGTAACTTTAACTTAGGCTTCATCATATTTTCGACATAACTTGTAGTTATCGAACTTCGAATTTGATTTACTTAGATTGTCATAGCTATTGCAAATTTCGATGACGTGGGTCAATTTTGCTATTAAAAGTTAAAATTGTAGTATAATTTTAAGTACAAGTATACTAGGTCGTGGTGGCTCACTTTGCTTATACAGGTTGAAAGTTTTAAGTTTTATTTGCTTGAATTTAATCTACAATAAATGCATTTGTAAATACAAATGATATGGTGAAAATGTGAATTTTATTTTGATTTATCTACTGGAACAACTTATTAAAACTTTCTTTAAGAAAAAATCTGAATGAAATGGGACTTATCAGAATTTTGCTCAAGAAAATTTTGAAAAGGGTTCGTTGAGTTATGGTACGCATAGATAAGTTGGATCTAGACTAAGTTTAGGATTAAACTTGTTTGCTGTTTCAGACAAAGAATAATGAATTTAAGCCTAAAGTCAGACTTATGCGATAAACATACCGTGTCGTTGACTAATGTTGACATAAAAAATATATTAAACATACAAAAGTTGAAGTCAAACTTTAAATAAAAATTATTATAAACTTAATCGGGAACTAAGTTTATAATAATTATATTTAAATTATTATTATTATATGTAATGAAATTGAATTGTGATCAGTGATAGAAATAAGGTAAGTAACTATTATTTTAATAAACATATATTTTAAATACAAACAAACTAAATACCAATTAATTTTCACTTTTCGGATTTTTTTCTTTGTTTGTATTGTAAGTTCTCACTTCCCGTGATTCCCGCTGCCATGTTTCATAACTGTAGATCCACGGGATATACCCTATAGGTTTTGTAAAATGCAGCAGTAAAAACGGTGCATGCTTGTATTTTTTGATTGCGTTGATTTAGAACTTGGTTTTTTCTGTGCTCCAACGTATTGTACACCTGAATATTTCATATTAATTTCAGCTTAATATACCTGACATACGGATAGATGGACAACAAAATAATCCTATAAGGATTCCTTTTCTACCTTTTGAAGTACGCGGAACCTTAAAAAAAAAAGTGATACTAAAGGGTTATTTTAGATTTATGGTTTTTTTTATGGAAAAGACAAGCCAAACGAGGGTTCGCATCATCCGATGGTAAGTGATTACCGCCGCTCACGACCCCGTGCAACACCAGAGGAGCTACAGGTGCGTTGCTTGCCTGCAAGGTGGGTTGGGCGCCGGAGCCCTGCATTACCTGATGCGAAACGCAGTGGCATAAAGCCACTATTTCACGCCGGTTTTAAATGCCGGTGGTAATGATCCGGTCGAGTCTGCCCATGCGTGTTGCCATTGCTGGTGACGTGACTCTACCACACGTACTTTAGTCGCCTCTTACGACACCACCAGTACCAACCAGGATGATCCTATTTTAGGCCGGTATCACACGGCACAAAACATAGTTTCATATTTTTAATTACTTTTTAAATTTCCTATTACAGATGTTAGTAAAATGAGGTTTAATTTGGCATACGCATAGTTCTGTTGTATATTCATCAAGCTCGCTGAGCTCGTGGCCGCGGGGCGCGCCGCCATTGTTTTGTTTAAATATTTAGATGTGAGTATTCTACTCCAAATGCTAATTTGTTGACGCAGTGCCGATGAGCATTTCATATTAGATATATTACTTACTATTGTTTCTATTACAGTTACTTATTCATTAGGCACAAGGATGTGACTGTAACGCGACGGTTGTGGGTTCGATCCCCAGTCGAAGGACTATATTACACAATAGGAGAATGCATGTCAAGAAGAATTCCAGTTAGAGTACAGCCATCACCTATAAAATTTAAAATAAAATAATTATTTATATTCTATCAGTCACAATTTAATAATATTTTTTTTACATTTATATGTATCCGCACACAACAGAGTAGGCAGAGGGAACTTAGTGCTAAGACACTCCGTTCAACACTTTCCGCCGAATTTTTCGAGGTATTGCGTGTTGAGTGGCGGAACTCAATGCCGGGTGTTTGCTTTGGTGCCAGAGCGAAGAATTGAAAATATTAAGAAATAATAACTCAATCCCTAGAGTGGGGTTCGAACCCACAACTATCGCGTTACAGTCATATCCTTGTGCCCCTTCGCCACGACGACAGCCTCTAGTATATATTTATGTCTATTATATTACATATACAATTATAGTGCATCGGTTTAAGTGCTGCAGACATGTGAAACCGCAGCTGTTAAGAGCGAAATCTTCTCAACACTAAGTCACGTAGCTCTTGTATAATATCTGGAAATTCAGAGAGAAGGTTTAAATTGCTTGAAGTGAGATATCAAACGGACTGGATGTAGCTAAAATTTATGGAACAGTAAGGTCTTGTTACTTATTACATGAATAAGCTAATATATAACTTACTAGACCTATGCCAAATTATCAATGAATTTAAAGATCTTCCAATATCTTGAGGCCGGTCGTGGCGCAGCGGCATGAGGTGTGACTGCAAAACCGACTGGTTGTGGGTTCGATCCCCACTTGAGGAGATGAAATATTTACTTAAATTTATATTTCCATTTCTTCGCTCTGGTGTCGAGGTTAAGCGCGGCGTTGAGTTCTGCCACTCAACACGCAATGCCTCCAGAATTCGGCAGAAAGTGGGGAACGGAGTGTCTTAACACTAGGTTCCCTCTGCCTACCCTGCTGTGTGCGGGATACAGCGTGAAGCTAATTTAATTTTTTTTTTTAATATTCTTTGACCCAAAAGTCGTGTTAAGTCGTTGCCGGGAGGTTTATTTAATTTTTAAGCGATATTGTGATTATTTTAAGTTTATTTATTGAATTGGATAACTTAACGTAAAAAAATAAGTTTCTGGGATTTTTTGTACAATTACGTATAATTTAATAATGTACTCGTATATGATTCTGTTATTTTGTCATATTATTTTGTCGTAGATTATTTTGTCGAACCCACTACCAATCTTGCTTGCAGTCGGATCCTGTCCCTATGCTACGACCGATTTGATATAATTGAGCTTATTTTATTACGAATTAACTTAATAACTGAACAATTTTAAAATATTATTATGTAGATTAAATTTATTTCAAATGTTCCGAATATTTTACGAAGACTTAGTGCTCAAAGCTGAAAGAAAATTATTTACTGCTGTTTGGATAGCCAAAGCTATGCCCTATTTTTATATACAAAGCCGTTTTTTTAAGATTTATGAATTTTCGTAGCTTTGTGACTAAGAGAATATTACAAAAAATATTTGATTAAACTTAGAAAAAATGTTTAAAAAAATTATATATTTTGTACAATGGCACAAACAGATACCAAAAAATATCAAAATACCAAAGAAATACGATAATATATTTAACAAGATACGTATTTTTTTGGTATTTTCATTAAATTTAAGATAGTTTAACGTATACTAAACGATATCTGAGAAGATAACACTATAATCTGTTTTGAAGATATTTCGAACATTAATTTACTTCGCTATCCAAAGCATGCACTCACTCATATGTTGCACGCCTGAAGCTATTTGATACTTAATAGAGTACATCTGATTAGCTCACAGTTGTAAGCAGCAATGCTTCGTAAACACTTGTATCGTTCTCCTTGTATGCTACTTAAGTGTCTACCACTCAGGGAATGTATTACTCAAATTCATGTTTACATATAAAATCAGAGCTGTATCTCGAATTTAGCAATTAGCAGGGGAACTAGTGTTAAGACTCTCCGTTTCCAGCTTGCCGCCGAATTTTACAAGGCATTGCGTGTGTGGTGGAACTCAACGCTGGGCCTTGGTGCCACCGTGAAGAAATGAAAATACTCGTATATAAAAACAAAAAAATCAGCTTCACGCTGTATCCCGCACACAACACGGTCGGCAGAGAGAACTTAATGTTAAGACACTCCGTTCCCTGCTTTCCGCCAAATTCTGAAGTCATTGCGTGTTGAGTGGCGGAACTCAAAAAAAAATAATAAGGCCACGAAGGCCTCAAAAGCAGCGCAGTAAACTATATATACATGTTCATATATGTATATAGTTTACTGCTCTTATTTTAAATACGTAAAGTTATATATTGACTACGCGTGTTAAACATATGCAGCGAGGCGAAACTTGTTTTAATGGCTTGTATTAAAATATATCATTTATATAAGAAATATATTTTATTATGAACTCATTTTAGAACTGACGCTTTAACAGCGTACACGTATTTTATGCAATTTATAATTTTTTTTTAGATATTTTTGAACAGTATCTAGTGCTCGGTCATTTTATATTGAATATAAAATGATCGTAAGTGAAAGTGTGGTCACTTTTTATTACACATAGTTATATTTAATTTATAATTATTAACTAAAAAATCATAAAATTAAAATATTTATAATCGAGGCCAGTCGTAGCGCAGCGGCACGAAGTGTGACTGTAAAACCGACTGGTTATGGGTTCGATCCCCACTCGAGGAGATGAAATATTTACTTAAATTTATATTTCCATTTCTTCGCTCTGGTGTCGAGGCTAAGCGCGGCATTGAGCTCTGGCACTCAACACCCAATGCCTCCAAGCAGAATTCGGCAGAAAGTGGGGAACGGAGTGCCTTAACACTACCCTTCCTCACTCTCCCTTTGCCTACCTTGGTGTGTGCGGGATACAGCGTGAAGCTGATAAATTTATAATAAAAAAACATTGAAGTACTTATCCAATAACTAGGTTCAACAAGTTCAAACTTTTCCATTAACAAATTTAATTCTATAGCACGACTGGGTAAAGATTGGTCGCGTGGTTAATTACTTGATCGTCTAGTCGTCTCAAGTTGGGGCCAGCCACTAACTACGAACATCGGACCGATAAGATCAGTTTGTCGGGACCGTAGACCGCCCTACAATTGATCAACTACGCGAAACTTAAGCATTTATGGCTAATTTAGCGGTTCTACGCTCATGAATTATTTTGTGTAAACTAACTGTGTATGGGTTTGTCAGTTGTTTCAGATTGTTTATTAGAACACTTTTTGTATATAAATTTTGCATTTACATTAAGCAAATAAAGAATTGCAAATAAATAATGTAATTCATTTATGTCTGCCACCAGGCTGTATCTCATGAACCGTCGTATTTAGACAGTTGACATTTTCACAAATGGTCTATCTGTTGCCGTTATAATAACAAAAAATAAAAAAAAACTTTTTAAAAACAATTTTTTATTACTTTGTTAATAAAAAAGAATTAAAAAGTTAAGATAATTTAAACCTGATGTGTTAAATATTTGTGTTTTTATCACAAACTATTTTTTTATAAATTCGTGATAAAAACCCAAATAGTTACTACATCGGCGTTTAATTATTTTAACTTTCCTTGTTTTTTTTGTCCTTGTTAACAAAAAATAAAAGCTTTTTTTTAAAAAGTTTTATTCCTTTTGATTTAATGATAAACTTTTTAGTATTGTGTTTTCACATCTTCCAGCTCCATCATAAGACTCTGGTTAGCGTCTAGCACCAAAGTACTTGTTAAGATGAATCATACAAGCCCAAATTCGATGGAATTATGTTGCTTAATTACCGAGTTTTCATGGACATCTTCCAGCTCCATTATCAGGCCTTACACCACATTGGGTTGATTAAACAAAAATATGTACCTAATATGTTGTATTCTACAAGTCCAAGCCGTTTCATATAGTACCCATATTGGGTTGGTTGTGCAAAAAAATTCCGTGTCTAAAAAACGGAACCCTTATAGGATCACTTTGTTGCCCGTGCGTCCGTCTGTCGAAACCATTTATTCGAAATTACGTGGAGTATTAAGCTGAAATTAATGTCCAATATTGAAATCTTTTGGAGCACAGAAAAAATAAAAAAAATGGACATAAGCTACTATGTCAACGAAAACAAAAGGTACGGGCATTTATGAATCGCTTTTGATGCACTTTATATGAAATTCGCTGTGTAATCAAAACCTATAGAGTACTTCCTGTGGACGTATAGTAATGAAATTAGACACGAAGTGAGAACACAAATAAAAGAATAAATTCGAAAAGGAAAGCATTTAAATTATGATAAACTAACTAGCTACGGTACAACTAACGAAATTGTACAAAATGACCAAAAATAAAATGTATAAATGAACAATAACTTGTGTATAAAATCACTTATTTCAAAGCAAGCATATTTTTCGTAGTTAATATTTCACAGCTTGACATCGAAAGGATTAATAGCAACCGAACTTAGAATACTTTCGATCTCGTAAACAGTTCTCGTTCCTAATTACAAATTCCACAGCAACGGACAACATTCCCAAGACTTCGAGACCTTGTTCCAATACAAGTTAAGGGCAACAGTGTTTAATTAAATCATCAATACAAGGTCTCTTAGGAGGTTGGATCTGCCAGTGTGATGTATCGACTGCCTTGAGGGTAATCTCTTACAAAGGAAGGAAAAAGGGATCTAAGTGAACACATTCAACTTTCTACATTTGTTTGTGGAATAGTATTTAATGAGTTGGGAACTAACTTGGTTTGTTTATTAAGGAACAATATTATTATATTGTTTACCTTTGAAAATTTGAGGTATGTTGTAGAAATTTTGTTTTAATAAAATTATTGTATTGTAAATCCAACTCAATTTTCAAAACATTTAATGGTGGAACTCACCGCTGCGGTGGTTCCTATTACCAGAGCGATGACATGAAAATTATTTATCCCCACGAGTAGGAATCGAACCCACAATCGTCATGCTTACAGTCAGAGCCGCTGCGCCACCACGGCCTCGGGCAAGTGAAGGAAACCGACAAACGCGCGTCGACTGCTGCGCTACATTACTTAACCGGTACAATAATTATTTTTTTTTAAATCGAATCATTACCTGTGATGAAAAAAAGATTCTCTACTACTAATTAGAAGAGCTTCAATTCACCGTACTCCCCGGACCTTGCTACCATAGATTTCATTTTTTTTTCGATATTTAAATAAATTTTTTAGAGGCCGGTCGTGGCGCAGCGGCACGAGGTGTGACTGCAAAACCGACTGGTTGTGGGTTCGATCCCCACTCGAGGAGATGAAATATTTACTTAAATTTATATTTCCATTTTCTTCGCTCTGGTGTCGAGGTTAAGCGCGGCGTTGAGTTCTGCCACTCAACACGCAATGCCTCCAGAATTCGGCAGAAAGTGGGGAACGGAGTGTCTTAACACTAGGTTCCCTCTGCCTACCCTGCTGTGTGCGGGATACAGCGTGAAGCTAATTTAATTTAATTTTTTAAATAAATTTTTACAGGGAAGAAAATCAACTCCGATGGGGCAGTCCAAACCACCTTCAAAGATTTTACTGATTCCTGTCAATCCGGAAGAAACTGTTTTTTTTTAGTAAAGGGATCAATAAACTACGTACGACATGGCAAAAATGCATAAATAACAATAGTTCATACTTTGATTAAATTAATATAATTATTACTTAAAAAAATATTTGACTTTTTGTTCCTCCCATACCAAACGCCAATTTCATTTAAGGACTTAATATAATAAACGAACGAATAAAGTATCTACTTTATTATAATTATTAAATAGTGTAGTACTGGCACTTCAATTTTCCACTCGCAACTTTATTCAACTGTCAAATAATATTAGCAGAAAGATTAAAGGTTTACGTTAAACAATTAAAACTGTCACTTTCGAATATTACTGGGGCTTTAGTTACACGAGTTTGAATAGTTTTAGTAAAATCGTTTGAACCTGCAATAGTTACCTTTAATTAACAGTGTAACTTTTCAGATTTAAAATTAGGTTTAATATATGTATGTATAGTCAAATATTTCTTTTAATAAAATGATGAAATTTTCTAAGAAAATAACGGAAACTTTGCAAAATAAGTTCGTCTTATACCGAAAAATCAGCTGTGGTTCTGGTGGAACACTGCGTGGGTGCTGAATGTTCAGTATCTGGATGTAGCTTCTCCATCTCTCCTTCACAGAAGCATGACTACAAAGTTGCGTGCTCTGGGAACCTCTGATGCAAAGTAATTGTGGAATATCTTGCGTCGCTGTCTCCTAATAACGTACCAGTGTGTATACGAGCTTCTGCTCTTCCACAGTTTCAAGATTATAATGTAGTGGTGACATACTCACTCTCACTCCGGGCTTTAACTACAGCTCCTGTGCTGGCACGATTTCTCCCCTTTTCAAAGAGAGAGAGAGAGAGATAAGACTGGGTACGACTAGGGAATTATTGAAAGAGAGAGAGAGAGAGAGAGAGAGAGAGAGAGAGAGAGAGAAAATACTGGGTACGTCGAGAGAATTATTATTCAATCGGAAACTCCACTTTTTCTCTTTTTTTATTGCTCATACATGATTTATTCTGAACATAACCTATACAATAATAACTTAAAAATATTAAAATTGCAATGCCCCAAAATTCATTATAAATATATAAATATGAAATGTAGCATATTTGTAAATTATTACCCTTTACCCTCGTAGTGAAATGGGAATAATATATCACATACGAAATCAATCTAAGTGCCCGAGGTAAAACTGTCTATATGCCGTGTGTTACACGAAAAGTATCGTGCATAAATAAACTATCTAACACAAAAAGAATTTACCAACTTGAACTAGTAGTTTATAAGATAAGCGCGTTCAACCAAACAAACTCTTCATTGTATTGATTTCTGTAAAATATAAATAGTAATAGTAAATTTAAATTTGAATTATGTTATATTTCGTATTGTACGTAAGTCATATTAGCCATTGCTGTTATTTAGGTCCGAGAAATAAAATTTATGAATCAATTTCTCTTTTATTAGTATTATACCTCCGAACTCAACGTCTAGTTATAAATTTCAAATTTACTGTTTCTGTATTAAAATAATCCACGTACGTTTTCATGTACGATCTACAAAATTGTACTTGATATAACTTATTGTAAAGTTTGCCAAATAGAAGTGATATTATTTTGTTATTTCATTTTTATTATTTTTTATGTTATCTACGAACATTGAAGTAGGTCGGACTGAATTTAAATCACTCTTGCACTTTACGAACATTTGAAAGCTTAAGTTGTTTTTATCATTTTCCTTATTTAAAAGCAAGTGCTGAAAATAACCTAAATAAAATTCAATGTTTGGTTTTTGTTAAAAAGCAAGAAAGATTATAATTATTTCTCTCAGGAGGAGTAAAATTATCTACGAGTGTTAACCATTATTAGTTAACGTTAAAGAGGGAAATATCCACTTCGTTTATTTTTATTGTTTTGAAATGTTCTATAAAATATTTTTCTGGATGATACGGAAAATATGGAAATTATATCCGCTACAGTTTATCTAGTATTCGATGGCTTACTCAAAAATAATATTGTATTGATAGTTGGTACGTAATAAAAGATTTGAAAACACTTTTTATTTATTGAATTTAGAATTGAAAAATTTTTCACTCTCGTGACTCTAATTTCGTGCAATAACAATTAATATTATTGGATAGTTTTTTATGTGATTTTTATTTAGAAAATATAATAAACAAAATGTTTGTACTGAGACGTAGTAAGTAGTTAGAAGACACTCGTGTTGGGAATAATATCTTGCAGCTCCCATCCAATCGAACTATAAATAGTTATTAAGTTATAATTATTAATATATTCAGTTTACATAATTTGTATTAAAATGACTTACAAAATATTTCTGCTTCGCCTTTATTCAGTTACTTTACCATGTAGAGTAAGTAGCGAGAAATACTTTTATAAAAACTTATAACATCTGACCACTAAGCTATACGTTCAAAGTATGGTTTAGTGGTCAGAACGCTTGGATGATTTCCAAGAGGCGCGGGTTCAAATTCCGCTAGTTTCATATTTTTCAACGCTTCTTAAAAAAGTTTTTCTTTTCTAAGTATGGAGTAACACTTTAAAATGTAAAAAAAGAAGAAGTTTGCATTTTAGATGTTTGTTGTTGATTGGCGTAGAAACGCTACCGCTGGGTTTTGGTGCGCCAACGGGAACATGAAAATGATTCTAACGCCCACAAACATCGCGTTTACAATTAGATGCTGCCCCACTCCGCCAGGAGTAGTTTAATGACCACATTAAGAGAAAACTACTAAATGTAGGTACATATTTTTTATTAACATAGTAAAAGTTTATGTGAGTCGACCTTCGACTTGTACACACACGTAATTATGTTTAAAGTAAGTTTCCTTCAATGATCGATCACATAAACTATAACTATATTAAATAAAAAATCGCAGTAAAGAACTTTAGAGTTGGCTTTACCTAGAGATTTTATTACTTTTTAAAGAGAAACAAATAGCTTCATCAAGATTTGGCTGGTTTTTTTACAGTATGTTTTTGGTGGTATAATTTTTTCTAGATTTGAATTCCAGTTTAACATTGGAACTGAAGCTATGTGTAAATACACATATATTTATATATTTAAAATATAAAATAATTTTATAAAGTATAATCATCAAGTCACTGAGCGCTATAAATTTTATTGTTAACGTGTGTTTCTCTATATTATAAAAAAAAAAAACAATTGCAGTTGAATAAACATTGCGGGAAAGGGTTAAATGAATAACAATAGCATTAATATAGTACTTTTATTTATATGCTCTATACAATATTTCGCAATTTTCGCAATTTGCAAACAATATTTCGATAAAAAATAAAAAAATAAGTAAAATATATATTGTGGATATAAGTTATAATTTTATTACTGACTCAATACATTTTTATTTAAATGTACTTTTTATTTACGTATCGTTTAGGGTGAAAAGTTTCAGCTGAAATAAATAGTATATTTATTAATATACCCGCATATAGCAGAGTAGGCAGAGTGAACTTAATGTTAAGACACTCCGTTCCCCACTTTCCGCCAAATTCTTGAAGAATTGCATATTGAATGGAATTCAACGCGCTTTGCCTGCTTACCAGAACAAAGATATGAAAATATTAAGTATTTAATTTCTTTGAGTTATAATCGAACTCACTACCTGTCGGGTTTACAGTTGAACTTGCCCCTGCGGCACGACGGCCTTTATTTTTTACTTCACGATTTATCCCTCATAGTAAGGTAGGCAGAGAGAACCTAAGACACTTCGTTTTTCGCTATCCACTCGACTTCGAGACACTGCGTTTCAATCAATGTCAATGGGGTAACTTAACGCCGCATTCTACCTTACATGCGCGGTAATAGAAATAGTTGACTTAAAGAGCTTATATGAGAGAAAATACAGTAATGTACGCAAAAGACTTATAGGAAAAAAATACAGTGCGTATATCTTACAAAGTAGTAATAGTTTTATCGTAACTCAATTCTCTTTTGTACGCCTATTACACTTTGTTAAAAAAAGGAATCATCTATGATTTAAATTCTCAGTAATCGCATTAAGTCATAAAAGCATTTACGTCCTGTTACTTACGTCTCTACTTTCTATGCTGTGTGTTTTTGGTAGCAAGCAGGATTAAAATTTTTTTTTTTTATAATTTTTACGAACCCACACACACGTATCGTATAGTGACTGTGTCACTGCATTATGATGGTTGATATGTGTTGTTCCACCTTTTCGCGCAAAAAACATTCCCAGACTACCCATTAGTCAACTATTAATTATTTACACAGCAAAGCTTAGTATTACTTAGTGTAGTAGCTTTAAAAGGTGCACTTTTTATATTAAATGATTATTAAATATTTTTTCAGGAAAATTAAAAAACTGTTCAAAAATCCATGACCATTCTTTTCCAAGCACTGACCTCATCGAGAATATTACTACTTATTTACGTGCATTCTAAATAACTGTTTTAATTAATACATAATATTAATGTTGGAGTTCTAAGCTATCGATTAAATTAACTCATTAAATAATTCAGGCAGCATTATCAGAATAAAAGATAATTTACAAATTGTCACACGAAACCTTTCATTACCATTCGTGTATATACTAAGTGTGACTCGATCTCAAATTCGTTACGGTTAATATGTGTTTTTAGTCACCCACGACATTCGAAACTGGAAGTAAGTACTTGCACCTATTAGTTTAGCAACGATTTAGTGTTTCGTCCGCAAATTGATTCATTACCTTACACGGATTTAATGAACAACTGTAATAACTGCAAATTTTTGACAATAATATCATAGAAAATATTTAATTTATTCATTCATCTCCACTTTATTACTTTCTACTCTATTCTTTTCTTCCAAACTTTTGAGATAATAAACAGATACATATAGTTATAAACAGGTTTGAATATGTGTTTATTACAGCTTTTTTTATGTGTTTTGATTAATATGTGTTTATTTACGTGTTTATATAAAAGTAAAGTAACTTAGAATTATCAGGAATCCGGAATTATCACGAATCACGCTATACACTGTGATTGTACTTTGCAAAGTATGATTTGGATTTATGTTCTCGGTACACACGGTAGATCCATCGTATGCTATCGAAATAAATGTTGATGATATTTGTTTTATTCGCATTCAAGTCTTTTATTTCATGGGTATTTTACAATATGTCCTTCCTTTTTTCATTACCATCCAAGCATGAAATTTCAGTTACCATTTTCTCCTTAAGTAAACCAGATAAAAGAGTGCTTTCATTTTTATATGGATTTATTATTGATCTGAATTAATTTTTTTGCAACAAAATGAGGAATACCAAAACAAATTGATTCTTCAAAACGACGTTATTTGCACGAAACGGTGGAATTTACTACTAACTATTTATTAGAAAACAATAATGCTATACTTACGGGGACATTTTGAATAAGGTACGCAAATTTTCCTATAATTGCGAGCATAACCATTTTTACAGTAACACTTTTCGTTACACATGATATTGAGGAAGGGACAGTTAGTTTGGTTTTGTTTACTTAAGTTAAAGCACTCGTTGTCACATTCTGGTCCACAAGAAAAATATTCATGGGGTCCAGTACATTTCACTGAAAATAAAAATAAATTGAATTAATATCACCAAAAGAAACAAAATGTAGTGTTTGGTAGACTTAGGGATAAGTCATTCCGTTCTCCTCTTTTCTACATATTAGTCATAAAACTTTCTGATAACAAACAAAATATACTTATAAATAAAACTTACAACAATCACTTTTAGAAATACAATCTCCAATTTTATTTCTATAATAGCCTGATTTGCAACGGCAAACAGGTTTACACGGCGGATTGGCAGGTATGAGAGGGCAGCTATAAAGCTTGCCAATACTTTCACATGTTTGAGGAGGACAGATTACTTCACATTCAGGAATCTCGTTTTGGCCATAGCATATTACTAAGAAGATATAACAAAAAAAAACTATTAATGATTAATATACATATAATAAGTTGTCTTATTATAATATGTTATGATATTCAAATCATAATAATATAAGAATAAGAATTTTTAATTTTTATATAAGAATACGTCCTTTTCGCATTATGTGGAGTAAGCAGTAGAGACGTAATAGGATCTTGCTTTTTAGAATTTTAAAACTATGCAACCTAAGTGAGTAAGGAGATTTCGGATAATGAAGGTATTTTAAATGTACACTTAGTTTGCAAGACACTGCTCTAAACTCCTCACTCTGCAACGCTATGAGCACCTATACGTTGAAGTCATGGAACGCTAAGTAATTTCTTTTCTGTCTAATATATTAAATAAATAAATATATTTTGAATAAAATTATCGCTCACAGGAGCACATCTCAGATAATCCCTCATAATGTTATTAAATTATTGTATATATATTTTTATTAAATTTCATGACTATATGTACATAATTATGACTGCAACTAGACAGAATTGGAGCAGGTCTGTTTAAAAATTTGCATGGTTCCCGCACGTTGCGTTAGATGAACCACTAACATACTTCACCACTTTGTCATTGGGTTCAACTTAGCATATGATAAATATTATTATATTTTTATTGCTTATCAAATTTGATTAAGGCATTTGTCAATAAAAGTAATAATTACATTTTAACTTTGAAATTGTAATAAATACTAACATGGACACTGATTTTCAGGGATACAGGTGCCATTATCTGCTCGCAAATAATTATCTTTACAAAGACATCCTTCTTTACAAGCACCTTTAATTGGGTCTATACAAATAATACCAGGTTGTGAACAATTTCGTCTGCCACAACCACCGTTTACACAGCCCGAGTATAGCTCATCAGGGCCACACACGATCTGGGATGCTAAAAAATATTATACATAATTTAGTACCAACATTTAAATAATAACACGCAACGAACGAACCTGATAAAAAAACAAATAAAATAAATATTACGTGGATTTTTACAGGTGTGATTATCCGAATAAGCACTACTGTAAGCGTATGCAGATGCACTTGCAGAATCACTTGTAGATGACGATTGAGCAGAGCTAGAAGCCGAAGCCGATGACGAAGAAATGTGTCCTGCAACAATAAAATTATGCACAGGCGTGTACAAGCGTGCGACTGTGTTATCGCGACAGGTTGTGAGTTCCCAGGCGAAGAAATTAATTACATATTTAATATTTACATTTTCACGTTCTGGTTCCCAAGCGCGGCGTTGAGTTCCGCCACTCAACATGCAAAGCCTCCAGAAGTCAGCGGAAAGTGGGGAACGAAAAAGCCTTAATAGGGAATGGACTGTCTTAGCACTAGGTTCCCAGATTCTCTATGCTTTGTGTGGGATGCAGCGTGATGCTTAATAAATCTTTTATTAATGCTTAAAGTAATTACAAGCTTATTCAGTAAAACTTTAGCAACAAAAGTTAAAAATGTATTAAACTAGTATCAGTACTTAATAACTACGAAATATCATCTTGCAATCAATGAATATATTCTTCGTTGTTTGTTACAACTGTTAGGTAACCTGTTTTGTAGAAGTTCTCGTACTTGGAGTTAAAACAGCCGGCAAGTGCTTTAAGAAACTCCCAAAAGATTTTTTTTCCGTTAGATAGATAATTTTGCAGAGATCTGAACAGGTAATAATCAAATGGTTGCACCCTTATTAAAAATCAATAGCAAGTAAATTCTACGTTTACTTAAAGTGTTTTGCAAAGTCAGTTACTGTAAAAATATTTTTTCCACGTGTAGTACATAAAATTTTACAAAAGGAATATAATAACCTAACCTCAAATTCGTTATTACTTATACACCTCAATTAATGAACTGCGACATAAATATACACACGAAAAAATTACTGTAAATGAAGCTTATTGAAATTAGATTTTTTTGTTGTACTTACCAGGACATTCCTTTCTTTTAATGCAGGTACCATTATTTGCTCTTAAGTAATTATCAATGCAAATGCATCCCTTGATACAATCTTTGGGATCCAATTTCATGCACCGAATAGGCTTACCAATATCTGTACAGTTTCTATACTCGCGTACATTATTAATACATGATGTTTCTCGTTCTTTTATACTGCATTCTGCAAAGAATCATACTGAAGTAAAGAAACTGTAAAACAAATTTAAGAATAAAAGAATAATAAAAAATCAAATAGATAAAAAAATAAGAAAGAAAATTTTAAAGACATTTTTAATTTAAGTATAAAGATTACGGAAAACATGAGGCAAGACAAGAAACATAGAAAAATTACAATTCTTGAGAATCATATCAACAAAACAGGAGGCACAAAAAATCTTGAAGCTCCTTTAAGCGTAAAAAAAAAGACTAAAGTAAAAAAGTTTATTAAGTGCAATAAAGAGTATACAGAATGTTTTTATCTTCACCGCTTACAAAACAAAAGGCAATTTGTTAACAATGACGCACACAGAGACTAACCTATCAAACCGACAACATCCCACACGCCTCATTCACGAAATCAAGTCATCACTATGTCCATCGTTGGATAAACGCTGCCTGGGTCAAATGACGAAAGGTCACTGCTATGGTCTGCCATTGATAATACGCAAGTAGAAAATGATCGCTTCTACATCGACAACCAACTGAATTCACATAAATTTGGTTCGATTGTCGATTATTAAGAAAAGTTAGGCAGTAGCTAGTGAACGTTTCAAATATGACGTATATCAACAATCCATTTGGACATAGAGGCCAGCCGTGGCGCAGCGGCACGAAATGTGACTGTAAAACCGTCTGGTTGTGAAAGACTGGAGATGAAATATTTACTTAAATTTATATTTCCATTTCTTCGCTCTGGTGTCGAGGTTAACTCAACACGTAATGCCTCCATAATTCGGCAGAAAGTGGGGAACGGAGTGTCTTAGCACTAGGTTCCCTCTGCCTATCCTGCTGTGTGCGGGATACAGCGTGAAGCTGATTTTTTATTTTTTTTTTTCATCTGGACATAAGTGTGAAAAATAGATAGATAAAAGTCTTTATTGTACACTTGAAAAGATACAATAGAGTAAATTCTTAAGACAAAATGCATAAAGACGGCCTTATCACTACAAGTGATCTCTTCCAGGCAACCAGATTGCCGATGCTTAAAAATGCTTTCCCTGAAGAGCCAGTAGGGAACTTGAAACTGTGTGGTTAGATGTCTTTTATATGATCAGTACTCCAGAAAATTTCAAGTTTTATCACGAGTTTGGTCAGATATCTTCTACAGTTCGAGAGATACGAGATGACTACCAGAAATTGGCCCAGTATCCGTTGCCGACACTAGTCGTCAAACTAAAAAAGTTTTGTAACAGTGTTCCTGATCAGCATTGTATTGTACTTATTACCGTCATTAATGCACAAAGATTGGCCGCGCACTCAGAAGACATCTCTACTGACACAATCATCAACTGATTTGATTTTTATTTGGCAATCAGTGAAACTTGGATTGGAATTTCCATGCCAATGAATGTGCCTGGCTTTCATCTGAGATCATATTGTAATAATGCTAAGAACATACAAATTGCAACTACATCATCAGTAGCGGTATCATCATCATCAAGTCGCAAAGCCGGCGGAGTCGCCATATATTGCAACATCAAGATGTTCATAGATTATTCAAATGAACCACCAACTATATTAGAGTTAATGGTTCATTTGAAAATGAAATACGCAAAAGCTGGTGATATATACGAGTATGTCTCATAAACGTAATGGCCAACACATATTTAAATTCGTACTCAGGTGTGTGTATACCTGGGCACAGCGTTAGTATGATCTTACTCAGCAGTTAGTTCCTTGCGTTTATCCTAAATACATATGTAAATAACAATATGTTTTTTAAAAAATATAACAGTTACATAAACATATTCACGTACAACAAACGGCCGTGTCCATGACACAGCAACGCCTAAGTTTTTTTTTTTCTAAATAATAATTAATCCTACACTTAATTATAAAATTGATGCGTGTTTTGGTTAATAGGATTTCATTAATGCAATACATGATTTTAGTGATATCTGCTTACTGTCATATGACCATTATAAGTAGTATATAAAAAATATAAATAATCCAAAAAATCTTTTAAAATGTATTAGTATTTGAATTATTTATATGTTTATTTACTCTAATTAGATCATAATAAAATAAAAATACCTACTCAGGAACATTTTAACCATTATAATATAGTATAGGTACTATAAAGAATAAGAAAAAAATTAACTCACCCAAAGCAATTGTAGTACAATTAATAACGAACAATATTATTAAAATTGTTTTATACATGTTCAATTATGTCTAACGTTTGGTCTACTATTAGATCATCATCGTCATGATATTTATATATTATGTATTTTTTATAGTCAGTTCGTGTTGTAAGTTTTTATATTTAGAATCATTAAATGATAAGATTAGTTGTATGTGCATGTTATATTGAATTAAACTTATAGGTAAAAGAAAAAATCGGTTAAGTGCGAGTCGGACTTACCCACAGGGGCTTCCGTACCAATTCGCGATTATAGGTCAACGGGCAAGACAACTTATAAAAGTGGACAAATTGAAATTTGCGCAGGCGAATGCACTCATTTTGTATGAAATAAACTACAAATATAAATTTACCAGAGGGCGCGCGCGGCTTCGCCCGCTTATTAGGAGTGAATTCTAAAAAAACCACGAAACACGTGTTCAATAAAATATTTTTAATAGTCTGATTTTAAATTTTTATAAAAATCGGTGGCAATTTAAAGATTTAAACTTTTAACCCCTTATTTGAACCCTTAGGGGGTGAATTCTTAAAAACCATGAAACACGTGTTCAATGAAATATTTTTAAGAGTCTGAATTTCAAATTTTATAAAAATCGGTACAGATTAAATTTTTTTTCCATACAAATTTTCAACCCCTATTTCATCCCTTTAGGGTTAACATTTTTCAAATTCCCTTCTTAGTGGATGTCTAGAATATGAAAATAAACATCTGCCCAAATTTCACGTTTCTACCATCAGCGGTTACGGCTCTGCGTGCGTCTTACCTCAGTCAGTCAGCACAAGTCCTTTTATATATATAGATAATACTTTTTTTGAATGAAATGATGAAATTCCTATGCAATGATATGCCTATAAATTTTCATATTATTCCTTTATTTGTATTGTAAGTTTTCACTTCGTGACAAATTTCATAACTGTAGGTACACGAAAAGTAACCTATAAGTTTTGATAACGCGGCGAATCGTATCTTTTGATTGCGCCGATTTAGAAGCTTGATTTTCGTGTGCTTCAAGGATACCATAGATTTATAATATCAGCTTGATACCTCTACACAAACTTGAGATAAATGGTTTTGGAAGATGGACGGACAACAAAGTGATAATATAATGGTTCCGTTTTTACCTTTTTAGGTACGGAAGCCTAAAAATATGAAATAAATTAAACGAAATATAATTTTAGTATAAAAATAATCATATAAAGACGAAATAACCGTAAGTATTTTGAAAAAAAGAAATGTGACATATGACTTATTGATTATAGACCACACATTGTTCTTGTCCTGGGTAGTACAGAAATCTTTAAAATTACGAGTTGATTATCTCTTTAGTGCGTCTATATACAAGATATATATCTTTGTTGTTTAGTGAAATTATCAATATTATTTTTATTCAACTGCTAATTATTGCAGAAATGTATGTACTAGCGCCGAAATTATCGGAAATCTACTCATGGTTGCGGTCATGTCTCGTAATCATGTGTGGAACCGAGTGCCTTGCCGTAACCGGTCGGGCTGCGAGAAAGAAAACCTCTATTAAAGATCATCTCAACCCAAGTGGCGAAGCAGCGCGAGGGGTACGTGGCTGATGGGAAGTTTAGTCGTTACTGCTGTTCCCGCCAGGGTACCGGCCGACGCCCGTGGCGTTATTAGCCTTATCCAAGTACAGGGGGTACTGCTCGGACTGACCGTTTTTCCCCCATACTCGTGGGAACAGTATAGAAATTGAAAAACAACCAAACAATGACGACAATGTAGGAGTTTTAGAATCCTCTTCGGATTCGGGAGATTGTCATCGCACTATGTCGTTGGGTTTGATTCCCAATCGAGAAAAATAAATATTTAATATTTTTATTTCTTCGCCTAACTGGAACCAGTAGTGTATGATTAGCGCATTCAACCACAAAAACTCTTCAGCTTTATTGTATTAAATATAGGGGAGAAGTGGCATGAAAGAGCCAGGTTTTGAAAGAGCCACCTGCAATATTATAGTAGTTTAGAAACGGACTCGTTAGAATATTTTATTTTTAAATGGAAACACTGATTTCCCATCACCCACAAAAAATTTACACATCATCGGAACCAACGGACGCCGATATGTCGAGTTGAAGTTTTTGGTACTCAAAAGTAAGTTTTTTACCTCATTTGAATTGTTTTTTAGTATTTCATTGTAAACAAATATAGGTACTTGGATTGTAGATCGAGTTTATGTATATATTTGGCCTTGTAATTGGATTAAAACTGAGTTTCAAAAGTTTTGATATCGTTGTCATTTTGAAGGTTATATTTTTTTAAAGAATAAGTTATTAAAGAGCCGGGTAGATGGGCCTTGAAAGACATGGCTCTTTCATAACCGGCTCTTTCATGACCCCGAATTAGATTTTTTTAAATTAATTATAATTATAATAAATATACATTCTTAATAAGCATTATTAAATAGTTTGCTACTGATATTTCATTATGGAGAAGTCCGATCCCAAAAAAAAAAAAATGCCCGAAAATTGGTAATTGAAGAAGCAGTTAGTGAAGTTTTAGAGAAAGATCAGTCCATAAACAAAATGCACTTGCCTTAACGTCTGATTCTATCGTACTGGCTGAAGTAAAAAAAAAGGTAGATTAAAGCATAAAAAAGTCCAATACAAATTAAAATAGTGATGATTGTATGGAATGTGAGCAATATTTTTTTTAAAAAGATCTCATAATTTAAGTATGTTGTTTTTGAGAAGATATTATTAATTTATTATTTAGTTTAATTTTCGAGATTTTTATAAATAAAAGAACTAACCGCCTCTAATATATAAAAAAAATAGAATATAAAAAAAAATATAATATGATTGGTTTAAATAATATGAGATTGTAAAACTTATTTACTTAAAATGACTAATATAATTTAAAAAAATATTACTTTTTAATAAGGATTATTAAATTGTTTTTATTTAAAATTGTGAAAATTATGCTAAATAATAACAATGCACTATGCATTGTTATTATTTAGCATCATTTTCACTATTACATCTCATAATATAAGACTGTCTCTTTCATAACTTTTGGTGGCTCTTTCAATACCGAAATGTTTTTAAAATGAATATTTTATTGCTTTTTTATTGTATTTAAAGCTTATTTCGTATGAAATTATGTAGTTTAATAAATGAATAATAATTTGAGAGAAAAAAAACTTAATTTCTGTAATTAAAAGTATATTTTTTTGCTTCGTTTAGTAAACTGGCTCTTTTATGCCACCTTTCCCCTACTCGTAGATGTTGATGTCTATAAAATATAAATTAGTAATAGTGATTTAAAATTTGAGTTTTATTATACTTCATATAAACTAATATTGCACGTGAGTCACATAAGCCATTGCTGGTAGTTAGCTTGAGATATAAAATTTATGAATCAATTTCTCTTTTATCGTAACTCCAACTCAACGTCTAATTTTAAAATCAGAATTTTCTGTTTCTGTATTAAAATAATCCACGTACGATTCTATATACGATCTATAAAAGTGTACATGATATTACCTACTGTAAAGTTTATCCAATTGAAGTGATATTATTTTGCTATTTCATTTCTATTGTTTTTTGTGTATCTACAAACGTCGAAGTAGGTCGTACTTAAAACTCTTACACATTATATTACATTTGAAGGCTTAGGTTATTTTTATAATTTTCTTTATAGAGGAGGATCGGGTAGCCCCGGACACTTGAATGAATTGCTAATAAAAAATAAAGTAATAAAACAAGACAAGCTAATATAACAAACATCATTAACTTTAACTTGTACTTTAAATAAAATTAGGAACTTCTTTAATTATATTAATTAAACATTAGTAATCAAATTACATTCTGTAACGAAATATAGTAAGAATTATTTAGTTACAAACGTCACAATTATAATAAGAATCCGATGCATCTATGTAAACGCAATCTTAATGGGCACGGTCGTTGTATTCCTGGCACTGAATCCATTCTTCTTCAAAAGTTTCTCCGCATGTGATGTATTCCGTCTCTTGTTCTCGGTTTTGAGAAAGACTTTGAATGTTTTTCTTTGTTTTCAACATTTTTTTAACGCCTTTACTTTGTTTATCCGTTTGGTCTTTCTCAGTGCCTTTCTTTAACTATCTTTCTTCTATTTATTTTTTCTTGGTCTCGGTCCTTCTTGTTTTTCGCGCCCGCGTCAACAAGCGTTTTTTTATGCATCAGGAAATGGTGACAGCTGTTTCAATAAATCTGTTGAACTGGTTGACGGCAGAGGCTCAGTTGCGGGCAATCCATGACTATTAGAGGGCATTAATGATGATGAATGTGCTGATAAAGGTTGTTTGGAAATAAATGGTCTTGATAAACGGACAGACGGACAAGAAAATTATTCTATAAAGGTCCCATTTTTTCCTTTTGAGGTATGGAAAGAAAATATTTACTTTGTTTATTTTTATTGATTTGAAATATACTCTAAAAATATTCTTCTGGATAATACATAAAATATGGAAACTATAACCACTATATATCTAACATTTGATAGCTTACTCAAGAATAATAATATATTGCTAGTTGGTTCGTAATAAAACATTAGAAAATACATTTTTTTGTTATTAATATAGGTAGATATATTTATTGAATTTAGTATCGAAAAGGTTTGCCCTCCCGTGGTTTCTAATTTCGTTGTAATAACAACTAATACTTTTGGCTTATAAAAGTATATATTATAATCGTCTATTCATTCAGAAGACAGTGTCGCTTTGAGACTCGGACCGCGACTTGCGTACACCGTTTGTAGTAGGGGACTTTGCTTCGTCACCCGTCAGTGAATAAAAATATTTAATTAATATTTTTTCTCTTTATACGCTGAAAAATGCGTTTTGCTGTGAATATCGTTGTAGCGATAAACAATCCTATACTTATTACAATTTATCTAATTACACTAAAGATACAAAAAGATATCCATACATCCATCAGCCTTTCTAAGTCCACTGCTGGACATAGGCCTCCCCTAATGCTCCCGATTCCGTCCGGCGGGGTAAATTTGTGCCTTTCATAGGGGATTATTGCCATATTCACCGCGCTTAGCACTGCGTGTTGGTATATATGTATATCTAACTAAATAATAAATTTTTCTATGCATGATACGAACTCTCAACCACCTTTATTGATTTTTTTTGTATTTCATTTAATTATTAGACACTGATTTTTGTTATGTAATAATATTTTGTTATGAAAAAGTAAGAATCGTTTAGTAGAATACAAAAGTAGGGCTTAAGTTAGGAGTAATAACAAACTACAAAATGTTAATATATTTTTCCAATTTAACCTTGGAACTGGAAGGCATATTTTAAGTTAAAGTTATATTTATATACTGAAAATATATAATATTTTTACTAAATATACTCATCAAGCAATTGAACACAATAATTTTTACTGCTAATGCATTTTTTTATACTTAAGCACAAAATAAACTATAGTTAAATAAACATTGCAAAAAAGGGTTCAATGAATAATAATATCATTTATATAGCATATATATATTTTTATTTATAATCTAAATCAAACAATGGTTAAATACAAAAAAATTATGTTAAATATATTTTATGGATACAAATTATCCTTGTATTATTGACTTTTTTATCTAAATTTATTTATTATTTTCGTGTCGTTTACGATGAACAGTTTCAGCTGAAATAAATAGAATATTTATTAATGATATAACATGCAACTATAGTGGAAGTAAGTGCGTTATAATAGTAAGTTACAATAAAGAAATAAATATAGGTACTTATATGTTTTGATAAGAAAGATATTTTTTACTCTCAGCTTCACGCTGTATCCCGCACATAGTAAGGTAGACAGAGGGGACCTAGTGATAAGACACTTCGTTTCCTACTGGAAAGTGGGCTAAATTCTTGAGGCATTGCTGCCTATTTATGCTTAAGCTGATTTAAAGAAAATAAATAATTAAATCAGCTTCACGCTGTATCCCGCAAACAACAGGGTAGGCAGAGGGAACCTAGTGTTAAGCCACTCCGTTCCCCACTTTGTAGTACAATTGCACTTACAAACACGTACAGCACAATGTAAAATTGCACTTACAAACACGTACAAATTGGCTCACAATTACATAAAAATTACATCGGCAAAAAATATATAACAAATAATACTAATTAAAAATATATTTTTTTAGCATAAGGGCAAAAAATATGTATCTGTATGTATGTCAATTATATTGTGTGTAACTGCAAAAAATTTCATTGAAGGAATTTTTGATTAGATTTTAGATTACAGGTGCCAAAATCAAACTTGCATATTTTTTTAAATATTGGCATCCTATTGAATTCTGGATGAAATGACATAACGGTTCTAAGAATAGACAAATCAAAAACATCTAATGTCGATTTGAGGTAAACTCATTATCTTTTCGAAGGCGATTTAAAATTGTATTTTTTTTTCACACTTTTTTGGTGATGCTATTATTTTTTGTGACAATTACTGAGTGACAAATGACAAACTGCGTGTTATTGTAATTACACTTATTTGATTCATCTCCTTGAGTTGGGATCGAACCCACAACCAGTCAGTTTTACAATCACACTTTGTGCCGCTGCGCCACTAATTATTTGTTATATCGTTATAATTATCTATTAATAAAGTCAATCAATCAAACCCATAATTATCACGTATCGTATATTGAATGCCCCACTGCATCATGATGGTTATAATATAATAACAAATGATAATGCTGTACTTACATTATCTTGGATAAGGTAAGGGACATCTTGCATAAGGTACGCAAATTTTCCAATAATTGCGAGCATAACCGTTTTCACAGTAGCACTTTTCGTTACACTTGATATTGATGTAGGGACAGTTAGTTTGGTTTTGTTTACTTAAGTTATAGCACTCGTTGTCGCATACTGGTCCACAAGAAAAATATTCATGAGGGCCAGTACATTTCACTGAAAATAAAAATATCATTCCATTTCACTTTTTTACATATATTATATTGAAATAGCAAAATATTACTTTTTTAAATTTTAAAAACAGAACATGAAAATGTAGTAATATAAAGGTAAAATTTACAGATAACAAAAAAATATAATGACTCATAAAACTTACAACAATTATTTTTAGAAATACAATCTCCGATTTTATTTCTAAAATAGCCTGGTTTGCAACGGCAAACAGGTTTACACAGTTTATTTATAGGTTTCCAAGGACATAAATAATGCTTGCCAATACTTTCACATGTTTGAGGGGGACAGTTATCTTCACATCCAGGAACTTCATTTTGGCCATAGCATTTCACTAAGAACATATTACAAAAAATCTATCAATGACATATATGTTTGTTGCCTTATTAGAATATTATAATTTTAATATATATTTTTTCTAACATACAGACGTAAAAATAAGTATAATAAGTATACATTAGAAAAAAACATTATATGGCGTAAGCAGAGAACGTGCAACCTAGAGACGTGCCAGGATCTAGTTTTAGATTCTTGTAGATTAGGTATACGCCCTAAGTGGCGAGTAGCAAAAAGTTCAGCCGAAAATTTTGAAAAATTTACACTTAAGTTGCAAGTCACTGCCCTGAACTCGCACAACGTGACGCATTCGCACGTCGAATCTATGGAATGGCAAGTAGTTTCTTCTTTGTCAACTCAAAAAACAAATATAATTTGAATAAAAACATTTACACATCATAATGATATTAAATTATTGTACGTATATTTATAAAATTTCATACATATGACCGCTGACTACTGACTAGACAGAATTGTAGCAGTTTAAAAATGTTATACTTATTAGGATAAAGTTAAAAACACTTTGACATTGAGTTCAACTAAGCCAATAAACATATTTTTATTTATTGTCCCATTGCATAAAGTCATTTGTCTTTAAACAAATTCATGTCATTACATTGTAGGATCTCTATGTAACAATACTCTAATTTTAGCTATAAATTTGTAATAAACGTATGGATACTAATCTTCAAGGACACAGGTGCCAGCAAATAAGTGCCTGAATTGGAAAAGAATCTCTACAAGCTCCTTCTTAGCTCTATACAAATAATACCAGGTTGTGAACAGTTCCATCTGCCACAACCACCAGCTTGGGTGCTAAAAATTATTACACGTCATGGAATAGTTATACTTTTATTATAATTCTTCCTCGAGTAGTAATCGAACCCACTATAACACGTACAGTGACTGTCCCACTGCATTTAAGAGGTGGTATAATACTTAACATACTTACGAGGACATTTCGCATAAGGTACGCAAATATTCATACTGTTGCGAGCATAACCATCTTCACAGTAGCATTTTTCGTTACATTTGATATTTATGATGGGACAGCTAGTTTGGTTTTGTTGGCTTAAATTATAGCACTCGTTGTCACAGGCCGATCCACAGGAAAAATATTCATGGGGACCAGTACATTTCACTGTAAACGAAAACAAATGAAATTAATAACTTGGGCAATAAACATAAATTTTGTCTTTATCTTTATAAACTTATATATACATATATGTATATGCAGAAATATAAATATAATGTTAATTGATAACAAAGAAAAGTAATGATTAGTAAAACTTACAACAATCATTTATAGAAATACACTGTCCGATTTTATTTCTAAAATAGCCTGGTTTGCAACGGCAAACAGGCCTACACGGTTTATTTACAGGTTTCCAAGGACAGTAATAAGGCTTGCCAATACTTTCACATGTTTGAGGGGGACAGTTATCTTCACATCCAGGAACTTCGTTTTGGCCATAGCATTTCACTAAGAACATTTTACAAAATAAGCTTTTAATGATATATATTTATGTTGGTTTATTAGAATGTTATTATTTTAATAGTTCCTTTTTATAATATATGTCTTTCTCAGATTATATGGAGTAAGCTGTTATCTTGCAAACTAGAGAAATGTTAGGATCTAGTTTTTGACTATACGTCCTAAATGGTAAATCAAATAGGGAGGAAGGAAAGTTAGACTCCGTTAAATTTACAGTTTGCAAGCTTCTGACACAGAAATATGGGCACTAGCGCGTTGAATCCAAGAAGTGTTAAGTAGTTTCTTGTCTATCTAATTTCTCAGGAAATCACAAAGGGATTTTAAACATTTCTATGCACAATAGTACACTTTAGTTGCGCCGTATATGGACATATACAATTACAAGTATATAGGATTGGAGCAGATCTATTAAAAAATATTGTATGGTTCACGTCCGTTTATTATATTAACAACCCGCTGTCGTATGCGGCTTATTAAGATGAACCTGAATATATTTAGTATATATTAAATGTTTTCAGATTTTTTATCTTATTTGCCCATTAAGAAATAAATTATACATTGCGGAATTTCAATGTATCCGTATATCAATTTATATTTTGATTTATAATAAACACTTACAGGGGCACTGCTCTTCAGGGATACAGGTGCCATTATCTGCTCGCACGTACTTATTTTTACAACGACATCCTTTTCTACAAACAATTGGATCTATACAAAGAATACCAGTTTGTGAACAGCTCCATCTGCGACAACCACCGTTTACACAGCTCGAGTACTCCTCATTACGACCACAAACGAGCTTGGGTGCTGTAAATTATTACACATCATGTAGAACTAAAAATTTAATATTAACACGCATTATAATTTATTTAGATAGCTTACGGCATTGGTTTTTTGGGATACAATCGCCAAACTCGTTTCTGTAAAAACCGCGTATGCAGCGACAACTTGGTTCACATTTAGGATCGCCGAGGATTGGATTTTGAGGGCAAAATATTACAGAAGGGTCTACACCGCACTTTTCAGATGGACATTTCGGCGGACAAAAATCAAATATTTCGTTATTTTTACATTTTAAAGCTGAAATAAAACTTGAAGAATCACTCAAAGACGATGATTGAGCATAGCTAGAAGCCGAAGACGATGAAGAATAAATGTTTTCTGTAACAATAAAGTTATAATCAATACATCTCAAGACGCCAGTAGTAACGCAGGCGTTGTGGGTTCGATACCCACTTGAAGAAATAAAATATTTATTTAAATTTATATTTTCATTTCTTTGCTACGGTGTCGAGGCAAAAGACGGCGTTGAGTTCCACCTCTCGGAAAATAAAACAAATAAATAAATTAAAATGAAATAAGCGGCTGTCTTAGCACTATCTTTTTAGGTTCCCTCTGCCATGTTCGGGATACAGCGTGAAGTTAAATAATATCTCATAATAATGCTCTATGTTTAAACTTCTATAATAAAAGTTAAGCAATAAAATATAAAAAATGTTAGTAATAACTTTACGAAATATCATTTTGCAACAATGCGTTATAATTATGTATGTTAGAATGATTACATCAGATTACGGTTATAAGTTTCTGTGGTTAAGAATTTGAAAAATTACAGATGAAAATATGTCGATGATGAAAAAAATGTCCTAAGGTGTAACTTACTAATAATCTGAAAAATATCACAAAAAAAAATAAACAAACCTGCACTTGCAGCAAAACCTGTACTTGCAAGAAATAATTCAATAAAGATTAAAATGAGTAACTTCTCCATTTTCAACAACAGTTGATGCTGTTTTTACAGGTAATGACTTAAACAATCTTGGCTTTTTAAAATATATATATATAGTTATGAGTGGCACTTGTTTAAACAATATAATTCTTTAGCTTGTACAAATACATAGATGTACGTATTGTTCGAGGTAGTTAATACTGCAATTTATTTATTTAATTTCTATCTATAATATTTCATCAAGACTGAATTAACTATGAGTGTATAGTGTTCCGAACTTTTTATAAATTGCAACAATTTATAACAGTCTAGAAATATTAATCGATTTTAAGATTTTATTAGAAAACTAAATAAAGACATGATAGAGCAGTAAATTTGAATTCATTCCGGGGAATTTGTTATTTTAAACTAGCCAATATGACAGCAAAACATGGAAAGAAGGCAAGAAATCCATTCTCGCACTCATCATGTCAAAAGTTGAATTTTGGTGGAAAGTGGAGAACGGACTTGACACTAGGTCCTTTCTGTCTACATCTGATCTGCTGCAGTTGCTGCTGCTTGTGAAGAAACAAATATTTTTTGTAGGTTGCTATAAAGCAAACTATTTTTTGATAACCGAACGCTAAAATTTCCGAAGAAAATAATATTTATTTAAGAAAAAAAAGAATACAAATCCTAAGTAAATAAAAATAAGTTTCTTTATTATTTTCGTATTATTATTTTTAAAATACATATGTCATTCATTCATAAACTTTCAATAATAGCATCGACTGTAGCGCTCTCATTAAAGAATTTGATGTCAACGTACCATCAGTGATACCACGCTATCAGAGACCCTTATTTGCCACCAAATGTTATAAAAGCAATTTAAGAAAAAATTCTAATGAATAAAGAAAAGTAATGAAGTCTTCTTCTTCAAAGTTCATGTAATGAATTGACCAAGCTAATTTGCGATCGTATAACTTTTAAACCCACTATCTATGTATGTTGAGATTTTAAGTACCTGCTTAATTTCTTTTTTCTTTCTCCATAATAGCACCACGATCCCACGTTTTAGAGTTTTGACACCAACCTGGTCTGTGAGTCCGGCATTACCAATTACGTAAGTAAATTCTTCAAAGTTGAATTTGTATTTCAAAAATTAAATAAAAAAAATACTATAATAAACTATTTTATATCAACATTTATTTTGATTTTTGGGACACCCAGAAGTGTATACTTTCATTCTTCCAGGATTTGGTATAATTTCTCATATTATTTCCCAAGAAAGTAGAAAAAAGGAAACTTTTGGTTGTTTAGGAAATTGTATTTTCTTTTCTAAAATTGTGAAATTAGCAAAAGTACGTGTTCTGTTTATTGTTGAGTTTTAATGTCCTAACTATAATTATACATTATACAATAATAATATACCAGTTGTGGTTTACCAAATACTTATGTTTTGTTACAATATATACTCGTATATGCAAGATTGAAACAAAATTATCAATACCTAACTAATTAGTTATAATACCTAATTAATTAGTTAGGTATTGATAATTTTGCCGGGCCAGTCGAGGCGCAGCGGCACGAGGTGTGACTGTAAAATCGACTGGTTGTGGGTTCGATCCCAACTCGAGGAGATGAAATATTTACTTAAATTTATATTTGCATTTCTTCGCTCTGGTGTCGAGGTTAAGCGCGGCGTTCTGCCACTCTACAGGCAATGCCTCCAAAGTGGAAAACGGAGTGTCTTAACACTAGGTTCCCTAGGTGACGAATGAACTTGTCATTGCACTTTAATTATTATTTTCTTTTATTATTCCTTTAATTACAGTAATATAAATTATTGTTTAAAAAATCCAAGATGGCCGTCATACAGATTTGGCGAACACATATTTCTTAAGGGATGAAATAGGGGTTGAAAGTTTGTATGGAAAAAAAAATAATCTGTACCGATTTTTATAAAATTTGAAATTCAGACTCTTAAAAATATTTCATTGAACACGTGTTTCATGGTTTTTAAGAATTCACCCCCTAAGGGTTCAAATAAGGGGTTGAAAGTTTATATGGAAAAATCGTTAAATTGCAACCGATTTTTATAATAATTTAAATTCAGACTGTTAAAAATATTTTATTGAACACGTGCTTCGTGTTTTTTTTAGAATTCACTCCTAATATGCGGGCGAAGTCGCGCGCGCCCTCTAGTCTATATATATAAAAGGACTTGTGCTGACTGACTGAGGTACGACGCACGCAGAGTCGTAACCGCTGATGGTAGAAACGTGAAATTTGGGCAGATGTTTATTTTCATATTCTGGACATCCACTAAGAAGGGAATTTGAAAAATTTTAACCCTAAAGGGATGAAATAGGGGTTGAAAGTTTGTATGGAAAAAAAAAATAATCTGTACCGATTTTTATAAAATTTGAAATTCAGACTCTTAAAAATATTTCATTGAACATGTGTTTCATGGTTTTTAAGAATTCACCCCCTAAGGGTTCAAATAAGGGGTTGAAAGTTTATATGGAAAAACCTTTAAATTGCCACCGATTTTTATAAAAAATTAAATTCAGACTGTTAAAAATATTTTATTGAACACGTGTTTCATGGTTTTTTTAGAATTCACTCCTAATAAGCGGGCGAAGCCGCGCGCGCCCTCTAGTGTATTATATACAGATAGATTTGATTGAAATTTTTAATGTCCTTGCTATTAACAGGTCTGACAACGATATATAATGTAATTTATTTTAAATATTGCCACCCACACTTGATATAGAATCATAAAGAATAAAAAATTAAGAAATAGTAGTTTTATTATAATGATGATAAATAATTGAATTGATGGTGTTGATATAGAAATGAATTGATTGTTTATCTCGCTTCTATTTCTCCTTCTTCTTCCTGGCATTAACCCCGGCTATTATTAGGGTCTGCCTTCCTACTTAACCTACTCTACTTTGCAAGGTCTTTAGCGTCCTCGGTGTTTAGACCATTGAATCTCCAGCATCACGACGTCCGGGAGGTCTTACTCCAGGGACTGATATAGTTAGGCACTTGTATCCGACATAGTTCTTAAGTCGACGCATAACGTGGCCAAACCATCTCAGGTGACGTTCTTGAAACTTATCCGTTACGTCACGATCTCCAAGACTACTTCGAATAAATGTGTTGCGTATGCGGTCAGACTGCACTACGCAGCACATCCACCACAGCATCTTCATTTCCGTGACGTGAAGCTCCTGAGTGTACCTAGATAGTGCTGGCCAGCATTCGCTTCCGTATAAAATAACCGGTCGGATGATGCTTTTATATTTCAGACTCTTGAGTTTGGGCGGTATCCTGCGATTGCAGACCACACCAGTGATCTTCCGCTATTTGGCCTAGACAGCGTTTATCTAAGAAAACTATTGTTAGTACGTAAATAAAACCTAATCCCAATTTTGTCGACTGTATAGTGATATACTTCGATTACTATAGGGACATACTATATTTTTTTGTAGTGTATTTGTAAATCCCTCACATCCTTTTTAAGTCTTCGGAGCATTGGATGATATGTCGTTCATGTAGTTCATCCATGAGGATCTCAATATTTTAAATAATTATTTTACAAATCCATTTAAAACCATTAATGCTCAGACTAAAGCTGGTACTTTTACAAATCTTTCTCACGTTGCCCCACCAGAATAATCACCGTTAGTTTCAAAAACTGTTACGGAGAATGTTTTCAAGAAGGGTATCCATTCCATATCCACTAAAGCAAGTGGCTGTCGCAATGTGGCTGTGACAAAGTGGCTGCCTCTGTACATGATTCTTCCTATGCTAGATACCATTGCAACAGTGATCGTCCATATTATGAGCTTCTCACTAACTTACAATGGTTATTCCTCTCTATGGAAGATATGAAATCAACAGTATATAAGTGGTATGGAGACCCTCAGTGTACTAATAAAAACTCTAAAAACGTCAATAAAAACTCTTAATAATTTTTTTGAAAAAATCGGCTTAAATTTGCAAAATGAGTTTCAACGGAAATCTTGTACTAATTTTCGTTTTTGTGAAGATCACTTTAAATCAGCTTCACGCTGCATCCCGCACACAGCAGAGTAGGCAGCGGGAACCTAGTGTTAAGACAGTCCGTTCCCCACTTTCTGCCGAATTCTGGACGCATTGCGTGTTGAGTGGCGGAACTCAACGCCGCGCTTGGCCCGAAACTAGAGCAAAGAAATGGAAATATAATTTTGAAGTAAATATTTCATTTCCTCGAGTGGCGATCGAACTGCGCCGCCGATGCGCCAATACTAGCCTCTTTGATATAAGTATTTAGCTAAATTTGTAAATCTCAATCTAAAACAATACTGAATATATATCTTGATCGAGAATTATATTAAATAATAAACAAACTTTGCAGAGGTTAAGTTCGTATCTTTCGTTTTATACCTATAATAATATGTGTCACAATAGGTATTTTATCACGTAGAAAATATAAGGACTCCCCGAAGGGCATCTTTGAAGAGGTTGATGACAGTGGACGAGGCGAGAAAGGTATGCAGAGACCGTAGCCTCTGGCGCTCCTTTCTCTCTGACTACCCCGCTAGGGATACAGCGTGAAGCTAGTTTAGTTTAGTTTTTAGTTTAATACTGTTTTCAACATATAATTTAACTTTACTAGTTCTGAAATCACTGCACATGCTTGTTTCATCTCGTTTATAGCTTTTTCAAGTCATCAAAATAATAATGTTACCTCTGAATAATTCTTCATCTTTACATTTTCTAGAATATGGCGGCACATTATCTGTAAGGCTGTCGATTTTTTTAAATACATGTCATCGAACTCTTTCATTATATAGTAAGATGTCAAAAGGTCAAATACATACTCTTAATTGTTTGTTTGATATCGCACTATATATACAATTTGTTGCCTGGACAAGCGGTACCAATTTAAATTCTCTTCACTACATTTTTGTATTTTTTATATAACAGGAACTTGAGAATTCGTATTTTCTAGTTATTATAATCAATTCCATGGAATATTGCAATATAAAGCTTATTACTTTTAGTCGTCATGTGCACGTTTTAATTTTTCTTCAATTTTTTAAACTACTTATTATTTTTATTTAAACGTTTTTTAAAATGACGCTCTGCTACCATGTTATTTAAATTAAAGACACTTCTTTCTTGTACATATTTATTAATCACATTACACGTTATGGAAAACTTTCTTAAAAGATAAGTTAATTGTCTATACATCAAGTGTAACCATATAATATAAAATGTTGTGATGTAAATGTACTAAAAACTAACAAAGGTATAACCTTTGTTAGTTTTTAGTACATTTAGAAGTACTTTTATATTTTTACATTATATTTTTAGCTTCACGTTGTATCCCGCATGCAGCATGGTAGGTAGGGACCCTGAGAATCTAGTTTTCCAATTACTGCCGAATTCTGGAGGCATTTTTTTCGGTTACACGTTAGTACTTAGTACCAGGACACTTCTTATTCACTTTCCCAGTAAATTTGACATTTTGCTTGTTGATTGGATTTACGCTGCCGCCATGTCATGTCTTTCTAGAGCGGGGGCATGAAAATTATTCATTTGATCGATCCCAATTAGAGAGTACCCCGTCGCGTTTACAGTCAAGTGATTTATTGCCATTGTCATTGTGGCGTAGTGGAATGGACGCATTGCCATAATTTTTGGCATAATTATAAAATAATTGATTATTATTATTAATTATTTTGTGATGAACATAGAATTTCAATAATGTTACTCAAACAGTTGTTGATGTATTAACGTTAAAAACTGCAATTTTTGTGACTGACTCACGCACTGATCAAATATCTTACCCACTTTTTGGCCACCTAGACAATTGATATTTTGTACCAAGGTCAATAATTACTATCAAAAAAGTAAAAAAAGGATTAAATCAAAAAACGTAGGAAAAACAAGCGATTTTAAAAATATTAATAATTTCTTTACAAAAAGTAATGATGAAATAATATAAGATTATAAAGTGTCCTTCTCGATTCATCGACAAAAGTTTAGGAGTGGAAATGGGTGCCGAGTTCTGTGTTCACTAGGGATAAAATTCAAGGTCTATTTTTGACTTAGCTATTTTTTACCACTACACACCAATTCAACCTCACTGTCATTTCACATTTATGTTGGGATTTCTATTAAGTATAATCAAATTAACAAGCCATTGAATGACATTTTATTACAAACATATTAAGTTTCTTTGTACTTCACATTTCTAAAAAAAAAAACTGTAGCTGAATAAAAATTAAGAAAGAAAACGGGTTCGACGAATAATAATAACTTTTATATTTGTATAACTTTTATATTCTTATGTATTTTTATTTATGTGCAAAAACAAACAATATCTTAATATATATTTTTAAGTAAAATATAGGTATACATTGTTAATACAAATAATAATTTTATTATTGACTCTATACATTTGCATATAATATAAATATAACGGAAATATATATTATTTACGTTTTCTTCATGTCCAAACGATAGCTTTCGGTTTAGTTTCAGCTGAAATAAATAGTAGGTATATTTTGTAATTTTGTATGCATAAAATAGAAGAAGAGTGCTCTAATAGTAAGTTATAGTATAATTGTAGATGGATGGTAATGAAAAAATAAAATATCAAATTTCCTGGGGTGGGTATCGAACCCACAACCTGTCGCGTTGACAGTCGCACGCTTGTGATCCTGCACCACGACTGATAATGGGTATATATGTATGTATATAGTATCACAAGTTTTTATGTAATAAATGTTCATGCATGCCCCTAAACGGTTTTCACCAACCTCCCTCCCTAGTCTTAAAATACTTCATTCTCTACTTTGTACTTTGCGTGATGGCTGGCGAGCAAGATTAAAATACTTTTATCATAATTACTACTCAAGTCATAATCAAACCCATAACTATCGCATACAGTGACTGCTCCACTGCATCTAATAGTTGATATAACATTTAACATCAATGCCATACTTACGGGGACATTTCGCATAAGGTACGCAAATTTTTCTACTGTTGCGAGCGTAACCATCTTCACAGTAACATTTTTCATTACATTTGATATTTTTGATGGGACAGTTAGTTTGGTTTTGTTGGCTTAAGTTACAGCACTCGTTGTCACATTCTGGTCCACAAGAAAAATATTCATGAGGGCCAGTACATTTCACTGTAAATTAAAATATCATTCCATTTCACTTTTTTACATATAAATATTTACATTGAAATAGCAAAATATTACTTTTTTATAATTTTAAGAACAGAACATGAAAACTATATAAAGGAAAAATTTACAGATAACAAAGAAATATAATTACTCATAAAACTTACGACAATTTTTTTTAGAAATACAATCTCCGATTTTATTTCTAAAATAGCCTGGTTTGCAACGGCAAACAGGCCTACACCGTTTATTTACAGGTTTCCAAGGACAGAAATAATGCTTGCCAATACTTTCACATGTTTGAGGGGGACAGCTATCATCACATCCAGGAACTTCATTTTGGCCATAGCATTTCACTAAGAACATATTACAAAAAATCTATCAATGACATAATTATATGTTTGTTGCCTTATTACAATATTATGATTTTAACTTTTTCTTCTAATATACATCTTTCTACCATTATATGGCGTAAGCTGAGAATGTACAACCTAGAGACGTGCTAGGATCTAATTTTTAGATTCATGTAGATTGTATGCCCTAAGTGACGAGCAACAAAAAGAAAAGCGCAGCCGAGGAAGGTGTTAATGTCCTTTTGAAGGAATTCCGTTTAAATTCACACTTAGGTTGCAAGTCACTGCCCTGAACTCACACAACGCGAGGCACTCGCACGTCGAATCTATGGAATGGCAAGTAGTTTCTTCTTTGTGAACTCAAAAAACAAATATAATTTGAAAAAAAACATTTACACATAATGATATTAAATTATTTTACGTATATTTATAAAATGTCATATATGAGTATATGACCGCAACTAGACAGAATTGTAGCAGTTTAGAAATTTGATGCTTATTAGGATAAACTTGAAAACACTTTGAAACTGAGTTCAACTTAGCCAATAAACATATTTTTATTTATTGTCCCATTGCATAAAGTCATTTATCTTTAAAGAAAGGCATTACATTGTATGATTTCTATGTAACAATGCTTTAATTTTAGCTATGATTTTGTAATAAACATATGGATACTGATTATCAAAGACATAGGTGCCAGCAAATAAATGTCTAAATTGGAAAAGGATCTCTACAAGCTTTTCTTAGCTCTATAGAAATAATACCAGGTTTTGAACAGGTCCATCTGCCATAACCACCATTTACACAGCTCGAATATTACTCGTCAGGACCACAAACGAGCGTGGGTGCTAAAAATTATTACACACATCATGTAGAATACTTTTATTATAATTATTCCTCGAGTAGTAATCGAACCCACACCATAACACATACAGTGACTGCCCCACATTTAATAGGTTGTATAATATTTAACATTAATGCTATACTTACGGGGACATTTTGCATAAGGTACGCAAATTTTCCTACTGTTGCGAGCATAACCATCTTCACAGTAGCATTTTTCGTTACATTTGATATTTATGATGGGACAGCTAGTTTGGTTTTGTTGCCTCAAATTATAGCACTCATTGTCACAGGCAGATCCACACGAAAAATATTCATGAGGACCAGTACATTTCACTGTAAACGAAAATAAATGAAATTAGTAACTTGGGAAAAAACATAAATTTTGTCTTTACCTTTATAAAGGAGACTGAAACTATTCCATACATTTTTGGGCCCAGAATGTAAAGATATGAAAAGGGTATGGTTTAATAGATTTAGGTACATCATTCCCTCCTTGAAAACTATATAAATTTTGGCAATCTGAGAGCTGAGTTATTAGAGATTTGATAAAAGTGAGGTTAAGTTCGCAGACCAATTTCTTGAATATCAACTTCTATAAAATGTGATTACTGAGTTGTTTAAGCATTAATGTTTATTATTTATAAATAAAACACATTTTAATGAATATTTTATTCTTCTTCTATTATCTATTATTAAAATGTCATCTAAGAAGAGTGCAGGTGGAACTAAATTATTTTGGTATCTAGCCCAACTAAGGTATGGTACCTTATACATATAATACTCATAACATGAGCACAGCAGCCTACCATTCGTCTTCCTACAATACAATTGCAGTATTTCATAGCAATAGCTTCCCTTCCTCTACGAAAGCTGTCAACTAAAATGTAACAGAAATATATTTTCCTGCTTATATGTCGGGATTATATCACACCTCTAAGTAACCAGGTGGTGGTGGTTTTCATCGTCTAAAGGTCGTCGGACTAGGGTATTGCAGTGTCCATTGGCTATCCCACAATTTACACAGCGATTCATATCCATAGCGTGGCGGTAGTAAGATCCAAAAGATTTCAGAGTCCAGTGGGGAAGCGAGGGTCGTACAAAGTAGGCAGAGTCAAAATCCGAGAAAAACAAAACAGTAGTCGTTGAAAATATCAAACAAACGGGAAAACATTCAAAATGTCGATGCGTTATGACACGAACGTAATGACAGAAGCAAATGTTTTTTTTTAATGTTTTTTATTTAATGGCCTGATTTTGCGATGACAAACAGATGCAAAAATGCAAAAAATCATTAGACAAGGTGTGATTGTCAATCAGCTGTCACATATCTGACTTAAAATATGATTGATTTTAATCGATTAAGGATCTAAATCTTATTTTTTTCATTTTTCTCCACTTCCAGAATGTCAATTAATTTATTATTTGCTATTCTAAAAATAAAAAAAAAATGTAATTTTTTAGATCACATCTCAATTCTTTACGTGACGGCCCAAAAGTTTCATTCTCCTTTATATATACATATATGTATATGATAACAAAGAAAAATAATTATTAGTAAAACTTACAACAGTCATTTTTAGAAATACACTGTCCGATTTTATTTCTATAATAGCCTGGCTTGCAACGGCAAACAGGTTTACACGGCGGATTCACAAGTTTCAGCGGGCAGTTATATCGCTTGCCAATACTTTCACATGTTTGAGGGGAACAGTTATTTTCACACCCAGGAACTTCGTTTTGGCCATAACATTTCACTAAAAACACATTACAAAAAAATCTATTATTTATTTATACTTATAATAAGTTCTTTGATTTTCACGATTATTACACATTTTAAATGAAACTATTTTAACCGGATTAATCACGTATATTTTGTACTTTTATACATTTTTGGAAACCCGACGTTTCGAACACTTTGCAGTAGTCCGTGACCACGGAAATATTTATACTTATGTTGGCTTACGATTTTAATAGTTTCTTTTTCTAATATACGTCTTTCTCACAGTATGTGGTGTAAGCAGAGAACATGCTACCTAGAGATATACTTGTTTTTGGATTTTTTAGACTATACGTCCTATATGCCTTAGGTGAAAAATTGAATAGAGAGGAGCTCGAAAAATTAGACTCCATTATATTTACAATTTGCAAGCCCCTGACACTATTTTAATCTCCGCACTCGTCAACACGATAGGCACCAGCACGTTCAATCCTGCTAAGTAGTTTTTTCTATGTCCAATGTTCTCAAAAAACCGATATATTTTGAATATAGACATTTTTACGCAACAACAGTATACATATATATTTATTAATTTTTATTACTATATGAAGCATTGAAGCAAATCTGTTAGTAGAATTGTATGTATCTACATGTCAATTTTATCTTTGATATATATAAACACTTACAGGGACACTGATCTTCAGAGATGCAGGTGCCATTATCTGCTCGCAAATACTTATCTTTACAACGACATCCTTCTCTACAAACATATGGATATATACAAAGAATATCAGTTTGTGAACAGCTCCATCTGCGACAACCACCATTTACACAACTCTCATACTGCTCATTACGACCACAAACGAGCTTGGGTGCTAAAAAGGTATTAAGCATCATAAAGTACCAAAAATTTAAATTTAACATGCATTATGATTTATTTGGATAGCTTACGGCATTGGTGTTTTGGGATACAATCACCAAAATCGTTTCTGTAATAACCGTCAATGCAGCGACAACCTGGTTCACATTCAGGATCACCCAGTTTTGGATTTGGAGTGCATAATATCACAGCAGGATCTACACCGCATTTTTGAGGTGGACATTTCGGCGGACAAAAATCAAATATTTCATTATCCCTACACTTTACAGCTGAAACCACAGTTGTTTCATGTTAAAAGATATTATTATATATTATAAATAATTTTACAATAATTCGCGTTATATGTTAGTACTTACGACATTTGTTTTTTGGTACGCATTTGTTTTTATCATTTCTATAATAATTATCGATACATCGACAACCTGGCTCACATTCCGGATCGCCTATTTTTGGTGGTGCTTTACATCTTATAACTCTTTCATCAACATCACATCTCTTAGGAGGGCATGGCGCTGGGCATTCATCAAAGACTTCGTTTTCATTACAAATTGCTATAAAAATTAAGTAAACTCAGTTATTGTTTAAGTATAGTATTTTTTTGTTTATAGTATTTTTTTGTTTTGTTAATAAATTTAACTTAAAAATAATTTTACGTGAATTTTCATCATAGTAGTCACTCTCCGTATAAGCATCGCTGTAAGCGTAAGCAGAGGCACTTGAAGAATCACTCGTAGATGACGACTGAGCAGAGCTAGAAGCCAATGATGAAGAAAAACTTTCTGTAAAAATAAAGTTATATTTACATTTCATATACGCCTAGTTCTGGAGGCATTACATGTAAGTGGTTTCCACTCAACGTCGCGCTTTGCTTCGTTACAGGAGTGAGATATTTTTTCTTTCTCGCTGTATCTCGCATATAGCAGGGTAGGTAGAGGGAACCGGAAGTTAAGACATGTTTTATACGTTTTGTAAAAAAAAATATTGTTTCATCAATGTGGAAATAATATTTTAAAAATATAAAAATAAACATAGTATAAACTAATTTAGAAAAACTTAAGCAATAAAATATAACGACGATGTTCATGAAAAAAATGTCCAAAGCTGTAATTTACAAATAATAATCTTAGGAGGGCATGGCGCTGGGCATTCATCAAAGACTTCGTTTTCATTACAAATTGCTATAAAAATTGAGTAAACTCAGTTATTGTATAAGAATAGTATTTTTTTGTTAATGAATTTAACTTAAAAATAATTTTACGTGAATTTTCATCATAGTAGTCACTCTCCGTATTAGCATCGCTGTAAACGTAAGCAGAGGCACTTGAAGAATCACTCGTAGATGACGACTGAGCAGAGCTAGAAGCCGATGATGAAGAAAAGCTTTCTGTAAAAATAAAGTTATATTTATATTTCATATACGCCTAGTTCTGGAGGCATTACGTGTAAGTGGTTTCCACTCAACGTCGCGCTTTGCCTCGTTACAGGAGGGAGATTTTTTTTACTTTCACGCTGTATCTTGCATATAGCAGGGTAGGTAGAGGGAATCGTAAGTTAAGACACGTTTTATACGTTTTGTAAAAAAAAAGTTTGTTTCATCAATGTGGAAATAATATTTTAAAAATATAAAAATAAACATAGTATAAACTAATTTAGAAAAACTTAAGCAATAAAATATAACGACGATGTTCATGAAAAAAATGTCCAAAGCTGTAATTTACAAATAATAATCTTGGGAGGGCATGGCGCTGGACATTCATCAAAGACTTCGTTTTCATTACAAATTGCTATAAAAATTGAGTCAATTCAGTTATTGTATAAGTATAATATTTTTTTGTTAATGAATTTAACTTAAAAATAATTTTACGTGAATTTTCATCATAGTAGTCACTCTCCGTATTATCATTGCTGTAAACGTAAGCAGAGGCACTTGAAGAATCACTCGTAGATGAAGACTGAGCAGAGCTAGAAGCCGATGATGAAGAAAAGCTTTCTGTAAAAGTAAAGTTATATTTATATTTCATATACGCTTAATTCTGGAGGCATTACATGTAAGTGGTTTCCACTCAACGTCGCGCTTTGCCTCGTTACAGGAGTGAGATTTTTTTTACTTTCACGCTGTATCTCGCATATAGCAGGGTAGGTAGAGGGAACCGAAAGTTAAGACACGTTTTATACGTTTTGTAAAAAAAAAATTTTTTTTCATCAATGTGGAAATAATATTTTAAAAATATAAAACAAACATAGTATAAACTAATTTAGAAAAACTTAAGCAATAAAATATAACGACGATGTTCATGAAAAAAAATGGCCAAAGCTGTAATTTACAAATAATCAAAAAAATATATCACTTCGAAAAATGAAAAAGACAAACCTTCACTTACAACAAGTTCTGTACTTGCAAGAAATAGTGCCACAACTATCAAAATATGTAACTTCTCCATCTTCAACAACATTTTTTGAGGTAATGACTAAAACAATCTTGGCTTTTTAAATATAAATAGTTGTGAGTGACACTTGTTTAAACATTTCATATTGTGTACAAATAGATAATACGCATTGTTCGAAATAATTAATATTGTAATTTATTATTTAATTTATAAAATACATCATCAAGTTCGAGTTAATTCCATCTTTAGTGTTCTGTACTCGTTTATAAGTGGCATTAACTTACAGCAATCTAGAAATCTTAATCGAATATAAGATAGTTATAGAAAAACTAAACAACGGCCACGGTAGCGCAATTCCACAGAATTGACTATAAACGTAATAGTTGTAAGTTCGAACTTTACCAGGGGGAATTCTTTATTTCATGAATGTTTTTAAAATTTATTTCATGAAATCATGGCTTGGATTTCTGCCGCTCAATATGCAACGTATCGAATGCATTTGATGAAAAATGAAGAGTGGGCTTGACAGACAGACCAGAGAGGACCTAGTCCTCTTTGTTTACATTGCTATGCAGAAATAGTAAAGATTTACAATCAAATATATTTAATGCTTGACATATAGATTTAAATATGTTGCTTGTGGATTTTTATTGATAACAGAATAGTACAATTTTCGAAAAATATATATGTTAATTTAAATAAATAAAAGAACATAAATCCTAAGTAAATTAAGTTTCTTTATTATTTCCATATAGTTATTTTTTTCGCATAAATGTAAGTTGTTTTGGTTTAAAAAAAATTATGTTTCAATATTAATAATAATACACAAATTTATAAAAGTCAGTAATACGGAGTTTATAGATGCAGATATCAAATGCTTATAAGATCTAACCGGTTAAACCTATGAAAACTGTACTAGTTCCTAATGATGAGACGAAAAAATTCACCAATATTATAAACCATGATAGAATAAGTTGTAAAATAATTATGAAAAAAGATAATTATAACACAAGAATCATATCATAGATGATGTTGATGAAAACATAGATGTTTAATTTCATGATAGTGTATTTGTTTGTCTTTATCTTTTCTTATCTGAAGTATTTTTTTCAAGTTCACGCAGTATCCTCCATTAAGTAGTTTCCCAGGCGTACCCACCTAGGAAACTTAGTGTTAAGATAGAATCTTAACACTAGGATAGTATCTTAACACTAGGTTGGTTTTTAGAAATTTGGTGGGAATCGAACCCGCAACGTCGCGTTTACAGCCATACTCTGCCTCGCAACGTCACGATGTAAAACCGCCAGTAAATTTACGTTATCTATCAAAGCTTTTAATTAATTACAAAATATTTACTATACTTCATGGTGGTTTTTAAAATTATCTACTCTATTTTACTCCAAGAATGAACTCTATGCTTTGTATAAATGTGTTTTGCTAAGTGTTAAAACATGAATGACGTCAGTAGACATATTTATTCCACTCGAAGCATATAGAAATATACAAAGAGATATTATAATTTAACCAAAATTTAATTAATATATTCCTTAAGAAATGAACTGCGACATGAGATTGCAAACTAAAAAAGGGCTATAAATGAAGGTTTTTGAAATAATTAATTTAATTTTTCAACATAATTTTATTGTACTTACTAGGGCACTGCTTTATTTCGATGCAGGTACCATTATTTGTTCTTAAGTATTTTTCAATGCAAATGCATCCTTTGATGCAATCTTTAGGATCCAATCTTGTGCATCGAATAGGCTTACCAATATCTGTACAGTTTCTGTACTCACATATACTATTAATACACGACGTTTCTCGTTCGTATGCATTGCATTCTGCAAAAATTCAGCATTTTTATATTATGGCGCATAAGTATTAAATTGAAAGCGTAATTACCACATACAGTAAGAAATATTAAGTTTTTATTTTTAACAAAAAGAAAACCTATTTTTACCTATTGCGAATTTAAGTAGTATTTTCTCAAAGATAATATTGTAAGAATTGGACCTAATTAGTAAAATTGGACCAGACGGAAGGCACCAGCTTTCAAATAAAAAAACTGATTTTGATGATTAATCAAAATCAGTTTACTCAGTCCAAAGTTCTGAAGAAAGAAGTCGGTTAAACATAGATATTATCTCCTTATTTCATTGACATAAAAATTATCCCCATCTTTGATTCGTGATTTTGCCATTATATTTTTCAACATTTTAAATTATATTTTTTCATCATTTTAAATTATATTTTTTGACCGAATTAGTCTTGTTGATTTAAAATCAAACGATATTTTTAAAGAAATTGGACGTTTTGAATACTTTGCAGTAGTCCGGGTTCTCGAAAAGTCTAAAATGGCATCCGCCTGTCACTTGATATAATTATTGTTGGCTTTAAGAACTGTTATTTCGTCGTTTTACCACCGATAGCGCGACGGTTATATTGGATACCGATGAATATATTCAAAAATAGTCATTATTGTTGAGATCAAAAAAAAACTGTTGACAAAGATTCTTAAAAAGACATTCGATTTCATTTAAAAACACGTGAAAACATTACATCTTGAATTCTTGACGTTACACTTTTAGTGCCTTGTTGTGTAAAACCTCTTAAGTTATATGGGTTACCAAAAATACGTAAGGAAGATGCACGTTTGCGTCCAGGTTAGGTTCTTATGTATAATAAAAATATAACATTATATACCTTTCTTCTTCGAATATGCAATCAGATGATGCGTTAACTCAGTTATTTTAGAGTACATAAATATTTAATATGTCTTAGATAAACAATCAAAACAATGATTTAATTGCATTGTCACAAAAACCCTTACATCAAATTCGATAACCCCAAAATCCTGGAGAACAGATTAGAATGACTTTAGAATGATCTACGAGGCTACTAAAATAAAAAAAGCATCCTAACTTTAATAGCAAATCATTGTTTTGATTTTGGAAAATTTCTAGTAAAACACTCATAAAAATTTTGAAGTCTCAAATTCACCACACCAGAGTATAATTAAGATACAGTCAGCTCGTATTAATGATGTAAAGAACATCATTAATATCACGATATAATAAAATTACAACCTAATTTAGTATAATAATATAACAATACATATAATAACTCACCCAAAGCACTTATAGTACAATTCATTACGAACAATATTACTAGAAATGTTTTATACATGTTCAATGATGTTTGACGTCCTGCTTACTATTGGATCACTATGTATATTTTTATAGCTAGCTCGTGCTGTAGATTTTTTATTGAAAATTATTAAATATAATTAGTTGTAAAATTATAAGGAAAATAAAAATATTTTGTGGTAAAACATACTAACGTGATATATACCCATTTGTTAGATCAACACGACACAACATACTTCTTATATTTTGCTGTTTTGTGTATAATAAAATGCAAAAAACTATTCAACATTATTTGTATGTTTATATTATATCGAAATAGACTTACAAAATGAAAAATATAAAATTACTCTAACCACGTATAATTTTTTGAGACAATGTACATTACGGTGTATTTTGTACGATTATATTACAACAATATTTGTAATAGTTTGTAATAGTCGCCTTCGCTTGGCATCGTCCGTTTCTTTTCTTATTATTTATATTGACATATTTTTTTTATTTATGAACAGATTGCAATAAAACAAACACTAAATGCTAAAGAAAGCTTGCTAAATTCTAATTGTGAAAACTACATTTAAATCGGTTAAATCGTTTCAGAGATTAGCGTGAATGAACGCACAGACACACAGACAAAAAAATAAAAATCATTGTTTTGGGTTCTATTACAATAATAACGGCCTCCAATAATATTTTCTCCTATGAATCTGCCATATACAGACACTGATCTGTTTTAATTTCATTATGAGTATTAAAATTTATGACATCGCGGACATGAATGTATTCTTCTGATCGAAGCTGCCGTTGGTTCAAACAGATGTATGTCAATCGTTCAGTCTCAATTTTAACATACATGTCAACTACAAACTGATGGAAAAGCCGTCGACACATCAAAATATGATTGGCTTCATCTTCACGGATCATGAGTCTCTATGAATAGAAATTAATTGCACTAACTTTTTTATTAGTTACAGCATCTGCAATCAAATATGATACATTTTTAATTTGTTACTTAGATGTATTGAATAAAATAAATATTGAATATTGTTCAATCTAGTTACCTGTTACTTCATTAACAATTTTAATATTAATATGGTATCCATCTTCCCCCTGCCAGAAGACCAAAGGATATTGTAACGCATCATAACTCCTGTGAGTTTCATACACGTCCCGACGATGAGGCACAATATCTCTAGATTGTAGATTTTCTCCTATAATGACAACATCCACTTCATCAATGGTGGGCAAATTAAACCTCCTTGTGTGTTCACCAGCAGCTGTTTTGTCAGCTCGAATGACAATAATTATGGCTGTCAGATTGCATCCGATCCAATGAAATATATTCTATTTTGAACATGTTTATTTAATTATTGTTTTGATGAAGTAATATTTGTAGTTCTTGGACAATTTCCGCATCTGAATTGCCCATAAAATAAATTTGTAAAAATTGATGCTCTGTACCTGGTATTGGTAACAGCGCTCCCAGCAAGTGCTAAATTTGTACGTGTATCTATAATTTTTAAAGATTTGTTGAGTGATTATTTGTGATTAATATTTTAATACAAACTTTAATATTATAAAAAAATATTAAGCTACACAATCTTGAAACTGTTTATACAATTGTCCTGTACAATATGTGTTGCGCCAAACAATGTCATCTGAAAACAGCTATTATATTTTTGAATGTTGGCCAAGAAGTGTTTAGAATCATTTCCCATCCCAGAAACTAAAGAGCGTAAGGGATCTGGTGGTGAGATTAATTATGGTCATTTTACTTTGCCTCCAGCACATCATAATTAGATAGTAGATTCACCGCTGTAATTTAACGCCTTACTATATTTACAAATCATTGTCATTTCCCCAATTGCTACCGATTTGTCGGCACAAAAGTCTATTGCCGGAGCATAGTGGAATGCAGTCTCGTTGCAGGATCACAGGGGCATTGCGTCTGCGGGAGCGCTCAATTTCATTATGACGTGCTCGCTGTTGTTATGTTTGATGTGCAAGAACTGGTTGCATTCTAAGCCTATCTACTCCATTGTCATTCACTGAAGAATGCGATTCTGACATAGAAATACGAATATTCTTGCTCTGTTTCGCTCATAACTTCTATTCAAGTTCCGTACTATTATTGGCAGAAATACGCCAGTCTGCATTCATCTCGTATCTTCCATCTCTTTACTGAACATACTTTCCAAATATACCACTTCATTCAGTTGTTCTAATATCTTACTATTTACACTGATCTTATATTCCGTTTTTTTTACTTTCTTTTAAATAACGGAACCTTTTTCTTACTCGCATTCACGCTTAGCCTATTATTTTCACAACTTTATTTCAGAATGGTGACTGATGCTTGCAACTCGCATTCTGATGATGCAATCAATGATCACTGAATCATTTTCATACAGCAGGTAATTCACATTCAAGTCATCTACTTTCACTCCCATGTCACTTTGTGTCACTCCTTAGAAACCTGCTTATTAGATTCTTTAGAAGTAGTCACTTGAGCAAATATAATCTTTTATTTTTTAGAAGAATTTATTTTTTTCTGAAGTAAAATAATTGCACATTAATGGAAAAAGTTTGTCAATTTACTAAGTCTTTATTTATAAATATTGTTGAGCTAATATTTTGAAATTATCAAGAACAGAGACGTACGGTACTTTAACTAGTGAGTGATTTATTCATATTACACCAAATAACCAACAAGCCAGTCGCGGCTATAGGGAAATATGTCTGTAAAGATTTAAAATGTAATAAGTACTCGTATATTAGATTTAACTATTTATTATTTACCATTATTAACAATTGCTCTACAAAAAGGAATAATATCTCAGCAAAAACATAAAATAATGTGAAATTAGTGTTAAGTTAAAATTTTCGACTTTACTAAAACAAGAATGCACATCTATATGGGTGCCTAGTTCAGTATTCATTCGATATGTAATAAGATCAAGTAAAAATCTGTGTTTTTATTTGTAATAAGAAAACATATAACATAATAATGTAAATTAACTTATTTATATTCCTTAATTTAATGTGCCAGTTATTTTATCGGTGTCCTTTTATATCTCCTTACAAAGTCTGAAATAAACATAGTTCAGTCATTATTATTTATTTATATAGATTACGAGTTCCTTGTTTTATTTTTTTGTTATGTAAAATTAAAATAACAACTTTTAATAAGTAGTGTTATTAAAAGAACATTAAAATATTTTGAGATATGCTCTTGAAGTTTAAAGTGATACCTCTGAAAAAATACTCACAGGACAATCCATAATAGGTATACAAACACCCAAATAATCACGAGCGTAGCCGTTCATACAGTAACACATATTGTTACATTTTATATTTTTTATAGGGCAATTATCTCGATCTTGCATCTTTAAAAGGGCACAGATGTTATCGCATATTGAAGCACAACTATATACTTCATTTACTCCACATTTTACTGGAACAATTTATATATATATATATATATATATATATATATATAGCTAAGAGCTACGTCGAAATTTTTATACGCTTGTTACAACTTATTTATGTTACAATATATATAAAAAAATGAAACGTCAAAATTAAAGCAAATTGAACTGCTGTATTAGTACTGTAGTGTATATGTACATATCATCGGTGACTCTAAATGGGCATAAATTAACCAACGTACTTATTTTATATAGATTATCTTTTTTAATTATTACACTCTACTGACTAGCTTTAAATTGTGTTTTTAAAATGTTTACATTATTACAGTAGTATATATCAAGAAACAAATACTTACCTTCAGCCAAAGTATATGTAACATTTATTGCCAGAATTATTATTAGAAACATTTTAAACATTTTAAAAAGTAACTTTACAGTACTTTACTTGGTAATACATACCACCAAAGTATCTGAACTGGTTCCATACCCATGTTCTTATACACTATTGTTATCTTTACTGTAGGTAATTGTAGAATTTGTGTTGCCTTGTGCTTATTTAATGATATGTATGTGTATTGAGAACAACTTCGTTATTTAATTGCTTAATTAATAAACATTTTGAATATAAGGTCAAAATTATATATATAATTATTTTGGAAATTTATATAAATAATATAAATTTCCAAAATAATTATATATATTTTTTTTATGAATTTGATAAATCAATCTAAGATAAGTAGGGTACCGTATAAGCCACATGACGCCACGTCTTGATGGCTGTAGTGGGTACGGACTTCTTACTGTCCAGTGTGGTGGAGGTCATGCTAAACAGCGAGAGGAACTGGTCTACAATGGTCTCCTTCTGTGAATTAGTAGCACTAAAGGAGACCGATGCGTGACTCCAACTCGGACGCAGACTCGCTCTGCCGCTGTAGACCAGGGGGTAGAAGAAGGTGGTACGCCCATGTTCTACTCTCTACTACCCTAGAGGAGCTACTTCGGGAGGATTAGGATGATCTTCCTGTAACCGTGCGATCCTGCGGCGTCTCATTTTGGTGGAGAGGGTTTTCGCTGGGTTTTAGTGGGTAGGGCCAGTTTCAACGATGAGTGCTACAGTGCCGCTCTTCCGTAAGGCACTGCCCTTCCGTATTAGCGGTCTACGTAAATGCATTTCCCAGCGAAAAAAACTTAAAAAAGGTACATATCTTATTAAACATAAAGTGAAACAAATGACAGAAAAACCAACATCATATTCAAAACTGAATATTAATTTATATTATTAACATAATTGTTTCTGGTCATGAGTCGAGTCCAGTCGTGGCGCAGGGGCGCAAACTGTGACTGTAAACGCAACAGGTTGTGGATTCGTTTCCCACTCGAGGACATGAAATATTTAATACTTCCATTTTCTTTACTCTGTTGTCAAAACAAAGCATGGCGCTGAGTTCCGCAACACGAAACGCATTCAGAATTCAACGAAGAATGGAGACAGGAGTGTCTTAAAAGCAATATAGAAAATAAAAACTATTGAACTAATTTAGTTTAATAGCAGACATAAAGCGATAAATGCTGACGTAGACGAAATTACACCAGTGAATTGTGGATCCATTTGCATGAGAAGTGTTGGAGTATGAACATCTAGTTCGCGAGTAATGGCTGAACTATTTAAATATCTCGCTGCGTATCTTTATTCAATTTCGCGAAGTCTGTCGGTGGCCCTGAGAGTCGTAAGTTTCTGCTATCTATTAAATGAGCCAATATGCCAGTTCTTCAATGTTGTAATAATATTTGTCGGTAGCTGAAAATATTTATTTCTTAATTGCTTCTATATTTGTTTTATTAATTGCCAACGTAACGGGCGTAAGTGCACAAACGTGTGACTGTAACGCGACGGTTGTGGGTTAATTTTCCACTCGGAGGAATGATGTATTATTTATCAGTATTTTCATTTCTTCGATGGGTATCAAGGCTAAAGCGCGGCAAAAGTTGAGTTCCGCCACAGTGGGGAACAGAGTGTCTTAGCACAAGGTATCCTCTACCTACTCTGCTATATGCGGGATACAGCGTGAAAGTAAAATATTAATTGTTTAGTGTAGATGGACAACAAGACAAGCTAGTCCCAGTTACGTTCCACGATATTCCCTAAAATATATCGAAAGGAGAATGAGAATGTGCTGGTATTTAGAGAATTAGCTGGCAGTGCAACTACTAGACTTAACATAGGAATGTATGCATGATACATGAATCATGGTTCATTTTAAGTGGTTTAGATAACTGATCGCAGGTTCATTGAAACGATTGACGTGATATGATACAGCCTATAACTCAACAGTATAGACGTAGGATTTTTTTTCATTTCACGATGTTTATCCATATGTATATTTAGTGTGACGCAGTTACGCAAAGATGCGAATAACGTAAACGCATACTACTAAAAAAATACTACTAAAGGTTAAACAACTTTACACTTTGCCGTCAATACCTACGACTCGATTTCGGAATGAGGCGTATGCGGCGGTTTCCCTTTGATAGGTTTATGTGTGCGTGCGTCGTTCTTGACAAATGGCGTCTTATTTTAAAACGACAATTTTATTATTTATTTTGTTTAAAAAAAATCACTTTTGTTATTTTTGGGAAAAAAATAATTAATTTGTATTAGGCTTTACCATAGTTTTAACTACTCCATTAGTTAAAACTATGGTTTCATTTAAAGTGGTGCTGACACTTCCACCCTGTAGATATATGTATAATATTAGTATAGACATACAGATAACTTTTCATTGGAAAAAATATAAATAAAACAATACCATTGGAAAAAATGTCAATAGTAACATATTCAGTGTTACGTAATAATACACCGTGTTATTTTGTGAATGTATTTTATGTGAGCTAAAACGACCATTCAATATTGAAAATGAAAAAGTGCTCACTGCAGCTGGCTATTATTAAATTTGAAACAATTGAAAGAGCTTAGCTATAATTATTGTCAATTTACATTTTAAAATAATATGACTTTTAAAGCTTAACACATTTTTACAGAAAGTTAACTAATTAGTATTTGCTGCTTTCATTTTTAAAAAATTGTAATAAAAGCTAAATTTAGTAAATATTTAAATACATTTATTATTTCCTTTTCATTTAAGTCACAGATTAAAGCCCATTACAAAAGAAAACAGTTACACAAAAAAATGAAACAAAAAAAAATCACTTTTGCTGGTTTAACTTATTTAAAACTGACATATAGCGAATATTTTTTCTACCTTGATTTTATATGCTTTTATCATGCCATATATTCTCAATACGAGATGTCAGCTCGATAAGAAGAGCCTGTTAGTTTCCCATCGGTACGCCTTCACATAAAGTTAAATCTAGTAAATCTACTTCGACTTGATACGCTTTCAAAGGGTAAACTATAGGCCCATAACTTCTGTGTACTGTTGCGATATCTCTCGGGACGGGTAAACGAATAAATTACATTAAAGTCAGCCGATTTAAAAAAGCGAAGAGTTATTACGACAACGCCGCTCGACGCATTTTAGAATATATTACGAGGTTAAATAATGAATAATTATGGTTTTATTGAGTTCCGCCACTCAACACGCAATGCCTCCAGAATTCGGCGGAAAGTGGAGGACGGAGTATCATAACACAAAGTTCCCTCTGCCTACTCTGCTGTGTGCAGGATACAGTGTGAGGTGTTCTGATTGACACAATTTCAATAATTTTCATTTACTAATAATATTCACAGAATTTCTTTAATTAATTTAATGTCACCACTTAAAGTGTAGGACTTTCACTTATTGACAAATATCAAATCCATGGATGAATTGGAAAATTATTGCCTTACACATTAGACAGTCTGATGTCTTCGACTTCATATTAGACTGTGAAATGTTAAATATTTAGTTTTAATAACTATATTATACCTAGTACTAAAAGAGTAAGACTTATGAGCCAATGGTCTTACCACCGAGGAAGCTAAAGACCATGCAAAGTCGAGTAGGTTGAGCAAAAAGGCAGACCCTAGTAAAAGCCCGTATCAATGCCAGAAAGAATAAGACTGAGAGACTGAGACTGTAAACGCGACGGTTATAGATTCGATTCTCACTCGGGCGAATGAAGTATTTTTATTTCCTTGCTGTGGTACATGACAAGGCGTCGTTGTCGTTTTTAAAATTGGCCGGTGCATGAGAATTGGAGTGTCTTGACACTAGGTTTGTTTATCGGGTATGTAGGACATTAATAAAACCGTAGCGTTTGGCGCTCCGTTCTCTCTGACTACCCCGCAAGGGATAAAGCGTGAAGCTAAGTTAAGTTAAGTTAAGGACATTAATGCCTCAAGGTAATATTGAAACGACATGTTATAAACATTCTGTTCCTAATAAAAAGCTCGTAAAAACAGTATATATTTTCAAAATCTGTTTCAATTTGCAAAGGTTTTATTCACAGCGTAATAAACTAAACTACAAGAGAAAATACCAATAAAGCGAACGAGGTGCGAATATAGGATGAAAATTTGTATGACTTCCTGGAGGTAGGAAACTTTACGAACACCATATATTTTTATTAAATTATTACGATACGTGAATATTCTCATATCTATATACAAGTTTATTTATAAAGTTAGTTTTTTATTTAATATAGCATAAATATAGTGTACGTAATAGTTTATTTTGTTTCTATTTAAAATAAATCTAATATTATGATTAATTTACAATGTATCTATTAAACGAATCATCAGATGAAACGAGTAATATAATTCACTATTTTAAATAAATCAGCTTCACGAGGCCGGTCGTGGCGCAGCGGCCGAAGTGTGACTGTGAAACCGACTGGTTGTGGGTTCGATCCCCACTCGAGGAGATGAAATATTTACTTAAATTTATATTTCCATTTTCTTCGCTCTGGTGTCGAGGTTAAGCGCGGCGTTGAGTTCTGCCACTCAAAACGCAATGCCTCCAGAAATCGGCAGAAAGTGGGGAACGAGAGTGTCTTAACTATTTTAAATATAAATATAATTAAATTTATATTTTAAATAGTGAATTATAATGGAATATTAATTAATTAAGTATCTAGGTTCATATTTAACACGACGCCCGACGTTGAGTTCCGTCACTTAACACGCAATGCCTCCAGAATTCGGCGGAAAATGGTTACGGAAGCGTCCTTATGGGAACAGAATGACTTAACACTAGGTTCTCAGGTTCCCTGTACCTGCCCTGCTACGTACAGGATACAACGTGAAGTTTAAAAAACCTAGGTTCAAAGTTTAAGTTAATACTACGAGCTCCACGCAATGGGTTGTAGGTATGATTTTTTACACAGGGGAATGAGTTTTTTAATTTCTCCGTTATAAGTGAGAAAAGCGCTGTTGGTTGCTTACCTTCAGACCAAAACTGCAGAACTGTAGGTTTTAGTATCTGCTCTGCCTACCCTGCTGTGTGCGGGATACAGCGTGGAGCTGATTTTTTTTTAATTTTGATAATGTAATATTTTGCCAACATTACAACTTTAATTACAAATCCCTTATTTTATTTAAATTAAACCAAACTCGAATTTATTAAAATGATACTATTTTACTGATGATAACACACAACACTCACGTCACTTCGTTTCACTCTTAAGTATTTTTTTATTACGATAGATACTAATAAGAGCAAATATAATTACAATATTACCGTTATCCAAGATATAAAGCCTAAGTATCAACCAAATGAACATTCATTGTTGGTCTTGTTCAATCAGTGCCAGCTACTAAGTGATTGATTTTTAAACTCCGCGCCCTGAGGCCACTGGTACCATTTGTTCCTCGAAACCTTTTGTCAGTTTAATGGTAAAGAAAGCATTTGGCCGCAAAGTAGGTACGGGAAGCAATATTAATTGTGAAGAAAGCCTAGCTTTGTATAAAGAAAAACTATATATTGTTTTATCATGCAATTTTGAGTTTTTTTTGTATTATGATTCTTAACTTTTTAGTTTCAGAGGCCAGTTGTGGCGCAGTTGCACAATGGTATGGCTGTAAAGCGACGTTTGTGGGTTCGATCCTCACTCGGAGGTATGAATTATTATTTATTAACATACAGCGTGAAGCTGATAATAGTCAAGCCAGTACGTTTTTACGTATATGTATATATATATATATATATATATATATATATATATATATATATATATATATATAGAATAGTTTATTACATTAATCATAATGAAAGTTTGTAAATTAACAAAAAAGAACTTTAAACTACTTTAACCTCCTCCGCCTGACATAAATAAGTAAGTATATGTATGTCAGTCTTACTGAGCTAAGATACATCATCTATTCATATTATTATTTACGAGTATAGCCGTTACAACAATCGATTTGTCATTGAACACGAAAGATTCAATACTGTATTTATGCTTCATAAAATAATTTTGTACGCATTCAGTTATATTGCTATTACCAAATCGGAGGGCGGGATTTTTTTACGATTATTTCCGCAAGCACTTCTCAAACTTTTACCGTTTCTTAAATCGACAGACTGTAATAAGATTTATTCGTTTGCACATCCCTAGAGAAATCGGAAATGTTTACAAGAGTTATGAACCTATAGTTTACTTTCTGAAAGCGTCAAATCGATTTTACTTAGTCGATTTAATTTTGTGCTGATGGAAAACTAACAAGGAATTATTGGTATCGATTTCCGTAAAAATACAGTGTGGATAATGGATTTTGTTAAGAATAAAAATTGGAGCCATATTTCTGTAATCTATCAATGTTTTCGCGAAGAAAAGTTTTGTATTCTTATAATGAACTCGATGTTTATAGCTATAATAAAGAAATAAAAATTGAATAGAAATATAGAAAAATAAGTAATGTAGTAAGTTCTTGAGAGTCACTTTTAACGTTATTTTGTAAATCTATTAGTTACGCAATAGCTCCTGGATATTTTTTTTTGTTGCTGTAATTTATTTTAAACACTGTTGAAGCTGTTATACACTTGAATTAAAACTCAAAGACCGACCGGCCGCTCTCAAATAGTTACTGCTTGCTACCTAATTATTAAAAATATGAATTTGTGTAGCGATAACTAGTGATATGTATAGGTATCTATACTATCTATACTATCTTAGAAATGCGTCGGTGTTGCCGTTGCCATAAAAAATCATCACAGTAACATATTAGTCTTCAATAAATCATAAAGATTATATTTTATTCAAATATAAATAATAACATATTTTGAAATATATTTTTTTTGTACACAAGTCTTCGGCTTGTTCTACAATTTTTATGTAAGGCTCAACTGAGCCCTAATAGATTATAGTGTCACTGGCCGACCGTTGTCAACGAGCAGCTGGGGGCCTGTCACCGTGCCATGCGGAAACAATTTGATACTATACCCTTAACGTAAGGCAATTTACAAGATTTTAACAAGAGTCTCCCATGCTGAAATAGAGAGCGGACTACTACTGTTTTGATGGATGCTATTTATTTAGTTTGTTTGATGTTTTGGTTATTCATTTGTCATTAATTAGCTTTTTTTGATTATTTGATTTCATACTAACTTTTTATTAGCTTTCGGTTTTCGGCTTCTCTCTTGTAGATTACTATGATCGTAAAAAAAATGTTTGCTATAATCTCTCTAAGTAAGGAAACCATAATTTAAAATTAACACTTCTTAAATAAAAGTTTATCACGAGGCCAGTCGTGGCGAAGGGGCACAAAGTGTGACTGTAAATCGACTGGTTGTGGGTTCAATCACCACGCGAGGAGATGAAATATTTCCATTTCTTCGCTCTGGTGTCGAGGCAAAGCGCGGCGTTGAGTTCTGCCACTCAACACGCAATGCCTCCAGAATTCGGCAGAAAGTAGGGAACGGAGTGTCTTAACACTAGGTTCCCTCTGCCTACCCTGCTGTGTGCGGGATACAGCGTGAAGCTGATTTATTTAAATAAAATTTTAAAATGAGATAATAATAGAGATAATAACTTTCTTTTTATCGTTTAAAATTGACTTAAATTACCTTATTTACCTTAGGAAGTGTAATTAAAGCTTATAATTTAACCATGGTCCTCTCGTTGCAACCATGATAAGAGGTTCACTATTTCACAAAATGTATATTTTATTTTCAAGGATAACTTCTACGAACATTAAAACTTTGTTTTTCGTAAAAAGCTAATTGAATGTTATCTGAATTGTTGCTTATATCTGCCTTCTTTTAAAAATGAGAAAAACTTTTGGAGCACCTCGCTACTTCCGTTATTATAAAACTTTTCTTTGACAGGCTCTGGGAAACAGGACAATTACTGAATGATATTTTATATTTCTTGTACGTTCTTCTGCAAATGTAAATAATAATTGTATTCCTCGCTTCAAGTAAAACCAGATGTTGCATATTTTGTTGAACAATGTGAGTTATGTATGTTCTTGCTTTATAACACGATATATTTGTCATTGCTATTTAGTTCATTAACTTATTTTTTTTCTAAATGAGTACTCATTTTCTATATGTATTTTTTTATATGTATTTTTTTTCTATATATATTACTTATTGGATAAAAAATAAAGAAATGTCTAGGTAAAGCCGAGCAAAGTCTAAAGTTCCTTACAGCGATTTTTTTATTAATATAACTAAATTTTATGCCATTCTGTGTATCTCTTCATTGCGGATTCGATCAGCTAAGCTGACTCGGCTTATCCTACGAAGAGATTGCATTTACAAAATAATCATCTTTCTTTCATTTTTCTTCAGTAATACCCACGTTTCTACTGCTATAACATGGTTAGTACCAACATGGGATTGTGTACAACCAAACGTGCAGCTGTTCTGACGTTTCGCTGTCTCATCAATGCAGCTAAGGCTCCGTTAACGCTGCTACCGGCAGCAATACGCCTTTCCGCATATTTCCCAAATATACCACTTCATTATCCAAATTCGAAAATTTGCCGAAAAGGTAGAAATGGAGTGTCTTGACACTAGGATTTCTCTACCTACCCTGCTATGTCAGAAAAAACGTGAAACTCCGAAAAAAAAAATTGTTCAAACCGAACTCAATACCTAAGTTACGAAACTAAGTAGCACTGTACCAATTCAATTTTTCGATCCCCACCATAGCAGCAAAAAGAAATTAAAATTACCATAGCCGCAATCAACTAAGACTTTTAGCGGCCGCCGAATAAGTGACAACGATTCCCCCTCAAAACGGCATTTGGTTAAATTACAGTCGTTTATCAAATTGTCACCTGCTTTATTTGGGCATAAAGTTTTCCTGCAAATATACGGGCTTTTAGGAAGTCAATTAATCTGAATAAAAATAATTGAAAGAGCCTGTTTCAAAAGATTGAATCGTCAATGTTATTATTATTATTTGTTATTTAGCTATATTATGAGGCCAGTAGCGGCGCAGAGGCATAAGTGTGTGACTGTAAAAACGACTGGTTGTGGGTTCGATCCCCACTCGAGGAAATATTACTATAATTATAATTAATATTTTAATTTATTCGCTCTGGTGTCGAGGAAAAGTGTGACGTTGTATTTCGCCACCAATACGCAATGCCTCGGCGGAAAATGGGGAACGGAGTGTCTTAACACTAGGTTTTCTCTGGTTACCCTGCTGTGTGCGGAATACAGAATGAAACTGATAGTACTGATACGAGTATATTATGTTGGTTTAGTATTGGTTTTCATGCGAAAAAATTATATTGATATCTCGTAATATGAGAAGGGATATTAAATAAAACAAAAAAAAAATATTTGACTTTCATCAAACATACGCGCCTACCACATGTATACCAAAAATGGTGTTAAAATTCAGTTTAAGATTTTTATTAAGAAAATTTCTTATATTATCCGCGAAACAAGCGATCTATTTCAAATGAAGAAGATAGCTCTGTAACGTATTACGCCATTTTCCAGCGGAGCCATTTTATCGAGCTCCATACATTTTTAAACAGATAAATGGTAGGTGCAATGGAAAGTCATTGTACCATACAACTGAAGTACTGCTTAGCTTTCGACATACATTTTGCAATGAAAATGAGGATAAAAATAGAAATAAAGTTTCAGCCCATTACTGTGTCGCCAGATTTAATATGTAAATATTTATACATATCGTCATAGGTAAATAAATCAATTTATTATTTTAATTTCATTTCATTTCTTCGCTCTGGTGTCGAGGTTAAGCGCGGCGTTGAGTTCTGCCACTCAACACGCAATACCTCCAGAATTCAGCAGAAAGTGGGAAAGGAGTGTCTTAACATTAGGTTCCCTCTGCCTACCCTGCTGTATGTGGGATACAGCGTGATTGATTTATTTATTTATTTTATTATTTTAATTGAATATATTTATTTTAAATTTATTATAAAATAATATCTACTTACAAAACGAATTCTTTATTTTTGTAAACAAATTTAAATAAAGTATTAACCTTACAGATATCTGTTCTACAAATAACTTTCGATGCAAATAATGTATCATCTACAAGTGTTTTCAATCAATAGTAATATGAGAAACTAAATCAATATTAATATGAGAAACAGAATACCTATACAAGTATATAGGTGTAGCAACACAGCTAGGCATCTCTTAAGTGAACCATTTCCCACGGGCGTGCGATTCAACGAACTTCCCTCATAAATCCACGCCTTACATGATGCTTGTTTGCATAATACAAGACTTAGTCGGCTTTGTTTCAGTAGTTTGATAGGTAGGTAACATGTGCCCTGACTATCTGAAACACCATCTGTGGTATTGTAGCCACCTACGAGTATGTACGATGAGTGCCAAATATTCTTAAAAATATTGTCGCATATTATTAATTTTAATAATTATTATTTTTTTTTAATTAATATTATGAAAATAGACATTGATGTATTTTTTTAATACTTATGTCGTTTGATATGGAACTGAGAAGTAACATAGTAATAAACTATGTTTTTGTATAGATACTGTATATCATATTGGTACCAATCAATAAGTTTTGATAGAAATACTCATCAAACACTTGTTAAGTGAAGTTTAAGTCAAATATAAAGAAAAAATCATATAAACATCTTTCAGCAAAGGCACTTAGACATATTGTTTAATATTTTTTACACGTAAAAAATGAAATAAAATGACTTCAGTCATGATGATTAGACCGAAATTACAAATATTAAGTTACTAACTGATAAAAATAATATAATCAAATATAAACATAGACTGTACATCCAAAAAGATCATCGAGTACGCTTATAATAAATAGGAATAACAGTAAGAATTTAGTAATTTCTATACTGACATTTAAAAGGATAATAACATGACAAGGGTTGTATGACAGCTACGATAGTGATGTCCCGACCCGCTGTAGTCCGGAGCAAACCTGTATTAACACACTTATCTTGAGTTTCCCTAGCACGTAAATAAATGTAAACATATAAAGAGAATGATGAGGCCGGTCATGGCGCAGCAGCACAAAGTGTGACTGCAAAACCGACTGGTTGTGGGTTCGATCCCCACTCGTGGAGATGAAATAATTACTGAAATTTATATTTCCATTTCTTCGCTCTGGTGTCGAGACAAAGCGCGGCGTTGAATTCTGCCACTTAATACGCAATGCCTCCAGAATTCGGCAGAAAATGGGGAACGGAGTGTCTTACACTAAGTTCCCTCTGCCTACCCTGCTGTGTGCGGGATACAGCGTGAAGTTGTTTTTTTTTCTCTTTTTTATATAAAGAGAAAAGCTGAATGTTTAATTATATTAATTTAAAATCGAATCAGGTTTGATACATTGATATCGGTTATTTCATAGTCACTTATGAATGCATTTGTTTTATAATCGTGCATCTTTCACATTTTGTGAAATAGTAGATGTTTCTTCCGCATGATGCAATTTTTGTCTGTTTTTCTGTCTTACTGATTATCCGGGCTAGTCTCTGAATGTGACTTTCAGTGAAAGATAGAAAAGATTGTGTTCTATCGCTATCAATCGAGACCTAACGTTTGATATTATATATTTTTATATAAAATTCAAAAAAAAATTGCGTGCACAAACATATAAAATCACAAAATATCATTGATATTGCGCAAGTGGGCTACGAACGGGCCGTTAATAAAATACAAAATTTTATTCATTGCCAAAACTTAAGAGTAATTCTTTTTACCTACCTAATTGTCATATAAAAATAATTGTGTTACAATGGCAGTTATTTACTCAATACTAAAACATAAACAAACGAATTTATATTTTTTTGTTTTTTTGATCCAAGTTAATCTCTGGACTTATTTCAACCATTTTTTTGGGGCGTTTCCTCTCCATATAGACTACTCTTTACCTCGGAATTCTCGCGGGGCGGAATTTAAGCGGGACAAACCACGTTATCTGTTCGCAGTATCTACCGCTCAGTTAGATATGTCATAATCAAACATACATTTCCATCAAATAGGCCAAATTTTGAAAGCAAAAATTAAAACCCCAACAATTTTAAGCATAATTTATTTAGTGTATAACAGTATAGATAACCACTATATCAAAAAAAACCATTCGTATAGTTCAAAAGGCAAAGCCGAAATAAAGCTGTAATCGTACTTCAAACACAGCAGTCAATTTAGAAATATTATTTCAGACATTTAGTAGAAATTAATTAATAGCGTTTTCCTTTTTCGCCAAAACTTTAACGGTACATTACATAAACATAATCGAACTCGATAGCTTATTCGATTAGTACAACACAAAAACGTAAAGTTTGGTAAAGTTCTTAAAAAATATTTAGATCTTTGATTGGTGCTGATTAATATCTAATTTCTATTATTATATACAGATTCTTTATTTAAACTAAAATTTCAAAATATTATATATAAATCAAAATAAAAATCAAATCAGCTTCACGCTGTATTCCGCACACAGCGAGGTAGGCAGAGGGAACCTAGTGTTAAGACACTCCGTTCTCCACTTTCCGCCGAGTTCTGGAGGCATTGCGTGTTGAGTGGTGGAACTCAAGGTCAATACCAGAGCGAAGAAATGAAAATATAAATGTAAATAAATATATGTAGATACTGTAATAATGAATATCCTATAATAAAATTATATTAATTACATATATTTTGTTTCATTTAAATACCCAATAACTGTTAAAATGTACTTATTTTGTTTGTGTGGCTATCACAAGTTTCTATATTACAAATTTACATCTAAAATACTTACCTACTGTACCATCAACACGTGTACTTTTGAACCGGTAGCTGAAAACAAACAGGTAAACACAAACACAGGTACAAATTAGGGTGTCACAGTTAAAGCACCCCTACGGTTCATCGCATTGCAACGAGATTGGATTCGAGGGATCCAACACACACAAGAGATGATATCTGAATAAATCGTGTGCTGCGTAGTAGTGACCATGATGCATGTCTGGACAAATTGGATTTATTCCGCGATTCCCTTCCTATTGGTAGAGAAACTGTTATTGCGCGTATGAACGATGAGACATCACGTATAAAATACGTTGTATCCGAAACACATCATGCATCCAAAGCTTTTGATCATGATTTCAATGCGATAAACCTGTCACAAAGGGTGGCGCTGTTCTTGATTTATGTGAAATATAATATCACGGAAATATGTTATTTTGTTTGTGTACGAATAAAGAAATTGTTATAATATACGTATGGGGATGATAAATTGAAAGATAAACACTGTGCCTTATTTAAGTGGATCACCGTGTGACTAACACCTAAAGTTTTAAGTTAAACAAAATATAATCATTATGTTGTAAGATTTAGAAGTCCATTCTCTTTCTTACGACGAATGACAGCGAGACTTATTGTTTTTCTACCAGCAAAGTATTAGGTCAACACTGACGTAGAAAATTAATTCTTTTAGGAAACGAAATGCTTAACACCTTAATAAATGTGAATTTCTAAAATTCGCAATTCCACGAAAAAATCGGCGAAAAATGAGGAAAGGAGTGTTTTAACACTAGGTTCCCTCTGCCTACACTGGTATATCCGGAATACAGCTTGAAGCCTATAACTCGTAACATAGCTCGTTGAGTTATGTTCCCACGATATTCCTTTAAATATATCGAAAGAACAAGGAAACAGTTACAAAACGTACAGTTTCAATTAAAGATCACCTTGCTTTTTATTGGATGTTAAGGGCACCGATGTTTGATGTTTATTTCCTTTCAGCATAGTTTGAGGCTACAAACTTATTGCGTTTTACCCTCTCAAAACTGATTTCATAATAACTTTTTATATATTATCTATATATTTAAATTTATAGAAAATAATAAGCAATTATTACCCACTATTTGGTATAAGCCCTTATAGGTGCGTTTGCGAGATGGAGCTACTTTTGTGCATGCTTCTATTGTATACATAATAGCACTGCGTGCTGAGCAGTTTACTTAATTAATCGGGACTTAATATCATTTATTTTTATTTAATACAATATATTTAAATTTAAGGACTACTAATATTTATTAATTTTTATCTATTTAATAATTATAGAATAATTTTATTGACATATTTCATAATATAGGATGAGTCTTGTAACAAAGTGGTTAAGTTTTTGCCATTACATGGAGTTTCAGCAAACACACGATGGTTAAAGTCAATTAACTCGCTTGCTACGGCCCGCTAACTTGTTTAACCTTAACTTGATCTATACATTAACCTCAACTCAACTCAAATGTGCTTTTTTATATAATTTTGTAATAAAATAAGCATATTTCGTTAAAGTTAAAAATAAAATTTTCGTTTTTCTGCATCTGCATTACGAAATATTTAACAAAGTTTTTTTTTAAATGAAATAGAAATCAAAATCAGCTTCACGCTGTATCTCGCACACAGCAGGATAGGTAGAGGGAGCCTAGTGTTAAGACATTCCGTTCCCCACTTTCCGCCGAATTGTGGAGGCATTACGTAATTAGTGGCGGAACTCCGCGCCGCGTTTGCCTCGACTACAGAGCGAAGAAATTAAAATATAAATGTAAATAAATATTTTACTTCCTCGAGTGGGGATCGAACCCACAATCAGTCATTGCAGGCACATTTTATGCCACTGCGCCACCACAGGCCTCACTTTTTTGAAATTAATAATTATAAAAATTACCTGACGCTAAAAAGATTTAAAAAAAAAATCTTTGAAGTTATTTTAGTAAGTACACAGTTAAGCAAAAAAAACGTGAAGCTACTGTAAGCCACAGTATAATAATGTATTCTCCATAACTATTCCCCTTATGACGATGAATTACTTTTAGTATGTAAATGTCTGTAGCGGATTTACAAGTCATTTCTGTTTTGTTTTGTCTTCCATCTGAATTTTACGGTAATATCTATTTAGTCGTTTTTTCGTCTGTATTAACATCAACAGTATTCTGTCCTTTTTTGCCATTGCAATAAAGCTTAAAATGCTCTGTCAGTTAATAAGCAACGAAGCTACTGTCTTTGGGGACATATATTTCAATAACTCCACTGTGGTATCGCGGGTATAAATCGTTCTTTTAGACATTTGATAATAATTTACGTTGATAATTTGCATCTGTACAAAATTTTACTGTTTTATTTAAAGTATGGTGGAGATTTATTTAACTATACTTAACGTAGACGTTCAGTGAACTGTAATTGTGATACTTGTGGCAAATTATATTCATACATAAATATATTAATATAATTATTATTTATGAAACAAAATTAATTTATTTTGGTAATTAGCTTTAGTCGTACAAAATTGTACTGGAAGCGTGCTTAGAACGATATTGAATAATTAATGGTTATAGTACACGTAAAATACCACTTTGGTTGTCATTTATTTAAATCTATAACGATATTTACTAATGCTCAAAGAATATTATTTTAAATTCGTAAGATAAAAGTAAAAAGATATATTTTTATGTGAATTTAATTAAATTTACCGTATATAGCAGGGGTTCCCAACTTTTTCTTGATCAAGGACCACTTTTATATCATTCTTGGTAGCAGGGACCACTATGCATGTAGGAATAATAAAAAATAACTGTAATAATTAAACAGAAACTTCGCCTCACCATCCCCAGTCATAAAATTAAAATCGTTCGCGGACCATATTTAGGCATCTGCTGACTAAACAGAGGGAACCTTAGTGCTCTCCGTTCACTACTTTACGCCCAATTTTCGACTCTGCGTTCTGAGATACCAAAACGAGAAATTAATTCTCTTTCTCTCACTCCCGAGTAAAAATCGAACCCAAAATCATTGAGATTACAGTCAAACGCTGTGTTGCCACGACGACGGTTTTTTTAGCATTGTAAGCAATCCTCACAAATTACTCAAAATAGAACAAAAACCATTTATCAATAAAAATATTTTTATTTGAATAATTTGTGTACAAAATCACAAAGAAAAAAATATATCAAAAGATTCATAAAAGTGGTATTTAATTACGTTTTTGTGTTGTACTAATCGAATAAGCTATCGAGTTCGATTATGTTTATGTAATGTACCGTTAAAGTTTTGGCGAAAAAGGAAAACGCTATTAATTAATTTCTACTAAATGTCTGAAATAATATTTCTAAATTGACTGCTGTGTTTGAAGTACGATTACAGCTTTATTTCGGCTTTGCCTTTTGAACTATACGAATGGTTTTTTTTTGATATAGTGGTTATCTATACTGTTATACACTAAATAAATTATGCTTAAAATTGTTGGGGTTTTAATTTTTGCTTTCAAAATTTGGCCTATTTGATGGAAATGTATGTTTGATTATGACATATCTAACTGAGCGGTAGATACTGCGAACAGATAACGTGGTTTGTCCCGCTTAAATTCCGCCCCGCGAGAATTCCGAGGTAAAGGATTTTGCTTAGTAACAAAAAAACCTTGCGTTTAAATTACTTCGTATACCTATTTTTAACATCTTAACATTTTTAAAGTGTTATTCCACACATAGAGAGAAAAAAATATTTATTTAGAAAACGTATAAAAATATTAACGCCTCCTGGAAATCGACCAGGCGCTCTGAGCACTGAACGTATGGCTTAATTTAAGCAGGTTCACAGAACTCTACGTCACGTGGATTTAAATTTACCACGAAATAAAAATCTTATTTGCTGGATAAATATTTATGATATGATGTTTAGTCAAAAGTTTACACTACACACACAAATATAATAATGTCAATTACTTTCCAATTTCACATACACTTTTAGATGGCTACTGGAAGTGATTATTACATTTATGTTGAATTTTATGCGTGCTTTGTGAGAGGAAAGATTTAAGATTGTAAATTTTTAGATTGTAACTTTATATAACAGTATATTATACTTTGTTAAGGCTACCAAAAATAATTATATAGTAAGAATCAATAAGCTTATCTGAAAAAAAAACGGCGTTGTATACTTTATTTAGCTTACTCTCAGTTATTCTCGCAAACTACATGCACTTATAAATTCACTTTTAATAAATTATAATTAACAATTATTATACTCCATTGCGTCGGTTTAGGTCAAGCCAATGTTGAACCTTGCTTGACGGCCGAAGGCACACCTACACTATATATTAATGAATAATCACATAAATACAAAGCTCAGTTTAGATCTCTCAGAATGTACGTCATCCATTCCTCTATTATTGTCATTTCTTCGCATTTATCAAAACAAAGCACAGCGTTGAGTTCTGCCATTCAACACGCAATGTCTCGAATTCTCTTGACATAGGTTGCCCTGGTTCCTACTACGTGGGAAAGCTTGATCATGTCGTATCGCCAGTTTTCCAAAACACTCTCCTTATAGCCGCGCCCAATATCAGCATTGGGCCTTAGCGTTTCAAGTGACTGCGAGTATCGCGATCTTCTGGAAAGCAAGGCCGCAGGTTGCCGCAAGTTAGCCTCAAAAACTGTGGGTCATCAACAGAGCGAGACAGTACTTCACGCCAAAACACTGATTAGACCCTGTATAGGGCCCAGGTTCAGCTTCATATGGAGTACTGTTCTCATATCTGTGCTGGTGCACCCCAGTATCAGCTTGACCCATCAGCTTGATCGCATACAAGTATAACGTAAAGCCGTTCGAATCGTTGGAGACCCAATGATCTGTGCAGGGCCTGACACATTTATCGTGACGCAATTATCATGTGAAGGTATTAAAATTCCTTTCATTATTAACTTATGAAGGAAAATTTGTGCATAGTAGGCAGAAGACTATGGCCGCGTGCTCTATTTTCGGTGGACTAGCAGAACAATGAAATTAAATAATTTTAATATAAATAATTTTAAAATATGGATATGGATCGAACCTAGGTATATGTAGTTAAAGCATAGTCAATAGTCAACTCTTTTACAAAACGTCAACTATCCATACCTGTATTATAAATTCGAAAGTAACTCTGTATGTCTGTCTGTCTGTCTGTCTTTTACGCAATCAGGGCCAAACGGCTAATTCAATTGTGATAAAATACTCATATAGAGATACTGGAGAGTCTTGGGATGAACATACTTTTTTTTCTCATATTTAAAATATTTTCAATATATACTAAGATATTAAAATGTTTCAATTTGACATGTAATTTATTCTGCCATTTTAACAACAACTGTCACTAAGCAACCGTTGCTAGGCAACCAGGAATTATGTCGTTTTAAGATGTCGCCCAAAATGACGCTTACATGGCGTACGCTGACTAAACTTTATGAGACATATAAAAACTATATTTTAAAAAATATTATGTTTTAAAAATCTATTAAAAAGTCCACGATGATGTATGTTTATCTCTGAAGGTTGAGCCACATTAACCATTTTAATATATTATTATTTATTTTGTTCTGATTAATGTTAATATATTTTTTTATAATTTCGTATTCAATCCTTATCAAAATAAATATAATAGTCACCTTTAGCATTTCACCTATATTAAAATTATATTTTACTGTACATCTTTCTAATAAATACTGAAGGAGATATCACTGATTCAAAATGAGTTACCTGAACGGGCAGACGACGTTAACGATTTTGTAATTTTTTATACATTTTCGATCTACTGTTAATTATTATGTGTTATTTTCTATTTATTATTAATTTATATTTTTTCTTTGGTTCTTCACTTATTCGAGTAGTAGGTTAGTTAGATTTTCATTAATTTCTTGGTGTGGTGTAAGTTTTGGCCCTGCGCGGCATCGGCGTAATATTATTTAAGCATTAAGGAAAGAATGGTTCGTTATTTCAGTTAGGTTAGGTTACGGTATAGATATACCGTTGTTATACACTGAATAAATCGTAATTTTAGTTTTTTGGGATTTTATTTGATATTGCTCGCAAAAATTATCGAATTTAATGTAGAAAGGAGTTTAGTTATTTCATATAGTACCTATCTATGTAAGCACGCAAGGAAAACGTGTATAAAGATTTTTCCCGTAGGTAAATCAGTAAAATCCATCACTGAAAGTCCAATAAAAATCAGTTCAGTTGTCCTGGACATTAGCTTAGGGAAATAGGAAGGTAGACAGACAGAGACAAAAAATATAAAATTATTTTTTATTGTATTTGAGTATTATGTAAATAACCACATGCACTTGCAAAAACATAGCACAATACATTTAATTTAAAATATTTCTTTTAATTTGATAATACTGATAATGTAGCTGGTTTTGTTTAGTTTTTTTAAATTAATATTTTACTTTGGTTACGTTTACTTATTATTTTTGTTCATTTAAATTAGTTAGATATTGTTTTAATAATAAAAATGTTCTCTACTTATTATTCTTTTTCGGATTATTATGATCATTTAGGCTTATATTTTCTTACCAATCCTATTAAAAACTGAATTTCATAAATATATTTAATAAGCATTCGTATACTTCAAGCGGGCGAAGCCGCGTCCGGGTCCGCTAGTAAAACTATAAAAACGTTAAATGATCTTAAACAAAAAAAATAAAAAAAACACTGAAATAGAAATAAAAAACCTACCTGTCATGAATATGCAAATCGCCATCCTCTAATAGAGGAATAGATTGCAATGTTCTTTCTGTAATTAATAAAATCATAATAATATTAATGCAATATTTGTATCTTTTATATAATTACACGGTATTTTCGTTTATTTTATTAAGTAAAAAGATTTTACAGCTTTCGAAATAATAATTGAGGAAAATGAAACATATTATTTATATTTTTATAGCATCATCCTGAGAATAATTAAATACCGATAAAAAAAGCCAATCTATATCAAAGGTCAATACAACAAGGTGCGAGTATTTATAAGTATGTTTTTTTTTGCTGAGCAAATTTAATTTCAATCGACTTTTCCTCTTCAGGCAATATTGTTATACTTAAAAATTAAGTCAAATTTCTTTATAAAATTTATGTATTAATGTAGATTTATTTTTTTCTACTATCAATCGATTGTTACCATATGTCATAACATCAATCAATTGATCAATTGATGTTGGTTTCATGTCGTTTCGTTTTTAACTATATATCGGTAATGTAGTTAATTTACGTTTTAAAACGAAGAAAACATGGTTTAACTTACTGTCTCCTAATATTACGGTTACAAATGATCCTGATTGTATATACTGACATCCATTAGTTTTAGAACATGTGCTAAGCATAGCGGCATATGCTAGTGGGCTGACGTCCAGCTTATGCAAGTTCAAAGATATCTAAAATAAATAATTTAAAACTAAAATCTCGACTTATTTAAACGATTTATTTATTTGTTCACATGTCATTTTAATGTTTAATTTTCTTCTATTTAATTAAAATAGCAGTATAAAAATATTAAATTATTATGAATTCATTAAATTACTATATACATGAGGCCAGTCGTGGCGCAGCGGCACGAGGTGTGACTGTAAAACCGACTGGATCGAACCCACAAGGTCCGATCCCCACTCGAGGACATGAAATATTTACTTAAATTTATATTTCCATTTCTTCGCTCTGGTGTCGATGTTAAGCGCGGCGTTGAGTTCTGCCACTCAACACGCAATGCCTCCACACTAGGTTCCCTCTGCCTGCCCTACTGTGTGCGGGATGCAGCGTGAAACCGATTTTTACTATATACATATCGGTATACGTACCGTATGTAGTGAGCGTTTTTTTTTTTAAATAAAACAGTAATATTTTAAGCGAGAATATAAAGAGCATTTTATTCGAAGTTGTCGCTATTACTTTCTAAACATTTTGGCCAACTTTCAAGCATTTGTGGACACCACGCCAAAAAATCGGTTGTCTTTTGACGCAAACCATTACGAGACTCACTTTTTGACTTCTTTGTAGGAACAAAATGCTGTTCAGCCAATGCGTGTCCCATCGACAAAAACAAAAGGTAGTCGGAAGGAGCCAAATCCGGGGAATACTGCGGGTAGACTAATACTTCCCAGTCGAGAGCTTTTAAACTATCTTTTAAGAGTTTTGCTGTATGACTCGGAGCGTTATCATATAACAAAATAACCTTTCCATATTTTCTGGCCCATTCTGGTTGTTTTTAGAACAATGCATCGCTCAAATTGATAATTTATTGTCAATAACGTTGGCAGTTAACAGTTTCGCCAGATTTTAGAAGTTCATGATACACCATCCCCTTCTGATCCCACCAAATGTCATACATCTTTTCCAAAGTTATTAAGCGATCAGAAATTGTTTGCTTTACAACATTTAACATCTTTACCATTTGTTTGTGATTCAAAGTGTTAGCTTTATCCAATATTGCCTGCAATTTAGCATCTTCAAAATTTTTTTGGTCTTCCACGTTCTTCATTACGTACATAAAAATCATTATCTCTGAACAGTTGAAACCTATCTTTTGCATGTTATTTCTGATAGAGCATGACTACCATAAACCTCGACAAGCATTCGATGCGGCTCCGCAGCATTTTTCTTCATATGAAAACCAAAAATGCTTTCCGCAAATAATTATTTTCCGGTATTAAATTCCGACATTTTTATCACTATTATATAATTGTACAATGACAATTAATGTGTACAACGACTTGGTGTTACTTAAATGTATTTGACACATATCATATTATCCAAATAAAAAAATAAAGCTTGTTCATAACAAATGTGCCCTGTTCACAACTAATCTTCCTTGACGCTCACTTCATACCGGTACACCTAATAGATTAGAAAATGTAGAATGAAGTTACCCCTCCTCTCTCGGTAACCGGCAAATTTTATGTAATTTATTTGTCGTATAATATATACTATTATACATACATTAAAAATATTAAAACACATCATAAAATGAACTAAATAATTCACTTACCGTATAATATATAGTATAAAATATACGTTTTAACCTTCTGAGGCCTGGGAGACAAAATTATCTTAAAATTTTAGTAAATCTATCGGAAGTAATTAAATACGCATTAAAATAACTAAAAAAAATTTAAATAAAAATTTTGGATGGAAAATGTAATGTTTTTTATGTCACTTATATAAGACATCAGTTCCCAATACCAATACTATTTTATAACATACAAAAATTAAGACATTGAATATGCAGGGGAAAATTTATAAGGTTTTAGTAAAATATCTAACTAAAACGGTATTCAAATGTTTATATTATCTTTTTAAGCTACCTATAAAGAAGTTAGTTAACTAAATCACAGTCAGCTGATTAACTTATTTTTCTAACTTGAACGTTTTTTGGTATTGTACAAACATATTTTGTCAAATACAAAACTTTGTATCTGACAAAATATGTTGTTAAAGTCTTTGTGTGGGTAATAAGTTCTTTGATTTTCACGGTTATTACACATTTTAAATGAAACTATTTTAACCGGATTAACCGCGTATGTTTAAGTTTATACATTTTGAAAACTCGACGATTACTAACCACGTGTTACGGGCCGCGGTGACGCCACTCATTTGTAATGAAGAAAAAATTATTTAATTAAACTTTACCAATTAAAGATAGTTTAAGAAGGTGGGCAAATATATGGTCCATCGAACACACAGTAACTGTTTGGGCAAATTTCATTACACAGCGATGTTAGATTATTTTCCGTTTTATCTCTATCTATACTTATAATAAATCTGTAGAAAAATAAATTTAAGCAATTTTTATACATAAAAATTACAAATAAATCAAGGTAGGTTTTAGTGTTTATTTCATTATAATTGCTTCACTCTATCAAAAGATATAAGTATTTAAGTTTTCAAGACGTTAAAATTTGAGATAGTAAAAAATCGACACAAGTAACGTTATCTATTGACAAAAATAGTAGGTACTAACGAATCTTGATACTCTCTTTCATACACGTAACGCTATCACTAATTGCGATGGAATCTATAGATAATAGATGGCGCTGTAAAATATATTATAAATATAAAAAACATAAAAAAATATAGTTTGGAAAGGTTCCCGCTACACTCTATCAAAAAATAATGTACTTAAAGTTTTAAAGATATTTATATTTGAAAAGAAAGAAACATACGCAACGATATCTATTGACTACATATCATAATGAATGTTATTATATTGTTGAGTTATTATCTGCTTAACGTTAATTACGTCATGTAAGTGTAATCTATACTTATAATAAATTTAACATAAACATAGTAGTATTTTTCTTACAATGTTCGAATGGTTACAGTTCAATTGTAAGTCCAAAAGAACGACTTTAGAAACGTCTTATTTATTTGACTGTTGATAAATTTACGTATTTTTAAAGTACAATTGTTCATAGTACTAACTACAAAGTAAACTAAATTGAATTGTTGGTGAATATTGCCAACACATTTTTCTCTGAAAGTATTGAACCGATTTACTTGAAAATTTCACCAATTGCTTTGTTTTCAACTCAACTTAACTACTAAAGTTTAGTTCATCAAAATCGGTTCATTAAAAAAAAAGTTATCGTCATTTGAAAGAAGTCGTAATTAATTCAACACAGAGATAAAGAACGATCTTGAAAGAAATATCAAGTAAATACAAAGATTTTTTGGTTGGTTCGTTCATAAAATATATGTAACTAACTTAAAAACTGTACAGGAGTTAATATGAAATTACTACAGTTATTTTACAAAGAATATTATGAATCCTTCAAATCAATAATTTAACATTTAAAGCTGTTTCTGAATGAGTGAATCTCACTGACATCAGCACATTTAACAGAGTATATTATAGAGGTAAAAAGAACATAAAGTTACAAAAATATATACGTGTAATAAATAATTAGCTTTATGTATATTTTATAAATATCAAATCTCAACAATGGTCGTATTTTTAACGATCAAAAATTCTTTGACGATAATGTCGTAAAAAAATCATATTAGTAGTCATTATAGTTGTCAATCAATTCTGCTTATTAAATCAATAATCATGTATTTTAAGCGGGCGAAGCCGTGGGCGAGCCGCTAGTGTTTTATATAAATGACGCAAGGGCCCAGGAAGTTAAATTAGCTTGCTCTAAAACAAATTTCAATTTAAATCGCTTATCACATCTGTTGCGTCGCAAGCGAACCAGATAACTGCGGACTGCCTCTGCCAGACTCAGTATTCAACATTCATAATAACGTTCCCATCATTTTAGGGCACTTTAAAATTGCTGTGTCATGCTATTATCCTATTATGAATATTTGCCAGTTTCAATTTAAACCGTTTATCAATCAAATAACTGCGAAAAGACTCTGACCGACTCAGTATTCAACATTCATTATATTGTTGCCGTCATATTAGAGCACTCAAAAATTGCTGTGTCATGCTATTATCCTATTGGTATTTATACCTTGGTATTTGATACTGGTTTATCTAAATCAAGTTTGTCTTAATACTATTGTATATTAAGTTGATTTTGTTTTGTCTATGGTTATTATTTATATTTCCATTTCTACTCTCTGGTGTCGAAGCAAACTGCCACTCAACACGCAATGCCTCCAGAATCGGGCAGAAATCGGGGAACGGAGTGTCTTAACACTAGGTTCTCTCTGCTTACCCTGATGTGTACGGGATACAGCGTGAAGCTGATATTTTTTTAAGGTTATTATGTAAGTAAAATATTAATTATTTTTAGTTTATCTGTTTACAATTCACATTTTAAAGAATTTTGCCTCCTTTGCCGTATGTTTTTATAAGCAAAACTGGCGATTTTAATAGGAATTTTCAGTCCTGAGTTTATGGTGCTCCGAGCATTCCAGTCGAGTACTTTGAGCTACTGAGCTGATCACTGCGCCAATATTACGTTGTATATAGAGATAGGACTTTCACGGCATGATATTGTTTTTTTTGTATTATCAATTTATTTGCTAATTAATTTGGAAAAATTACGCGTCGCTAGTAAAAAATATAATATTTACAGTCTAAGTTCATAAAATAATCAATATTTAAATATTTTAATTTAGCATCGTTGCATGTATTGTTTTAATAACTGTGTTCATATTTTACAAAGTAAACAATTATGTCTTTGTATTTATGAAAATTATTTCAACTATCTTGAATAATTGCTAGCAGTTGTTTCTTTTAAGAATATAATTTGCGAATTTTGCGATGATAATATTTATTTTTCGTAATATGTTACTTTGACAAATTTAAAGTGATAGTAACTTAACGACGGAGCCTATTTACAAGTTTATTTAAAATTTAAAAGTTTCGATAATAAATATTTATGTTATTAAAATGTAAACAAAAGTGTTTATACAATTATATCTTTAATCAAACAGAAAATAAACACGAAAAACATATCTAAATTCTAGTATACATTTTAACAATACTATTATTAAAATAAAATAACAAAGACAGAATATAATTTAGTGTACTTATATCTATCTATATTTGAAAAAAGAAACACTGTAAAAATATGTTTGCTGGCTCTATTAACAAAATTACCGTGTGATACAATTTCATATAAAATGTTAGTTAGTTAAAAGATATTTAAGTTTGCTAGCATTTATTTGGTAGCGGCAAGAAATAATATTTAATGTTATTTTTTCTGAAAATAATTTATATTTTTGATGTTTGTTATATTTTTTTTTATAAAACTAATATCTTTTACTATAAAAATATGTGAGTAATTTTGTATTTAACATTAAAGTAGTTTTTAGTTTTACCTTTTTTTTTTGTGGATTTAGTTATGTTTATTTTAATCTTGTATTCTACTGTTAAATAACTTTACTATGCACCATATAAACTAGATAAAAGAAATTATAAGTTGCACCAACAACAGATTTTAAAATAACATTATCTTTTAGTGTGCTCAGATGTACTAGTTAGGTCCTGTAATATTTACTATAACATATTTACGTTTAAAACTCTTTGCTATCATAAATTTAATTGAATATGACTGAGGTAAGACGCACGCACAGCCGTAACCGCTAACGGTAGAAACGTGAAATTTGGACAGATGTTTATTTTCATAATCTGGATATCCACTACGAAGGGTTTCATGGTTTTTTAGAATTCACCCCCTAAGGGTTCAAATAAGGGGTTGAAAGTTTATATGAAAAAATCTTTAAATCGCCACCGATTTTTATAAAAAAATAAATTCAGACTGTTAAAAATATTTTATAGAACACGTGTTTTGTGGTTTTTTTAGAATTCACTACTAAGAGTGCAAATAAGCGGGCGAAGCTGCGCGCGCCCGCTAGTTTTAAATATAATTCTTGCTAAAATTTACTTACAAAATATTTGTACTTGTTTTCAGGTATAACAAAACAGCTTCATAATGTAATTCAAGAAGTAAATGTAGCACTAGTATTGAAAAGTATGTGTATATGATAGAGGACAAACAAAAAAAATTCTTTTCCTCGAGTGGTGATGGATCCACAACCATCACGTATACATACAGTCGTTGTACCATTGCACTTTGATAAGTAGATTAGTATTTAAAAAATATTAACAAATTATATGTGACAAACGTTATCACAAAAATACAATATGTTATGAGTGTATATGTGTACCTATAATACTTAACCCTTTTTTGAAGTACGAAGGCATATTTCATTACATCAACTCATTTATCAATTTATTTATTTATTTATTTTTTTTTCTTTTTTAGAATGATTAATTTATGTAAATTTCATATTTCATTTATTTAAGTGTCATACTTCTTGGACTTATTATGATGAAGGACTTAGATGAAGGATTTTTTTATAATGTACTTGTAAAATCAAATATAAAAAAATACTAATAGATATTATTATTTATTACCATATTTTAATGAAAAAAAAATGTATATATTTATGTCAAATTATATTTATTATAGTATAAGTAGGTGCTTAAATTATGTTGCCACTTTATACAATGGATATTCGTATTTTTAATATAAAAATATGTAATTTAAATATCTAATTTCTCTTTGAGGATTTTTCCAAGCCCGGCTGATCCTGGTGCTCCAAACTTTTTGAAGAACGGTTGCTGTTCCATATCAGAAAGCCAAGCTAAGATTTTAGGATATCTGCAATAATAAAATCAATGTTAAAATATTAAGTAATATGGCAATATACATATTTTTAAAGTTATAAATAAGAGAAATGTAAACATAAAATTGTAAGAGTAGTTTATATTATTTCTACTTCGACGCGTCGTCGTGTCGCGCCGCACAGTGCCCTTGACCTTGACCGCTACCGATAGCATGGTTACATTCTATAAATAAGTCACTCAATTTTATTTTCATACATCTCGCAAATTTGGCGGATTAGAGAGAGAGAGAAAGAGAATAAACATACTGTTAAATTATTCCGTTCTCCATTTTTTGCCATAAAGTAATCTTTTAGTATGTATTGATATTATCACGAGTGGTAATCGAATCCGCAACTATTATTACTATTAACTATTATTAAAATTTTATCATCACAATAACATTACTACTTACTTTTTGTCATCAATAGGAACCACGTAACGTGCAGCAGCAATAGTAGACAGTACTGAAATGTCAGCAATTGTCATCTTGTCACCGGCAACAAACTTTGTTTTGGAGAGAAAAGCTTCTAGGAAATCATATGTCTCGAGTAGGTCATTGATAGCCTTTTCAGATGGTTTCCTTACTCCTTCATAGATTGCTGCATACTGCAAATGACATGGAAAAAAATTAGTAAGCCAAAATTTAGCGTACTTAACACTAAGATTCCCACTTGCCATTCATACATTCGATTCCACATTTTTGAGGGTTACACTTAGTGTCTAGTAAGTAGACTCAAATTTATGGTCCATTATTTATTTCATATAATAACTAAATGTTTTTACGGTTGACCGTTTTTTTTTAAATTATCAATCGCTTAGTTACACTAGGTACCCGACGTTAAAAAAAAAACTTAAGGTAAGAACTCAGGGTCGTTTCATATTCAAAACTTAATTTTAATTTGGAGAAGAGTTGATTACTACTTCTTTTGTTATACTTTAATATTATTTATATGACTTACACTAATGTTCTTGAAACGAGTAAAAAATTGTGCGTCGAAATATAATTTTTGGTCAACCAAGGTTCTTTGTTTCAGATCTTTAGGGTATAGAGAGTCTTCTTTGCTGTATTTTTCAGTTAAGTAAGTCATGATGACGTGACTGTAAAGTGACAAAATAAGTCATTATTAAAAGTATTTAAGAAGTTAAAATTACTTATTTTTATGAGTTATATAAAATTATACCTGTCATGGATAAATAGATCTCCATCTTGCAACAATGGTATAGAGTGCATAGGATTTTTCTGAAATGTTACAAATAATAATTTTAACGCTATATGTGCTCTTTCGTCAACGAGAAATAAAAAAATAATTATTAAAATGCAATGGTGATGCCATTACTTGAAGAAAAACGAACTCTTTATTTTTTTTTTAATTATATAAATATATAATATAGAATAAATGTATGATAAATATCCTAAACTTTGGTTAATACAATATAAGTATAAATTTTGTGAATAAATAAATTTTGTTTAAGTGAAGTTGGTTTAGTTAGCAGGACTGTGATGATGTAGCTGTAATAAAATGTCAATTAAAGCTTTACTTGTAAAATTTTATCTTGTTTTTAAAACATACCTCTAAATACTCTGGTGTCAAATGATCTTTGTTCAGAATACTGACATCCACAAATTCAATTGGAGAAACTTTGAGATGATCAATCAACATCAAAGTAGCACACGCTGGTGGACTGACGTCGAGCTTATAAAGTTGCAAAGCCATCTGAAAATTTTTATTTTAACTTAAATAAATAACGGAAATAATAACAATCTAGCTTTTCTCTAGGTATTTATCATATGATTTCTAAAAAATATAAGTAAGTTATAGTTATTTTTAAATATTAATTTTATAACGATAATAAAAGCCAAATAATATTAGTAGAAGTATAATAGAAACAAATATTTATTTAAAAAAACATTTAAAATACTAAATCCATGCGTGATTTTATGTTTAGAATATTTTTATGGATTTACTACAAAAAAAAAACAACTTAATAAAAACTTACTGTGGTTCTCAGCAATGCCTATCTAATACTAAAAATAATAGTTCGTAAATCAATTTATATAAACTCTTATTACATGTGTTGCTCTACACATGAAAGAGATAACTGGCAGTTGCATCGTTTCGGTTCATTCTTAAGGCGCTAAGTCATATGATCATTATACAGCAGAGTCACATAGAAAACAAACCTGTAGTAAGACAAGTAGGTAGGTTTTCCGTTTAATGTCTTATATAAATGGCCCCCGGAGGTTAAATTAGCTTGCTCTAAAACAAATTTCAATTTAAACCGCTTATCACATCTGCTCCGTCGCAAGCGAACAAAATAACTGCGGACTGCCTCTGCCAGATTCAGTATTCAACATTCATTATGACGTTCCCTCACTTTAAAATTGCTGTGTCATGCTATTATCCTATTATGAATATTTGCCTGTTTCAATTTAAATCGTTTGTCACAAGCGAATCAAATAACTGCGACTGCAACTATATTGTTGGCATCATATTAGAACACTTAAAAATTGCTGTGTCATGCTATTATATTATTGGTATTTATACCTTGGTATTTGATACTGGTTTATCTAAATTAAATTTATTTTAATACTTTTGTATATTAAGTTGATTTTGTTTTGTATATGGTTATTATGTAAATAAAATATTTATTATTTTTAATAAGAATATTATAAGAATATTAGAGAAACAAATATTTATTTAAAAAAATATTTTCAATACCAAAACCATGCGCGATTTTATGTTTAGAATATTTTTATGGATTTACTAAAAAAAAAAAAAACTTAATAAAAACTTACTTTGGTTCTAAAAATTATAACACTCTGCAATGCCTATACACATCTGTTGCGTCGCAAGCGAACCAAATAACTGCGGGCTGCCTCTGCCAGACTCAGTATTCAACCTTCATAATAACGTTCCCACCATATTAGAACACTTTAAAATTGCTTTGTCATGCTATTATCCTATTGGTATTTATAATTTGTTATTTGATACTGGTTTATCTAAATCAAATTTATTTTAATACTTTTGTATATTAAGTTGATTTTGTTTTGTATATGGTTATTACGTAAATAAAATATTCATTATTTTTAGGTTATCTGTTTATATTACATCTTAAGAATTTTGCGTCTCTTGCCGTATGCTTGTGTGAGCACAACTGACGATTTTTATAGGAGTTTTCGAGCATTCGAGTCAAGTACTTTGAGCTACTGAGCTGATCACTGCTCCAATATCACGTTGTATGTAGAGATAAGACTTCCACAGTGTGATATTGTTTTTTTTTTATATTATCACTTTATTCGCTGATTAATTTGGAAAAATCACGCGTCTCTATTAAAAAATATAATATTTATAGTCTAAGTTAATAAAATAATCAAGATTTAAGTATTTTAATTTAGCATCATTTGCATGTATTGTTTTAAAAACTGTGTTCATATTTTACGTAAGCAATTATGTCTTTGTATTTATCCAAATTGTTTCAACTATCTTGAATAATTGTTAGCAGTTGTTTCTTTTAAGAACATAATTTGCGATGATAATATTTATTATTCGTAATATGTTACTTTGACAAATTTAAAGTGATAGTAACTTAACGACGGAACCTTAAATACGTTCTATCGTCCAAGTTTATTTAAAATTAAAAAGTTTCAATAAGGTCGACTAAATATTTATGTTATTAAAATGTAAACAAAAGTGTTTATACAATTTATATCTTTAATCCAACAGAAAATAAATATGAAAAACACATCTAAATTCTAGGATACATTTTAACAATACTTAATATTATTAAAATAAATGCTAGCAAACTTAAATAGAGGCCAGTCGTGGCGCAGCGGCACGAGGTGTGACTGCAAAACCGACTGGTTGTGGGTTCGATCCCCATTCGAGGAGATGAAATATTTAATTAAATTTATATTTCCATTTCTTCGCTCTGGTGTCAGGTTAAGTGCGGCGTTGAGTTCTGCCACTCAACACGCAATGCCTCCCGAATTATCATCGGCAGAAAGTGGGGAACGGAGTGTCTTAACACTAGGTTCCCTTTGCCTACCCTGCTGTGTGCGGGATACAGCGTGAAGCTGATTTATTTTTATTTATTTTATTAAAATAAAATGACAAAGACAGAATATAATTTAAAATATATCTATATATGAAAAAAAAGCACTGTAAAAATATGTTGCTTGCTGGCTTTATTAACAAAATTACCGTGTGATACAATTTCATATAAAATGTTAGTTAGTTAAAAGATAGGTAGGTAGGTAGGTAGATAGGTAGCGGCAAAAAATAATATTTAATGTTATTTTTACTTCAAATAATTTATATTTTTGATGTTCGTTATATTTTTTTTTATAAAACTAATATCTTTTTATATAAAAAAATACGTGAGTAATTTTGTATTTAACACTGTAGTAGTTTTTAGTTTTATTTTTTTTTTCGTGGATCTAGCTTATGTTTATTTTAATCTTGTATTTTAGTGTTAAATAACTTTACTATGCACCATATAAGCTAGATAGAAGAAATTTTAAGTTGCACTAACAATAGAATTTAAAATAACATTATCTTTTAGTATGCTCAGATGTACTAGTTAGGTCCTGTTATATTTACTATAACATAGTTACGTTTAAAACACTTTGCTATCATAAATTTAATTGAATATATTTTTAATATAATTATTGCTAAAATTTACTTACAAAATATTTGTACTTGTTTTCAGGTATAACAAAACAGCTTCATAGTGTAATTCAAAAAGTATAAATAGCACTTATATTGAAAAATATGTGTATATGGTAGAGGACAAACCTTTTGTTTGTCCTCTACCATATAATGATTGATAATGATTGATTGATAATGATTAATTAATGTAAATTTCATATTTCATTTATTTTAGTTACTTCTTTGACTTATTGTAGATGTTAAATTTTTTATAATATACTTGTAAATTCAAATATAAAAACATACTAATAGATATTATTATTTATTACCATATTTCAATGAAAGAAGAAATATTTATGACAAATTATATTTATTATAGTATAAGTAGGTGCTTAAATTATGTTGCCATTTTATACACTGGGTATTCGTATTTTTAATATAAAAATATTTAATTTAAATATCTAATTTATCCTTGAGGAAATTTCCAAGCCCGGCTGATCCTGGTCCTCCATACTTTTTGAAGAACGGTTGCTGTTCCATATAAGAAAGCCAAGCTAAGATTTTAGGATATCTGCAATAATAAAATCAATGTTAAAATATTAAGTAATATGGCAATATACATATTTTTAAAGTTATAAATAAGAGAAATGTAAACATAAAATTGTAAGAGTAGTTTATATTATTTCTACTTTAACGTGCCGTCGTGTCGCGCCGCACAGTGCCCTTGACCTTGACCGCTACCGATAGCATGGTTACATTCTAATTGGTGGAACTCTAATTTGGTGGATTAGAGAGAGAGAGAGAGAGAGAGAGAGAGAGAGAGAGAGAGAGAACATACTGTTTAATTACTCCGTTCTCCATTTGCCATAAAGTAATCTTTTAGTATGTATTGATATTATCACGAGTGGTAATCAAATCCGCAACTATTTTTTAGTATTAACTATTATTAATATTTTATCAACACAACGACATTACTACTTACTTTTTGTCATCAATAGGAACCATGTAACGTGAAGCAGCAATAGTTGACAGTACTGAAATGTCAGCAATTGTCATCTTGTCACCGGCAACAAACTTTGTTTTGGAGAGAAAAGCTTCTAGGAAATCATATGTCTCGAGTAGGTCATTGATAGCCTTTTCAGATGGTTTCCTTACTCCTTCGAAGATTGCTGCATACTACAAATGAAATGCAAGAAAAATTTGTAAGCCAAAATTTAGCGTTAAGTCACTCAATTTTCCACTTTCCATTCATACATTCGATTCCACATTTTTGAGGGTTGCGTACTTAGTGTCTAGTTAGTGGTAAGTACACTCGAATTTTTTGGTTCATTATTTATTTCTTACTAGTGGGCGCGCGCGGCTTCGCCCGCTTATTTGGACACTTAGAGGTGAATTCTAAAAAAACCACGAAACACGTGTTCAATAAAATATTTTTAACAGTCTGAATTAATTTTTTTATAAAAATCGGTGGCGATTTAAAGATTTTTCCATACAAACATTCAACCACTTATTTGCACCCTTAGGGGGTGAATTCTAAAAAACTATGAAACACGTGTTCAACGAAATGTTTTTAAGAGTCTGAATTTCAAATTTTATAAAAATCGGTGCCGATTTAAAAAAAAATCCATACAAACTTTCAACCCCTATTTCATCCCTTTAAGATAAAAATTTTTCAAAATCCTTTCTTAGTGGATGTCCAGAATATGAAAATAAACATCTGCCCAAATTTCACGTTTCTACCATCAGCCGTTACGGCTCTGCGTGCGTCTTACCTCAGTCAGTCAGCACAAGTCCTTTTATATATATAGATAATATCTAAATATTTTTTAAGGTTGACCAGTTTATTTTAAAAATTGTCAATTGCTTAATTACACTAGGTACACGACGTTACAAAAAAATACTTTAGGCAAGAGTTCAGGGTCGTTTCATATTCAAAACTTAATTTTAATTTAGAGAAGAGTTAATTACTACTTCTTTTGTTGTACTTTAATATTAATTTAAAATACATGACTTACACTAATGTTCTTGGCACGAGTAAAAAATTGTGCGTCAAAATATAATTTTTGGTCAACCAAGGTTCTTAGTTTCAGATCTTTGGGGTATAGAGAGTCTTCTTTGCTGTATTTTTCAGTTAAGTAAGTCATGATGACGTGACTGTAAAAAATTATAAAATAAGTCATTATTAAGATTATTTAAGAAGTTAAAATTAATTATTCTTATGAGTTATACAAAATTCCACCTGTCATGAATAAATAGATCTCCATCTTGCAACAATGGTATGGTGTGCATAGGATTTTTCTGAAATGTTACAAATAATAATTTTAATGTTATATATGCGATTTCGTCAACGACAAATAAAAAAAAAGTATTGAAATGCAATGGTGATGACATTACTTTTAAAAAAACTAACTTTTTAAAAATAAATTTATTATAAAATTTCCTGTCCTAAGCTTCGGTCAATACAATATAAGTATAAATTTTGTTTATAAATAAATTTTGCTTAAGTGGAGTTGGTTTAGTTAGCATGACTGTGATGATATCCTATTTTTAAAACATACCTCTAAATACTCTGGTGTCAAATGATCTTTGTTCAGAAGATCGACATCCACAAATTCAATTGGAGAAACTTTGAGATGATCAATCAACATCAAAGTAGCACACACTGGTGGACTGATGTCAAGCTTATAGAGTTTCAAAGCCATCTGAAAATTTTTATTTTAACTTAAATAAATAACGGAAATAATAATAATCCATTTTTTCTTTAGGTATTTATCATATCATTTCTAACAAATATAAGTTAGTTATAGTTATTTTTAAATATTAATTTTATAACGATAATAATATCCAAAGAATATCAGGGATATACATATTTTTGTAAAAAAATATTTTAAACACCAAATCCATGCGCGATTTTAATTTGGATTTAATTCATTAAAACTTAATAAAAACTTACTTTGATTCCAAAAATTATATCACTCAGCAATGCCTATCTAATACTAAATATAATACTTCGTGAATCAATTTATATAAACTCTTATCACATGTGTTGCTCTACACATGAAAGAGATAACTGGCAGTGGCATCGTATCGGTTCATTCTTAAAGCGCTGAATCATATTACGATCATTATACAGCAGAAACACTTAGAAAACAAACCTGTTAGTAAGACAAGTAGGTAAATAACATCTTTAATATGATCACTTGAAATAATATTAATTGATTTAAAATATGAATATTATATATTTTTAAAATAGGCTTTATTTATTTTAAGTATTTAAAGGTCTTACTGGACAATTAGGTTCATATTTTGTTTGGTGCCTGGTAGTAAAAAAAAGCTAAGTGCAATTTAGAGCTCGAATTTTATCCAGAGTGAACACAGAACTCGGTGAAATCAAAAACGAAGCATTACTTGATATTTAACTTGGCTCTCATTCATGTTTTTGATGGGATATAAATGATTTATATAGAAGTTAACTATTAATCAACTAACTAACTTTCATAATTATTTTTATTTTTTGATAGTCATTATAAACAGCTCTCAGTTATTCTGCCGAATTCTGAAGGCATTGCGTGTTGAGAGGCGGATTCAAATTTGTTATTTTATTATTATACTAGCGGCTCGCCCACGGCTTCTCCCGCTTAAATTACATGATTATTGATTTAATAAGCAGAATTGATTGACAACTATAATGACTTCTAATATGTTTTTTTTACGACATTATCGTCAAAGAATTTTTGATTGTTTTAAATAAAAAAAATACAACCATTGTTGATATTTGATATTTATAAAATATACATAAAGCGAATTATTTATTACACGTATATATTTTTGTAACTTTATGTTATTTTTATCTATATAATATACTCTGTTAAATGTGCTGATGTCAGTGAATAATTTAATTTACTCATTCAGAAACAGCCTTAAATGTTAAATTATTGATTTGAAGGATTCATAATATTCTTTGTAAAATAACTGTAATAATTGCATATTAACTCCTGTACAATTTTTAAATTAGCTACATATATTATATGAACGAACCAACCAAAAAATTTGTATTTACTTGATTTTTCTTGCAAGATCGTTCTTTATCTCTGTGTTGAATTAATTACGACTTCTTTCAAATGACAATAACTTTTTTTTAATGAACCGATTTTGATGAACTAAACCTTAGTAGTTAAGTTAAAACAAAGCAATTGGTGAAAATTTCAAGTAAATCGGTTCAGTACTTTCAGAGAAAAATGTGGACAAAAATATGTCGACAGACAGACAGACAAGAAATTCAAAAAAAATCTTTTTGCTTTCTATTATTTTTTTTAAGTGTCTCTCTATCCATTTCAGTCAAAATTACTAAATGTACAGACAAAATATTTTTACTGTCTTATTATATATAGAGGTAATAGCGCTGCGTTGAGTTCTGCCACTCAACACGCAATTCCTCCAGAATTCGGCAGAAAATGGGGAACGGAGTGTCTTAACACTAGGTTCACTCTGCCCTCTACCTACCCTGCTGTGTGCGGGATACAGTGTGAAGATGATTTTTTTTTATGTAAAGCTCTACAAAACAGATTGACAGATAGAATTTGTTTATAGAAATATGAAATTGCTTACAGCTTTTGTATATTTTTTTGCAATTTTTGTAAATAGAATTTTTATATTCACATGTGTAGACGAGAACGTCTACAATAGTTACTTCGAATGGAGCAAACTCTGCTAAATGAAATAATCCAATATTAGTTATTCCACAATGGATAACAGACTGGCGATATTTGCTAACTCCATTCACGTTGTTAGCTGTGTGATCAAAGTTACAGCGGTCAAAGAGAGGTCATATAAATGTTGCCATATAGTACCAAATGAATAAAAGATTTTAAGCCAGATCGTATTTCTAGACAGAAATTCAAAAATAAAATCGTACCGCACCTCTAAAGTAAGTAATCAAATAAAAAATTGTAAGTGTAGCTGTGTAAAATACGTGCATATTTATATTGTTAGTGTGTGTAAGTTTGACAGAAGAACGCATGTTTTTTTTTTAAATTAGTTAAAGAAAAATAAAAAAAATGTATTTTTATAAAGAAAATAAAAAAAAGGAAAAGAAATCATTTGGAAATGTATTTGATAATACTCGCAAAAATTGTCGTTTTTAACCGAAAAATGGTTAGTTACACATCATCATACACATCTGTTAAGATCTTTTAAGATCTTACATCTATTAAGATTCTGATTCCCCGAAAGGATATTAAGTAACATATATGTTGATCAACAACTCTCTCTATCTTTCGGTGCTAGTCTAATAACAATCGGTTCAGCGCTTTCGGAGACTAGCCCTGAAAAACAAAAAGACAGTCAGACAAAGAAAAATTAAATGTTTTTTTTTTGTGTTTTAGTAGCTTGTAAAAAAATTTATGCATTTGGAAGAACACGATTATTTTGAAATCACATACAGAATACATACATTTTAAATGTATTTATATATATTTATTATGTACAGTTCTAATCAAATGATTTCTCGTAACAATATACTTACATACGTTTTCAAAGAGCTACGAGTATCTCTACTTGACGTAAGTAAACAGTAACTTTTACGTTGCAATCATTCTTGGAAACCAATAAGGGTAGCCAAATTGATTACGCTGGTCTTTTTGTAGCCACGTCTTTGTATATGTACATTTAAGTACATGTACCCTCTAAATTCTATTGCCGTTTCAGTTTTACAATGTTATTTATACTAATTACAGTACAGTATATTCTTTTTCTGATTTTATTATTTATAGGCTTTAAATAAAACTTTAACCATATAAATAGCGTATATTTAGTATTATACGTTTTTGGAAACTGTTAATTTATATTTAGGCCGCGGATCTCGAACAGTTTATATTTAATGGTCATGGGTAGAGTGGTGGCATTCGTCTGTCAGTTGATATAATTATTATATAATACTACCGCTAACGATTTCTTAATTGCCTTGCGTACTCCCATGGGTTCTTGCAGAATGACTGACTGATCGACTGTATGTTGCTCTCTGGGGTCTCTGTTTGTGACGTCAACGTTTTCATGAGTGGATCCGAGGTGGTAGAAATCCTGGACAGGTTAGTGACATTTTATACAGATTAAAGATATTTTACTGACAAAAGCAGAGCTTCAGTCGTAGTGCAGGTGCACAAGCGTGCCACTGTAAACGCGACAGGTCGTGGGCTTGATCCTCATTCGAAGAAATAAAATATTTAATATTTGCATTTCCTCGCTCTGTTAACACGGCAAAGCACGGCGATGAGTACCTCCATTCAATACGCAATGTGTCCAGTATTCAGCAGAGTGTGGGGAACGGAAGTCTTCTAATCGGAAGTGGACACTAGGTTCCCAGATTCCCTCTGTCTACTCTGCTATATGCGAGATACAGCGTGAAGCCAAAAACAAATAAAGAAATAAAAATAAAAATAGGATTCAAGCATTTATGTTATTTTCATGCACTTTAGGAATCTAACCCAGTTTAGACGGGCGCCTTGTCACTTAGGAGCGAATAATTGTTTAGAATAGTAAAGTGCTCTTTTACAAAATACATGTATTAAATTTAACATATTATTACCTGAACTTTGTATGTCTACTTACGAAAATTACGGAGACTTACGAGTATGAAATTTGTCATAGTTATCTATATATATAAAAGGACTTGTGCTGACTGACTGAGGTAAGACGCACGCAGAGCCGTAACCGCTGATGGTAGAAACGTGAAATTTGGGCAGATGTTTATTTTCATATTCTGGACATCCACTAAGAAGGGAATTTGAAAAATTTTAACCCTAAAGGGATGAAATAGGGGTTGAAAGTTTGTATGGAAAAAAAATTTAATCTGTACCGATTTTTATAAAATTTGAAATTCAGACTTTTAAAAATATTTCATTGAACACGTGTTTCATGGTTTTTAAGAATTCACCCCCTAAGGGCTCAAATAAGGGGTTGAAAGTTTATATGGAAAAATCTTTAAATTCCCACCGATTTTTATAAAAATTTAAATTCAGACTGTTAAAAATATTTTATTGAACACGTGTTTCTTGGTTTTTTTAGAATTCACTCCTAATAAGCTGGCGAAGCCGCGCGCGCCCTCTAGTAGTTTATATAAAGAAAATGTTTTATATGGAGCAGTTTATGTAGAGAAGACTTAGGACGTCTCTCTATGGAAAATGGTAGAACAACGGCAGATCAAAATTGTATTTTTCTAAATTCGTCCCTGGCGACTTTTTTTAATAGTATTGTAGTGGAACTTTAATGTAATGAATTATTTTTTCGTGAATTACATTTGGAATATATTTTTTTTTATTGTGAGAAATTGTAATGCGTAAGAATGTCTATTTCAGGTTGTTCGCATCGATACTTTAAACATAATTTCCTTGAAAAATGTGCAAAAAGGTATAAAATGTTATAAATTTTTAAAAAACCTATAGTATGTAGATTTTAAAACCATTAATTTGTTGTGGATTTTGTGACTATATTCCTATAAAAAAATTTAACAATAAGTAAGAAAAAAGATGTTAAAAGTTCATCGAGACTTCTGACAGTTTTTTACGATACAAGTCAGGAAACAAGAAAACTTTATCTCTTATGGTATCTAATGTTGTGCTATTTAATTGGTTAGATTCCGGTTATTTTGAATTTAATTATTGTTATCTATATATATAAAAGGACTTGTGCTGACTGACTGAGGTAAGACGCACGCAGAGCCGTAACCGCTGATGGTAGAAACGTGAAATTTGGGCAGATGTTTATTTTCATATTCTGGACATCTACTAAGAAGGGAATTTGAAAAATTTTAACCCTAAAGGGATGAAATAGGGGTTGAAAGTTTGTATGGAAAAAAAATATAGTCTGTACCGATTTTTATAAAATTTGAAATTCTGACTCTTAAAAATGTTTCATTGAACACGTGTTTCATGGTTTTTAAGAATTCACCCCCTACGGGTTCAAATAAGGGGTTGAAAGTTTATATGGAAAAATCTTTAAATTGCCACTGATTTTTATAAAAAAATAAATTTAGACTGTTAAAAATATTTTATTGAACACGTGTTTCGTGGTTTTTTTTAGAATTCACTCCTAATAAGCGGACGAAGCCGCGCGCGCCCTCTAGTTTATTAATAAAAGGTCGTTTTATATTCGTTTTGCACACATTTTGCAGTATTACTAATCATTAAAATGCACACTACCCTCATTTATGAAATTATATAGAAATGTGAATTAATTTAATAAAACTATTACAAATTAGTAATAAAATTACTAAAAGACGTTTGATTGTTAAGTGTCTTTACTAAATTTCAAAATGGCTAATACTTTCAAGTGTTCCAAGCGTGATTTATTACTCCCATACATTGAAGGAGGAAAACAACTTAAAGCTTTATCAATATTTTTAAAAGAAAAGTATAATGTTTCTGAAGACAACATGTGTTTTATTACCAGCGACATTCAAAGGAATCTCATTCGTTCCTTTAATAAACGATGGATAGAAGCGTCCCGGAAAAAGGATACGTTTTTAAAAAACAACGAAAATTGGTTAGATTCTGAATATTTGGCAACCTTACCAATAATTGAAGAAGTAGCTTATGGAAAACGGAACGGAAGACCCTGTGTCTCTTATGGGGACTCATCAGAATCAACGAAGAGGCGAAAAATTACCGCGTTATTTAGTGAATATGGAACTTTGAACATATCTGCAATGCCTACGTTCAGGACTTACGTTCCATAGGAGGAGTATTAGAAACAAAACTCGTGAAAAGGCATGCTGACCGACATACAATGCCTCTATATTTGAATCTCATAGAAAACGCAAGCCTGATCAGAATGCTATCGGATCAAAATAGCACAAATATGAATAGATACACCTTTTCGATCAACGTGTACAATCTGTGATGTTACTCCATGGCAAATGAATGATGTGACTAAAGTGACTAGTAGGCCAGAAAATGAAAATGCATATCAATACGGACTTTCTACATTGCATGCCTGGATTCGCTGTATGGAAATGGTATTATATATTTCATGTAATCTTTCTTTTCGGACATGGTCAGCCACAATTGAAGAAAATAAAAATCAAAAGCTAGAAAAGAATGCCCTAGTACAAGAACGTTTTCGGGAGGAGTTAGGATATCAATCCTAACTCCTTCCGAAAATGTTCTTGTAATAGTGCATTCTTTTCTTGCTTTTGACTTTTATTTTCTTCAATTTTCTTTTCATCGACAAACTACGGCAAGGAAGTGGTAATACCAATGACGGTAATACTGCTAGAAGATTTTTTTTCAACGCAGATTGTTCTTCTGAAATAACTGGAGCGAACGTGAATTTAATCAAAAGGTTGTATATTATTTTACAAACGCTTTCATCGGGTGTAAAGATAAATGCCGAAAAATTTGGCAAATATACCATGGAAACTGCCAGGATTTATGGAAGTAATTATGAATGGTATTACATGCCACCTTCAGTTCACAAAATTTCGATTCATGGTGAAAGTGTCATTAGGCATTTTGGTGTGATTCCTATTGGTGAAGATGCACAAGAATCCAGTAATAAAGATAAAAAATAAATTCGCCTAAATCACGCCAGAAAGTGCTCTGGGTCAGCTGCAAATGAGGATGTATTTCATACTCTTCTCTACACATCAGATCCGTATATTTCAAGTCATAGAAAAACGTGAATACACTTGATGAAGATACCACAGATCTTTTAAAAGTAAATGAACTTATTATGGATTCCGAAGTTCACCAAATATAATTAAATACAATATGCTCATTATGTAATATACATTAATTTCTAATATTATTCTACTTGTAAATCAGTTTTTGTAAACTTTATATTTTATTAAATAAGTATATGTAATCATAACTATTAATTTATTACTTAAACTAGCGGACCCGGACGCGGCTTCGCCCGCTTAAACTTTACGAATGCTTATAGATATATTTAGGAAATTGTTTGTGAAAATATGTAACTAATTTAAATAAAAAAAATATAAGTAAACGTAACCATAGTAAAATATTAATGAAAAAACTAAACAAAACCAACTACATTATTAATAATTTTATCTCTTTCTGTCTTTCTATTTCCCCGAGCTAATATCCAGAATAACTGAACTAATTGTTATTGGACTTTCAGTGATTTTACTGATTTACCCGGGAAAAATCTTTTTACTCGTTTTCCTTGCGCGCGTACATAGATACTATATGAAATAACTAAAGTCCTTTCTACATTAAATATGATAAGTTTTGCGAGCAATATCAAATAAAATCCCAGAAAACTAAAACCACAATTTATTAAGTGTATAACAACGGTATAGATAACCATCCAACCAAGATGAAATAACCAACAATTCTCTCCTTAATATTTAAATAATATTACACCGATACCGCGCAGGACCGCAACTTACACCACACCAAGAAGTTTATGAAAATCTAACTAATCTGCTCCTCGAATAAGCGAAGAACCAAAGAAAAGTATAAATAATTTATAAACAGCAAATAATTACATAAAAATTAACAGTAGTTCGAAAATGTATGAAAATTTACAAAACCGTCAAAGTCATCTGCCCGTTCGCGTCGGTCATACTATGCCGGTCGTATGCTAGGTTTATTTCGAATCAGTGACATCTCCTTAATTATTTATTAGAATGTTATACAGTGCACTATAATTTCAATCTAGATGAAATGCTAAAAGTGACTATTATATTCATTTTCATAAGGATCAATATCAAATTATAGAAAATACATACAACAAAAACCCGATAAATATAAAGTAAATTAATTAAAATGGTTACTTGTTGTTACTGTGTTACTTTGCTCAAGCTTCAGAGATAAATATGGTATGTGTATCGCGGACTTTTTTAAACATTATTTAAAGGACAATATTTTTGTAAAACATTATTTTTATGTATCTCATAAGGTTGAGTCGGCGCACGCCATGTATGCGTTAAGCAAGCTCATTTTGGGTGACGTTTGCTTATAACAACAAATAAACTTTGCAAACCGTTGCTTAGCAACGGTCGGTTGTTATTAACATGGCGAAATAAATTGCCTGTCAAATTGAAAAATATTTTAATATGTTAGTATATATCGACAATATTACAAATATGAGAAAAAAAAGTAACCTATGTTCATCCGAAGACCCTCAAGTATCTCTTTATGAGTATTTTATCACAATTGAATTAGCGGTTTGGCCCTGATTGCGTAACAGACAGACAGACAGACAGACAGATAGATAGACAGACAGACAGAGTTACTTTCGAATTTATAATATAGGTATGGATAGAACAGCTTAAGAACTATTTTAGAGGCTTTTAATAAACTAATTTAATAATACATTTGTATTACTACTATTAGTAATGTGGACTAAGAAAATTAAATAAACATTTTTTCATACATTTTTTTAATATATACATACTCCAATAAAAGTATAGTATCTGAACTTTAGCTAAAGCGCTATTTTATACTTCATACTTGTGCTAAAATTAAATTATATATCTTAACAAATAAAAAAGTTATCGATTTTTTATCTGATAGAGACTTCGATTTTCCATAGCGCGTTTGTCCGTCTGTATAGCATATACTTTTAATTGAATAGCTTTAATGATGTAATTAGAAATACTGTAAATAAATATATTTAATATGAACATAACGACAGATTAGGCAATCATTTTATTCCATTATCCTAATATAACATGTAGTATAATAGTTTCGATACAGCCACAATTGTAAATGCAAGTACGTGATACAACTCGTTGCAAGTTACGCTGCGCCGCTCATGGTATTCTAGACGTTGTTATAAACTTTGATGGCTTTCTTGTTATGTACTTATAGCTATACCAGTTGGTACAAGTAAGACGAACATAATCTTGAAATATGTACTTTTGTTTAGTATATTTATTTTATCTTTTTGTAACTTTTGAAATTAGTGTAGGTGGAAAAAATTTACAATAAACAACTACTTTATCATCTCTCGTTCCTTTAGAATGAATATTGTACTGTGCCTTTGTATCTTTTCCTTAATTTACGTGGGGAAGTCATTATATGACTGTTATGTAACTTTTTTCATTGAGTTTGGTCTAATTCCCCAATTATGAGGTAAAGTCAGGCCACTAACCGATGCAGTTATTATGATTCTATTACTCGAAGTCAGATCCGCTGCCTAACTATAGATTAACAAAGTCTAAACAGAACTAGGTCTATTTATGATTTTTAAAACAGTTTATCACATTACTGCAAATTATCCAATAGAGCTGTTTCTATAAAAATAATTAAACATTTGTTACATAATATACAGATGTTATTTGTGAAAGACTCTTATCTATTCCTTAGATACCAAATTAATACTTAAATGTTTGGAGACTTATCATATGTTGACCTTTTATAGATAAAATATTACACAATGTGAGATTATATTAAAAAAACATAAAAATTATAGGATGTACTTAATGATACATCACTTTACATTATTATCAAATAATAATTAAGTCAGATAACTCCAATGATTGTTTATACTCCTGTCAATCTTATCTTTTGACATGCCTATAGCCGTTGTTGATTTGGAACAGGTACAGTTGGTTTTTTTAATATTCGAGCTCCTCCTGCACTTTAATAGGTGAATAGACGGTTTCAAACGTCAAGTTATCCGTTCTTTACTTTTTGGTTCGTTCTTTTTTTTTACTTTTTTATAAATATTATCATTTAATACTTGGCTTCAGTGTATCTAATCAGACTCTAACAAATAGTATTAAGATAAAATACCACTCAGTCGCGAGTTCAATCACCGAGGATTCCGTACCAATTTCAGGATTATAAGTCAACGATAAGTACAATTTATAAAAGTAAATTAATTTTCTATGAAGTAAACGTACATTTATCGTAGATTTGTAATCATTTTTACGTGAAATATAAATAAAAAAATGCGTTTTTGATATTTTTCCTTTATTTGTACTGCAAGTTCTTCTTGCCAAATGTCATACCTCTATGCGATCTCTAGACAGGTCTTTTCAAACTGATAGACGAATAACAGTGATCCTATAAGAATTAAGTTTTTTCTTTTTTAGGTACGGAACCCTAAAAAGTAGTTATATAAAAAATATATTCCTATCATTCAATTACTGCAGTAATTTTTTTTAGATTAAAACAATAAATGTTATATTCCAATCCATATCAAGCGTAAAATAAATAATATTAAAAAGAAATTAGTTACTTAAAATGTACCTAGATAATATTTCCACTTCACAATTCCACTCGATATTATTATATGCTGTACGCTTAAAGTATTTTGCTAAGGTGGTTAATAGTACAATTTTAAAACGAACGATGTAGTAAGCGGTCATGAGTCGTACATAAATTTCGCTCCGTTTCTGAAACTCCAGTCAGTTATACAGTTGCGAAACTACAAAGATAAATAGATGAGGAGAAAAGTCGAGTGTGCGCTGCATACAAATTGTCATCGTTAGTTCTTAGTTATATGTTATAAGATGTATGGTGGTTAAAAGTATATTATTGAAGACTTGGATTCTTTCATTGCGCGGGGGTAGCAATGGAATGTAACCCCGATGGTTGCGGATTCGGTCCTAATTCGGGGAATTATTTTCATTAATTAAGTTTGAGTTGCGGAATTCAACGCCGCGCGATTTCAGTTTGAAGGGAAAATGTTGTTGTTTTGTAAGTAGTAAAGACTTAGACCGGTAACTTCTAATTATAGGGAACCTAGTGCAAAGACACTATGTTTTCCACTTTCGTGTTGAGTGACGGTACTCAAACCGGGGCTTTTGTTAAATATTAATAAATCTTAATTCATTTCCCCGAGAGGGATCGAGCCCACAACCGTAGCGTTACAGTCACACCCTTGTGCTCTTGCGCCACGACGGCCTAAAATATATTTTTTATTTCTGTGCCTATTTCAATTTGTTTTCATAATATTTACGTTTTATTTGTGATACCACATTCTATTTTACGTAACATTTATTATTATCTTTACATTTGTAAAATGTTCACCATTTTGTACCGAAAAAAACTGTGACGTAGAACTAAGTATCCAAATGTAAACTATCGTACCCTATTTATTTTCTCTAAATCTTTTCACCTTCACACCGAATGTGAAAATATGTGAGGAAATCACTTAGGTGCGCTATTTCTAGCCAACACTCAGGTAGGGAGGTGCGGTCCTTTAGCAAATGTACCGTGTTCGACGACCATTACAGAAAGATTAATGACGCCATCTTGTCCTACCAGACAATCACTGTGAGCAATACCCGCAATAGAGACTGACCGCGAGGCAGATTTAACCTCAAATTATGATGTTATACGTGTTAAATTGCTTGTTGCAAGCAAATGTGGTGCCGCCACTGTAGTTTGGCTATAAATTCAGTAATGTTACCAAAATCTTATAATGCTGAAATGTGTTTGTAATATTTTTGTTTATTATTTTAGGGTTTTTTATTTGAAAGAATAGGATAAGCAGCTTACGTAATGTATTTGTGATGTAGCGTGGAATTTATCTTATCGTATGTCACCGAAAAATCTGTAATCCGGGAACATATTTACCAATACGTTATGGATATGGTATTAGATAAAGATGATACAGCGTGAAGCTGAAAAAATAGTGATTGATATATACATACTTAGCGTAAGGTTTTATATTTAGATTTTTTCAGTCTTTTTCACATAAATTATTTAAATTAATTGTTCCTGTTGTAACTTTGCTATGTTATATTCGTAGGCGTAACGATGGCTTGGCTATGTTGAAAAAAAATCACAAGCTCAGACTCAACAGTTCGGCTGTATTTGCTAATTTTCTTCAAAAATCTGATTTTTTTCAAAAAATCACCAATTTTTAGTTTGTATATATCTATATTTATGATTATTTTGTTAGATAATTGTATTAGTTATTATATTAATAACACATCTACATTAGCTCTTACTCTTCAAGGTCTGCAAAGTATTGACTTTCTCTAACACCCATAGATTGACTAGAAGAAATCTCTGTTAGGGATAAGTTCATTTAATTCAATATTCTGGACTATCTATCAATCTTTATTATTAAGTGCAATAAAGAGTATATAAAGAGTGTTCCAAACTGCTTATCTTCCTAAATTCTCCAGATTCTCTCTACTTACTCTATAAAACGCGGAAAATGATTGATACGTTATAAAAAAATAAAGCCATAGTGTAGTTATACGCTTTTCAGTATTAATTAAAACTGAGAGTACTTAAACTGTAGAGCTGATGCCTAGTAAGTCATTGATTCAAACCCACAACCCTCACGTTACAGTCACACGCTTGTGCCCCTGGCCACGACAACCTCTATCTATATTGATATCAAGATATAATCATTAAGAATATTTCCGCCAACTTATATACGTCTTCAATTAAAATCTTTACTTATAGCTATATAACGTTAAAATAAATTACTGCTATTAATTTTCTTCACAAAACTACACACTTATGCTTTTATAATACTAATAAAGAATAATCGAATCAAGCTCACCTTAACTCTGTTTACTTGCTCTCTCATTATAATTTTATTAAAACAAAGAACGGTAGGAAACCGAGCTCAAGCTTAAAATTAAAGTCATAATATATCTGTGAAATATCTCTCGACGACTAGAGATGCGGAGTTCTGTGTTAATTACTTAAATATTAAAACGTCCATGATGCGGAGATGTCAGGTGCGCTTAAGTTTATATCACCACCTCTTTTGTTCTCAACTTTCACAGAACACGCCTGAATATGTTATACCTACTCAACAAAATTATATATATCAAGGACTACATGTGGATGTATATTGGTTACGGAGACTTAGTGCAGCTTCTAACTACCCTCCCGCAGCTTCGCACGATTAACATTAGAGCCAAGTTATAAAAAATCTTTACATACATTATAGTTTAAGTTATAGTGTTATCTATATATATAAAAGGACTTGTGCTGACTGACTGAGGTAAGACGCACGCAGAGCCGTAACCGCTGATGGTAGAAACGTGAAATTTGGGCAGATGTTTATTTTCATATTCTGGACATCCACTAAGAAGGGAATTTGAAAAATTTTAACCCTAAAGGGATGAAATAGGGGTTGAAAGTTTGTATGGATTTTTTTTTAAATTGGCACCGATTCTTATAAAATTTTAAATCCAGACTCTTAAAAATATTTCATTGAACACGTATTTCATGGTTTTTAAGAATTCACCCCCTAAGGGTTCAAATAAGGGGTTGAAAGTTTATATGGAAAAATCTATAAATTGCCACCGATTTTTATAAAAATTTAAATTCAGACTGTTAAAAATATTTTATTGAACACGTGTTTCGTGGTTTTTTTTAGAATTCGCTTCTAATAAGCGGGCGAAGCCGCGCGCGCCCTCTAGTCCTGATATATAAACTATATTATTATATAGTTTCATCTACACTCGAGGAGATGAAATATTTACTTAAATTTATGTTTCCATTTCGCTCTGGTGTCGAGGTTAAGCGCGGCGTTGAATTCTGCCACTCAACACACAATGCCTCCAGAATTCGGCAGAAAGTGGGGAACGGAGTGTCTTAACACTAAGTTCCCTCTGCCTACCCTGCTGTGTGAGGGATACAGCGTGAAGCTGATTTGATTTGGAAAGGATTTACGTAGTGCATATGACTTTATCTATATTCAAATTAGAATTGGTAATATGTAATGTTTACAGAATATGAAAATTTAATTTCCTACGTCAGTAATTGATAGGTTTGTGACATATTTTATCTAAATTACGTTATGCAATCACTTGTCATAGGTAGGTACAGTACATATCTTTCATATCTTTATGGTACGTACGAGAAATAAAGATAATTCAATATAAATATATAGATGTAATTAAAGTTACTTATAATACATCAATCCGTATCTCCTTATCTGTATACCGATAATTTGTTTTAATAATTAATGAGCACATTCACTTGAAATTAATGAATCAATCTCGCTTTAATATACAGAATATCTATTCTTTTTAGGGGTAGACAGAGGGAGTCTAGTATTAAGATACTCCGTTTTACACTATCGAACCCACAGCCTGTCGCGTTTTTAGTTACACGTTTGTGCCCCGGCTGCACAACTAGCCACAAAATCTATTAAAATCTATTCTATTTGAACCTAGAAATAGTTGTTACATAACTTAACATATTGAGATTATTATCTGTCACGTGTAATGATGTGTACTAATTGTAAAAACCATAAAATTTAGAATCCGATAGCAAAAGGGTGAAGCATATCAAAATAAAAATCCCAAAAATAAAAAACAATCCAAACAGATTTGATAGCTACAACACAATCTAAATTACATACAGGTAAAGCTAAAAGGGTACGAAACGATATGATATTCAAAGTCTCGAAGCAATAGCAATCAAATTTACATTGCACGTAGGATAAACGGTGGTTCTTTATCGGCATAAAAATAATGTTAGCTCGTAAAAATGAAAGATAACATCGTTAATATCAACTTCGTATACCGTGATTTGGTATCTTTAGTATTTGTATTTGTAATTTCTATGGACGGACCGCGACGCTTGCGTGGCTCCTCTGCATAATCGTATTTTATTTTGAGAGAGCCTCTTATCGAAAAGTATACGAAATCATCGTTGAAAATGTCTGTCTGTTTGTATGCTAATGACAATCTTTTTCATGATGTAAATTTTTATTTCACTTGAGCATGCAATTTCTGACCGAAATTAATTTTCGATAACATGGTCGATTGGTTGGTTTGTTGGTTATTTATGTTTCAGTTTTATTTGATATTAAATTTAATATTTAGATATGTTTCAAAGGATATATCTAATATTTTTTTGTTTTAAATCGAACTTTTAACATAGTAGTCCATTACCATGGATTACTATATAGTGTTCTAAACGTTCGCGTCGGCTTAAAAAAATGATTCTAACCAAATTATCTAATTATTGATATTATTTGCTTTGGTTAATAAAGCCTGTTTTAGAGCTTTATTATTAATATAAACCGGTAGACTTTGAACCACAGAAACGATAAAAATATATATATTATTAATCATATATTATATACAATACTAAAAACATAGCAATAACATCCAACTTATTCATTTACAATTTCTGAATGAAGCGATAAATTTCAATATGTAATTGGTTTATTAATTTAATTAAAATATATTGTCCATGTCATTAAAAATAATAAGGTTATTCGATAGTTTCACTTTGGCTCTGGATTGTTGGAGCAACTAATAAATAATTGTTTTAACAATCCTGATCTAAAGTATCAGTGTATCTGTTTAATAATTGAATAAGCAGTTGAAATAAACAAATGACGAAAGAAGCCTTGAAAACCAAATAAACCAATGTTTGTAAAATACTCTAACATTTAAGGAACATAAAAGTTGAAGAACAGAACAGAACCACGAGGTAGGAAAAATAAATATCAATTTGAAATTAACATAAATCATTTTCAATAAGATACCAAAAATTGATACAAAGTAATTACATGGCTTAAGAATAATTGTATAAAATTGTAGTTAATCAATGACTTACTAGGCATCAGCTCTACAGTTTAAGTACTCTCAGTTTTAATTAATACTGAAAAGCGTATAACTACACTATGGCTTTATTTTTTTATAACGTATCAATCATTTTCCGCGTTTTATAGAGTAAGTAGAGAGAATCTGGAGAATTTAGGAAGATAAGCAGTTTGGAACACTCTTTATATACTCTTTATTGCACTTAATAATAAAGATTGATAGATAGTCCAGAATATTGAATTAAATGAACTTATCCCTAACAGAGATTTCTTCTAGTCAATCTATGGGTGTTAGAGAAAGTCAATACTTTGCAGACCTTGAAGAGTAAGAGCTAATGTAGATGTGTTATTAATATAATAACTAATACAATTATCTAACAAAATAATCATAAATATAGATATATACAAACTAAAAATTGCTAATTTTCTTCAAAAATCTGATTTTTTTCAAAAAATCACCAATTTTTAGTTTGTATATATCTATATTTATGATTATTTTGTTAGATAATTGTATTAGTTATTATATTAATAACACATCTACATTAGCTCTTACTCTTCAAGGTCTGCAAAGTATTGACTTTCTCTAACACCCATAGATTGACTAGAAGAAATCTCTGTTAGGGATAAGTTCATTTAATTCAATATTCTGGACTATCTATCAATCTTTATTATTAAGTGCAATAAAGAGTATATAAAGAGTGTTCCAAACTGCTTATCTTCCTAAATTCTCCAGATTCTCTCTACTTACTCTATAAAACGCGGAAAATGATTGATACGTTATAAAAAAATAAAGCCATAGTGTAGTTATACGCTTTTCAGTATTAATTAAAACTGAGAGTACTTAAACTGTAGAGCTGATGCCTAGTAAGTCATTGATTCAAACCCACAACCCTCACGTTACAGTCACACGCTTGTGCCCCTGGCCACGACAACCTCTATCTATATTGATATCAAGATATAATCATTAAGAATATTTCCGCCAACTTATATACGTCTTCAATTAAAATCTTTACTTATAGCTATATAACGTTAAAATAAATTACTGCTATTAATTTTCTTCACAAAACTACACACTTATGCTTTTATAATACTAATAAAGAATAATCGAATCAAGCTCACCTTAACTCTGTTTACTTGCTCTCTCATTATAATTTTATTAAAACAAAGAACGGTAGGAAACCGAGCTCAAGCTTAAAATTAAAGTCATAATATATCTGTGAAATATCTCTCGACGACTAGAGATGCGGAGTTCTGTGTTAATTACTTAAATATTAAAACGTCCATGATGCGGAGATGTCAGGTGCGCTTAAGTTTATATCACCACCTCTTTTGTTCTCAACTTTCACAGAACACGCCTGAATATGTTATACCTACTCAACAAAATTATATATATCAAGGACTACATGTGGATGTATATTGGTTACGGAGACTTAGTGCAGCTTCTAACTACCCTCCCGCAGCTTCGCACGATTAACATTAGAGCCAAGTTATAAAAAATCTTTACATACATTATAGTTTAAGTTATAGTGTTATCTATATATATAAAAGGACTTGTGCTGACTGACTGAGGTAAGACGCACGCAGAGCCGTAACCGCTGATGGTAGAAACGTGAAATTTGGGCAGATGTTTATTTTCATATTCTGGACATCCACTAAGAAGGGAATTTGAAAAATTTTAACCCTAAAGGGATGAAATAGGGGTTGAAAGTTTGTATGGATTTTTTTTTAAATTGGCACCGATTCTTATAAAATTTTAAATCCAGACTCTTAAAAATATTTCATTGAACACGTATTTCATGGTTTTTAAGAATTCACCCCCTAAGGGTTCAAATAAGGGGTTGAAAGTTTATATGGAAAAATCTATAAATTGCCACCGATTTTTATAAAAATTTAAATTCAGACTGTTAAAAATATTTTATTGAACACGTGTTTCGTGGTTTTTTTTAGAATTCGCTTCTAATAAGCGGGCGAAGCCGCGCGCGCCCTCTAGTCCTGATATATAAACTATATTATTATATAGTTTCATCTACACTCGAGGAGATGAAATATTTACTTAAATTTATGTTTCCATTTCGCTCTGGTGTCGAGGTTAAGCGCGGCGTTGAATTCTGCCACTCAACACACAATGCCTCCAGAATTCGGCAGAAAGTGGGGAACGGAGTGTCTTAACACTAAGTTCCCTCTGCCTACCCTGCTGTGTGAGGGATACAGCGTGAAGCTGATTTGATTTGGAAAGGATTTACGTAGTGCATATGACTTTATCTATATTCAAATTAGAATTGGTAATATGTAATGTTTACAGAATATGAAAATTTAATTTCCTACGTCAGTAATTGATAGGTTTGTGACATATTTTATCTAAATTACGTTATGCAATCACTTGTCATAGGTAGGTACAGTACATATCTTTCATATCTTTATGGTACGTACGAGAAATAAAGATAATTCAATATAAATATATAGATGTAATTAAAGTTACTTATAATACATCAATCCGTATCTCCTTATCTGTATACCGATAATTTGTTTTAATAATTAATGAGCACATTCACTTGAAATTAATGAATCAATCTCGCTTTAATATACAGAATATCTATTCTTTTTAGGGGTAGACAGAGGGAGTCTAGTATTAAGATACTCCGTTTTACACTATCGAACCCACAGCCTGTCGCGTTTTTAGTTACACGTTTGTGCCCCGGCTGCACAACTAGCCACAAAATCTATTAAAATCTATTCTATTTGAACCTAGAAATAGTTGTTACATAACTTAACATATTGAGATTATTATCTGTCACGTGTAATGATGTGTACTAATTGTAAAAACCATAAAATTTAGAATCCGATAGCAAAAGGGTGAAGCATATCAAAATAAAAA